>CAWUFW010001687.1:1994937-2659916 GCA_963921515.1 Calotriton arnoldi | reverse complement strand
CAGCAAAAAGTGGGGGTAACTATAAGAAGCAGATCCTACTCTCCTACACTCTCCACAGCTACCCCTTGAGAGCTTTGGTTATCAGGGGCCACTACAACTATCAAGGGTTGCCTGGACTCAGTGCAGGGTGCCTCACCAATAGGTGTACCATCGCCTCCAGCACCTGAGGGGTGGAGTTGGCAGAGGGAGGCACACCTCCTATTCTTTCTAGGTTTTCCCCCTGTCTTCCCGCCAAACGGGGATGAGGACAGGAGGGGGGCTTGCTCCTTCTATCAGGAGAGGCTGGGGTTGGGTTTCAAAATCATACCCCAACACCGATTCCGGTGCTAGAAGTATGGTCCCATGTACTGGGGGGATCCTTAGGGGACCCCCCTGTACTCCCGTTACCAGCCTTTCAGGGTCTGCCAGCAAGTTAGTGGTGCTGCCGACCACAGACACAATTCTGCCTTCCTGCTGCTGAGCTGAGCTCAAGTAGGGGAAGGTAGAGCAATAGGTTTCCTGTGACAGGGAGGTGTGGCCACCTCCCAGACAGGACTTAGTGTATTGGGTTGGGGTGGGGGCGCTTTTTAGTGCCACCAGACTGTATTGAAGGGCAGAAATGGTGCCATCCTTGCATTTGCCGGTTTTAGCCAGTTCAGGAACCCTTGGTTTCCGCTCTGGTGCGAAACTGGACAAAGGGCAGGGGAGTATCCTCCCCTCTGTCCAGCCCCTTCCCTCCCCTGGGAGGGACCCCCGAGTCGTTCCAACCCTTTCCCTATGGTACTTAAGGGCTCCCCTGTGGGTGTGTCCTTAGATTCATCTTGAAACAAAACTCACCTCTGAATCCAAGACACTCTTCGACCGTCTGGACACTTGGACTTCATTGGACTTCGACTGGAACCGAGACTGCATCAAGGAAGACTCCTACTGCTCCTGGTCTTGCTGTTCTTCAAGTCTTCTGCGTCGTCTGTGTCTGTGCTTCATCTAGGTTCTCCAGAAGGCCTGTGGGCATCAAGGACATCCCAAGTAATCTCCCTTGGAGTGAAGGAGGGACTACCCTGCATCTGCAGGCACCGCATTGAAGCTGACCGGTCTACTGCTCCTGTCGTCCTATGGACTTCCCGAGGCCCAGCAACACAGGTGGTGGTTCTGTAGCTCCCTAGAGGCCTGACCTGTCTTCTCTGCAATTTTGAGGACAGTATCCCTTGTCAGAGCCGCTGGGACCAAACGCCTGTGCACCGCATCAGCTTTCCGCTGCCGAGGCTTGTTGGCTCTGCACTCAGGAGATCGTCGGTCTACAAGAAGCTCCAGCCTCCAGCACCTTATCCTTCGAAGATCAGCGTCCTCACTGCATCCCTTGCACCGTGGTCCTCCATCTTGGGTGAGCTGCCTGAGGTCCTCTTGCGACTCCTGTGGTCAGGCCTGTGGGGCCTCTCGAGGGTCTTTCTTTGCTTCAGTGGGCTCCCCCGCTTGCTCAGGGCCAGCTCTGACTCTCCTGCACTTGGTGAGTCCCTTGGGCCATGCTGTTCCTAATGTCAGCATCTTTTCACTTTCCTCGTCATTTGCAGCTACCAAGGCTTGTTGGTGCTCCCACCGGACACCGACCACCTATACACCGACATCAAACGTGGGGAAGCTCATGCATGGCTACTGGTCTTCCTCAGCATTGCCTGGTCCTCACAGCCGCAGCGACAAGGTTTTTTGTCTTAACTTCTGAACCTTCCGGCATTGGTGGGCATTGTGCTTCCGTGCCTCCTGGTCACCTCCGAGTGGCATAGACTCTGTCCCATCTGCTTGCATGTTCTTCACTTCCAGAATCCACTGTTGGTTTCCACCGGACTCCTTCACAGGCTTCTCCAGAGGCATCTTCTTCGAAGTCTTCCAATGTTGTCTACGGCTGGTTCCAACGTCACTTCACCTCTATGCACCCGGCTTCCTTGGTGCAGGTAACCTGGTTCCTGGGGCATCCACGGGTGAGGTGGCCCTCAAACCTTCTGTCTTCCAAAGGGTTTCTTCAGGGTACTCTGGGAAGGGTCCTTCTTCTTTAAATCTGCAACCGTGACTTCTCCATTGACTTCCATTGGGAACGTGGCTGTGTTTCCACTGTGCACACAGCCTCCGTGGGATTCCTGGGTAATTACCTTGGGTGGTTCCTTGTGTCCCCGGCTCCTCTGGGTCTTCTGGTCCAAGTCCCATTCTCCTTTGCAGTTCGCATTCCACTTTCTTAGTATATGGTTTGGTCTCCCCCTGGAGACCAGTTTATATTTGTGCTACTTACCTGAATATTTTGAAGTATTCCTGTGTGTATTGTTGATATCTCTGGGTAGGAGATATACCAATGTATCTTATAGAGACATCTAGCCACAGATTCCTTATTTTAGAATTCTCCCCAGGCACTGGACTCGATCCGGAATTTTTCCCCACAGCATGTCGCGCACCGGCAGAGGGGGTCGTGCAACTCTGTATCAACGTCGTCCACCAGAGGTGAAGTCGACGGAGTCCATATAACTCCTTCGCCAACCGCTGACACCAGTTCCTTCTTTTCCGCACTTGCAACGCGGATAAGGAGGGGTTAAGGGGCTGTTTTTCGGGCCCATCTCAACTTCTTGTTGAGAGTTAAGTGTGCTTTTTCAGGTGATGCCATCCGGGTTTAAACTCTATGGATCTTGTGATAGACAAATGTCGATCACTGATCCGCATACTGTCTGCTTATGGTGCCTCAGAGAAAATCATGATTCCGAGGACTGTGGTTCCTGCAACGTCTTCGACCAAAGGCATTGAAACAGCACCATATGAAACTCCTGGTGGTGAACTTTTTTGAGAAGCCACAGTGTTGTTACTCCTCACCAAAGACCAGGGACCGGTCGAGGAGTCGTTCGGGTGAGGGGTCACCTCTGTCGACATCAAGGAGGGCTCCGAGAATCCAATGGTTGAAACGTAAGTCTGATGCTGTCTCCCAACCGTCGGTTGAGTAGCATCTACAAGAATCTATCCCATGCCTCCCTAAATATCCTTAAGCTGAGGCGACTCTAGCCGAAATACGGGAATATTATTTTTCCATGCAAAATGTTTTTGGGCATCAGTCTCCCTCTGGTGCACCCTCTGGCCCCAGGGATGTAGGCGGTGCTCTGACTGAATCCTCACAGGGGGGTTCGCCTGCGGTGACAGTTGGGCCCTCTGAATATGTTATCTGAAAGAAACAGTTAGTTATAGATTCCTTACCTTAGAATTACCCCCAGGCGTCAGACTGGATCTGGAAAGTTTTTTGTCAGCAGTACCCCTGCGCGTCGGAAGGTGGCGTCGGTCGACTCCGCGTCCATCGTTGGCGTCATGGTCGCTGGGATGACGTCGCGGAAGCTACATAGATGCCGCCCTCGCGCGCTGATGTCAGTTCTTTCTTTTTCCGCGCCAGCAAGCGTAGATCCGGAGAGAGCGGTATCCCCAATCACTTTTTGACTGACTTTTTTGCGACTTTTGTCGACTTCGTTTTTGAGTCTAACATCGACTCCTGGTGCACGAGAGATGCCCGTTTTCAAGGCCTGCGGTTCCTGTACCCGACTGATGTCGGTGACGGATCCGCACCGCATGTGCCTCTACTGTCTGGAGCGTGACTATGACCCAAAGTCGTGCTCCGACTGCCGAACCATGGCCCCGGAGTCTTTGCGGGAGCGGTCCTGAAAGCTACTCAAGGCCCGGCAGTCGGCTCCGCGTTGTTCAATGTCCCGGTCGCGTGGGAGGTCGAGGGACCGATCGCGGAGCCATCACCACTCCTCGTCTAAGTCTTCGCACTCAGGGTCAGGTAAGTCGAACCACAAGAAGAAGTCGAAGAAGCATCATCACTCTTTGACTTCCCCTCGTCTGTCAGCCGACGCGACGAAGGGTGCTGGTGGTGCCCCTCCCGCGGCTCTGAGTGCGGAGCCTTCAGGGTCGACTCTGGCCTGCCCTCCCTTCCTGGGACCAGTAGCGACCCTTGCCCAGCTTCGTCAGTTCTACGAAGGGATGCATGCCATCTTTGGGCAGCCCGTCTCCGCCGGTGCGCCTTCGGGCCCCGTGGACTCGGCTGGGGGCCCTAGGCCTTCGACGCTGGCGGCTCTGGCCTCGGCACCGCAGGACCCCTTGGATCCAGGCCTGGGTCCGGATCGGCGCCGGTCGACCTTATTACACCTCCACCGGCGTCGATTCCACCGACCATGTCCGCAGCCGGTTGGACCTCCAGCCGGCGTCGACCCCGGCTTCCACCCCGATGTGGATACTGAGATGGACCAGTGTCAACCGGCACCGGATCCGGCGCCAATGGGTACTTTTGTGCCTGTATTCCACCCTGGCCATTATCAGCCAGTTTGGCAGCCAGAGGAACTGGGGGATGCCAGTGGTCTGGACACCTCACCAGACCTTGGAATGTTGTCTCCTCCTACTGTGGCTACGGAGGAGGGAGCGTCTTACACAGTGGTGTTGCATAGGGCGGCCGAGGCCCTAAACCTCAAGCTACCTACTGTGGCAGTCAGGACTAACCTCCTGACAGAGGTGCTTCAGCCGGCAGCGAGCTCTTCGGAGCCCCTGCTGCCGTTTAATGAAGCCCTCACGGACATCCTTTTGGGCACCTGGTCCAGGCCCAACACAGGGGCTCCTGTGGATAGGATGGTTGCCGGGCGACCCCACTTTCCTCTCCCAACACCCCTCCCCCGAGAGCTTGGTGGTCCAAGCTTCAACGTCCCAAAGCGCATTCCCTAACGCACCACCGGACTGGGAATCCAAGAAGCTGGATCAGCTTGGGAAAAAGTTGTTTTCTTCCTCCAGCTTAGCGCTGCGGTCGGTGAACACTGCATGCCTCTTGGGCCGTTATTGCCACTCCGTGTGGGATACGGTGGTGCAAGTGCTGCCTCAGTGCCCGGAGGTGGCCCGGGCAGTACTCTCCCGTGCTGTTGCAGAGGGGAGAGACACAGCAAAGTTTGCCATCCGCTGTGGACTGGACACTGCTGACTCACTGGGTAGGACCATTTCAACGTCGGTGGTGCTTCGCCGTCACGCCTGGTTGAGAACGACTGGCTTTTCTAGGGATGTCCAGAACACTTTGATGGACATGCCCTTTGAAGGCCGTCGCCTGTTCGGCGACAAGGCAGACAGTGCGCTGGAGCGCTTCAAGGACTATTGGGCTACGGCCAAGTCCTTGGGTCTCTCCACCACGCACCCTGCACAGTCTGCCTTTCGCCCTTTTCGTGGCCACGGAAGGGGTGCCCCAACACGTTCCTTTTAGAGCCACAGGCCAGCGCAAGCTGTTCAACCTCAGCGCGGCCGGGGACGTGGGAACCACCGACATGGTTCTGGGGGCCAGCCGCCAGTCCACCACCGCCCCCTCTGCAGCAGCCTCCAAACCCTCCTAGTCCGACCTTTCAGGCCCCTCAAATGTCAGTGGGCGGCAGGATCCGCCATCACCTCCTCCACTGGCGCATCATCACGTCGGACAGGTAGGTTTTGCAGATAGTCCAAAGGGGCTACTCCCTCCCCTTCGAGACTATCCTTCCAGCCATGCCACCCCAGTACCATCGCATGTCGGGGGATCACCTGGCCCTTCTTCAAAAGGAACTTGCGGCTCTCTTGGCCAAGGGAGCCATCGAGCGCGTTCCTGCCCCAGAAGTAGGTCGTAGTTGTAATTCCCACTACTTTCTGGTGCCCAAGAAGGACTGCGTCCTATCTTGGATCTCAGGGACGTCAACTGCTTCCTCCGGAAGGAGAAGTTCAAGATGTTGACCCTGGCTCAGGTCTTGTCTGCCCTCGACCCTGGAGACTGGATGGTAGCGTTGCACTTGCAGGACGCTTATTTTCACATCCCCGTCCTGCCGGCCCACCGGCGTTACCTGCGGTTCACAGTCGGCCACGAGCACTTTCAGTTTACCGTGCTCCCCTTTGGCCTTACCAGCGCCCCTCGGGTGTTCACGAAAGTGTTGGTGGTGTTCGCAGCTCATCTGAGCACATCAGGGGTTCCAGTCTTCCCCTATCTGAAAGAAACAGTTAGTTATAGATTCCTTACCTTAGAATTACCCCCAGGCGTCAGACTGGATCTGGAAAGTTTTTTGTCAGCAGTACCCCTGCGCATCGGAAGGTGGCGTTGGTCGACTCCGCGTCCGTCGTTGGCGTCGTGGTCACCGGGATGACGTCGCAGAAGCTACATAGACGCTGCCCTCGTGCGCTGACGTCAGTTCTTTCTTTTTCCGCACCAGCAAGCGCAGATCCGGAGAGAGCGATACCCCCAGTCACTTTTTGACTGACTTTTTTGCGACTTTTTCTCGACTTCTATTTTGAGGCTAACATCGACTCCTGGTGCACAAGGGATGCCCGGTTTCAAGGCCTACGGTTCCTGTACTCGACTGATGTCGGTGACGGATCCGCATCGCGTGTGCCTCTACTGTCTGGAGCGCGACCATGACCCCAAGTCGTGCTCCGACTGCCGAACCATGGCTCAGAAGTCTTTGCGGGAGCGGTCCCGAAAGCTACTCGAGCGTCGGCAGTCGGCTCCGCGTCGTTCGAGGTCCCGGTCGCGTGGGAGGTCGTGGGACCGATCGCGGAGCCATCACCACTCCTCGTCTAAGTCTTTACACTCGGGGTCAGGTAAGTCGAAGCACAAGAAGAAGTCGAAGAAGCATCGTCGCTCTTCAACTTCCCCTCGTCCGTCGGCCGATGAGATGAAGGGTGCGGGTGGTGCCCCTCCCGCGGCTCCGCATGCGGAACCTTCAGGGTCGACTCCGGCCTTCCCTCCCTTCCCGGGACCGGGAGCGACCCCTGCCCAGCTTCGTCAGTTCTACGAAGCGCTTCATGCCATCTTTGGGCAGCCTGACTCCGCCGGTGCGCCTTCGGGCCCCGCGGACTCGGCTGGGGGCCCTAGGCCTTCGACGCCGGCGGCTCGGCCTCGGCACCTCAGGGCCCCCTTGGATCCAGGCCTGGATCCAGATCGGCGCTGGTCGACCTTATTACACCTCCACGGCACCGATTCCACTGGCACCACATCCGCAGCCGACGCCAGCTGGACCTCCAGCCAGCGTCGACCCCGGCTTCCAACCCGATGCGGATACGGAGCCGGACCAGCATAGATCGACGCTGGATCCGGCGCCGATGGGTACTTTTGTGCCTGTATTCCACCCTGGCCATTTTCAGCCAGTTTGGCAGCCAGAGAAGGGTGAGGAAGACTAGGAGGGGTCTGGTGACCCTTTAACTGACCAGTTGCAGTAAGACCAGGACTGAAGAGAGGAACTGGGGGATGCCAGTGGTCTGGACTTCTCGCCAGACCTTGGCATGTTGTCTCCTCCTACCGTGGCTACGGAGGAGGGAGCGTCTTACGCAGTGGTGTTGCGTAGGGCGGCTGAGGCCCTAAACCTCGAGCTACCTACTGTGGCAGTCAGGACTAACCTCCTGACAGAGGTGCTTCAGCCGGCAGCGAGCTCTTCGGAGCCCCTGCTGCAGTTTAATGAAGCCCTCACGGACATCCTTTTGGGCACCTGGTCCAGGCCCAACACAGGGGCTCCTGTGGATAGTATGGTTGCCCGACGTCACCGCCCGGCTCCGGGCAACCCCACTTTCCTCCCCCAACACCCCTCCCTCGAGAGCTTGGTGGTCCAAGCTTCAACGTCCCAAAGTGCATTCCCTAACGCACCACCGGACTGGGAATCCAAGAAGCTGGATCAGCTTGGGAAGAAGTTGTTTTATTCCTCCAGCTTAGGGCTGCGGTTGGTGAACACTGCATGCCTCTTGGGCCGTTATTCCCACTCCATGTGGGATACGGTGGTGCAGGTGCTGCCTCAGTGTCGGAGGAGGCCCGGCCATACTCTCCCGTGCTGTTGCCGAGGGGAGAGACGCAGCAAAATTCGCCATCCGCTGTGGACTGGACACTGCCGACTCACTGGGTAGGACCATTTCAACGTCGGTGGCGCTTCGCCGTCACGCCTAGTTGAGACGACTGGCTTTTCTGGGGATGTCCAGAACACCTTGATGGACATGCCCTTTGATGGCCATTGCCTGTTCGGCGTCAAGGCAGACAGTGCGCTAGAGCGCTTTAAGGACTCTTGGGCTACGGCCAAGTCCTTAGGCCTCACCACCACGTACCCTGCACGGTCTGCCTTTCGCCCCTTTCGTGGCCATGGAAGGGGTGCCCCAACACGTTCCTTTCAGAGCCACAGGCCAGCGCAAGCTGTTCAACCTCAGCGCTGATAGAATTGAAACGTAACATTGTCATCTTACTCGTGTTTTACCCAATATTATGTTAGCATTTATATGGCTAATACGTGATATTTGCATATTGTGTGTAGACGCAATCAGTAGATACAGATGTTGCGTTAGTTAGGTTGACATCTGTGCCACCATTTTAGCTCTCGAAGACGCCATTTTCTATTATAATCGAAACTGTTACTTGCTCATTTACGAGAAATGGTCCTTGATAAGTTTCGTTTCTCCAATGTCGAAACTTGCTCATTAACGCATGCCTTTTCTATTACATAGAGGCCTTCTCCCACCTGTCTAGAAGGGAGGATAGGCCAGACGACCTTGAATAGTAGCTAGCTTGTACCAGGCTGCGGAATTGAAACTTATGTTCTGTGCCCCCATTGTATTACGACAGCTACCAGTACTTTTCCATAATAGGCGGGTCTTTGTGGGCTCCGCAACCTACATAATGAAACTTCAGAGTCAGTCCCTCGTCAGCCATCATAGGAGGCTGGTCAGACTGGACTCCACTGCAGTGTATCTTGTGAATAAACTAGTTTGCTTGTATTCTCTACTGCGTCATCGACTCTTCTTTCTCGGAAGGCAAGAGGAGATCGAGAGTTACCTGGGTGGCCCTAGTGGGTCACTTCCTTCAGCGCGGCCGGGGACGTGGGAACCACCGACGTGTTGTGGGGGCCAGCGGGTGGGCCAGTCCACCACCGCCCCCTCAGCAGCAGCCTCCAAACCCTTCTAGTCCGACCTTTCATGCCCATCAAACGCCAGTGAAAGGCAGGATCCGCCATCACCTCCTCCACTGGTGCACCATCACGTCGGACAGATAGTTACAAAGGGGCTACTCCCTCCCCTTTGAGACTATCCCTCCAGCCATGCCACCCCAGTACCATCGCATGTCGGGGGATCACCTGGCCCTTCTCGAACAGGAAGTTGTGGCTCTCTTGGCCAAGGGAGCCATCGAGCGCGTTCCTGCCCCAGAAGTAGGTCATGGTTGCTATTCCCACTACTTTCTGGTGCCCAAGAAGGACAAGGGCCTGCGTCCTATCTTGGATCTCAGGGAAGTCAACCGCTTCCTCCGGAAGGAGAAGTTCAAGATGTTGACCCTGGCTCAGGTCTTGTCTGCCCTCGACCCTGGAGACTGGATTGTAGCGTTGGACTTGAAGGACGCTTATTTTCACATCCCCGTTCTGCCGGCCCACCGGCGTTACCTGCGGTTCACAGTAGGCCACGAGCACTTTCAGTTTACCGTGCTCCCCTTTGGCCTTACCAGCGCCCCTCGGGTGTTCACGAAAGTGATGGCGGTGCTCGCAGCTCATCTACGCAGATCAAGGGTTCCAGTCTTCCCCTATCTCGACGACTGGTTGTTGAAGGCGGGCTCACCCCAGGCAGTCGTCTCCCACCTCCAGACTACGGCCGACCTCCTGCATTCGCTGGGGTTCTCCATCAACGTGCCGAAGTCACACTTGACCCCCTCTCAGAAGCTCCTCTTCATCGGAGCGGTTCTGGACACGATGCAGTTTCGGGTTTTTCCTCCCGAACAGCGAGTCCAGGATATTCGGGCTATGATTCCGATCTTTCAGCCTCTATCCCGGGTTTCGGTCAGGATGACCCTGAGGCTGCTGGGCCTCCTGCATCATGCTGGTCGATCATGCCAGGTGGCATATACGGGCTCTGCAGCGGGACCTGAAGTTCCAGTGGGCGCAGCATCAGGGGAATATGTCTAATTGCATCCAGATCTCGGAGGGCACTGCACGACAATTGCAGTGGTGGCTCATGAACCAGGATTGGGTCAGTGGCAGTTCCCTCTCCCTTCCCCAACCAGAACACAGTGGTGATGGATGCATCCTTCTGGGATGGGGCAGCCACATGGGTGAGGCGGAGATCAGAGGCCTCTGGCCTCCGGCGGAGTCCGAGCTCCACATCAACCCTCTGCAGCTTCGGGCGATCCGTCTTGCACTAAAAGTATTCCTTCCCTCTGTCTGGGAAAGAGTAGTGCAGGTGTTCATGGACAACAACACCGCCATGTGGTCCTGCAACAAACAAGGCGGGGTGGGGTCGTGGACCCTATGTCAGGAGGCCCTCAGTCTCTGGACATGGCTGGAACATCAGGGCATATCCCTGGTGGTTCAACACCTGGCAGGTTCACTGAACGCCAGGACGGACGAACTCAGACGCAGGTGCATGATGGATCACGAATGGCATCTTCACTCGGAGGTGGTGCAAGGTCTCTTTCAACAGTGGGGAGAGCCTTGGTTAGATCTATTTGCCACCGAAGAGAACGCGCAATGTCAGCAATTCTACACGTTGGAATTTCCAAGGCGGCACTCGCTAGGCGACGCTTTTCGTCACGAGTGGAGTTGCGGTCTTCTATACACCTTTCCGCCGATACCACTTCTGCCCAGAGTGCTGAAGAAGATCAAGCGCGACCGGGCCCAAGTCATTCTTGTGGCTCCGGATTGGGCACGAAGAGTCTGGTATCCTGAGCTGCTCAACATGGCCATTGATCCCCCGATCCGACTGCCTCTTCAGGAGGATCTTCTGTCGCAGCAGCAGGGGACGGTCCTCCAACCGAGCCTGTCCAGCCTCCACTTCCTTGCATGGAGATTGAGCGGCGGCAGTTGACATCATTTGACTTGCCTCTCGAAGTCTGTGATGTAATCTTGGCAGCCAGGCGTCCCTCCACTAAGACGGTATACGCCTGCAGATGGAATAAATTTGTGGCATGGTGCACAGGAAAGGCTGTGGATCCCCTTTCTGCCCCTCTTTCTGAGGTTCTCTTGTTCCTCCTGTCTTTGGCCCAGCAGGGCTCTGCTCTTGGCACTCTTAAGGACTACCTCTCGGGCCATTTCAGCCTTCCTCAGGCTTCCTGATCAGCCTTCTCTTTTCAAGTCCCCTGTTGTAAATAGATTTCTCAAAGGCATTACTCATCTTTTTCCTCCTGTTCCCTTCGTAATGCCTCAGTGGGACTTGAACTTGGTTCTTACTTATCTGATGTGCGCTCCCTTTGAGCCGCTACATAACTGTCCTCTCAGACTCCTCACTTTGAAAACTGCTTTTCTGGTGGCCATCACCTCTGCGCGCAGTGTGAGTGAGCTACAAGGTCTGTCTTCCAAGCCTCCCTTTCTGGCTGTTCATCTGGACAAGGTCGTCCTCAGAACTCGACCTTCCTTTCTTCCAAAGGTGGTCACTTCTTTTCATATTGGCCAAACCATCACTTTGCCCACCTTCTTTCCGCCTCCGCATCCTTCAAAAGAGGAAGAGAGGCTCCACCGTCTGGATCCAAAACGTGCGCTCTCCTTTTATTTGGACCGCACCAAACAATTCCGGGTGGACGACCAGCTCTTTGTTGGTTACGGGGGCGCTAAGATAGGTCGGGCCGTGCACAAACGGACCATCTCCAGGTGGATCGTTCTGTGCATCAAGGCCTGCTATTCTTTAGCAAAGAAGGAACCTCCAGTGGGGCTGTGCGCCCATTCCACCAGGGCGACGGCAGCTACTACTGCTTTGGGATGGGGAGTCCCCCTAAATGACATCTGTCAGGCAGCTACGTGGGCATCACTGCACACGTTCACCAAGCACTACTGCCTGGACAGCCAAGTCCGGAGAGACGGCTACTTTGGCCGTTCTGTTCTCCAGGACTTTCTGGTGTGAACTTAGTTCGCAGACCCACCTCCGGGGTTGGTATTGCTGGGGTATCTATTCTAAGGTAAGGAATCTATAACTAACTGTTTCTTTCAGATGAACAAGTTACTTACCTTCGGTAATGATATATCTGTAAGAAACATAGGTTAGTTATAGATTCCTTACCGCCCCACCCATCCTCCCCGTTCTGCGAACTGACTTCTAGGGTTAAGGACACCCTTTCAGGGCCCTAGTTTTGTGCACCAGTGGTCAGTGTCTTGCATGGCTCTGCGCTTCTGGTGTGGAAAGTCGTGTACAGAACTGACGTCAGCGCGCGAGGGCGGCGTCTATGTAGCTTCCGCGACGTCATCCCGGCGACCACGACACCAATGACGGACACGGAGGCGACCGACGCCACCTTCCGACACGCAGGGGTACTGCTGACAAAAAACTTTCCTGATCCAGTCTGACGACTGGGGGTAATTCCAAGGTAAGGAATCTATAACTAACCTATGTTTCTTACAAATATATCGTTACCGAAGGTAAGTAACTTGTTTATTGGATTCAAACCGGCGCCGGTGCACAACCCTGCGGGGTTCACACCTTCGGTGTCCACTCAGCAGTTGAAGTCAACGGCGCCGGTTGGCGCTGACTCTGTTGCTGAATCCAATCGGCCAGTGACGTGAGCTGATGTACACCGATCTCATTCCTATTTCCGACATCGAGACGATGCTACAACGGTGTCGGACACCGCCGGGTGTGACGCCGAAAGTACCGTCTTCTTTGGATGACTCTCCTTCTGGGGTTATTCAGCCCTTGTCTGTTTTTCCTATGGAAATACACAGTTTGCTAACTGAAGGAGAAAATATTGAGGGTCAAAACCCTTTGTATAATGGTGTCCAACCTCCTGTGGAGGAAAATTGACTGAACTGGGGGAGGTTAATGGGTTAAAGTCCTCTCCAGTTTCATACTTACTTTCTCCACCTGGTTTTGCAATGGAGGAAAGTTCTTCTTTGGCTGAAGTATTGTAGAGGGCAGCTGTGGTGTTGGAGTGCCAATTTCCCTCAGTGGAATTGTCCACGGATCCTTTGGTGAATATTCTTCCTCAGGGCAAGATGGGAGTGAAGCCTGTGCTCCATTTTAATGAGACTTTGTTTGACCTGTTACTAGTAGCTTGGGCGAAACCCATGATGGGCGCTCCAGTTGACAGGGCTGTGGGCCATGGACATTGACTCGCCCCTGGGAACCCTCATTGTCTCCTGTGACATCCCACTACAAAAGGGCTGGTGGTTCAAGCTGCTACAGCCAGTGGCGTAGCTAGACCTAATGCCGCCCAGGGCAGTCCCTGAGTTTGAAGCCTGGTGCAGGTAAGAGCAGGGGCGGGGATATTAGCGGTCAACAGACTACTTGCTCCGGGGGTGGCGTTGGTCGATAGAGGACTTGTTCTGGGGGATGGGATGGTAGTCGACAGATGACTTGCTCACCACCGCCCACCCCGCCTCAACCAGTCCCTCCCCCTCCCTCCCAGTTCCACCACTGGCTACAGCTTCTTCAGACCCTCTTGGTGCCATCGGGCAAAGAATCCAGATGGTTAGAAAATTGTGGGAGGAATATATTTTCTTTGTAAGCTTGAGGTCTTTAAACACTACGGGCCCGATTCACAAAGGCAATCTGAGACTAAATGTAGGAAAGTAGGATCTGCTTCTTTTGGTTACCCCCACTTTTTGCTTGATGTGACACTGTTTTTGACTAATCTGACTGGGATCCTGCTAATCACGACCCTAGTCTATCTGCTTTCTCCCTAAACTGTTGTGTTAGTACCTAGGTGCAATCCCCGATTGGATACTGGGGTACTCTTATCAGCCCCTAGTATATGGTACCCATGTACCCAGGGCATAGGTACCCCAGAGGTCTCCCATGGGCTACAGCATGTATTATGCCACCCATGAGAGACCATTCAAAATGGAACTACAGGCCTGCCATTGCAGCCTGTGTAAGTTTGTGCATGCACCACTTACAAAAGATAT
Source organism: Calotriton arnoldi (assembly GCA_963921515.1). NCBI lineage: Eukaryota > Metazoa > Chordata > Amphibia > Caudata > Salamandridae > Calotriton > Calotriton arnoldi. The sequence continues at coordinate 2,646,084 of CAWUFW010001687.1, read as the reverse complement.
AGGTTTACTATATCCAAGGGTCACTGCACTTAAAAACTATAAGTCACCTTTCTAGCAGGCCTTTACAATCCTGAGGGCAGGGTGCTTGGTTCTACGTGAGAGGGTGCCCCTGCATGAGCCGGACACCCCTGCAGCCTACGGAGTCCATTCTCCCGGGTTGTCAGTGAAACAGCCATATACTATATAGAGGGGCATCGCGTGGCCGCGCGATGACCATCTCGAAAACGGCTGCAACGAATCTTATCGTGTTTGGTGTCAAACATGTTGGAATCATACCCCCACACTGTTACCAGTTTGGGAGGTATGATTCTACCCACTAGGAGAGCTGTTGGACTTGGCCCTTTTTGCAGGGTCATCCCTGAACTTTTTGCCTTCCTCCTGTATTTTCTCTGACCTGTTTTTGTTGGTTTTATGACTCTGGGCACTTTACCACAGCTGATCAGTGCTAAAGTGCATAGGCTCTCCCTATTGTAAATTGATGTATTGATTAGTGACTCCATGATTGGATCATTTGATTTACTTGTCAGACCCTAGTATAGTGCACCAGGTGTGCCCAGGGCCTGTAAAACAAATGCTGCTGGTGGGCTTGCAGCACTGTTTGTGCCACCCACAGAAGCAGCTTGTAAAGTGTGTCTCAGGCCTGCCATTGCAGAGCCTGTGTGCAGTCTGTACTGCCATGTCGACTTGGCAAGTGCACCCACTTGCCAGTCCCTAAACCTTCCCTTATCTTCATATCAGACACCCCTAAGATAGGCCCAAGGGCAGGGTGCATTGTAAGTATAAGGTATGACATGCCCTGGTGTGTGTGGCATGACCTAATAGTGAATTACAGCCATTTTCGTTTTTTACTATTGCAAGGCTACCTGTTCCCCATAGGCCAGAATGGGCAGTTTGATTATAACATCTTATAATCCTAACTGACCTAGGGAACATGGTGGAAAAACGAATTTAGTATGCCTGAACTCAGAATGATAAAATACATCTTTTAGTAAAGTTGGTTTTAACATTCTGTGTTTGAAAATACCACTTTTAGAAAGTAGATATTTTCTTGCCTAACTGTCCAAACCTGCCTCTGCTAGGTTGTGTATTATGTGTCTGGTTTGTGAGTGACAGGGGCTTGGAGGGATTCCAGGAGACAGGGTGAGTCAGCACAGGGCTGAATAGACCTATCTGCATGTAGAGTGGTGGGAGGAGTTGCACCTGGGTCTGAATAGGGCTGTGCCTGCCTTCCACAATGCTGGCTCCACCTCCTGTGGTGCGTCTGATGTGCCTGGCCCACACTGTCAAAGGAAAGAAGGAGTCCTGTAAACAAAGTGCTCCAGGACTGCACAGGTACAGGCCCCTCTGGCCTCAGAGGACAAAGGATTTAGGGGTATAAATATTGGGGCCCTGACTCCAGAACTTTAGATCACTTCTGGAACAACAAGACGAACCTCTGCCAAGGAGAAGAACCAAAGGAAGCTGTAGGAGTTGGACTGCCTCCCTGCCAGTGTGCTGTGTTGCCGGGTTGGCCTACAGTGGTGTCTTCAGTGCCAAGGAGAGGAGAAGGAACTTTTAAAGAACTTTCATCATCTTGCAGAATATTACTCCAAGGGCTTGATTTGAGCTTGCCTCCTGACCGAAGTCTCAGGGATACCAGACTTCACTCTTTCTGTTTGCCTGCATCTGGAACTTGCTGTTCTGGTGCTACAGAAGGAATCTGCAACACCGACGCCAGCGAGCGATGCCGTAATCTGCAACGAAGCCGTGAGCGCTGCTCCGACTAGACCCAACGCCGGCCGCCGTGCCACATCGACGCCAGCGAACGACATCGTAAGCCTGCCATAGCTGTGAGCGCTGCTCCGACTTGGGACGCCGGCCCGACGCCTGCTGCTGTGCCGCATCGACTCCGAAGCCGACATCATCGCGGAGCCGATCGTCGACGTAGGTGGTCAAGAATCGATCGACATCGTGACATCGTACGGAACCGTGGTTTCGGCGCCATTGTGACGTCATCTCCTCTCCGGTAAGGAACAGACGCCTCCCCTGCTTTGCGCAAGCATCAAGGACTTGACGCATCGCCTCCCCCGAAGCAAGGAACCGACGCCGCACAGCGCCAACGATGCCGCATCTCCCCGACGCCGTGAGCTGTCTTTGTTTTTGCTTTTTCCCAAGGTACTGTTCTTCGTGGGTCTGTTTTGACTCCGGGCCCGACGCCGCGCACATCGCGGTTGGCGCCGTACTTTGGGATTTCTTTGACCTCGACGTCGTGATAACTCCAGTTGGGGTTATCTGTTGCTAAAGACTGCTTTTAAGTGAAGAACTTATTTTTAAACTATTTCTACCATCTTGAAGTATTATTTTTGATTACAGTATTGTGGATTTTTGTCGTTTGTGGTCTTGTGATAAGTCTATATAAAGCATACTTATTTTGATAAAACCTGTGTGGTGTCCATCTGTAGTGTTTTCACTGTATTACTGCATGTGTTCACAAATGCTTAACACACTGCCTCTGAGATACGCCTGTCTGCTCGTGCCAAGCTACCAAGGGGGTGAGCAGGGGTTATTTTAGTAGTGTATCCCCCTTACCCTGACTAGAAGCAAGGGTCCTTATTTGGTCAAAGGTGTATACCGTTGCCAACTAGAGACCCCCAGTTCTAACAAGAGCCCTCCGTTAGGCTCTCAGTATTCCCGGTACCAGCCTCTTAGTCCCGGACAGCACAAAATGGTTGCTGCCGACCAGACACATTTTTGCCCTCCTGCCGCTGAACCAAGCTCGTGCAAGGGAAGGCAGAACAATAGGCATCCTGTCACAGGGAGGTGTGACCACCTCCCAGACAGGATTTAGTGTATTAGGGCTGGGTGGGTGCACTTGCCAGCGCCTGATAGTCTGCATGAGGGGCACATTTGGTGTCCCTGTGCATAGTCCAGTTCAAACCAGTACTGGGAGCCGTTGGCTCCTGCTCTGGTGCAAAACTGGACAAAGGACATGTGAGTAACCGCCCCCCCGTCCAGACCCTCCCCTGGGAGGGTCCCCTGAAGCTTCCCAACCCTTTCCTTAGGGTAATTAAGGGCTTACCTGGGTGTAGGTCCCTAGATTCGTCATGGACAAGATTCAGAACTGAAACCACTGCACTTCTACCATCTGGGCACTCTGGACTTTCCTGGACTTCGTTTGGACCTGACTTTGTCTCCTTTCCAGTCTGCTGCCTTGTCTGTGCCTGTGCACCATACAGGATCCGTGCAGGGCCTGTGGAGCATCCAAGACACCTGAAGATAATCTCCCTTGGAGTGAAGGAGTCACTCCCCTGCATTCGCAGGCACTGCAACACTGCTGACCGGTCTGCTGATCCCGAGCTCTTACGGACTCCGAAGGGTTCAACAACACAGGAGGTGGGTTTCTACGTCCCTCGAGGCCAGAGCTGCCCTCTCACCCAGTTAGAGGCCAGAATCCCTCATGGGGTCTGCAATACCCGAACCCCTGTGCACCGCATACTTTTGCAAGTGCAAATGCATGTTGGCAAATCTGCAACAAGTGCATTGGGCTCCAAGTAGCCCCGACCTCTGGCAACTTCTCCTGCAAAGATATTCACCCACATCGCACCATGTGCTCCGTGGCCTGTTGTTTTGTAAAGCTGCACAAGCTCCTCCTGCGACTCCAGTGTCTTCGACCTGTGGGTCCTGTGGAGGGTCAACTACGTCTTCTTTGGGCTCCCCTAGTTGCTCTAGACTTGCCTTGACTCCCCTGCTTGTGGTGAGTCTCCTGGACCTGGCTGGTCCTCTTCCTGCAACTTCTTGACTTCCTGCGTGGGTTGCTTTTGCCAAGGCTTGTTGGTGCTCCCACCGGACACCGACCCCTCAGCAGTAGACATCCTTCATGGGATAGCTCGTATCCGGCTCCTGGTTGTCCTCAGCGTCACCTGGTCCCCACAGCTGCAGAGTCAAGGTCATAGACATCTCTCCTGAAGCACCCAACATCGGTGGGCCTTCGTCTACCGAGCCCCTGGTCACTCTCAAGTGACCCAGACTCTGTCCCCTCTGCTTTCAGGTACTCTTCATCAAGAATCCACATTGGGATTCCCACGGACACTTTCTCCTCTTCCATCAGTGGCACTTTCCTGAAGTCCTCCATTGGGTTCGACGGCGGTTTCCGACGCCACTTCACACCTATGCACCCGGCTCCCCTGAGATAGGTAACGTGGGTACCACACTATCCACGGATGGGGTGGCTCTCCAACCTTCTGTCTTCAATGGGGTTTCCTCAGGGTCCACTGGGAAGGGTCCCAAATCTTTAAAAATCCAACCGCGACTTACACGTAGAGTTGTACGGAGCCCGCGGTCGTGTTCTCACACTGCACGCGCCCTCCGTGGGGTCCCTGTCTACTTACTTTGGGTGGTTCCATGGGTCCCCAGCGATTCTACAACCTCTTGACATAGTCCTGACTCGAGTCGAGGTTCTGATACTATTTTCTTTGTATATGGTTTGGTTCCCCCCCTGGGTCCCACTGTTTATTAGTGCTATTTACTGTGATTTCTTTGCTATAGTATTGTGTGCTTTGTGTATATCTTCGTGTGGGAGATACTGGAACGTACTAGAGAGTATTATATAATAAATACATATTTTTATAAATACCTTGTGTGGTTCTTTTCATTTAATCTATACTATAAGATTGCATTCTGCAAGCTGCTTTACACTCCTTCAAGACTAAGCCTGAAGGCTGCTCTCTACAGCTACCACTTGGATAGCTTTCTAAGGTTGTCTGAGACCTCCTAAATCACCATAAGGGTTGTCTGGACTGGTGCAAGGTGCCCACTTACATTAGTGGACATCATATACCAGGCCAGCTTCTCACACAAAAGTCTAACTTTACGACATTTGGTAATCACAGAGGTCGTTTATGAGTCGTATCTTCACGTCTGCAGGTGTGCCGGAATAGTGTAGTTAAAAGTTTGGTGTAACACAATACAGTCAACACTGAGTGTGGTGTAACACTACAGTCAACACTGAGGGCAGCGCAAATTGTGGACTGCATGTACCATGATGCAAAGGAGCAAACCTTTCTGGGATGTGATGCAGTGTCTGGCCATACCCTTTTCCCTACCCAAACTGATTTTCATGACCTCCTCTACCTTTTATCACACGTTCCTAATGTTCCTTTTAGTAAAAATTGCATTCCAGCCCATTGATTACATTTCTTCCGGCCCGAGCCGAAGAGTACGGCCGGATGCAGAGAGTACGGCCCAAGCCGGAGATTCCGGTCCGACTGCAGACATAAAGATACGACTCGTAAATGACCTCTGTGAATATCAAAAGTCATGAAGTTAGACTTGTGTCTCAGACTGCCTTTGTGAATCGGGCCCTACATGTGTTATGGGCAGGTTTTCTCATGCTTTATGGGACTCTGTGGCACAGATGCTACCTTCTCTGCCAGAGGAAGCCAGAAAAGAGCTATTGAAGGTGGAGCAAGATGGCCAGGAGGCAGTGAGATTCACTCATTTTTTTCAAACAATTTATTGCCCTCTAGTGGGCTTAACATTTTAATTGAAAGACTGCAGCCTCGCAAAACCCACTGAAGGGCTGTATTTTTCTCAAGATGCACTACGGATACCAGAATCCTGTGGAAGAAAGCACTCACCTGCAGCCCGCTAGAGGGCAATAAATTGTTTGAAAAAAACGAGTGCACCTTGAATGTTCATTTGCGTGTTGCTGCAGTAAGCCTTTGAAAAAGGATCTGGGGGCTCTGAAACGCGTCAGGCGGCATGAAAACTCAGGAATTAATTTGCCGGTTCCCCTGCATTCAAGATTCAGTGAATCTGCCTGTGGTGGAGTGCGTCACCAAGCACAGGACAACTTTGAATTCATATTCAAACACGGCAGTCCGGCAGTGGGGAGACAGCACCACCCAAAAAAGACATGGGGCCCAAGGTAAAGAACTGTCTTTATTCTTGATGCGGCACCGCAGTGCTTTGAAAACAAACTGTGCAAATTATATTCTGAGGCCCACTGGAGGGTGTAACATTTTAATTGAAAGTGATGGAGCAGGGTAAATAAAATAATTTTGTGCCCCCTTGGAAACTAATGAACTCATAATAAATTAATAATACTAACTGTTTGAAGAAGCATGTATTAACCAACAAATGCACCTTGTTAGTAAACACTATATATAAAGGTAACATGCAAATTTGTGCAAAATCTAATTTATTTACAATTGTGAAGTTAATTAACCTTAGTATTGTGATTTGCGTACTAATTAGAGTGAAATTGCATGATTTATGCTACGTAGTAGATTTGTATTGTGGCAAAGAATGCAGATGGTAAGTAAAATGGCTTTAAATGTTGCTTCTGCTAGGTAACACCTTACACAGGTCTTTAGAATGGCGGGTGGTAAACAGAAAGGCTTATTTTCTTTGTTTTAATTGTGGTTGTGTTTGTTCTTATGATAGTTCGTTCGGGCCTGTTAGGCCATGCTGCGAAAATGGCTGCTGAAACGGATGAGGTCACGTGAAAAGCCAAAGATGGCCTATGCGCAGAAGAAATAGAGAGATCAGGTCACGTGGACGCGGCCTGTGCATGGAGTGAGAGATGTCAAGGTCGAACTGACCTACAATAAAGAGGGTGCCAAGAAAGATTCAGCATGTATTCGTGGGAATGGATGAGAAAGTACTGAGCAACAATGGACTAACTAAATTGTGACCATCAAGATCGCAACAAAATGAATGGACAAGTTGGACTGCTTTTAACCTCGAAGTCATGAGACTCATTGTATGTTTTACTGTCCCCAAACCAGTTTGAACAAGGAGGGCGATGAGGTGACCATCACCACCCCTCACATGGACCAATTAGCGTGATTCTTGCCCCTAAGGATTGCAACTTTTTGTGTAGTAAGCTAGAAAATAGGGTACAAGAGGGTCTACTCTTATGTGGGGTGGGATGCTGCTGCTGTGGTCGCTGCTATTGATGCTACTGCTGCTGTTGGTGTTTTCCTGCCATACCGCCTCTTTATTTTCCATTTTTCCACCTGAATACTACGAAAAGACTTTGTCATTTTTGGACTTTGAACTTGACTGGGGAAGGAACGAGATCGTTGCGGGAATTCTGCCTGGGAGGTACGTCCGAGGAGGGTAGCGGGACAGTCAGTCAGTTTGGGAGTTCTATTCTGTGATCTGCAATTTATCTTCTTTTTGGGTGAACCATTCCTGTCCGCATCTTAAACTATGGGTAATGCATAATTTCTTTTCTTCATTAAAACCTTTCTTAAAAAATGTTATTGATATATTAAATGTGATTAATAAACAAAGAAATTTATCCATGCAATTGAGAATTTAGATAAAATTATATTCTAACTTAAAATGAGTCTGTGGTTCTTTAGTACAGTTATGAGTTATAAATGTTAAAAGGTTTTAATTGTGATTGAGCTGGTCTTAATCACCATCAACTTATTCTACTAGTTGGTCCATCGACCAAAGAGCGGAGTACCTTGATGTTTAGAACTGACAGGATCAAAGGTTAATGTATATAATGTCTGAGGTATTATTCTGTCAAATGTAATAAGGTATCCCGTTCGTTCAGCAGCACATTTCTCCTTGGTGTGAAATCCAGTGAATGAATGAATGTATGATATGCGGTGTCATGGGCCCCACCGACATAAGGTTTAATAGACAATAGGTTGCATAAATGTTTTACCTGGATTCGTGTCCTAAGGAGAAATTTATATTAGCCGCGCTGGATCAGATTTCTTGGTAGCAGAGTTATGGTTACTATAGATTAGTTTGGTGATTATTGATTATTGATTTATTGATTTTTCATGTCTAACACTTTGTGTTGAATTGTATTATGTTATGTGTAAGTCGAAACTTTGAAGCTTCCGGGAAGTAGGAAGTGGACACGTGCGGCAAGAGAAGTCACACGGAATTGTGCACTGTCTGATTTTCAAATTGGTGATAACACAGGATTGTGTTGTGTTAGGGACATTTCTTGTATGAGAAAAAAATGCATGAGTGAAATAGCAACAGGTTTTCTTGTGAAACTCTGGCCTTAATTCTCAGGAGCAGTCTCCACATGTGTTTTATCCCCAGAGAAACGGGTTTACCCCTTGCTTGAGAGAAGGGTAAGGTAGAGAGAAGTGCTACACTTATCGAGCGAAACAGTATTCTTGCAAGATAGAGCAAACTATTTCTTTTGTTTAGTGAAACAGACAATGGTAATGTGTTTTACGTCATAACTAATGAATTTCGTTGGAAATAGAAGGTAAGAAAAATTGCCGATAATTTTTGTAAAGGAGGGGTCAGTAAAGACAGGAGTAGAACTGACGTCAACAGAGACCGCACTGGTATTGGCCAGTTGTGGGGGAGTGAAGAGCTTCTTGATTGGTGCATTAGTGTGAAGACGCGCTGGGATTGGTTAGTGCGAAAGTGACGTAAAGCTGTCGGATTGGTGCGTTGGTGTGAGACGCGCTGGGATAGGTCCGAATAGCTGAGCAGTAGAAAGGGCAGAGTGGTGAAAAATGTTCGTGTGTTTGTTTTGAGAAAAAGAACAGAGTAACATGGCTTATTATGAGTATGGTAGAGAGAAACCGTCGTGGTTTGCGAAGATTAAAAACTTTTTCAAGAAAGACAAGAAGGTTGTGACTAGGGAAGGAGAAGTACTTCCTCCGCCGAAAACGCCAGCCTCTCATATGATGTTGAAATATGGCTATCATACTTGCATTTGGTTGGAAAATTGGGCAAAATATACCCAAAGCGATGGAGTATTGGCATTTCCAGAAAATGGTTCGTTTAGCACAGCTGTACTTCGAAATTTGAGAGAAAAGATGATGAAACTTGAACCGAGACCTAGACCAACACAGTTCGAAGCGTTAGGTGAATGGGAAGATGAGATGTATGAAAGAGAAAGACACAGAGGTGCAAAGAATTATAGTTTAGTCCATGGAAGAGTATGGGGAGTGAATCATGAAGACAGGATGAGACGATGGAGGTATGCTAATATGACGGATGGTTTGTTTCCTGTCAGAACAGTTGAAGAAGTTACAGGGAGAAAGTGTACGGAGAAAAAGAAGCATGCAGTAACAGAGAGATATGGGTATGGAGCTAGCAACACAGAGGATGAGTTGCTGGAAGACATTTTAAATAGAAAACCCCCTCCATATCAACAGAATTTTGCGGTGGTGACTCCAAATGCACCACCAATGGAAACTGTAAGAAATCAAAGCTCTAAACAAAATCATGAAATAAATAGGTCCTATGAAAAATTAGAAACTCCACAGAATGTGAAGCCTGATAATGGTAATACAGCTGAGTTAGCCAGAACCACAAGAGAATTGACTGAAAAGATAAGAGAACTAACAAAGAACATGGAAGCTGTGACTGTGCCAGTGACGATAGGGCCAGTAATTCCGGTATTTGAAAATCAAAGAATAGATGAGCATTCCTTGACAATTCCATTGAACTCGAGTATGCAAAGAGTGAGAGAAGGGATAATTCCAGAAACTAGAGAGACAAGAGATTCAGTTGGCTCATGTAGGTCGAGTCCACCTACAAATTTGACGATTAATGAGAGTCAGATAAATAGGATTCCTATGGGAACCGAGTCAGCAACTGAGACCCCAGAGAGAAGTGCAAATTGGGCAGAGATAAATAATGCCCCTGTGAGTCCGACTCCAGAAGAATTAAATGAGTGGATGAGGAATTTACAGAAGAAAGATGCTGAACCACAACCTTTGGATGTAATCAGATTAAAAATAGATATGGAAGAGTTGATTTTAGGGACTATTGGTACAGATCGATTAAAGTCCTACCAAGATGACGAGCTCATGTTCATGTGTAAAAGTGTTACTTGGAGAGCTAGGAATTTGCATGAGAAATTGGAAGAGACAGCGAATGAACTAGGAGTAGAGTTTGGAAAAATCAGAGGAATGCAGAAACCGTACAGGGTAGACTTTAGTGAAAAGGATATAGAAAATCTGAACACTTCAGGACGATTAACACAGATAAAGGAACTGATTGTGTTATTGAGAAAATGGGGAGACGTGGACAGATGGAGAAGCAGGTGGATAAGAAGAAAGGAGGAAACGACCGATAAAGCTTCATTGGCTTTTTCTGTAAAGGAGAAAGAACCAATAGTAATGGAATATCCAATGAGGGAAACTCCAGGAGGAAGCTATGTACATGTCCCATGGTCCAGACAAGATATATTGTCATTTACAAATGACTTTCCAAGATTGAGAGAGAAACCTGTAGAATGGTATAGACAGGTAGAAAGATTTGTAAAGGTATCAAAGGTGTTGTGGGAAGATTTGGATGGATTGTTTGAAATTGTAGTACCAGCAGATTTATGGACAGAACGTAAGATTACAATTGACTGGCCGAAGGAAGACTATCCTAGAGATGCAAAAACTGGAGCCCCAGGTCCAGAAGTAATGAGAAAGTATGAACAAGCTATCACGTTTTTGAAAAATAAAATCCCACCAAAAGAGACAGATTGGGTAAAGATTGATAGAACAACTCAGGAGAGTAAGGAATCTGTACACGCCTACTATGAGAGACTGCTTTTGGTCTTTAAACAGTATAGTGGTTATGAGAATTTGAGTGAAAAGGACATGAGTCATTTTGTGTATAGATTTGTATATGGCTTAAAACCTGAAATAAGTGAAATGATTAAGCAGCATATGTTGTGTTGGCAGAATAGCACTGTAGATGAAGTATTAAGGTATGCAAAATATTGTAGTGACGATATTGAGTGTAGACAGCGTAAACTAAAAGAAAAGGCGATGTGGGCACAAGTAAAGGTTGCAGAAAAACAAGAAGCTCAGATGAATAATCAGTCTAGTGATGCAGGACAAACTAAATTCAAACCGAATATAGGTAAAGGAAAAGGTCAAATGAGTATAGAAGAGGCCAAAAAGAAATGGCCCTGTCACAATTGCGGAAAATTAGGACATTGGAGAAACGAGTGTAAATTTCCTCCAAAAGCTAATACAGAAAATCAACCATTAAATCCACAGGTGCAGAGTGAGGTGAGTTACCAGCAGCTGCAACAGCCGCAGGTAGTTACTCAACAGTGTCAGGTGCCGCAACCACCTCTTCCAAAGAGTGTAAACCCCCAGAGGTACAGTACAGAGGCAGGATTCTACGGAGGAGAGCAGGTAACAAAATTGCCGCGCGCAGCTGCAGTGTCGCAATATTGGTTACGGCAGGATGGAAATGAATCGGATGAAAGTTTATGACGGTGCCTAGGAGAGGAAGAAGAGTGCGTGCTTGGCACAACTCTAGAGGTAGATCAGTCAGGTCCATTTGTGGATGGAAAAGTGAATGGTGTAAATGTTACATTCCTTGTGGACACTAGAGCTACCCGTTCTACTGTTAGATCAGTGGAAATTCCAACCCTTCCTTTCTCAGGAGAATATATCCAAGTTGTAGGTGTTTCAAACAGGCAGATAAAACGCCTATTACCAAACCAGTAGAGGTGAAAGTTGGACCATTCAAAGAGATGCATCGTTTTGTGGTATGTGATTGCAGTCCTGTAAATTTGTTAGGACGCGATCTACTTTGTAAAATGAATTGCACCATCTATTGTACCCCAGATGGTATTGCTTTCCAGACACCAGATGAGGATGTCCTGTATAAAATGACAATGGCAGAACTAGAACCAGGAGTGAATGACATGTTTCCTGTGTTTGATGCAGAGAAAATCCCGATTGAATTGAAAAGAATAGTCAGGCGAAGACATTGGACTAATGAGAGGAGTTGACCCTGTAAAAATTACTGTAAGGGAAGGAACAAATTACCCAAATACTCCACAGTACAAATTAACGCCAGAACTTATTGAAGGAATAACACCTGTAGTTAATAAGATGATTGAACAAGGAATTTTGAGAGAAATAATGAGTAGCCCATGTAATTCTCCTATAATGGGATTGAAAAAGCCGAATGGAACATATAGGATAGTACAAGACTTGAGAAAGGTAAATAAGATTGTTATTCCTTGTTGCCCAATTGTGCCAAACCCCGCTGTAATACTGTATCAGATTCCACATGATGCAGAATGGTACACGGTCATTGATTTGTGCCATGCATTCTTTTCCATTCCATTGCACCCTGACAGCCAGCCATTATTTGCGTTCCGGTTCGGAGAGCGTATTTTGGCATGGTGCCGAATTCCTCAAGGGTATACTGAAAGCCCCTCAATCTTAAATCAGATCCTAAAGAAATCATTGGAAGATTTAAAAATGCCTGAAAAATCTGTGATGGTCCAGTATATCGATGACCTATTGGTGGCATCAAGGACCAAAGAAGCATGTGTTACGGACACCATTGCTTTATTAAATCATTTGGCAGAAGGAGGACACAAGGTGTCTCCGTCAAAATTGCAATTTTGTCAACAGGAGGTACAGTATCTAGGTCATAAGATTGAGAAAGGGATGCGAAAGGTGACGACAGAAAGAATAAGGATTATCCAAGGAAAGAGAGCCCCGATGACACAGAGAGAGTTGAGAATGTTTCTTGGGATGGTTGGTTATTGTCGACAGTGGATAAGTGGATTTTCATTAATTGCAAAACCTTTACAGTGATTGACAAAGAGTGATGTCAAAGATCCGATTGAGTTGGATGAAGAGAAAATGAAGGCTTTCAAGGAACTGAAAACAAGTTTGTGTGAGGCACCAGCATTGGGGGTGCCTGATTATGAAAAAGATTTTGAGCTGTATTGTAGTGAGAGAGAGATGTATGTGCACTTTCAGTGTTAGTTCAAAGGCATGGAAAAATGAAAAGACCAATCGCTTATTTTTCAGCTGTCTTAGACCCGGTAGCAAAAGCGTTGCCTGGATGTCTGAAAGCAGTAGCTGCTACTTGTGTGAGTCTGGAACAGAGCGAAGGCATTGTGATGGGGTATCCTCTGAGAGTATATGTCCCACACTCTGTTGAAATCCTTCTGACCCGAACCAAGCCCAATTCATGACACATAGTCGGTTGACTAGGTATGAAAAAGTGATTTTGGGTGCAGACAATGTAACCATTGTAAGATGCACGAGCGTGAATCCCTCAACTTCATTGCCAGATGAAGTAAACGTAGAAGTCAAAGATGATGTTGACCATAAGTGTTTGGATGTGCTTGAATTTTGCACAAAGCCTCGCCCAGATATTAGAGATGAGCCCTTAAAAGAATCAGATTATGTGATGTTTGTGGACGGGTCATGCCTGAGAACAAGTGAAGGAGTTTTAAGTGCTGCGTATGCTGTGTGTACGGTGGCAACCATAATGGAAGCATCCTGTTTGAGAGGAATACGTTCAGCCCAAGTGGCTGAGCTGGTTGCTTTGATTCGAGCATGCAAACTGGGAAAGAATTTCCAAATTACGGTGATCACGGATAGCCAGTATGGCTTCGGAGTGGTCCACGATTTCGGACAGATCTGGTCCCAGAGGGGTTTTCTGACTTCTGCAGGAACCCCTATTAGGAATGGTGAGTTTGTGAAGAAATTGCTTGAGGCGATACAGCTACCTAAACAGATTGCAGTGGTAAAATGCGCTGCACACAAAAATGGAACTGATTATATTACAGTGGGAAACCAATTCGCAGATGAAATAGCTCAATATTGTGCCAGAAATGTGGTCTCACTGAATAGGAGAAGAGAAAAAGAGAATGTTTCATGTCACTTGCTGTTTACTAACACAGTTGAAACCTGGGATGAGGTAAGGCAATTGCAGGAAGAAGCAAATGAAGAGGAGAAAGATGGTTGGATAAAAGCAGGCTGAAGACAAAGAGAGGAAGATGAAGTTTGGGTTTATAGAGACGAAAGACCAGTTATGCCTGATTGCATGATCTCTAATATGGCACGGATGTACCATGGACAAGCACACATTGGTAGGGATGCCATGATCAGACTTTTCAGACAGACCTGGTACAACCCGAAATTTAGGGCTATAGCTGAAAGCCTTTGTCAAAGATGTCTTACATGCCAACAAATAAATCCTGGAAGGAAAACTGTAGTGAGTTTGGGAACAATAGGAAGTAAAGGAGGTCCTTTTACCAGAATGCAACTAGATTTTATTGAAAGGCCCCCAAGCAATAGATTGAGATATGTCCTTGTGGTCGTTTGTTTGTTTTCTCGTTGGGTGGAAGCCTATCCGACAAGAAGGAATGATGGAGTTACTGTGGCTAAGCTCCTACTGAGAGAATTCATTCCTAGATATGGCTTTCCAGTAACGATCGAAACAGATAGAGGAACACATTTCCAGAATGAAATAATCCAATTGATATGTGAAGCACTTGACATTCAACAAAAATTGCACTGTGACTGCAGACCAGAGGCTTCTGGAGTGGTAGAGCAAGTAAATGGAACAATAAAGAATAGGTTAGGGAAAATGTGTCAAGCCACAGGATGTCAAGCCACAGGACTCAAATGGCCCGATGCCCTGCCATTGGTGCTGATGAGCATCAGAAGCATACCTGACAGAAAAACAGGTCTGAGTCCTCATGAAATAATCATGGGACGAGCAATGAGACAAGCACATGTACCTGTCAACAAACTGCTGACTATAACTGATGATCTCATATTGGACTATTGCAAAGGATTGGCTGATGTGGTGCATTCTGTGTTTCATCAGGTTGGACCGGATGCGACCACTCTTGAAAGAAAACCAGCTCATGATTTGAGTCCAGGAGACTGGGTCCGCATTAAAGTCCACAGAAGAAGAAACTGCTTGGTTCCTCGCTGGGATAAGCCACGTCAAGTGATCCTGGTGACAACAACTGCTGTAAAGTGTGCAGGTGTGAAAAATTGGGTTCATGCCAGTCATAACATCAGAGTTCCGGATCCTGAAGCTCGACCTGTAAGTCAACATCTGGAGATATCAGATACCAGCTCAGCATCTGAAGCAGAAGCTGAAACAAACAGAGTTCCAGATCTTGAAGCTCGACCTGTAAGCCGACATCTGGAAGAATCAGGTACCAGTTTGACAACTGAAGAAGAAACTGAAACGATCAGAGTTCCAGATCTTGAAGCTCGAACTGTAAGTCAACATCTGGAAATATCGGATACCAGTTCGGCATCTGAAACAGACCAACCTGAATCTGGTGAAAGGCAAAAGAGAAAATCAGGAAACAGAAGAACTGATATTATAAAAGGAGAAACCGAACCAAGAGACAGCGACAGTGAACAGCCAAGTACAAGTTATGGGAAAATTCCTCCAAAGATAGTTGAGGTAACTGAAGAAAACTTAGATTCAGATAGAGAGATAGAGGAAAGTGCGGAAGAAAACCGAGGAGTAGTAGGGTCATAACTACAAACAGAAGAAACACAGGGAAATTTAGATTCAGACAGAAAGATTGAGAAAAATGCGGAAGACAAACGAGGAGGGTTAGAATCAAATTTCCAAACAGAGGAGTCACAAGAAGGTTCGGATTCAGACAAAGAAACTGAGATCATAAAGTTCAAAGTTAGAGGAAGTGAAGTGAGGTCTGAGACAGAATCAGAAGAAAGTGAAGAAGAAAGAAAGCAAAGAATAGGACCAAGAAAGAGAACTTGGAGAACAGAACGAGAAGAAAAAGAAAACAAACTGAAAAGGCCAAGAAAAGGAGACAATTGGCCCAACGAAATTAAAAGACTGAGATATAAGATAATAAATTTGAACAAAGATAATGCGGAACAAGTAAATGAAATAACAAGTCAGAAAGAACAAGGAAAACAAAGTGAAAAACAGTTACAGAGACCAAAAAGAGTGAAGAGACCTAACTTGAAATATAAGTCACCTGAATGGCTATACATAGCATTGACCGACATTAAAGAAGTGGATAGCAGTCACGAAATCCCAGACGAAGGCTGTGAACAAATGGGTGAGAGTGAATTGCACCAAACCTGAAAGACAAAGAAAGAAGACCGGACTGGACAACAAAACTGAATAAGACGAGAAAAACTTCTGAAAAGAGCTGAAGAAAGCACCAAAAGAGACTAACTAAAGGGTAGAGTGGCTGGAAAGTCATTTTGAGGTGTGGAAACACATTTTCTCTACAAACATTTATATAGCTAAATAGTATTACAACATGGTAGACACTGAGATTAGAAGATCTAGATGTGAGTGTTTACGTAGATGGTGTAGAATGTGTTTCTATTGTACAGGATTGCTAATGCTTATCTGGTTTATTTTAGCAATAATAATTCCACTTAGATTAGTTGTAGAAAACACATCTGTAATAGTGAATGACACAAATAATGACAAGGAAGCTAACATAAAGAACACTGCAGCATTAGTAGATAGTACTGATTTACATAGGGATAAGTCCATAACTGATTTCTCCAAGAATGTCTTCACGAAACTGTTATATGAATATGTGGAGACAATGGATGTGAGAGATTGCTATGTCTGTATGCAGTTACCTGCGTCAGTCACAGAAGGTGTGACCTATCATCACCTTCCTTTGACGTATGGGATAACTTGTAGCGTCCTAGCTAGCTTATTTTATAAAACAGGTAGATTAGAATATTATTACACTGATATAGACACTGTTTTTGCTAAAGTTCCCGTAATCCCTGAATTAAATAAGGTAAAAGTTGCAAAAGTTTTTGGAGAGTTTTTCTTAGAAAATAAAGATTTAACGTTAGAGTATATATTTAGACACAATCTTACTTGTGAATTAAAGAAAGAAGAAAAGATTTTCTTGGACATGGTAGAGGACAGCAGAGTTAAGTTTCAAAGAAAGGTAGCAGAAGAACAGACAAAAACACCACCTTGGACGTTTGAAGAGAGAAATTACGACAAAGGAGAAACAAATGCAGCTATGGTTCTGGATTGGCCCCAACAGGGAAAATTGGGTATTAGTAGAAGTAACACTATGTATGATAACTATTTCGTGGGTTCTAGTGAGTGGCGAGATACATACAAAATTCTAGGGGGATCGGGATTTAAAGGAGGAAAAGATCCAGTATTTCCAGGGATCTATTATATTTGCGGAAATAGAGCTTATTATAGGTTGCCGGACCATTGGTATGGAACATGTTATCTAGGCCTGGTCTTTCCAAAGATTTTTCATGTAGAGAGAGGAACGAAAGGAATACACGAGATAGGTAAAACATTAACACGTAGGAGAAGGGAAAGCTTCTCAGAAATAGTAGGTGATATTTTTGGAGCATTGATACCAGCAGTGGGTATATCTCTGAATGCATACAAGATTCGGAAATTGTCTACAGTAGTAGATCGTTTATCAACGAATACTGCTGGAGGGTTCTTGATGGTAAATACCGAAATGGTTGCCATGAGAGCTATGGTAATGCAAAATCGACTTGCCCTTGACATTCTTTTGGCAAAAGAGGGTGGAGTTTGTGGAATGCTGAAAGTCCAACATTGTTGCACTTACATTCCAGACAAAAGTGAGAATATACAGAAGTATATAAAGAATATTACTGATTTGCACAAAGAAATTGCCCCACTGGAGGTTGAAGGTGTTTGGGAAAGACTTGGTAAGAGTCTTTCCTCAATGAAGACATGGTTCACAGAAATAGGTAGTTCTCTTATTGGGAAGATACTAATACCAGTCACAGTGATAATAATGGTAATGTTATTAGTGAGATTAGCATATGTGTGTATTAAAAGAAGAAAAAGACAAAATAGAGTAAAAAGAGAAAATGAGAAAAATAAAGAAAGAGAACGGGAGATGGGAGAGATAGAATTAGAAGAGTTAAAAGAGAACATGTACAAACGGTCTAAAAGACAAGACGAGAAAAACACAGTTGTATGAACTAACAAAAAAGCAGGTGGACAAGAAACATTTATCGGATAAGTTGAAGGATAAGTTTTTGTGGTGATGTTAAAAATCACCAAAGGGGGGAATTGATGGAGCAGGGTAAATAAAATAATTTTGCACCCCCTTGGAAACTAATGAACTCATAATAAATTAATAATACTAACTGTTTGAAGAAGCATGTATTAACCAACAAATGCACCTTGTTAGTAAACACTATATATAAAGGTAACATGCAAATTTGTGCAAAATCTAATTTATTTACAATTGTGAAGTTAATTAACCTTAGTATTGTGATTTGCGTACTAATTAGAGTGAAATTGCATGATTTATGCTACGTAGTAGATTTGTATTGTGGCAAAGAATGCAGATGGTAAGTAAAATGGCTTTAAATGTCACTTCTGCTAGGTAACACCTAACACAGGTCTTTAGAATGGCAGGTGGTAAACAGAAAGGCTTATTTTCTTTGTTTTAATTGTGGTTGTGTTTGTTCTTATGATAGTTCGTTCGGGCCTGTTAGGCCATGCTGCGAAAATGGCTGCTGAAACGGATGAGGTCACGTGAAAAGCCAAAGATGGCCTCTGCGCAGAAGAAATAGAGAGATCAGGTCACGTGGACGCGGCCTGTGCATGGAGTGAGAGATGTCAAGGTCGAACTGACCTACAATAAAGAGGGTGCCAAGAAAGATTCAGCATGTATTCGTGGGAATGGATGAGAAAGTACTGAGCAACAACGGACTAACTAAATTGTGACCATCAAGATCGCAACAAAATGAATGGACAAGTTGGACTGCTTTTAACCCCGAAGTCATGAGACTCATTGTATGTTTTACTGTCCCCAAACCAGTTTGAACAAGGAGGTCGATGAGGTGACCATCACCACCCCTCACATGGACCAATTAGCGTGATTCTTGCCCCTAAGGATTGCACCTTTTTGTGTAGTAAGCTAGTAAAATAGGGTATAAGAGTGTCTACTCTTATGTGGGGTGGGCTGCTGCTGCTGTGGTCGCTGCTATTGATGCTACTGCTGCTGTTGGTGTTTTCCTGACATACCGCCTCTTTATTTTCCATTTTTCCTCCTCAATACTACGAAAAGACTTTGGGGCCGATTCCGATCTCGGTCGGAGGCGCACCCAATACCATTCGGTCGGGAAAAAAGCCATGCGAAAGCCTGTTTCCCGACTGATCCGTACAGCACACCGAACGAGCAAGTACGATGCGCACAACAGCAAAAAATCCGGCCGAGCCGTACTCACCCAAACCAGGTCCTGTTCTCCAACCGAGGCGAATCCGGAAACGCCCGAATCCAGTCGCACGGAAGGAAAAATGCAGCCCCGTCCGGCCGGACAAGTACGATGCGCTTTCCGTACGCGCCGAACCCGTCGCTACGCACGGCACGTCAAAGCATCCGGGAGGCGCACATAAGCTCCGATTAGCGCCACAACACGATCCACGGCTCCGAGACGAACACGGCAGCGGCGAGGACGACGCGAGCGACGAGGACGAGGCGAAGCGACGAGGACGAGGCGGAGCGGCGAGGACGACGCGAAGCAACGAGAAGGACGAACGACACGAACCAACCATGAATCCCTTCGTCCCGATCATACCAATATTCTACATTTACTACCGGAACAGGCACGGACGCGTACAGCGCAGAAGGTAAGCCAGACACCAACCACAAAACACATACAACACGTACACGACACATCACACACACACACGGGGATGCTGAATATACTTACACCAGCAACAGCAGCACCATAGGGGCGGGATGCCCATCACCAATGCCACATATGCACACAGGGGCCTGAATGCGCACCACCACCCCTACCCAGGGGGGGCAGGATGCCTACCACTACTACCACCCTCACCCAGGGGGGGCTGGATGCCTACCACCACCCTTAGCCAGGGTGGGCAGGATGCCTACCACTACTACCACCCTTACCCAGGGTGGGCAGGATGTCTACCACTACTACCACCCTTACCCAGGGGGGGCAGGATGCCTACCACTACTACCACCCTTACCCAGGGGGGGCTGGATGCCTACCACTACTACCACCCTCACCCAGGGGGGGCTGGATGCCTACCACCACCCTTAGCCAGGGTGGGCAGGATGCCTACCACTACTACCACCCTTACCCAGGGTGGGCAGGATGTCTACCACTACTACCACCCTTACCCAGGGGGGCAGGATGCCTACCACTACTACCACCCTTACCCAGGGGGCTGGATGCCTACCACTACTACCACCCTCACCCAGGGGGGCTGGATGCCTACCACCACCCTTAGCCAGGGGGGCAGGATGCCTACCACTACTACCACCATCACCCAGGGGGCAGGATGCCTACCACTACTACCACCCTTAGCCAGGGGGGCAGGATGCCCACCACTACTACCACCCTCACCCAGGGGGGGCTGGATGCCTACCACCACCCTTAGCCAGGTCGGGCAGGATGCCTACCACTACTACCACCCTTAGCCAGGGGGCAGGATGCCCACCACTACTACCACCCTCACCCAGGGGGGGCTGGATGCCTACCACCACCCTTAGCCAGGGGGGGCAGGATGCCTACCACTACTACCACCATCACCCAGGGGGCTGGATGCCTACCACCACCCTTAGCCAGGGGGGCAGGATGCCTACCACTACTACCACCATCACCCAGGGGGGCAGGATGCCTACCACTACTACCACCCTTAGCCAGGGGGCAGGACGCCCACCACTACTACCACCCTCACCCAGGGGGGCAGGATGCCTACCACTACTACCACCCTTAGCCAGGGGGCAGGATGCCCACCACTACTACCACCCTCACCCAGGGGGGCTGGATGCCTACCACCACCCTTAGCCAGGGGGGCAGGATGCCTACCACTACTACCACCATCACCCAGGGGGGCAGGATGCCTACCACTACTACCACCCTTAGCCAGGGGGGCAGGATGCCTACCACAACTACCACCCTCACCCAGGGGGGCAGGATGCCTACCACTACTACCACCCTTAGCCAGGGGGCAGGATGCCCACCACTACTACCACCCTCACCCAGGGGGCTGGATGCCTACCACCACCCTTAGCCAGGGGGGCAGGATGCCTACCACTACTACCACCATCACCCAGGGGGGCAGGATGCCTACCACTACTACCACCCTTAGCCAGGGGGCAGGATGCCCACCACTACTACCACCCTCACCCAGGGGGGCTGGATGCCTACCACCACCCTTAGCCAGGGGGGCAGGATGCCTACCACTACTACCACAATCACCCAGGGGGGCAGGATGCCTACCACTACTACCACCCTTAGCCAGGGGGGCAGGATGCCCACCACTACTACCACCCTCACCCAGGGGGGCAGGATGCCTACCACTACTACCACCCTTAGCCAGGGGGCAGGATGCCCACCACTACTACCACCCTCACCCAGGGGGGCTGGATGCCTACCACCACCCTTAGCCAGGGGGGCAGGATGCCTACCACTACTACCACCCTTAGCCAGGGGGCAGGATGCCTACCACTACTACCACCCCCACTCATAGGATGGACAATGCATGACACAACCAGCACACCACAACCTAGGGAATGCAAGAAGGAGACATCCCCCAACACCATGACAAGCGTGTGTAGACTGTGTCAAATGCCTACAACACCGAACATGACTTTGAACATACAATGTGACCCCCTAGCACATGTGCCACACATATATGTGTGTGGCACCCACAATGCAAGCAGGCCATGACCATTGTGGCAATGGGGTCCAAACCCCCATCATCACAGTGACCAAAATGTAAGTGTGGGGTCCATAGCTGAAGCACATTTTGAACATTGTGGCAATGGGGACCAAACCCCCATCATCACAGTGACCAAAATGTAAGTGTGGGGTCCATAGCTGAAGCACATTTTGAACATTGTGGCAATGGGGACCAAACCCCCATCATCACAGTGACCAAAATGTAAGTGTGGGGTCCATAGCTGAAGCACATTTTGAACATTGTGGCTATGGGGACCAAACCCCCATCATCACAGTGACCAAAATGTAAGTGTGGGGTCCATAGCTGAAGCACATCTTGAACATTGTGGCAATGGGGACCAAACCCCCATCATCACAGTGACCAAAATGTAAGTGTGGGGTCCATAGCTGAAGCACATTTTGAACATTGTGGCAATGGGGACCAAACCCCCATCATCACAGTGACCAAAAGGCAAGTGTTGACAAAGTAAGAGGTGCAACTGCCAAACTGCATGGATGATTCCTGGTCACAAAACAACAAACACATCAGTGGCAAAGTAGTGTATGTGTCCCATTGCAACATAAATTGGGGGAGCCAAATCCTGCAGTGCAAATAAGACATAACTTTGGCCATGTGCAGACAAACAACACCTATGGGGGCTGACACCGTCAACAATCATCAATGACACAATGACAGAAGTGACCATCCGAATGCAGACCCACATATTTGCACCAATGGGCACACACATGCAGATACCCTGTGGAGACTGCAGATGTGAGGCGAACAGATACCATACCATGGCAGCAATGGGACACACAATCAACAATTAGCAACAAATGAGGGCTCCCGTCCCATCAGCCTGGTCATGGAAGTGCCAACGGAATCATCAGCACAGATCCAACACACTTGTATAGCAATGTTGCACTGACAACACAGATGAGTCCTACCCCATTGATGCCCAAACCTGCATGTTCACTGGAGATGGCCACACGGTCAGGGAAGTAGACGAATAGAACAATGGCAGGCACAACAGATGTGCAGAGGTGGAAGCCACAGATGTGAAGTTGCCAATCTAAGTAGGAAATCTCATTGCCAAATACTGAACACATGACACCCTGAGATGCTGCTATGGATGACATGGATACACCACAGGATAGGACACATAACCCCTGGACCACATGGGTTCCTGCACAGTAACACTTCATTATCATGAGACCAAATATCACCATCACTGCAGCAAGGGCATTGTTAGCATCACCAACATCATGTACATCAGAAGCAAAAGCACTAGAGAACAGAAAGTTGCTTTATTCAGCATATGTGGCATTAAAAGTAGAAGTCCAGTAGAACATAAACAAAGGCCAATGGCCAGTCCATCAACAAAGTCACAAGTGGGTGACAGTGGCAGATGCCACCCTACACATGCCTGCACAAAACCAGGGACAATCTACTAGGAGGGGCAACCGGGGGGTAGGCTAGGCACCGCAGGGACAGGATCAGGGCTCACCAGGAGGAAGCAGGGAAGGGGTGGTGGGTGCTGGAGAGCCACTGACAACTGCAGTGGAGGTGTCTGACATGGTGTGTGCCGGCACAACTGGGGGGCATGGCTCAGATGTTGTGGGTGCCGGCACGACTGCAGTGGACCCTGCAGATGGAGTGGACAGGTCCGCCACTGCAGTGCCCAAGTCAGACAGGGTGGTAGTGGACTCCACTGCAGTGCCTACCACCAGGGGAGGAGAATGGGGAACAGGCAAGGTGGGCTGGACAGAGGGGGAGGACACCCTCACCACATCAGTGGCACAGACAAGCGCAGCGGGGGGTGTGGTGCCGGGAGAGCAAGTGGCAGGGGGAGAAGGCCGGAGCCTCTTGGGGATGGTATATCTGTGGGTGGGGGAACCTGGGGCAGGGTGTGGCGGGGGCACCTGTGGAGTGGGGGCCTGAGGGATGGAGGAAGGTGACCTGGTGCTTGAGCTGCAGGGCGGCGGCGGGGTCTTGCTCAGTCTGTCTGCGCCTGGGGGAGGGTGTCCGGGGGCGAGGGGCACTCTGCTCCGTGTGGGGGGGCTTCCTCTTCCCCCTGGATGCTGGGGCAGCTGGATCGGAGGGGAAGAGGCCGAGGTCACTGAGGAAGAGGCGCTGGGTCTTTGGGGTTGCAGGTGAGGCAAGGGAGGGTGCTTTGGAGGGAGAGGCAACTGAGGACTGCGCAGTGCCCGTGGATGCATGTGTGTGTACCAGGGCCCCATCCCCTGTGAGTCTGGTTTCAGTCCCCTGACTGTGCGTGCGTGTGCGTTTAGTTTGTGGCGTGTGTGTCTGTGTGCTGGATGTGTGTGTGCTGGTGTGTGCCTGTGCCGGTGTGTGTGTGCTTGGGACGGGCAAGGTGCTGGGGAGTGTGGATGGAGCAGAGGCAGGAGGGGTGAGGGACTGTCTGAGGAGGGACACTGCTGCCGTCAGGGAGGAGTCCATGGACCTGTTGCCCCTCTGTAGGTCAGACATGCCCGATGAGATGCCCTCCATGAACGACACCAGCTGAGTCAACAGTGCGGTGTGCGCATGGAGGACACTCAGCATGGCTGTCTGCCCTACATGGAGCTGGCGAAGGAGGTACACAGACTCCTCACTCAGGGCAGCAGGGGACACAGGGGCAGGGGGTGCGGTGCCTGGGCCAAAGGAGACACGCTCCCGAACATGGGAGCCTCCACGGACCTGGGGAATGGGAGCCGATGGGAGGGCGGTGGTGGTGCTGGTGGTGGCGGGGACAGCAACACTAGCTGGGGTGTGGTGGCTGCTGACACCCGCCTCCACACGGGAGTCATCCTCCGAGTTGCTCTGGTCCTCAGCTGAGGTGGATGGTGCTGAGGACTCCTCGGTGTGGCTCCCCTCGCCCTCCGTGCCACTGGGTCCCTCCGACCACTCCTCGGCTGCTGACCCAGTCTGGCTCTCTGGCTCCTCCTGGTCCGTGGAGCTGTCCCCTTCCGTGGCCGTGGATGTATCTGCAAACAATGGGGAAACAGACAGACATCAGTCACCTGCACCAAACGCACACACCACTGTGAGCACAGCACATCACAGAGCAAGCCCTGGCATCATTAGTTGTACATTGCTAAAAGTGCCCTAACTGAACAGGAGAAGCCAATTGTCAGTCTGATGCCAAGCATGGCACTCACATCCCACATGGCCTTGCACCCATCTGTCTGGTGTCTGTTGGATTGCAACACCCCAGTGTGGACACATGCACCAAGTACACAGTAGTTGGACAGTGCAGAGGACACGGTGTGGACACATCACAGCTCTTGCCACTGAGTCAGTACAGGTTTCCGGATGAAAGGGATGCCCAGAGTCAAATAGGAAATGCATGTGATGCATACCAGCAACAGACACCATCATGCACCCATGTCCTGATAGCCAGCGCCACTATGGTGTGCATGTAGCACATGTCACTCCCCTGCAGGACCACAAATAAGTTGACACATGCCATGGCAGAGGCATGACTGTTAAGTCATACATCACTGTCTCAGTGATGTATGACTTGGCAGCCAGACAACAACACTATGCACTGTGTCACAATAGTAGGTCATGGGGAATGCAAGTCCTGGAGCTGCACAAGTGCACATGTACATCCCCCACACAACACATCATCTCAACCCTCATCTGTCCAGGTCACACCTATTGGACATATGGGAGACCTGTGACACTACCCTCTGAACCTGAGCCCCTCACAATTTGCTGTGAATGGGGAACAGCTGCCTGAACATCACATTCGCATACCCCAGTCTGCACGGGCAGCAGATCAAACACCTATGTGACACACAAGTATCGTCTCCTATGGTCACATCTCCAGGGGCATGCTGAGCCCCTACCAAGAAACACCACAGCAGTCCTGGCAACTAATCCACAGCACACTGACACAGAGGCAGACACCGGAGGGGTCAAATCACTGTGCACAATGTGTCAGCTGATACACGGGAGTGGGAGTACAGAGTGCATTGCATGGCCTGGAGTAGGCATGACTGTCCTGCTCCACATGAATGAGGGATGTGCCCTGGACAGTGGATAGCTGGCTATGTATGTGTGACACACGTAATCTGCACACTCCTGGGGCCCAAACATTGTTCCCACCCGCTGCATGGGCGTGTGCCACATACCCCAGGCACATGTGGTGGCTCAGCTCAGCAAGTGGACCACATATCAAAGCAACACGCAGATCACATGTCCAAAACCAGGCGTTGTGTGAACAAAGGACCCACCCATGATGCCCACAACAGAGTCAGGAAACAGATGCTGTCCCCCACCTTTAGTGAAGCAAACTGCAAGGACACAGTCCCAAGTGACACAATTCCCTGACTGTAAGGGCCACACCTGGGTATCAGATGAGCAGTGGGCAGTGCACAATAGAGGGACATGGCTCCTGGACAACATGACTGCTGCACTGTGGCAGTTGAACCAGGCCAGAGGAGGGCACAAAGCATGTAATACAGAGTTCACAGTGCAGTCTTTGACTCACCCCCTCCTTGCTGCTGTCTGGCCTTCAGCTGCCCATCCAGGTCTGGAAAGACCACCGCCAGGATCTGGAGCATGTGGGGGGTCAGGGTCCGTGTTCCGCCCCTCCTGCAAGGAGGCGACAGCTTCAGCTGGACCCGTGCAATCCTCCGGGTCCAGCCCCGAAGGTCCTGCCACCTCTTCTGGCAGTTGCGGATCCGGCGCTTGTAGACCCCCACGGACCGGACAGCCCGGACGATGTCCTTCCAGAGTTCCTGCTTCCGATGGGCATTAACCTGTCAGGATGACAAAGTGAAAAGGCCATTACC
Source organism: Calotriton arnoldi (assembly GCA_963921515.1). NCBI lineage: Eukaryota > Metazoa > Chordata > Amphibia > Caudata > Salamandridae > Calotriton > Calotriton arnoldi. The sequence continues at coordinate 2,619,850 of CAWUFW010001687.1, read as the reverse complement.
ACACATGCAACATATCCGTGCATGACACAGTCGTATATACATGTCTCAATCACAGGGGCACATGATGTACACAGGCAGTGCAAAGCTGACCATGGACAGTTTACCAGACGTCACTACATGGTATCATTGCATGGGAAGTAAAACCATGTTCAAATGCACTGTCACTGCACCATACCTGTCCAGTGCAAGTCACTACACACTATGGGGGGTGACAACTACTCAGTGAGCCTGCTAGCCAGTGGCGTGCAGACTCTCAGCCTTGCTAGTCAGACAAAATGCACATTCAGAAAGGCAGTGCACAGAACACTCACCTGCTCCCCTGGTGTCCCATACAGCTTGCTGTACTGTGGAAGTAGGCTGTCCAGCAGGGCCTGGTTCTCTTCAAGGCTGAAGGCTGGGGCTCTCTCCACAGTACGTGCCATTGCAGGGTCCAGAGGGGCAGAGACAGCAGCAGTGCAGTGGCAGATGTCGTCTTGGAGCATGTAGTGCAGGCAAGTGGGCTCTCAGGGGAACAGCCAGCAATATATATGTGCTGGAGAGGCAGATACTGTCCCTTGTGTCCAAAGTGATAGGTCCAAGTCGTTTGCATCTTCTGAATCTGGCCAATCCATGGAATAGCAGCACCAAAAACACGCCCACAGCATCCTTCAAATCTTCAACTTCATGACATACATGATTTTGCAACATTGTTGTGGGTGACCAACTGATTTTCCAGCAACCGACTCGTTCGAAATTCGAAAACGCGTCCGTTGCCAGGCAAGCCCATTGTCAATGGGTGCGCACCGATCGGTCCATTGCGGTACAACGCGCACAGGGGTACAACGCGTACCCGCACACATTGAAAGCAATGGGCCGGCCGGAGGCACCGATCGGTCCATTGCAGTTCAACGCGCACAGGGGTACAACGCGTACCCGCACACATTGAAAGCAATGGGCCGGCCGGAGGCACCGATCGGTCCATTGCTGTTCAACGCGCACAGGGGTACAACGCGTACCCGCACACAATGAAAGCAATGGGCCGGCCGGAGGCACCGATCGGTCCATTGCAGTTCAACGCGCACAGGGGTACAACGCGTACCCGCACACATTGAAAGCAATGGGCCGGCCGGAGGCACCGATCGGTCCATTGCTGTTCAACGCGCACAGGGGTACAACGCGTACCCGCACACATTGAAAGCAATGGGCCGGCCGGAGGCACCGATCGGTCCATTGCAGTTCAACGCGCACAGGGGTACAACGCGTACCCGCACACATTGAAAGCAATGGGCCGGCCGGAGGCACCGATCGGTCCATTGCAGTTCAACGCGCACAGGGGTACAACGCGTACCCGCACACATTGAAAGCAATGGGCCGGCCGGAGGCACCGATCGGTCCATTGCAGTTCAACGCGCACAGGGGTACAACGTGTACCCGCACACATTGAAAGCAATGGGCCGGCCGGAGGCACCGATCGGTCCATTGCTGTTCAACGCGCACAGGGGTACAACGCGTACCCGCACACATTGAAAGCAATGGGCCGGCCGGAGAGCACCGATCGGTCCATTGCAGTTCAACGCGCACAGGGGTACAACGCGTACCGCACACATTGAAAGCAATGGGCCGGCCAGAGGCACCGATCGGTCCATTGCTGTTCAACGCGCACAGGGGTACAACGCGTACCCGCACACATTGAAAGCAATGGGCCGGCCGGAGGCACCGATCGGGTCCATTGCAGTTCAACGCGCACAGGGGTACAACGCGTACCGCGCACATTGAAAGCAATGGGCCGGCCGGAGGCACCGATCGGTCCATTGCTGTTCAACGCGCACAGGGGTACAACGCGTACCCGCACACATTGAAAGCAATGGGCCGGCCGGAGGCACCGATCGGTCCATTGCAGTTCAACGCGCACAGGGATACAACGCGTACTCGCGCACATTGAAAGCAATGGGCCGGCCGGAGGCACCGATCGGTCCATTGCAGTTCAACGCGCACAGGGTACAACGCGTACTCGCACACATTGAAAGCAATGGGCCGGCCGGAGGCACCGATCGGTCCATTGCTGTTCAACGCGCACAGGGGTACAACGCGTACCCGCACACATTGAAAGCAATGGGCCGGCCGGAGGCACCGATCGGTCCATTGCTGTTCAACGCGCACAGGGGTACAATGCGTACCCGCACACATTGAAAGCAATGGGCCGGCCGGAGGCACCGATCGGTCCATTGCAGTTCAACGCGCACAGGGGTACAACGCGTACCCGCACACATTGAAAGCAATGGGCCGGCCGGAGGCACCGATCGGTCCATTGCTGTTCAACGCGCACAGGGGTACAACGCGTACCCGCACACATTGAAAGCAATGGGCCGGCCGGAGGCACCGATCGGTCCATTGCTGTTCAACGTGCACAGGGGTACAACGCGTACCCGCACACATTGAAAGCAATGGGCCGGCCGGAGGCACCGATCGGTCCATTGCAGTTCAACGCGCACAGGGGTACAACGCGTACCCGCACACATTGAAAGCAATGGGCCGGCCGGAGGCACCGATCGGTCCATTGCTGTTCAATGCACCACTGTACATGTGACTGGCATATGTCAACATGCCTGTCTCAGATGGACATATGCCAGCCACAGATAGCTCCCAGGGAGTGAGGGGCACACCTACATCACGACAGCCTGTCCAAACCTTATCATAAGGCATGTAAGGCTGCATTTCCTATTGTGTGTATGTTGGTGTACATGTTGTCCTGTGGGTGTCACCTGTGGGCAGCCACCCCCAGGCTGTGCACGTGTTCATGGGGACAGGATCATGGGTGTTACGTGTACGTGACCACTGTGATGTGCAACTGTTCATATCTGTGCATGTGCCATGGTCACATTTCACAGTGGTGTATGTGTATGTCATGTCACATACCCCGTGAGTCCCATGTGGGACGGTATGTTTGAGCCAGGGTGTCCCAGTGGCACAATAGTGATGGTCCTCCACAGTCTTTGTGCATGTAGTGTTTACAATGTCTCTGATTTCATGTGCACAATGGGAGACAGTCTCCACATCCACGTTGTGTGTGCATGGACTCTGATGTTGTGCGTGTGTGTCACAGACGTCCATGTCTGTCCTGCCGTGACAAGTGGGGCCACTACCTGTGGGGTTCATGGTTGTTTTGCTGTGGTGTATACATGATACTCCATGTAATGCCAGTGTCCATGTGGCATTACAGGGTCCCTGGGAATGTACCTGTCGTTGAGCTGTGGTGCCTGGGGCACATCTGTCCTCACATGTCACTGTGGGGGTTATTGTGACATGGCAGCAGGAGATGGGAACTGTGACACGGCCTCATGATATCCAATGCGCCAACCTGGGACAAATTGATGCCACCTGTAGGACCGTGTTGACAGATGTTGGCCATGTATGTACCATACATGTCCTTCCGGTACTGCACTCTTCATGTAGTTGTGCCTCATAATGATGTATGTTGGGATCTTGAGTGTGTTCAATGCCACATATGTGGGGTGACTGACAATCTTGCTTACTTCTCCTCTGCACTGCAGGGCTCCTGCTGTCCATCGGCCATTCCCAGACCTGGCAACGATGGTGGAACGGGACAGCATCCGACGGTACCGCTTCACCAGGCAGCTGATTGAGGATTTGGCAGTGCAGTTGTCCCCACATTTGCAGCCTGGCCGGCCGTATCCTACAGCGCTGACCCCCAAGGTGAAGGTGATGGCAGCCCTACACTTCTTTGCCACTGGTACCTTCCAACATACTGTGGCGACTGCTGGTGGGATGTCACAGACCATGTTCAGCCGTGTGCTCCGCGATGTTTTGGCGGCAATGTTGCTCTTCCTGAACCGGTACATCTATTTCCCTAGACTGCGACGACTCACTGACGTGAAGAGTGACTTTTATGCCCTGGGGAGGATGCCGCTTGTCATTGGCTCCATTGATGGGACACATGTGGCTTTGGTACCACCACAGGCCCAGGAGCAGGCCTACAGGAACCGCAAGCACTACCACTCGGTCAATGCACTGGTGGTGTGTCTTGCAGACATGACCATCACACACGTGTGTGCCCGTTTCCCTGGTTCAGCACACGATGCCTTTGTGATGAGGAGTAGTCGCATCCCCAGGATGATGGCACAGATGCAGAACCAGCGTGCCTGGCTTGTCGGTGTGTACTGACTTTGTGCCATTGTGTGTGATCTGATCTGTAGTATTCCGCCCACTTTTCCAAGTCAGCTAATGTGCACTTGTCTGTCCATAGGTGACTCGGGATACCCCTAACATGCCGTGGTTGCTGACACCCCTCAGGAACCCTGTGACACTTGCCCAGATGCGCTACAATGAGGCACATGGTCGGACCAGGAGAGTGATTGAGCGGACCTTTGGTCTCCTGAAGAGCCGCTTCCGCTGCCTGGACAAGACCGGAGGGTCCCTCCCATATGCCCCAGCGAAAGTGTGCAAGATTATCATCGTCTGCTGCATGCTCCACAACCTGGCAGTGCGGAAGGAGTTGCCTCTCATCCAGGATGACAATGACCAACATCCGCCACCTGTGGAGGATCCTGGCCTGGACCACGATGCCAGTGACGATGATGATGATGATGGTGATGGTGATGTCCGCACACAGCTCATCACCAACTTCTTTAGCTGAATGTGAGTATCCTGAGGTGTCATGTCAATGATGTGAGTTGGCATGATGTGTGGGTGGTGCTCTGGTGCTGTTGGAGTGTGTCCATGGGCTACTTGACTGGATGTGTGTTGCGATGTGTGGTGACAGGTGGGCTGTACTCCCCAACAGTGTTGACATGCTAACTTGGTTCTGGGTGGGTATCTTGTAACATGTATTGTGCATGTGTTTTGCTGTTCTGTCCTGTACTCCATTGCTTTTGACTGTGTGTCATTTCTGTCCTTCACAGGGTACTTTCAGATTCGTTTGGTCAACTGTGTCCACCGACGACGTGATTGCACATCCAGGCTGGTAGCTGTTGTGTCCCTACAGGTGATGTGCGCCACACCCATGGACTTCCTTCCGTCTACAGTTGTTGACTGTGTGCCCGCTGCCAGGTGGGGTTACCTTGCATCTGTAGTGGTTACGGCATGTTGCAACTGTGTAATAAACCTGTGCTTCACTTTGTGATGTGCGTTGTCTGTGGTCACACATTTGACTGCCATTTGCTTACTGCACCTGTGGGCTACTTGACTACAACTGGGAATGGGTGTGGTGTCTGTGCATTGCACCGTCTTCCCTGGCAACATCAGTGTAGGCAATGAGTCAGATGGCCTAGGTGTGTATGTGTCGTGTAGCCCTGGTGGTGTGTCTCCCTCATGTGTGTCACGTTGCCTGTACTCACATGCCTGTGTTGTCCTTGCTGTTCTCGCATACACAGTGTAATTTTGCAGTTCATCATCCCCATAACAGCACCCACGTTGGAATCACGACAGAGGCAAGTATGGTGTATTAGTGTGTTTATTGTGATACATTTGTGTAAATAGTGCATAGGATGGGTTGTGCTGTACATGAATCTTGCAATCCCAAGTTCCTAGGTGAATTGAAAGTCCGGGTAGACAGGATCCCCAGTATCGGGGCCACAGTTGTCTGACACATTGGTCCAACTTGTACTCCCCATGCAATGTGTGGGAGTAGTGTTGCCGTCAACAGGGTGAACAGTCTGTGCACAAAGGCGAACATCCAGAACAGGTTCAGGCTTCCTGGGAGTTGCGCTTGGCCATCGGCCTCTCACTTTTCCCTCCTCGGAAGACCCCTCTTCTTGGGGGGGCCCTCAAGTGCAGGCTGCTGCGGTGCAGGGGACTCTCCGCCAGAGTCCTCCTCCCTCCCTGTGGCAGTTGCAGTTTGTTCGGCACCAGATGTTGTTGGCACACAGGGAGGTGTGGACTGGTTGCTGTTCATCTGGCGGAGGCATTGTAAAATGTCCCTGTGCACCGCCGTCATCTCATGCAGTGCATCCCACTTGGACTCCACGCGGGACATGTGTGAGTCCACACGGGACATGTGTGACTCCACGTGGGACATGTGGGAGTCCAAGCGGGCATGATGGGCAGCCTGCTGCTGTTTAATGTCTCTGAGGAGCCCCACTACCTGGCTGAGCTCTCCGGTGCTGGACTGGTACGCATCAGCTATGCGTACCAGTTGTGGGTCGTCATGCACACCAGCAACGTCTGCAAGCAGCGACCTCTGTCTCCCACCCCTCCCACCACCCCTGCTGACATGTGCAGTGTGTGCAGTGGCATTCACAGATAACCCTGGTCCACCTTGGGGGTTGGTGGTGGTGGTGGTGTCCATGGCCCCAGGTTGGTCCAGGGTCACTGTGCTGGTGTTGCTCCTTATTCTGTCCATGTCGGCAGGGATGGTATTCGTGGTGACAGTCGTTGTAGGGGTGGGTGCAGGGGTGCAGCTGGCGGTCCTGCTGGTGCTGCAGCTGGTGGTCCTGCTGGTGCTGCATGTTGACTTGCACCGGATGTGCCAGGTTGTTCTTCATCGTCCGAGGAGGACAGAGGCTGTACGACGCCAGTGAGCTCGGCATCCTCTTGAGCCTGGGACTGGGACTCCTCAGCGTCTGCTGCTGTGTCCCCATCATCACCTGTTTTTGGGAGACACAAACAATGTATGTCATGTTTCTGCAGGCATCAATGGTTGACACACATGACAGTTGTGACTGTGCCTCTGGGTGCGGGCCTGTACATTGCATTGTCCTAAGTCGTCACAGTCAGGGGTTGATATTGGTGTGGCACATTGTCCTGCATTATTTGGGCATTTCTATGTATTTTCTGGGGTGTGAACATGGTCTGCATTGGTTGTGTTTGGTTGACAGCCGGCCCTCCTTCCCACCCACCCAGCCAGTCAGTTATCCCACCATGGAACGTGCTTGCGTTGCAGGGAGTGTAAGTTGTCTCTCAGGATGTCAGTCAGTGGTGTCCTGCTGTTTGTTGGTGCACATTTGCCAGCAGGGCCTTGTGCTCCCCACAGCAGTAGCCAGTGTCAGCCATCTTGTGAGTCCTTCTCCACTCCCTGTGATGTGCGCATGGTTCATGGTGGTGTTGATGGGACAGTTGTGGGGGGGCAATATGTGTGACTGCGACTCCCATGATGCTATTGGCTACACTGACTTGGCCAGCATACACAGAATTCCTTCCTTTGAGTGGTCTTCACTGTGTGTTGGTGTTGTTGTGGTGGCTACATGTGTGGATGTGTTTGTTAGTTCTATTTGTGCCACTGCCTAGCTGTAGTTGTGGTTGTGTTTGTACATGTGTTGGCACAGTTGGATGTGACTTTTTTGATGGCATGTGTTGTGTTTATCTGACTGACATACACATTTTGGGATGATTCTGTTCTAGTTGCTGTGTAATTGCTATGAGTGCATGGTTTGACTCTCCCCTTGACAGTGATGTGTGTGTTTTGTGGCAGTATATTGTGTACATTTGTTGTGTACTCACCAGGCTCTGGGATGTCCTCTAGTCCATATACGCTCACTGGCGGAAGGATGGCCCGCACCTTCTCCTCCCAGGGCCTGAGGTATATTGGCTTGGCAGGAGGGCCACTGCCGGTGTGTTGGCTGTTGATGTAGTCTTTCTTCAGCATGTCCCGTACCCTCCTGCGCACGTCATACCACCTGTTCTGGATGTCGGTCTTTGTGCGCCGACATGGTGATTGGGCGTTCACCCTGTTGATGATCCTCTCCCACATCTTGGTTTTCTGCGACATGGGGGTCTGTTGGACCAGTGTGCCAAACAGCTGTGGCTCCACCCTGAGGATCTCGTCTACCATGACTTCCAATTCACTATCTAGGAACTTGGGATTCTTCTTGGGGGGCATGGTGATGGGTGGTGATGGTGGGTGATGTGTGTGTTGGTGTGCAGGTGAGGGTGTGTGAGTGTGTGTTTTGCTGGGTGTATGTGAGGTAGGTATTTGTTGGTGTGCTGATGGTGTGTGGCTTGTGTGAGGGATGAGCTGTGGGTGTGTGGTTGCTTTCTCTTGGGTGCTGGCAGTGGAATGGCATTTGCAAAGGCTCATGGTAGTGATTTGTGTCCTTTATATAGGTGGAGTTGTGGGTGTGTCTTTGTTCTCTGTCCCCACCCCCCAGTATTTATTGGCTTGGTAATTGCTTGTTTGGCCTTTTTTTGGGTGATTTTTCCTTTGTGCTGTTTGTGTATGTTGGAAACGTTCTTGTGACCGAGTCGGACCCTGCATTGGTCTCGTACGGTGTTCTCCGTTTCGTTCACGCTGTGTTTGTGGTATTTTCTATGCTGCGTACGCGTCGGTCGCGGTGTATTGTGTTGCTTCGGCTCGGTTTTGTATGCGTGTCGGTCGTGACGGCTTGTTCTCCGTCCGACTCGCTCGTGGTTTCGCGCCTTGCATCGTACTTTGCGGTTTGGAGTTAGCGTGTACGTTTCGGTCGGATTTGTTCCGGGTGCGTGTCGGTCGGCTGGATTCGCGTGTTTTTCCGGCCGGATTGCTGTTTTCCGTGCGGCTCGGTCGGTCGACTTGGTTTCGGTTCGTGTCGGTCGGATTTTTCGCGCCTTGCATCGTACTTGGCGTGTCGGGCGCCACGGGTACGTGTCGGTCGGTATTTTTTCCGGATCCGAGTCGGTCGGTGCTTTTTCCGGCCCGAATCGGAATCGAAGCCCTTTGTCTTTTTTGGACTTTGAACTTGACTGGGGAAGGAACGAGATCGTTGCGGGAATTCTGCCTGGGAGGTACGTCCGAGGAGGGTAGCGGGACAGTCAGTCAGTTTGGGAGTTCTATTCTGTGATCTGCAATTTATCTTCTTTTTGGGTGAACCATTCCTGTCCGCATCTTAAACTATGGGTAATGCATAATTTCTTTTCTTCATTAAAACCTTTCTTAAAAAATGTTATTGATATATTAAATGTGATTAATAAACAAAGAAATGTATCCATGCAATTGAGAATTTAGATAAAATTATATTCTAACTTAAAATGAGTCTGTGGTTCTTTAGTACAGTTACGAGTTATAAATGTTAAAAGGTTTTAATTGTGATTGAGCTGGTCTTAATCACCATCAACTTATTCTACTAGTTGGTCCATCGACCAAAGAGCGGAGTACCTTGATGTTTAGAACTGACAGGATCAAAGGTTAATGTATATAATGTCTGAGGTATTATTCTGTCAAATTTAATAAGGTATCCCGTTCGTCCAGCAGCACATTTCTCCTTGGTGTGAAATCCAGTGAATGAATGAATGTATAATATGCGGTGTCATGAGCCCCACCGACATAAGGTTTAATAGACAATAGGTTGCATAAATGTTTTACCTGGATTCGTGTCCTAAGGAGAAATTTATCTTAGCCGCGCTGGATCAAAAGACTGCAGCCTCGCAAAACTCACTGAAGGGCTGTATTTTTCTCAAGATGCACTACGGATACCAGAATCCTGTGGAAGAAAGCACTCACCTGCAGCCCACTAGAGGGCAATAAATTGTTTGGAAAAAACGAGTGCACCTTGAATGTTCATTTGCGTGTTGCTGCAGTAAGCCTTTGAAAAAGGAGCTGGGGGCTCTGAAACGCGTCAGGCGGCATGAAAACTCAGGAATTAATTTGCCGGTTCCCCTGCATTCAAGATTCAGTGAATCTGCCTGTGGTGGAGTGCGTCACCATGCACAGGACAACTTTGAATTCATATTCAAACACGGCAGTCCGGCCGTTGGGAGACAGCACCACCCAAAAAAGACATGGGGCGCAAGGTAAAGAACTGTCTTTATTCTTGATGCGGCACCGCAGTGCTTTGAAAACAAACTGTGCAAATTATATTCTGAGGCCCACTGGAGGGTGTAACATTTTAATTGAAAGACTGCAGCCTCGCAAAACCCACTGAAGGGCTGAATTTTTCTCAAGATGCACCACGGATACCAGAATCCTGTGGAAGAAAGCACTCACCTGCAGCCCACTAGAGGGCAATAAATTGTTTGAAAAAAACGAGTGCACCTTGAATGTTCATTTGCGTGTTGCTGCAGTAAGCCTTTGAAAAAGGAGCTGGGGTCTCTGAAACGCGTCAGGCGGCATGAAAACTCAGGAATTAATTTGCCGGTTCCCCTGCATTCAAGATTCAGTGAATCTGCCTGTGGTGGAGTGCGTCACCAAGCACAGGACAACTTTGAATTCATATATATATATATATATTCAAACTGCAGCCGCTCCTTCCGGACCGCTGGGACCCATGGAGAGTGGCGCGCACACCGGCGGAGCACACCGGTAATCCAGTATCCTACAGTAGCAAAGTCAGCGCGCTCTCAGTAACACACACGACTCCGTATAGATGCCCAAACACCGTTTAATCCAAAACGGTGTTTGGGCATCTATACGGAGTCGTGTGTGTTACTGAGACGCGCTGACTTTACTACTGTAGGATATATATATATATATATATATATATATATATATATATATACATTTATATGTATTTATATATATCTGTTGAGCAGTTTTAGTCTCACATTGAGTGGGCTGAGTTCTACTCTATGTGTACGGTTAGTTTCTGCAGTATATTATATATACGTGAACTTTGGTACCCCTTGTTGGGTACTTTTGAATTTGTACCCCATTGGAGTCTGGGGGTATATGATGTGCCTTTTAATGAGAGGCTTATGAACAAAGACCCTCATAATACGCTTGGGTAATATGATAAAGTGTCTATTATGTGTTTGTATGGTAAGGCTCTAGAGCGTCTACCCCAAAATTCCTTCTGATATTTCTCAGGAGATAGCTCGTAGCCTACATTATTAATTATGCGGCTTCTGCTTTTTCCCTAATATTTGCCTGACATTCACGTGATAGATGAGGTTCTCTACGTCTGCTAGATGTCGAACATTAATAACAAATGCTTATCTTGTGAAGCTTTATGACATCATTTTGCTATTCAGGTTCTGTTTAATGGCCAGTGCTATTGAGCATGGTCATGTTCTCACAGCATGATTGATTGCTTATTTTCCTGGTATTATATCAGGTTAATATAGGTACTTCAGACAGATTTAGTATATTAGGCGATTCTATTCCTTCTATTGGAAAAGGTTATTTAATGTGTTGCCTTTTTTCTAGATTGTTGTAATGCTGTGCGTTATTGGTGAAGATTTTCTTTGTTTCTGAGGAATATTTCCCTCTAATGGTGTACCATTTCTTCTCTATGAGGAATTAATATAGGTTGATTCTTGAGGGTGTCTACCTTTTGTAGAGGACTTTAATTCTTGACATTCAGGATTCATTGCTCTCTTAGAAGTCAATTCCTTTCATTATCTACCTGTATATGGTTGCTGGTAGACAACTATTTTCCTTATTTCCTGCCTCTAGGGGCTGTAATGCAAAGTGTGGTTCCTAGAGGGTTAGAAAAATTTATGTTTGTCTTTTTCAGTGGTTCGATCACTTACAAGACAATCTATCTCTATCATAAGCAAGTCCTTGTGCAGAACTTGTTTTTAGTTAGACTAGCAAAATTTCTTTTTGTTCTTGATATCTTATTTGATTTTCTACTACCATGGTTTAATGGCTTTCTTTTAGGCAATTTGCATTAGTCTGACGGGTTGGATGCTGCGCTTTTCTAAGAGTATGATTCCGCTATAGTCACATACTGTTGTCTGTTGATACAATAGTTTAATTCTTTTACTCCTATGTCTCCATATATATATATACTTTTGTATATTTGGGATATTCTACATGTAATTGTACATCTCTAGTTATTTTCCTATTGTAGGGCTGCTTCTATGTAGTTAGAGGCTAATGTTGTCTGTGACTTTTTTATTTGAACATTTGTTTTCTCCATGTGGGAGTGATTGTCTCTGTGTAGTTTACAGAGCAGTCCCGACCTTATATGGTTTGCAGGTGTTGTTCAGTGGAACGGCCAGCTTTTTTGGTCTTCACAGATTTGAACATGCTGTTCGGACTGCAGTGTATAACTAAATGGTTATGGATAAAGTCTTATTGTCATGGGTAATATCTTTCCTATGCTTTTATTGTCTTATAATGTTTGTTACTGTAGTTCTGTCCAAGGTTATTGTGAGGTGAAAACTTGTAAAGCAGTTTTGTCTTACTGACAGGCATATGTTATTCCCATGGTTTAAATGTCTTGCGACTTTAATTATCTATGGTCCCTTCTAGGGGACTTTATATGGTAGAGTATGTTTCTACTCACCAACATTATTATACATTTCCGGTCTTTTCTCTTGTTCTGGACTGGGTTGGTCTTAGTAAGAGACTTTTCATGGTTACAGTTCGCAGACCCTCCTCCGGGGATGGAATGGCTTTGGCATTTGATTCTAAAGTAAGGAATCTGCAGCTATATGTCTCTATCAGATGAACAAGTAACTTGCCTTCAGTAACGCATTATCTGATAGAGACAGGATCTAGCCACAGATTCCTTAATGACCTTCCCATCCTCCCTGCTCTGCGAACTGAGTCCTTTTGTGTCTCAATTGTTTTGTTTTGGTCTTGCGTATCGTATTATAGAAAAAAAAATGATAATTAAAATAAAATGAATTATTTGATACATGAGTGTTTTTTGTTTATGCACACTGTTCAATAGACAGTTTCTATATGTGGCTCCGCATTTCAAGTTCGGAAAATAGTCACAGAAGAAACTGACATAACTGGAGTTATATGGACTCCATCAATGTCACATCCGGTGGACGACGTTGATACGGAGTCGTGTGACGCCCGCTGAAAGTGCGTGGACGTGCTGTGGGGAAAACAATTCTGAATCCAGTCTCGCGCCTGGGAAGGATTTAAAGTAAGGAATCTGCGGTTAGATCCTGTCTCTACCAGATAATGCGTTACCGAAGGTAAGTAACTTATTCGTTAGTGATTTTGTTGTGTAATAAATGGGAAACAGCCTTTACAATGAAGGCTGAACAACGAGATGCCTTTACAACGAAGGCAGAATAATGCCTTTTTTTATCTGATAGAGACATCTAGCCGCAGAATCCTTAACTTAGAATATCCCCAGGTGTCAGACTGGATCCGGAAAACTTTTTGCAGCAGCACCACTGCGCGCCGGGAGGCGGTGCCGCCTGGCTCCGCCCTGACATCGTCCACGGATATGACGTCAGCGGAGCCATATAGGACCCCTCCCGGCGCGCTGACGTCAGTTTCCTTCTTTTCCGCGTTCCGACGCGGATCCAGGAGTAAGCGGTTCCTCTGGCCTGTTATTCAGGCCTTTTCGACGGCTTCGGCGTCCAGGAAAGGTGTGTGATGCCTTCGGGCTTTAAGGCGTGTGAGACCTGTGCGCAACAGATGTCGGCTACGGATCCGCACGCGATTTATATGTGGTGTCTTGAAGTGCACCACGACTCTGAGGAGTGTGACGCCTGCCGACAGATGCGGCCGAAGTCCCTGCGGGAGCGCTGGATGAAGCTGTTAGCCGCCCGGATGTCCCGCTCTCGGCCTCCGCGCCGATCGCCCTCTCGGGCTGGGTCTTCTGTTCGCGTCCGCTCACGGAGTTGTTCCCGCGGACGTCATTCGCCGGACAAAGGTAAGCGTACACACAAGTCACTGAGGTAGTCGGCCTCGCATAAATGTGACGACGGGGCCCATAGCTCCTGTTCAAGTCCAGACACGGGCCCCCAGGAATCAAGCCCCATATACCCACCCTTTCTGGGTGCGGGGGTGACTCGGTCCCAGATGGAAGCCTAGTCCAAGGGTCTGCACTCCATCTTTGGGTCACCTCCTCTCCTTGGCGCGCCTTCGGGCCCCACAGAGGAGGTAGGCACTCAGGTCGGGTCTTCGCTGGTGGGTTCGCCCTCGGCACCGGCGGAGTGCCTCGACTCCAATTCCGGAGTCGCTGCGACGTCGGGACACGGCCCGAAGGGGCCTCCCATTCAGACGTCGAGCCCTTCTGCCCTGTCTCCGCATAGCCCTTTGCGGCTCCCTGCGTCGACATCGGAGGCGGCTGCACCACGGATGTCGACTCCGGGTCGACATCCTCCCTCTCCGCAGATCTCGGTGAAGGGAACGTCGACGCCGGTCCGTGACACGGCCGGGTCGCCTCTGGTTGAAGTCGACATCAGTACAACGCCGTCTCGACGTCGGTCGACGCCGGTGCAGGCGCGGGTCCCTGTTGTTCCTCTGTTTGAAGAGGACACGGACCCGGATCACCCAGGGTTGTCTCCACGCCATTTGGCTCCGATGCCCCTTGGGCAATGGCCCCTTGCTACTCCAGCTGCGGGACGCGTTATATTGCAACCGTCCCCTACTGATGGTCTGTTATCGCCACCCAGAGTGCCTACAGAGACTGGCGCAGCATTTTCACGGGCTATTCGCAGGGCTGCAGCTATTTTACACTTGCACCCCCCATCGGTCTCCTTGCCTTCTGATCCATTATTGGATCTCCTCCACCAGGGTGCAGTGGAAATGGAGCCCTTGTTGCCTTTTGGCGGGTTGCTGTTGGACACCCTTCTTGGCACCTGGGCACGGCCCTCCTCGGGATACCCTGTGGATCGGGCCGTCACGCATCGGCATTGTCCGGCTCCAGGGGACCCTGCCTGTTTGTCTCTTCATCCTGGGGCTCAGGGCCGAGTAGTCCAGGTGGCTTTTGCCACGCAGCCTTCCTCTCCTCTTCCATTGCTGCCTCCCACTAGGGAGACTCGTTGGTTGGAGACATGTGGCCGCCATATTTTTGCGTCCACTAGTTCGGGCATCCGTGCTCTGAACACGGCTTGCGTGTTTGCCCGGGATTCTTGTGCCCTTTGGGACTCCGTCGATTGTCTTCTTCCCACTCTCCCCGAGAGTCCTCGTGCTGACCTGGCTCCTCTCCTTCATGTAGGCCGAGAAATGGCACACTTTACCATTCGGTCGGCCATCGACACCACAGACTCGGTGGGTCGGGCGATGGCCAGGTCCGTTGCTCTGCGTCGCCATGCCTGGCTGCGCGACGGGGTTTCCCTGACAATGTTCGGGAGAGTCTTCGGGATTTGTCATTTGATGGAGTGTCCCTTTTTGACGACCATGCGGACTCGGCGGTCAACCGTCTCATGTCTAACCTGCCATGATTTTGCTATGTTCTAGTCCGTTTGCGGACTTTTTCCTTCCCTATGCAGTAGTTCTCTCTGCTTAATGTGGGCCCTGGGTTCATGATGTAATACCCAGACGGCCTGCGCGGATTCTCTCCGTGGTTACTTCTCTTTATTGCAGCTGGTCGGCTGCTTATGTTTCTGTTGATCCTCTGTCTATGGGTTCTCGCTCAAGAGGTGCCCCTTGTTGGGGTTAGGACTTACACTATGTGGGGTATTCGTTGGCTATTGTATAGCTGCCTCCCTCACACAGAAGGCTTGGTAGGCTCCTGTGGTGTCTTTTTCAAGCGATTGCCCTGCGGATGTAACTGTAGTCTTTTTCTGTTGTTGTGGTGTCTTCCTCTGCCTTATTGCGGCTCACTGGTTGGCATTGTTCTATTGCCTCTCTCCTGGGGTCTGCGGATGGTCTGTGGCCATCCCCTGCATCTAAAGATGCTCACTTTCTTGAGGTTCTGCCTCATCTGCCTCTTCCAGGAGGGTCTTTTCAGCTTGGCCCTCCTTGGCTTTTTCTTGGCTGCCCTTATCGTCAGCCACTGTCCCTTAGACCACCTTGTTTCCATTTTGGCATGGTTCTTCCGCTGCGGACGTCCCACCTGTGGACGGCCTCAGGGCGGAGCCCTGTCGCTGCCCCCCGGGCACGCAGGGCTGCCTCGGCTCGATTCTTCTGTGTTCTATGGATGTCCAGTGGATGCTCCCTAGTATGTTGCTGTCACGGAGGGCTTCCGCTTTCCTTACGTTTCTGCGATGCCAGGTTCTACTCTCCTCTCTGCGATGAGTGGTTCTTTCTTGTAGTTCAGTCCCGTCTGGACTTCATTCTTACATGGTGGTGTCTTCGCCACATTCGCCCTTACTGTGCATTGCCTTGTGCCCTACTTTCATGGGCGCTTCCCCAGCAAGGGTTTCCTATTCCCCTGTTGCATTCCGCGCTGTAGTTTGTCATGCTTCTACTTTGGGCTGCTACTCTCTGTGGAAGTGTTCTCCTCAGGCTCTGTTCTGTGTGGTATTATACGTACATCTGTACACACTTCCTGTTACTCTTTGTACGTTTCGTCCTGACTCTTTACTGTACTACTCAGTCTTCCAGTCCGTCCCACGGGGACAGTGGCTCCTCCTTGCCGTGAGCTGGTGTCGCTTATGGTTCTAGACATTGCTCTGTCCGGTTCAGATGCAACATAGCTGTTGGTATCTATGGTGCGCTCTTGCTTTCTTTTAACAACGCATCATTCATGGCTGCGTCCTCTCTTGATATTTGTTCTGCTCGGCATTCTACATGCAACTTAAGGTCACGCATGCTAGGTACTTGCTGCGGTGTCCGTGGTCTTGGCCTCCACGTTCCTGTAGGAGCAACCTTCTATGTGTGTGCAGTTTGCCGGCTCCCTTTCACAGGTTGCCTACCTGGTAATGCGTCTCTCGCATCTCGGCTATTACCCGTGGCACTCCATTGTGCCTTTCCTTTTACGTGGTGTGGTTCTAGCGGTACACACGGTCTCTACGGTGTACGTATGTCCCCCGCATGCGTCGCTTCTTTTATCGCATGCTTATATGCCATTCTGCTTTTGCTCTCCGCCCTTTCCCATGTCTTTTTGTGAAGGGACGCTTGGGCGATGGCGAGTCTTGTGTCTCAAGTACACATGCTCTTCCTGGGCAGGGTCAGCATCCTACCGCTGCTGTTCTCAGTTCCTGGCTGGTACGCTTCCACAGTGCTTCTTCCACTGTTGTGCATGTTCGACCCTTATGATCGGACTCGGTTGTACCATCTTGCCCTCTTGCTGGACCCATTCGCTCCTACGGATCCCTCAGTCCCTGCGATCAGTTCCTCTTCCTTTGCTAAAGTACTCGACTGTCGCATTCCGCACTTACCTTCTGGTTCTGTGCTTCCTTTCAATCCTGTATTAACACAAGGACTTTCTTGCCGCCCCTCGGGGGCTTATGATGCCTTGCCTCCCATGGGTTGCCACTCCTTACGGGGCTTCCAGGTCTAGTGTTGGCCACTCTGGCATTGCTGCCCCCACTGTGTTTAGTCAACTTGTTGATGATTGGGTTCCCTTTGGAACTTGGTGGGGTTCAGTCGCAGACCCGCCTCCTATGGGGTATTGCTTTGGTATGTATTCTAAGTTAAGGAATCTTCGGCTAGATGTCTCTATCGGATGTACGAGTTACTTACCTTCGGTAATGATGTATCTGGTAGAGACACAGTCTAGCCGCAGATTCCTTAATGCCCGCCCATCCTCCCCGCCCTGCGAGGACCTTTTCACGTTGGGTTTTATGCATTCGCCTCCCTCTTGGTGGCTTTGTCTTCCTGCGGGGTGACATCTTTCCCCTCCCTCCACAGTAGGGGGATTAATTTGGTTTACTTGTTCTGCTCCTCCCAATATCGTATTGGGCGGTGTGTTCAGGTATCCTTCTACATCCCTACACCTTGGTTCTTCCAGTGTGGGGCCTTATCATGTTCTTCTTCCCTCCCTCCCACCTTCTCCATCGACTCTCCTATAGTCAATTGGTTGGGGTCTCTTGGCCTGTACCTCAGTCCAATGGATCTCTTACAGGGGAAGGGGTATCCCTGGTGTTGCAGATCTTCATAGCTCATTTTTAATTCTGTGGTTCCGGGCTTTCTTGCCTGTCACGGTTAGATCTTGTGATTGCAGGCGTTCTGTCGTCTGCCTTGATGTTCTTTTCGTATGTCGTTTTGCCTCTGGAGAGGGCATAGTCTTCCTTTTGCGGGACTGCTTCTCAGTGTCCTGCTCTGCTCTTTTCCTTCAATTCATCTGGTGCAGGCTTTCTGTCGTCTGCCTTGGCATTCTTTCATATGTTGTTTTGCCTCAGGGGAGGGCATTGTCTTCGCTTTTGCGGGGCTCCTTCTCAGAGCGTTGCTCTGCTCTTTCCTTTCAATAACTTGCAGGTTACAGTGCTTGTCACTGTCATTTCTGAAGATGTTTCTCACCATTCGGTTATTTTTGTCTCACTGATTTTCATCTTTTTCGCACACTGTTCCCATACTCTCACAGTTTTTTTGGTGGTGGCTCCGCGTTGTGGCGCGGAAAAGTTTCTCCGAAGGAAACTGACGTCAGCGCGCCGGGAGGGTCCTATATGGCTCCGCTGACGTCATATCCGTGGACGACGTCAGGGCGGAGCCAGGCGGCGCCGCCCCCCGGCGCGCAGAGGTGCTGCTGCAAAAAGTTTTCCAGATCCAGTCTGACGCCTGGGGATATTCTAAGTTAAGGAATCTGCGGCTAGACTGTGTTTCTACCAGATACATCGTTACCGAAGGTAAGTAACTCGTACTTTACAACGAGTATGCCTTTACGTGAATGTGGCAAGTCTATTTTTAAGGGTTTAGGGTGAGCATGGGTTTTTGGGTGGCAAGGGTATTTTTAGGGTTTAGGGTGGGTGTGGGTTTTTGGGTGGCAAGGGTAATTTTAGGGTTTTGGGTGGGTATGGGTTTTTGGGAGGCAAGGGTAATTTTTAAGTTTTGGGTGGGTATGGGTTTTTGGGTGGCAAGGGCAATTTTAGGATTTAGGGTGGGTGTGGATTTTTGGGATTGCAAGGGTATTTTTAGGGTTTAGGTTGGGTGTGGGTTTTTGGGTGGCAAGGGTAATTTTAGGGTTTAGGGTGGGTATGGGTTTTTGGGTGGCAAGGGTATTTTTTAAGTTTTGGGTGAGTGGGTTTTTGGGTGGCAAGGGTAATTTTAGGATGGGTATGGGTTTTTGGATGGCAAGTGTATTTTTAGGGTTAAGGGTGGGTATGGGTTTTTGGGTGGCAAGCGCCATTTTAGAGTTTAGGGTGGGTATGGGTTTTTGGGATTGCAAGGGTATTTTTAGGGTTTAGGGTGGGTATGGGTTTTTGGGTGGAAATGGAATTTTTAGGATTTAGGGTGGGTATGGGTTTTTGGGTGGCTAGGGTAATTTTAGGGCTTTGGGTGGGTATGGGTTTTTGGGTGGCAAGGGTAATTTTAGGGTGGGTGTGGGATTATGGGTGGCAAAGGTAATTTTAGGGTTTAGAGTAGGTATGGGTTTTTGGGATTGCAAGGGTATTTGTAAGGTTTAGGGTGGGTGTGGGTTTTTGGGTGGAAAGGGAATTTTTAGGGTTTAGGGTGGGTATAGGGTTTTGGGTGGAAAGAGAATTTTTAGGGTTTGGGGTGGGTGTAGGTTTTTGGGTGGAAAGGGAATTTATAACATTAAAAGTGAGTATAGGGGTGTGTGTGTATATATATATATATATATATATATATATGTTATATATATGTATATATACATATGTATATAGTGTTAATACTTATCAATATTAATTTTACAACGCATATGTCTTTAGCATGCATGCCTTTACCACAAAATGTAAGTTTTTTACAGGTACATACAAACCCATTACACATATATATATATATATATATATATATATATATATATATATATATATATATATATATATATATATATATATATATATATATATATATATATATTCACTGAAAAACCATAGGTTTCAGGGGCGGTATAGTTAGCTGGACATTTCACTCGTACAAAACCATAGAAATTCCACTGTTATAGTTAGTTTAGCTAACTATAACTCGCGCCCCATAATGCACTGCTCATGACGTCACATATTACATCATTCATGGCATGGTCAGTGACATCACTGATGACATCTGAAATGACATCACTGATGACATCACTGATGACATCATCCACGTGAAAATCTGATGCACCTCCTCACAGTCTAATATAACCTTTAATACACCCACTGTAAAATACAGACTACCATTTTCGAAACCATCGAGACACCAATACCAGTTACTACATACGCACTCTTTGATTCCTAGGTCTACACACACATCCACCCATTCACCCATACATTCACTTATACATGCAGTTACTCATCAATACAACACTATGATATGCACTCATACACCTATTCAGACACTCACACACCGCCACTCATCCATTGAGTTACTCACACACCTAGTCAGTCATGCAAAGAATCAATCACACTCCCATTTACTCACCTATACAGTTATACACACACCACCTCACTAATTCATACAGATACTAACGCATAATTACTCTCTTATATAATCACTGATACAAGTACACACTCATCCATACAGCCACTCTCACAATCACTCACTCTCACATATACTCATTTATATACAGCATCACTCACATATACTGCCTTTTACATATGTAGTTCCTCACACATGTACCACTGAGACATCCATTCACTCACCAACACACCCATACACACACTCACCCACCCATACAGCTGTTTCCACATGCACTCTTGAACCCATACACCCAGTGAATCAACCACTCACACATCAATGCACAGAGTCACACACCTCCAACCCACCCACACACACACTCAGTCTCCCATACAAATACTCAGGCAAACAATCAATAACCCATATAAACACTCATGTAGCTACTGACCAACCCATGTAGCAGCTTACACAACAACAGACAGACTGATACACACATTCACACAGTTTAGTCAATAACCCATGCATTCAGTAAGACACGTTTAATCACTCACTTATACAATCAGTCACACACCTGTAAAATCCCCCATCCAGACACTTATACACCACTCATTCTTCAATACACCTAAGAATATATGTAAAACATATTTAAAAATTACAGAAACACACAGTCACTGGATGATGTCATCAGTGATGTCATTTGAGATGTCATCAGTGATGTCACTGACCATGCCATGAATGATGTAATATGTGACGTCATGAGCAGTGCATTGCGGGGGCGCGAGTTATAGTTAGCTGAACTAACTATAACAGTGGAATTTCTATGGTTTTGTACGAGTGAAATGTCCAGCTAACTATAACGCCCCTGAAACCTATGGTTTTTTCAGTGAATTTCAAAGGTTTTTAAATGCTAATTTCTAACTATAACGTCTGTAAAACCTATGGTTTTTCAGTGAATTTGAAAGGTTTTATAAATACTAATTTCTAACTACAATGTCCCTGAAACCTATATTGTTTTTAACTAAATTTAAAAAAGACGTACATACTTTTTGTAGTGATAAACTAACTGTAACAGTAGTCTGTTATAAGTTATAATTTAACAATGTTTAAAACTTAATTAGCACTAATTAACATATAAGTGTGGAAAAAGTGTGACGGAGCAGCTATGATACCTGACTTCGAACAACAGCGTTCACAGTTCGATTCCCGGCTCCAGCGGCACGTTAGCCCACCACTATGTCACTGTGGGCAACACCTTGCGTAATCTTTCCGACGCCCCCGAGCGCCGGCACACCTTTCCAGGGTTAGCTGTACGCTTTACAAATGCTCGCATTTTTTTAATTTAAAACCATAGTGATGAGTAATATTATCAAATTTTTTTTTTCTTCTATTCTGATAGATCTTTTTTTTTATGTCTTCTATTTAGAATTACGGCAATTAATAAATGTATTTACTCATGAGAATGGAAATGACACGGTTTTCCGGGTAACAGTTTTTAAGCTCTCCAATGTATGTACATATCTGAAAGAGACACGTTAGTGACAGATTCCTTACCTTAGAATATCCCCAGGCGTCAGGCTGGATCCGGAAAGTTTTTTGCGTAGCAGTACCCTTGCGCGTCGGTAGGCGGCGTCGTGCGGCTCCGCGTCCGTCGTCGGCGTCGTGATCGCCGGGATGACGTCGCGGGCAGTGCTTAGGCGCCGCCCCTGCGCGCTGACGTCAGTTCTTCTTTTTCCGCGCCAGTAAGCGCAGATCCGGGAAGAGCAGTGCCCTAGTCACTTTTTGACTATCTTTTGTGAAATTTTTCACTGTTCTCTTCAACGAGTCTTCACGACTCCTAAGGTGTCGTAGGGATGCCCGGCTTTAAGCCCTGCGAGGAATGTGGTCGTATGATGTCCATCACGGACCCCCACCTCGAGTGTCTCTTCTGCCTCGGCCGAGGCCACGACACGAAGTCGTGCCCTGACTGCCGGAAACTTCATCCGAAGGCTTTGCGAGAGCGGTCTCGAAAGCTCCTTGAAGTCCGGCAGTCGGCTCCGCGCCGCAGCAAGCCCCGGTCCCGGGAGAGGTCGAGGGCCGGACGCGGAGTCCCCGCCGTTCGTCGGAATCCAAGTCTTCGCGCTCCTCCGGTAAGTCGAAGCACAAGAAGTCTAGCGGCGTCATCGCTCTAAGACTTCGCCTCGCCGGTCGCGCGACTCGGCTGAGGTCCCTGTCGGCACCGTCCCCGCCCCCGCGGCCCCGGACGTGCCTGTCGAGTTGCCCCCGCATTACCCGTCCTTCCCGGGTTCGGGGCGACTCCGGCCGAGTACAGAAATTCCTGTCGGCCATGGCCCGCCTCTTCGGGCCTCAAGGTCCCTCCGGTGCGCCTTCGGGCCCCGCGGGCCAGATGGGGTTGCTCCGGCGTCGCCGTCGACTCCGGTCCCGGCGTCGCCTGTCCCACCAGCCTTCGTCCCGGCCTCGGCTCCGGCCCCGGCCTCGACCCCGGTTCCGGTGGTGCCGCAACCTCCATCGACGCCGGTTGACCTAACCACGCCTCCGCCGACGCCGATGTCCCCGGTGCCGTTTCCGACGCCGTCCGGGGCTCCGGGCGGCGTCGTTCCCCGGTTCTCCCCGGGTCCGGACATGGAGCCGGACCGGCGTCGCCCGGCGCCGGTTCCGGCGCCGATGAGGCCTTGGGTCCCTTATGTCCCTCCTCCTCCATCTTTTCAACCTGAGGAGGACCAGGAGAGCTGGGAGGGGTCTGACGACCCTCTCACACAACAGTGCGAGTTTGACCCGGACTGGGTTGAGGAACTTGGGGATGCCAGTGGGCTGGATACCTCCCCCGACTCTGGCATGCTGTCTCCTCCCGTGGCAACGGAGGAGGGGGCTAATTTTGCAACGGTGTTGCGTAGAGCTGCTGGAGCCTTAAATCTCCAGTTGCCTACAGTGGCCGTCAGGACTAACCTCCTGACTGAAGTGCTTCAGCCGGCGGCCTCCTCTTCGGAGCCTGTGCTGCCGTTCAACGATGCACTCACTGACGTTCTTTTGGGTGCCTGGTCCAAACCCACCACAGGGGCTCCTGTGGATAGGAACGTGGCCCGACGCCATCGCCCGGCTCCGGGCGACCCCCTGTTTCTCTCCCAACACCCCACCCCTGAGAGCTTGGTTGTCCAAGCCTCTGCCTCCCAAACAGCCTTCCCTACCGCCCCTCCGGATAGGGAATCCAAGCGCCTGGATCACTTTGGGAAGAAGGCTTTCTCTTCCTCCAGTGCTGGCTTGCGGTCTGTTAATACCGCTTGCCTCTTGGGCCGATACACCCACTCCCTGTGGGATTCGGTGGCTGATGTTTTGCCGCAGTGTTCTGAGGAGGTCCAGACACTGCTTACCCGCGCTATTGCGGAAGGGCGTGATGCGGCTAAGTATACCATCCGCTGTGGCCTTGATACCGCCGACTCGCTGGGCAGATCGCTTGCAACGACGGTGGCGCTGCGTCGCCACGCCTGGCTGAGAACCACTGGTTTTCAGGGGATGTCCAGAATACTCTCATGGACATGCCCTTTGATGGAGTCGGTCTCTTTGGTTCAAAGGCGGACCATGCGCTGGAGCGTTTCAAGGATTCACGGGCTACTGCTAAGTCCCTGGGCCTTGCTGTTGTGCGCCCTCCGCAAACGTCTGCTTTTCGCCCCTTTCGTGGCCACGGAAGGGGCGCCCAGTCACGTCCACAGCCCGGCCAACGGCCCGCGCAGCAAGCGCCTTCGCGTGGCCGAGGACGTGGATACCGCCGTGGCGGTTCGGGCAACCAGCGTGCGGGTCAGGCCACCACCTCCAACCCGTCCGCGGCCTCCAAGCCCTCCTAGTCCCTCCTTTCAGGTGCACAGCACGCCAGTCGGGGGCAGGGTCCGCCATCACCTTCACCACTGGCGTCCCATCACCTCGGACAAGTGGGTCTTGGACATTGTCCGAAGGGGCTACTCCCTCCCCTTCGAGTCCACCCCCAGCCATGCCACCTCAATTCCACCGCATGTCAGGGGATCACTTGGTGCTTCTACAGAAGGAAGTCACGGCCCTCTTGGCCAAGAGGGCCATCGAGCATGTTCCGACCCCAGAAGTAGGGCGTGGTTGCTACTCCCACTACTTTCTGGTGCCCAAAAAGGACAAGGAGGACATGCGTCCTATCTTGGACCTCCGGAACGTCAATCGCTTCCTCCGGAAGGAGAAGTTCAAGATGCTCACCCTAGCTCAGGTCTTGACTGCCCTCGACCCCGGAGACTGGTTGGTAGCGTTGGACTTGCAGGACGCCTATTTCCACATCCCCGTCCTGCCGGCCCACCGGCGTTACCTTCGGTTCACGGTAGGCCTCGAGCATTTTCAGTTCACCGTGCTCCCCTTTGGCCTTACCAGTGCCCCTCGGGTGTTCACGAAAGTGATGGCGGTGGTCGCAGCTCATCTGCGCCGGGCAGGGGTTTCAGTCTTCCCCTACCTCGACGACTGGCTGCTGAAGGCGGGCTCGTCCCAGGCAGTTGTCTCCCACCTCCAGACTACGGCCGAACTCCTGCACTCGCTGGGGTTCTCCATCAATGTGCCAAAGTCGCATCTGATTCCTTCTCCACAGCTCCTTTTCATCGGAGCAGTTCTGGACACGACGCAGTTTCGGGCCTATCCTCCCGAACGGCGAGTCCGGGATATTCAGGCTATGATTCCGATCTTTCAGCCCTTATCCTGGGTTTCGGTACGGATGACCCTGAGGCTGCTGGGCCTCATGGCCTCCTGCATCCTGCTGGTCACTCATGCCAGATGGCATATGCGGGCTCTGCAGTGGGACCTGAAGTTCCAGTGGGCGCAGCACCAGGGCGACCTGTCCGATCACGTCCAGATCTCGGAGGGGACTGCAAAACAGTTGCAGTGGTGGCTCTCGAACCGGCAATGGGTCATGGGCAGATCCCTCTCCCTTCCCCAGCCAGAGCACACAGTTGTGACGGACGCGTCCCTTCTGGGATGGGGCGGTCACATGGGAGAGGCGGAGATCAGAGGCCTCTGGTCTCCGGCGGAGTCCCGGCTCCATATCAACCTTCTGGAGCTCCGGGCGATCCGACTTGCACTCAGGGCATTCCTTCCCTCTGTCAAAGGGAAGGTAGTGCAGGTGTTCACAGACAACACCACCGCCATGTGGTACTGCAACAAACAAGGCGGGGTGGGGTCGTGGACCCTTTGTCAGGAGGCTCTACGCCTCTGGACATGGCTGGAACATCAGGGCATGTTCCTGGTGGTTCAACACCTGGCAGGTTCCCTGAACGCCAGGGCGGACGAACTCAGCCGCAGGTGCATAATGGATCACGAATGGCGTCTTCACTCGGACGTGGCGCAAGGACTCTTTCTACAGTGGGGAGAGCCTTGGTTAGATCTATTCGCCACCGAAGAGAACGCGCAATGTCATCAGTTCTGCGCGTTGGAATTTCCAAGGCGGCACTCGCTCGGCAACGCTTTTCGTCACGAGTGGAGTTGCGGTCTCTTGTACGCCTTTCCGCCTATACCACTTCTACCCAGAGTGTTGAAGAAGATTCGGCACGACCGGGCCCAAGTCATTCTTGTGGCTCCGGACTGGGCTCGAAGAGTTTGGTATCCCGAGCTACTCAATATGAGCGTAGATCCCCCGATCCGTCTGCCTCTTCGGGAGGATCTTCTGTCGCAGCAGCAGGGGACGGTCCTCCACCCGAACCTGTCCAGTCTACACCTGCTTGCGTGGAGATTGAGCGGCGGCAGTTGATTCCTTTCGACTTGCCTCCCGAAGTTTGTGATGTGATTCTGGCAGCCAGGCGTCCCTCCACTAAGGTGGTATACGCCTGCAGGTGGAACAAATTTGTGGCATGGTGCACAGCAAAGGCTGTGAATCCCCTTTCTGCCCCTCTTTCTGAGGTCCTTCTGTTCCTTCTCTCTTTGGCCCAACAGGGTTCTGCCCTGGGTACCATCAAGGGTTATCTTTGTGCTATCTCGGCCTTCCTCAGGCTCCCTGATCAGCCCTCCCTTTTCAAGTCCCCTGTTGTTAACAGGTTCTTAAAGAGCATTACTCACCTCTTCCCTCCTGTTCCGTTTGTGATGCCTCAGTGGGACTTGAACTTGGTTCTTACCTTTTTAATGTGCGCTCCCTTTGAGCCTCTACATAACTGTCCTCTTCGTCTTCTGACTCTGAAGACAGCCTTTCTGGTGGCCATCACCTCCGCTCGGCGGGTGAGTGAGCTCCAGGCTCTATCTTGCAAACCTCCCTTTCTGTCTGTTCATCCAGACAAGGTTGTTCTTCGGACGCGTCCGTCCTTCTTGCCAAAGGTGGTTACTGCTTTCCACATTGGGCAGACCATCACTTTGCCCACCTTCTTTCCGCCTCCGCATCCTTCCAGAGAGGAAGAGAGGCTCCACCGTCTGGACCCAAAACGTGCGCTCTCTTTCTATATTGACCGCACAAAACACTTCCGGGTGGATGACCAGCTCTTTGTTGGCTACGTGGGCGCCAAAAAGGTCGGGCGGTGCACAAGAGGACCATCTCCCGCTGGGTTACCTTGTGCATCAAGACCTGCTATTCTTTCGCTAAAAGGAACCTCCTGTTGGGCTGCGTGCCCATTCCACCAGGGCAACGGCTGCTACCACGGCCTTGGGCCGCGGTGTTCCGCTGCCGGTTATCTGTCAGGCAGCTACGTGGGCCTCGCTGCACACGTTTACAAAGCATTACTGCCTTGACAGTCAGGTCCGGAGGGACGGCTTCTTTGGCCGTTCTGTCCTCCAGGACTTCCTTGTCTGATCTTTGTTCGCAGACCCACCACCGGGGTTGGTATTGCTGGGGTATCTATTCTAAGGTAAGGAATCTGTCACTAACGTGTCTCTTTCAGATGCACAAGTTACTAACTTGTGTAACGATATATCTGTAAGAGACAGTAGTTAGTGACAGATTCCTACCGCCCACCCATCCTCCCCGTTCTGCGAACTGATTTCTAGGGTTAAGGACATCCCTTTCAGGGCCCTAGTATTTTTCAGACACCTATGTCAGCTTCTTGCATGGCTCTGCGTTCCTGGCGCGGAAAGTCGTGTACAGAACTGACGTCAGCGCGCAGGGGCGGCGCCTAAGTACTGCCCGCGACGTCATCCCGGCGATCACGACGCCGACGACGGACGCGGAGCCGCACGACGCCGCCTACCGACGCGCAAGGGTACTGCTACGCAAAAAACTTTCCGGATCCAGCCTGACGCCTGGGGATATTCTAAGGTAAGGAATCTGTCACTAACTACTGTCTCTTACAGATATATCGTTACACAAGTTAGTAACTTGTGCATTAAGGACCTTATACGTGTTAGGTTCGAAATCGAAACTTTTTCCGCTTCACATTTTGTAACTTTTCCCAACACGTGCACAAGTTAAACAGTTAAAACGTGAGCACGTGTCAACTGTAAAACGTGACATCTAAATGGGCAGAGCCGCATCTTCCTTCCATAGACTACTCAATAACCAAAAAGTATATAAACCACACCCGTTGATTGATTAGTTTCGTTTTTTGCGAGTTATTTACGCGTCTCCATTCAGTAATGCAGGTGCTCTTTTCTACAGTCGGATTCTTCTTTTGCGGCCACAAAACATAATCCTGAGTTGTAAGTTGTTTGATTATGGCATACTAGATATTTATAATACGTAGCTATTTGTCAATATTTAAACACTTGTATTTAGAAAAAAGTGTTATTGGTTGTTTTTGCCATTTATATGTAACCTCAGCAGCTTGTTTTCAGAAACAGACAGAATACAGCAAACATTGTTCCTGTTCTGGCTCCTTTGAGCTCATATAGTGTGACTTTGTATATTATAATATTGACACTGTACTTGACCTCAGAAGTGTTGTTGACCCGTCGGCGCGAAGACTAAAGATTTATATGTAACGTCAGCAGCTTCTAGTTTGTAGTCTATTTCCCCCTTGACATCATATAGTGTGAGTATGTATATTATAATAACCACACATTATGATCTCAGAGGAGTTTGTGACCCGTTGGCACGAAGACTAAAGATTTATATGTAACGTGAGCAGCTTCTGGTTTTTAGTCTATTTCTCCCTTGAGATCATATAGTGTGAGTATGTGTATTGTAATATTAACATTTATACTGACCACAGTGGAGTTTATGACCCATAGACGCGAAGACTAAAGATTTATATTTAACGTCAGCACCTTCTCGTTCTTACTCTGTTTCTTTCTTGGGATCATATACTGTGAATATGTATATTATAATATTAACAGTCATTGTGATCTCAGAGCACTTTATGACCCGTTGGCGCGAAGATGAAAGATTTCGAAGTCCCGGAGAAAAGAAGCTCTCAACATACTCATTGCTGGAAAGTATTTTGTTATTGATCTTGTTTTGTATTGATGACTTCATTTTCATTTTCCTTTTTGTGGGCCATCAGTGACACTGTGTATATTGTAAGAGTGTGATATTTCCACACAACAGGAGTTGGAGATTTGTCGCCGCCAGGAGTAAACCATCTGAAATACAGTTTACTGACCTTTATAACTTACTTGATCAGATATTTTTACAGTGACAATATTTTTGGAAATTGCAGTTTAAAAAAATAGTTTCCATAGATACTTTCTTAGTGAATACCTTTGATAAACCCTACATTTCTGAATGTTTTTTACTATTTCTATTTTTGTCTGTTGCGGTTCCTATTCACCTTCTCCCTATAGAATATATATGAACAGTAGTGTATATTATTATACTACTATCCTATATATTCTTAAAGGAGTACGTGATTTGTTAGCGGAGCAGTGAGCGACCTCTAAGCACTACGACCAAACTTTCCCGAATTCTACAGAATGGAAATTATAAAAAATGATAAAGCGTACATTTCTATGTAATATAAAGTGATTTGTGTTTAACTGTTTTTTACTTGTTATTGTGACCTGAGATGATGTAGTGCGGGAGTGTTTCTTGTAGCACTTCTTTTCTACTTTATCTAAAAGTAACTCATGCCCTCTTATATTATCAAGAATATGGGGCAACAGTTTTACAAACTATAGCAGAAAAAAAAGGGAGGGTGTGCCTATTCTTAAGGGATATTTTATGAATTGCGTTTTTATTTGTCACCCCTTTGATATATACAGCTTCAGTTTCCGAAGAAAGTATATTTGTAATTGCTTAATAAAAACTATTTCAAACCTAGACTGAAATTTTTGCTGCGCAACCACAGCTCCCCGTCAGAAAAGTAAACACCACATTATAACTAAACAGTGCTCCTGGGAAGTATCCCACCCGCAAACTTAATAAAAAGAAGACCGCAACACACTTTGTTATTTTCCCGCCGTGATTTGTACACCCCACGCCAATTATATAAATGGCCCTTAAAATATATAAAAAACTATTTTTACCTTCACAATCCCTCTCCACCACCTTGTGACCAATGTACAGAGTTAATAGTGTTCCTACCCTCCCCGCTACTACTTTCTTTTCCCGTACTCCATTGAAGTGCGTCACAAATGGTTCACAACAGTGAACCGTTCCCAGCCAATAATGAGCAAACTTGTACTAGGAACACTTTAGCCAATAAAATGTCCATGGTGTTTCGCAGAGGGGAGGGAATCGCTGCCAACACTTCTACTTTCAATGGTTTACAGCCAATGAACATTAAGCTTGGGAAGGTCCTGCTTGGAACACGTTACCCAATCAGATGTCCCTGATGCTCCGCGGAGGGGAGGGAATGGCTGGCAACACTTCTACTTTCAATGGTTTACAGCCAATGAACATTAAGCTTGGGAACGTCCTGCTTGGAACACGTCAGCCAATAAGATGTTCCTGCTACTCCGCGGACGGGGAGGAAATGGCTGGCAACACTTGTACTTTCAATGGTTCGCAGCCAATGAACATTAAGCTTGGGAAGGTCCTGCTTGGAACACGTCAGCCAATCAGATGTCCCTGCTACTCCGCGGACGGGGAGGAAACGGCTGGCAACACTTCTACTTTCAATGGTTCGCAGCCAATGAACATTAAGCTTGGGAAGGTCCTGTTTGGAACACGTCAGCCAATCAGATGTCCCTGCTACTCCGCGGACGGGGAGGAAATGGCTGGCAACACTTATACTTTCAATGGTTCGCAGCCAATGAACATTGAGCTCGTTGTTGGAACACCTCAGCCAATTAAACGTTAATTTTGTTCCAGACACACGAACAGAACACGCCCTCCCACATAATATTAATTTTCGTCTAAGAAAGTGACACTGTCCGTGATAAAAGTGAACACCGCATTATAAGTAAACATTACTGCGCATTATATTAAAGGAAGGCTGCAATACGGACGCATTGTTATTTTCCCGACGGGATTTCCAGAGCCTACGCAACCTTGCCGCAATACCATGCACCGTTGTTCTGCGGACGTGATTTCCACGGCCTACGCAACATTCAAACTCCCTGCCTCTGCACCGTACAGACTGCTTAAACTAAGACCACAGTGTTCCTACTATACCCTCTTATACAATTGTTCTCTTTTGTTTTGCCCTACGCCTTTCAAGTCAGTCACAAAATGGCTGCCAACACTTCCTAGTTTCAACAGTTCGCAACCAATGAGCCGCACGCTCGTGCTCGTAATGCCTCAGCCAATCAGATGTCAGAATTCTCAAATATCGATATTTGTAAATTTTGATATTTCTCTAAAACTACTGAACGGACTTACTCCATTTAAACAAAGCGTGCTTTCTGGACCAAGACCTTTCTCCTGCCAAATTTGGCGTAATTCCGTTCAGCAGTTTGACCTGTAGCCTTGTCTAAAGTTTCCTATGGAAATTGCATGGAGAAAACACGTTTTGGGACCCCCTTTTTCTCAGCCCCCTTCACGAATCACCCCCAAACTTTCAGGATAGGAGCTCACCTGAAAAGAGGAACTTTTGGAAAATTTCGTAAATATTCGGCAAACGACGCCAAAGTTATAAGCACATCAAAAAATGCTTTTCCTATGGAAACTAGGTTCTAACTATAACTATCTACTGGCGACCGCCAGTAGATAATATATGTATATATATATATATATATATATATATATATATATATATATATATATATATATATATATATATATATATATATATATATATATGTGTGTGTGAAAGAAACACGTTAGTTATAGATTCCTTATCTTAGAAGTACCCCCAGGCGTCAGACTGGATCCGGAAAGTTTTTTCGTCAGCAGTACCTCTGCGCGTCGGAAGGTGGCGTCGGTCAGCTCCGCGTCCTTCGTCGGTGTCGTGGTCGCTGGGATGACGTCGCGGCAGCTACTTAGACGCCGCCCTCGCGTGCTGACGTCAGTTCTTTCTTTTTCCGCACCAGCCAGCGCAGATCCGGGAAGAGCGGTACCTCAGTCAATTTTTGACTAACTTTTTTCGACTTCTTTTTCGAGTCTTCGACTCCGAAGGTGCACGAGGGATGCCCGGTTTCAAGGCCTGCGGTTCCTGTCATCGCATGATGTCGGTGACGGATCCGCACCACGTGTGTCTTTTTTGCCTGGAGCGGGACCACGACCCCAAGTCGTGCTCCGACTGCTGGTCGATGGCGCCGAAGGCTTTGCGGGAGCGGTCCCGAAAGCTGCTTAAGCACCGGCAGTCGGCTCCGCGCCATTCGAGGTCCCGGTCGAGAGGGAGGTCGAGGGACCGGTCGTGGAGCCATCATCATTCCAGTTCGAAATCTTCGCAGTCTTCGCACTCGGGGTCGGGTAAGTCGAAGCATAAGAAGAAGCCGAAGAAGCATCGTCGCTCTTCGACTTCTCCTCGTCGGTTGGCCGGAGGAGCACCACCCGTGGCTCCGCGCACGGAGCCCGAAGAGTCGACTCCGCGTTTCCCTCCCTTTCCGGGACCCGGAGCGACTCCCGCCCAGCTTCGTACATTCTACGAGGCGATGCATGCCATCTTTGGGTGGATCAACCCCGCTGGCACGCCTTCGGGCCCCGCGGACTCGGTTGGGGGGCCTAGGCCTTCTCTGCCGGTGGCACCGGTGCCGCAGGCCTCCTTTGAATCCAGGCCTGGATCCGGATCGGCGCCGGTTGACCTCTTTACGCCTCCACCGGCGCCGCTTCCGACGGCACCACTACCGCGTTCGACGCCGGTCGGCCCCCCGGCCGGCGTCGACCCCTGCCTCCATCCCGACATGGACACGGAGCCGGACTGGCGTCGCCCGACGCCGCATCCGGCGCCGAGAGGGGTTTTTGTGCCCTTGTTCACTCCTAGGGCCCCTTTTCAACCTGAGTGACAACCAGAGGATGAGGAGGAGGACTGGGAGGGGTCAGGTGACCCTCTGACTGACCAGTTGGACAGTGAACAGGACTGGAGAGAGGTACTGGGGGATGCCAGTGGTCTTGACACCTCCCCTGACCATGGCATGTTGTCTCCTCCTACCGTGGCTACGGAGGAGGGAGCGTCCAACGCAGTGGTGTTTTGCAAGGAGCGGCCGAGGCTCTCAACCTTGAGCTTCCTATGGTGGCGGTCAGGACTAACCTTCTGACGGAGGTGCTTCAACCGGCTGCGAGCTCTTCGGAGCCCTTGCTGCCGTTCAATGAGGCCCTCACCGACGTCCTTTTGGGCATGTGGTCCAGGCCCAACACGGGGGCTCCCGTGGACAGGATGATTGCCCGACGCCACCGCCCGGCTCCGGGCGACCCCACTTTCCAATCCCAACACCCCACAGCGGAGAGCTTGGTGGACCAAGCCTCCACTTCCAAAAGCGCATTCCCTACCGCTCCCCCGGAAAGGGAATCCTAGAAGCTGGACCACCTTGGGAAGAAAATGTTATCTTCCGCCAGCTTAGGACTGCGGTCGGTAAACACAGAATGTCTCTTGGGCCGTTATTCCCACTCGGTGTGGGATACGGTGGCACAGGTGCTGCCTCAGTGTCTGGAGGAGGCCCGGGCAATGCTCTCCCAGGTTGTGGCCGCCGGGAGGGATGCAGCAAAGTTTGCCATACGTTGTGGGATGGACACCGCCGACTCTCTGGGCAGGACCATTTCAACATCGGTAGCGCTTCGTCGCTACGCCTGGATGAGGGGATGTCCAGAACACCTTGATGGACATGCCCTTTGATGGCCGTCGCCTTTTTGGCGACAAAGCAGACAACGCTCTAGAGCGTTTCAAGGACTCACGGGCTACGGCCAAGTTGTTGGTCCTCTCCACCTGCCCTGCGCAGTCTGCTATTCGCCCCTTTCGTGGCTACGGAAGGGGTGCCCCGCTACATCCCGCCCAGTGCCACAGGCCGCAGCAAGTTACCCAACCTTCGCGCGGCCGGGAACGTGGGAACAACCGTCGTGGTTCCGGGGGCCAGTGGCGGGCCAGTCCACCAAGCCCCCCTCCACAGCAGCCTTCAAACCCTCCTAGTCCGACCTTTCAGGCCCATCAAACGCCAGTGGGCAGCAGGATTCGCCATCACCTCCCCCACTGGCGCACCATCACGTCGGACAGGTGCGTTTTGCAAATAGTCCGAAGTGGCTACTCCCTCCCCTTCGAGACTACCCCTCCAGCCATGCCACCAAGATACCACCACATGTCGGAGGATCATCTGGCCCTTCTCCAGCAGGAAGTTATGGCTCTCTTGGCCAAGGGAGCCATCGAGCACGTTCCTGTCCCAGAAGTAGGTCGTGGTTGTTACTCCCACTACTTTCTGGTCCCCAAGAAGGACAAGGGCCTGCGTCCTATCTTGGATCTCAGGGACGTCAACCGCTTCCTCCGGAAGGAGAAGTTCAAGATGTTGACGCTTGCTCAGGTCTTGTCTGCCTTCGACCCGCAAGACTGGATGGTAGCGTTGGACTTGCAGGACGCTTATTTTTACATCCCCGTCCTGCCGGCCCACCGGCGTTACCTACGGTTCACGGTAGGCCACGAGCATTTTCAATTTACCGTGCTACCCTTTGGCCTTACCAGCGCTCCTCGGGTGTTCACGAAAGTGATGGCGGTGGTCGCAGCTCATCTGCGCAGATCAGGGGTTTCAGTCTTCCCCTATCTCGACGACTGGCTGTTGAAGGCGGGCTCGCCCCAGGCAGTCGTCTCTTACCTCCAGACTACGGCCGACCTCCTGCATTCACTGGGGTTCTCCATCAATGTGCCGAAGTCACACCTGATTCCCTCTCAGAAGCTCCTCTTCATCGGAGCAGTTCTGGACACGACGCAGTTTCGGGTCTATCCTCCCGAGCAGCGAGTCCGGGATATTCAGGCTATGGTTCCGATCTTTCAGCCTCTATCCCGGGTTTCGGTCAGAGTGACTCTGAGGCTGCTGGGCCTCATGGCCTCCTGCATCCTGCTGGTCGATCATGCCAGGTTGCATATGCGGGCTCTGCAGTGGGACCTGAAGTTCCAGTGGGCGCAGCATCAGGGGAATCTGTCCGATTGCGTCCAGATCTCGGAGGGCACTGCACGTCAACTGCAGTGGTGGCTCACGAACCAGGATTGGGTCAATGGCAGATCCCTCTCCCTTCCCCAACCAGACCACACTGTGGTGACGGATGCGTCCCTTCTGGGATGGGGCGGCCACATGGGAGAGGCGGAGATCAGAGGCCTCTGGTCTCCGGCGGAGTCCGGGCTTCACATCAACCTTCTGGAGCTCCGAGCGATTTGTCTTGCACTGAAGGCATTCCTTCCCTATGTCCGGGGAAGAGTAGTGCAGGTGTTCACGGACAACACCACCGCCATGTGGTACTGCAACAAACAGGGCGGGGTGGGGTCGTGGACCCTCTGTCAAGAGGCCCTCCGCCTCTGGACATGGCTGGAACGTCAGGGCATATCCCTGGTGGTTCAACACCTGGACAGGTTCCCTGAATGCCAGGGCGGACGAACTCAGCCGCAGGTGCATGATGGATCACGAATGGCATCTCCACTCGGAGGTGGTGCAAGGTCTCTTTCAACAGTGGGGAGAGCCTTGGTTAGATCTATTCGCCACCGAAGAGAATGCGCAATGTCAGCAATTCTGCACGTTGGAATTTCCAAGGCGGCACTCGCTAGGCGAGGCTTTTCGACACGAGTGGAGTTGCGGTCTGTTGTACGCCTTTCCGCCTATGCCACTTCTGCCCAGAGTGCTGAAGAAGATCAGGCGCGACCGGGCGCAAGTCATTCTTGTGGCTCTGGATTGGGCACGAAGAGTCTGGTATCCCGAGCTGCTCAACATGGCCATCGATCCTCCGATCAGACTGCCTCTTTGGGAGGATCTTCTGTCGCAGCAGCAGGGGACGGTCCTCCACCCGAACCTGTCCAGTCTCCACCTCCTTGCTGGATATTGAGCGGCAGCACTTGACGTCTTTCGACCTGCTTCCCGAAGTCTGTGACGCAATCTTGGCAGCCAGGCGTCCCTCCACTGAGACGGTATACGCCTCCCGGTGGAACAAGTTTGTGGCATCGATCCCCATTCTGCCCCTCTTTCTGAAGTTCTCTTGTTCCTTCTTTCTTTAGCCCAGCAGGGCTCTGCTCTGGGTACTATCAAGGGCTATCTTTCAGCCATCTCTGCATTCCTTCGGCTGCCGGATCAGCCTTCTCTTTTCAAGTCCCCGGTAGTTAACCGTTTCTTGAAAGGCTTAACGCATCTCTTTCCTCCAATCCCCTTTGTTATGCCTCAGTGGGACTTGAATCTTGTTCTTACCTATTTAATGTGCTCTCCCTTTGAGCCGCTACATAACTGTCCTTTGAGACTCTTGACTCTTAAGACTGCTTTCCTGGTAGCCATCGCTTCTGCTAGAAGGGTGAGTGAGCTCCAGGACCTTTCTTCCAAACCTCCTTTCCTGTCTGTCCATCCGGACAAGGTGGTTCTCAGGACCCGTCCATCCTTTCTTCCTAAGGTGGTCACTGCCTTTCACATCGGGCAGACCATTACTTTGCCCACTTTCTTTCCGCCTCCGCATCCTTCGAAGGAGGAAGAGAGGCTCCACCATCTGGACCCAAAACGTGCGCTCTCTTCCTATCTGGATCGCACGAAACAGTTCCGGGTGGATGACCAACTCTTTGTTGGCTACGTGGGCGCCAAGAAAGGTCGGGCCGTACACAAACGCACCATTTCTCGATGGGTCATTTTGTGTATTAAGGCATGCTATTCTCTGGCTAAAAAGGAGCCTCCGGTTGGGCTACGCGCCCATTCCACCAGGGCGACAGCAGCCACTACTGCCTTGGGGAGAGGAGTTCCTCAAAATGACATCTGTCAGGCAGCTATGTGGGCATCGCTACACACGTTTACGAAACGCTATTGCCTGGGCTGCCAAGTCCGGAGAGACGGCTTCTTTGGCCTCCAGGACTTTCTGGTGTGATCTTGGTTCGCAGACCCACCACCGGGGTTGGTATTGCTGGTGTATCTATTCTAAGGTAAGGAATCTATAACTAACGTGTTTCTTTCAGATGAACAAGTTACTTACCTTCGGTAACGATATATCTGTAAGAAACATTAGTTAGTTATAGATTCCTTACCGCCCCACCCATCCTCCCCGTTCTGCGAACTGATTTCTAGGGTTAAGGACATCCTTTCAGGGCCCTAGTTTTGTGCACCAGGGGTCTGTGTCTTGCATGGCTCTGCATTTCTGGCGCGGAAAGTCGTGTACAGAACTGACGTTAGCGCGCGAGGGCGGCATCTAAGTAGCTGCTGCGACGTCATCCCGGCGACCAGGACGCCGACGATGGACGCGGAGCCGACCGACGCCACCTTCCGACGCGACGCGCAGAGGTACTGCTGACGAAAAAACTATCCGGATCCAGTCTGACGCCTGGGGGTAAATCTAAGGTAAGGAATCTATAACTAAATAATGTTTCTTACAGATATATCGTTACCGAAGGTAAGTAACTTGTTCATATATATATATGTAAAGTAGATACATTAATGGGGTAAAGGCAATCTTGGTAAAGGCATAGTAGTTGTAAAAAATAGTTGTTGTTTAAACTTTAGTGGTTTAGACTAAGTAGTGGTTAAGGAGTCGTTGTTTAGAATGTAGTTGTTCAACTGGTAGTTTTTCCATCATACAACCATAATAAATAGACTTATTTTTATGAAACACTGTGTTGTTCTTTTTCATCTAATCTACACTGTTGATTAAATGTAGTAGAACAAGCTGCTTTACACTCCTTCAAGATAGGCCTGAAGGCTGCTCTCCACAGCTACTACTTTGAGAGCTTTCTATGGTTATCAAAGACCACTAAAATCACCATAAGTGTTGCCTGGATTAGTGCAAGGTGCATCACTTGAATAAGTGTGCAGCCATCCTCCTACAGGTACCATTTACTAGGGACTTACAAGGGGTACTAACGTTGTGCCAATTGTGAAACAAAAGGTACAGTTTTAGGGAAAGAGCTTCTGGCAAAGTGGACCTGGTTGGCAGGGACCCTGTGCACTTCCAGTCAATATTACATCATTTTCCAGGCAAAACAGGCACTTTTGTAATGTGCAGAGTTCCACCCTTTGTGTTGAGTTATTTCTCTGAGGTATGATATCATATATTCATGTAGTTTGGTACCCCTTGTTGGGTACACTGATATTTGTACCTCCTTGGGAGTCTCAGTGTATATGATCATTGTTGGTCGCAAGATTATAATCTTGTTAGCCTTGAATTACTTTGAGTTTTGCTCTTCAGGTTCTGTCTTATAGCCATTGCTATTTTATTGGCTCCTCCACCCCTTCCCTAGCTTATACATATTCCTTGGTCATGATTGCTTCTTTTCCTGGGTTTATTCATGCTTCGATTGGTCTCCAGGGAGACATGTCTCTCCGTCGATTCTATTCCTTCTATTATGAAGATACTTAATATTCTTGACTCTTTTGGGTTGTTATAACGCTTTGCATTATTGCTGAAAATATCTTCCTTCTGCAGGTCATTTCCCTGTACTGGTGTACCTTTCTTCTCTCTGAAGGTATTTCTACAAGTGGCCATGACGGGACTAGGCGTTTGCCTCAAGGCTTCGACTTTTTGTAGATAGCTTTTATTCTTCTCTTACTGGATTGTTGCTCTTCTAGGGGACAACTCTCTTCATCATTTACTTAACTCTAGGTCGTGGTTAGGTTCATACTTTACAAAGTGTGGTCCCTAGATAACATCATATACATATTGATGTTTATTTTATAGATCTCTCTGATTCTTTTATTATTGAATTCTTTAAAATTTTAAAATCCCAGTTTCAGTATGAGAGATTTTTTCTAGATAATCTGTAGATGGTTCTCTATTGTTATTGTGAGATCCCGTTCTAACCTTGGGTTTCGCTCAGCTTCAAGGTTTCTTTTTCATACCTGCATCTTATTCATCTTTATACTCTATTGCTTGCTGATGCTGTCTCAGGCACTTTGTTTTACAGTGACGTTTTTGGATGGCTGATACTTTCCTACGTTGTATGATGCCACTATGGTTTCCATACTATTATGTCAGCATTCTATGACTGATTATTCGGCTTTTCTTTAATTATGCGTGATATGTTTTTCTCTTGTCTATACATAGACGGAGATTTTTATTCCTCCTATGTCCGTGTATTTCTTGGAAATATCCTAACGGCCTTTGCATTATCTCTCTAAGGATATGACTGCTTCTATGCCACTAGTTGCTATTGTCGAGTTTGGTGGCTTAGTGGACTATGTGTCCACGGTAGGGGCCTGTGTTAAACTTTTTGATTACAGTTTCATATCTCGGCAACTCAGCCTTTTATCATTTGAAGT
Organism: Calotriton arnoldi; assembly: GCA_963921515.1. NCBI lineage: Eukaryota > Metazoa > Chordata > Amphibia > Caudata > Salamandridae > Calotriton > Calotriton arnoldi. The sequence goes on along the minus strand of CAWUFW010001687.1, from coordinate 2,581,224 downwards.
CGGTTACATAGTACTATTGAATTCGGTAACATTAAACATCTGTTATTCAGCGCCAAAGATACCCTTGTGGTGAATGTGCGCTTTACAAATTCATATGTTATATCTGTTGTCTTTGACTCTTTTTTATAGAGCTTTCTTTATGCTTTCCTTTCCCATGGGTGATGGACCTCTCTCACAGTTACTGTGCGGGTCTGGCCCAGGTAGAAGTCTATATGGCACATAGGTTTTCCTCCATGGCATCACCTGCTGTTCCGTGTCTTGCAAGTATCGAACACGCTGTTCGAGTCTGTATATGCGAGAGAATAGCTTGATATTATAGAGTTATTTGGCAAATTGTCCTACTATCATGGGTACAGTTATTCCCATGCCTTCTATGTCTTTATGACCTTTCTTACTGCGGTCCCTCCGCAGTACTTATGCGGTGAGCATGCATGGATTTGGATCCCCTTAAGGGTATGAGTAGTTTTATATTAATCTTGTTGGTTGGCTTGTACCACAGTTGCCATGCTAACATGGATAATTTTATTGCCATGTTTTTTAATGTCTTGTTACTTTACTTATCTGTGATTCTTCCACAGGTTTTTAGATTGTAAAGCATATTATTTCTCACCTACATTATTTTGAAGGTCCGGTCTTTTTCTCTGGTTCTAGACTGGTTCTGTCCTAGTTAGAAGCTATTGGTGGTCTCAGTTTGCAACCCTCCTCCGGGGATGGTATGCTTTGTTATTTGATTCTAAAGTAAGGAATCTGCGGCTAGATGCCTCTATCAGATGAACAAGTTACTTACCTTTGGTTTTGCATTATCTAGTAAAGACAGGATCTAGCTGCAGATTCCTGAAGCCCCTCCCATCCTCCCCGCTCTTCGAACCTGGTCCTCTTGGTCTTCATAATTTAGTTATGAGACTTCACATACTTCTCTTTCATCTCAATGTTTTTGTTATAAAATCCACATAGTGAATTGAAATTCAGTGATTTTTGACACAAAGGTGTCTTTCATTCTAGCACATTGTTTCAATAGGCAGTTTCTATATGTGGCTCCACATTTTGAGTGTGGAAAATAGTCACGGAGGAAACTGACGTCAGCGCGTTGGCGAGGGGATTATATGGACTCTGTCAACGTCACATCGTGTGATGGCGTTGATATGAAGTCACGCAGAGCCCTCTTCCAACGCGCTGACGTGCTGTGGAAAATATTTCCGAATCCAGTCTCACATCTGGGGAGGATTCTAAAGTGAGGAATCTGCGGCCAGATCCTTTCTCTACCAGATAATGTGTTACCGAAGGTAAGTAACTTGTTCTACAATGCAAAAGAAAGACTTGCACATTAATCCTTGGCCCCACCTAACCGATGGCCATGCAGCAGATTTATGGCTATGTTATACCATTAAACAGGCTTCATATGGAAGAAACAGATAATGCAAGTTATCATCTTCCACAAAATAAAGTTGTTATTTCTACTGGCAACATCTTTAAACCTACAAAAACATGAAAACCCTCCTTTATCATTCAATGTTATTTAGTTGAAAAAGAAATTTAAAGAAACACTCATGACAGTTATCTCTGCCTATGATGGTGAAGGGTTGGGCATGCTGAAGTGAGTGGGGAAGGCTGTCCCAGAAAGTAGATGCCAATGCATGAGTGACATCTGCTGGGGGAAGGGTGGGCTGGGGGACCTAGGAGGCTACTGCTACTAGTGATGCACAAGGGCAGAAAACTGCAACACTGGCCTCCTGCAGTGAATGGCATACATCAGACTTTTAAGTTAAAGGAGATTGAGGTGAAGTAGTTTTGAGGGGTGAACCTATGTAAATCTATGGAGATTACATATTTGTGGACAGAGAGGAGGGTTTCCATGGTGAGTGATCCCACAGAAGTCTATAGAATACATTTTACTTATTTGGAGAGTGAAGATGACACAAATTGAGAGGTAGAGTGTACCACATGGAAACGGTGGCTGACGGTGGGTGGGCTGCTTGTGATGTGCATGAGGGCAGAGGTCTTCAATGCAGGTAATGTCCCAGGTTTGGAGAAGGGTGTATAATGTGCTTGTCCTGGGCCTCCTCAAGGTGGGCTGGTTGTTCCTGCCTTTGATTACAGGTGTAGGTAGGAAGGTGAGGACACAGGCCTCCTGCCCTGGTGATGGATGGTGTGCATGGTGGTGGAATATACCTGCTATGGTGACCTTATCACCTGGGTGTAGGGCTGGAGACTATTTCAGTTACCATTATTGTACTTGCTTTTATTTGGAACTAGTAAACCATTTAGCAGGAAGCATCTAACTGTGACCGGATATTGCTACCAAAATGTTTTTTACTATGAGTTGAACTTTCTTCTATGTATTTTTGTTTATTAGTTTTATTGGAGATTTGATCATATATAAGTGGAATGAATTATAACATTACATAATGCATAGAACTTGAAAAAAAACTGCACAGAGAGGATAAAATCATATGGAATAAGGAGACCAGCAGATAGGAGTCACACCATTCATGATTACAATTTACAAGCAAGCATTTGCAAACCTATAAGTCTGGGATAGGCAGACTAAAGCAGTGGGTATTTTTTTCATTTTTTATTGCAAGCATGTGCCACAAAAATTAAAGGAAGAAAGAAAGAAACCATGCTATTCCACCAGCTGACCTTGGTGCTTGCAATAAAAAATATATATTAAAAAAACCATCACGCGGCTTGGCCAGCAACATGGCCGAGTAAGACGTGCCTCGGCACAGCTCCGGCCGGAGCGCCAAAACCCGTAGAAAATCCTACAGCCTGATATCGCTTACAGGGTATATACATGCCCAGTATAATAGGACCTCTGCACAGACCAGAATATCCGCCCTCCATAACCTGAACCGGAGGAGCCCAGGCCTGCATTGAGATGGAGACCGCAGCCTGCACGAGGCTGTGACGCCGCCAGCCGACTTCTGAGATCCCCGCCCACACCTCCTGGGATCCTGAGGGAGATGGCTGAGACCGGGACAACGAGAGGCCCTCCCAGATAAGGTATGGCGAGCGGGCTGGCTGACCCGTCTACAAATGGAGCACCGGGTCTGAGCGTCTGCCCCAACCGGGACCCGGGGACCGGACCGGAGGTGTCAGACGACATCAGAGGTAAGGCGGAGTGATCTGCCCGCGCCTGCTGCCTGTCTTCCCCCACCACGACGGAAAGAGACAGCCGCTGCCGGTTCCTCTCCCTCGTTGAGACCCAGGAGGAGGCGGCGTGGGGATTTGGGGGGAGCGGCTGCAGCCCAACCAGCGAGGATATGCGGAGACTCACCCATAGGGACTCACGGGCGAGGGGGCCGCAATACACAGGTGGGACTGTGCTGCAATAAACTGTAGGGCAGCGAAGGGAACCCCCCTCGGACCTAGACCCTCTACCATAAGGCACGGTGAGCGGGGGGTGCATGCCACAGTGAAAAGGCCGACCCATCCTCGGAGGTGGGCCCAAGACTGGGCATCCGGCTTGAGGCCAGGAGGCGAAGACACGACTGGGGGCACCGGTGGACGCTGGAGGCAGAATGAGGTGAGCCGCCCGCACCCACCGCCTGTCACCCCCCCTCCGACGAGAAAGGACAGCTAGTATCTACACTTCTCCCCTGGCTGGATCTGGAGGAAGGTGGCAGGAGAGGGCAGCTGCGACCCAGCCAACGAGGAATGTATGGGCATACCCACAGAGACCTGCGGGTGAGAGGGCCTGCATAGTCATGATACACAGGTGAGTCCACGTCGTGGCAAATTGTGGGATGGCCCCCCATGGGGCCCAGAGCTAGAGATTAGAAGGTGTCCTGGAGGCAAGAAGGCAAAAGGGGTCCTGTGGGAAAAGACAACTTTGTTCACCATTGCCACTAAAATACGGAAACATCGAGCCACACCCGACAAGGAGCTCCGAAGGAGATAGGGGGGTGAGGATATTGGCACACGACGGAGGCCTGGCTGAAAGGGCCGGGCCCATATTAACCCAGATTGAGGGGAAAGAAATTACAGCGGGGCGAGATACCCTCGATGCCAGACAGAGCAAGGGGCCCTCACCCATGGGAAAACCACACGAGTGACTGCTTGAGAAACGCATCCCAAGATAACCCAGAGAACGCGACCGGACAAACACACGACCGGCCCACAGCTAACCAGCGCAAGAAGACCCCACACCCAGGTAGATACGATCCCTGTCCTACAGCGGGAATATAGAGGCAACTAAGTACACATCAAACCCACACTTAAGCCCCTGAACACAACTGAAAGACTACCTCGCATTCCCCAGGGAAGCACTGAGATCAGATCTGGAAGGGAGAAGACCCCAGCTGTTAGACTCAGGCCGCCTGCCGGACTTGCCCAGTGCCACAGAAAGGAATTGGGGGGAGCCCGCACTAAATAAAACAAAGGCATGAAACGGAGAATCCAGAGAACCTGAAACTTCCCAGTAATATACAGAGAGGCAGGAGACGCTACTAGAGATTGGAGAAAGAAGGTACACCCAAGAGTATCAGAACCCTTCTAGAATTAATAAGGGGAAACCCTATTGAGACTTTCAAATGCATACAACAATGGGGAGAGACTAAGAACCCAAACCTCCCAGGCAGGGGAAAATGGATCACTTCACAAAAGCAGTCACCCCTCCTGAAACTGCACAACCCCCATTGTCAGATATGGCCACACTGTTACAGGCCATACAATCCTCTAGAGAGATACTGGAAGACAAAATAGGAGAAGTACGATCGGAGGTAACGTTGCTCTGCCTAGACCTGCGCAATGTCTCCGAAAGGGTTGCTACGGCCAAAAAGCACATCACGGAAGCCGAAGAGGCACTAAAAGAAATACGCACAGGAATGGCGGACCTCCGGGAGTCCAGTCTAAGTGCTCTCTGGTGCATCGAAGATGCCGAAAACAGGGCTTGACGAAATGATCTCTGTTTAGTGGGCTTCCCAAAGGGAGTCGAAGACACTAATGTGCTGAACTTTTTGTCCACGTGGCTGAAAAACATCATCTCACCAGACAAATTCTCTGCCTGTTTCGTGATTGAAAGAGCACATAGGGCATTGAATGCAAGACCCTCACCAGACGCACCCCCTGGCCAATAATAGTAAGGGTTTTAAACTTCCTTGATAGAGACATGATCCTGCGAGAAGCCAGAAGGCTGGGAGAAATAAGACACTACAACTCCAAAATAATGATTTTTCCGAACAACAGCCGTGAGGTTCAACGCCAAAGGTGGACCTTTGACTCAGTGAAAGCCAAACTCAGGGCTCACCAAATATAATACATGCTTCTGTTCCCAGCAAAGCTCAAAGTTATCTTTATGGGCAAGGCATACTTCTTTAAATCCACGGAAGAGGCCTGGGCATGCATGGAAGAAAAACAGGTCCTGCACCCTCCTGGAGAGAAAAGAACTAGACCAGGTTCATCTGGCAAAGCAACTGTTGGGACCACTGGAAAGCCACGATGAAGGCGTATAATGGAACGCCGGAGAAGCCAAAACATAGGGGGCACCCCATATCCGCTGAGAAGATCAGGAAGAAATGGGAAAGAACCCAGGAAAAGCGGGAAATCCCCTGCAATGAAGAAAACAAGAGTAACCGACCACTCCAGTCTGAGAGACTCTATTTCTGAATCTGACAACCCCGAGATGTCTTCCGAAAATGAGACCACACACCAGTTAGTTACTGAAATAATCAACATGGAACACAATTCGGGATTCGAGCACCCCCACCACCAGAGGATATCATAGGTCCACCACATTCAGGAGAATGAACTGCAACGATGCTCCGGCCAAAGGAGGCAACGGCTCTACAAAGCAGTCTACCTGCCCGTCCCCGTTTGATACTGCAGTCCTGAGCACAGAGGGGCTGATAAAGTGAGATTTCCTTAGAAAAACCTCTCCTTCTCCTCTTACACACTGAAACCTGATCGTTTGGATGTCGAGTGATGTGAGAAGGTTGTGGGTGGTGGGGAGAGGGGCTAGTTGGGAGGGATATGGGATTGTTGTCCTGCAAGTTCAAATGCAGACTTATCACACAGGTTTAGATGGACACTGGTGTTGGTGTATGAAAGGAAGTTCTAAGTACATGACACACACACAGGTGGGAGGAGTAGGAGATAAACCGCATTCATGTCGATCCCATAGGCAACTCAGCCCTCACGTGCCTAATGTGGAACGTGAATGGCCTTGGTGACAGAATCAAGAGGGGACTGATTTCGCGCCATATTAAACGCTTACACCCAGACGTGGTGATGCTACAGGAAACTCACCAACAAGGCACCAAGTGTGGGTTCCTGGGGTGGGGAGCATACAGGGCTATACCACAGGATGCCGAGTGGTTGCGATCATGATAAGAAAGACACTCCCCTTCGAAACAACACGCATATTGGTGGACTCTTGCAGCACGTACGCTGGGGTGACGGGTACCTGGGGTAGACTGAAACTGAAACTGATCTGTGTGTATGCCCGCCATAACTACAGGCACGCACACTAACTAAAGTGACAGAGGTCCTCCTGGAGGCCCCGGCCTCCCTACATGTGATAGGAGGGGACTTCAACGATGTAATGGACACATCCATGGATCATACTTGAGGCAAGGCCCCTTCGGAGACACCCACTACACTGGCGCAGTTCGTGGACACATTGGGACTGGTGGATGTAGGGAGGGCACAGAAACCGCAGACTAAACAGTATTCCTACTTCTCCAGGGCACATAGGGTCTATTCGAGGCTAGATTATTTTTTCATTCCAGCGGGAGAAGTGGGAGAGGTCCGAGAGACAGACTACTTAGCTAGGCGACTGTGGATACAGGTGAGAGGCAGGGACAGGAGTACACAACCCCAATGGAGACTCACAGCCTGGGATCTACAAAAAGGGAATATCATTAGAGGAATAAGGGCAGACCCGAGGTTTTCTTAAGAAAAATTAAGGAAGGGTCGGGTCAGGGGTCACACTCTGGGAGGCATCCAAAGCGGTGCTGAGAGACAGGGCACAAAACTGCCTAGCGTGGGAAAAGAAAAAAGAAATTGAACAGATAGAGACACTAGAGCTCCTGACGATAGAAGAACAGGCAATTGCAGGGCAGGACCCGCAGCTCATCCGACAATTTGACGCACTAAGGCAGGAATATAGAGACTTGGCATACAACGCTGCCAGAGACCAACATGTAGCCACCCTCCACCGACTATACAATGTAGAGGACAGGGCTGGGAAATTATTAGCCTGGCTAAGTAAAAAAGAAATAAAGAATAGATGGGTAAGGTCTTTAGTGTATGCCCAGAGACAGAAATACACTACTGACGAGCAGATAGCGACGGCGTTTGCCGCATACTATAAAGACTTCTAAGAGGCCAAACCCCTATCTGACACCCCTGAGATAGTGGACTACCTAGCAGAAATACAGACCCCGACCTTAGATGAGATGGACAAGCAGAAGTTAGATGACAATTTGTCCTTGAGCGAAGTGAAGGTGGCAATATCAAAACTACCTCCAGGCAAGACCCCTGGACCTAACGACTTGCCAGCCGAATTGTATAAAAGGTGTGCAGACCTCCTGGGCGCACATCAGCTCAACCTCTTCCAGGATGCGTACAACGATGGGATTCTCCCACCAGACCTCTGTATGGCCACAATAGTGACTATACACAATGAGGGCAAGGCGAGGGATAGATGCGAGTCCTATCGCCAAATCTCCCTCCTGAACGTGGAGGTAAAGGTCCTTGCGACCATACTGGCCACAAGAATGCAACATGTCATAACGTCACTGATACACTGTGATCAATCTGGCTTCATGCCTGGTAGGCGACCAGGTGGAATCTCCAAAGAATCCACAACTGGCTAATGGCGACTAGTGACCGAGACACTCCACACATATTACTGTCCTTTGACGCTGAGAAAGCGTTTGACGCAGTACACTGGTCCTTTCTGGAATCTACCCTGATTAAGTTTGCATTCGGACAAAAGTTCAGAATGTGGGTGGCCTTGCTATACAACTCTCCCAGGGCGACAATACGAGTGAATGGTAGAACATCTCAGGACTTCCCAATAGAGTGGGGGACCAGGCAAGGGTGTCCCCTGTCCCCATTGCTGTTTGTGCAGACTGTAGAGACGTTAGCATGTTGAGTTAGACAGCACCTGGGAATTCAAGTCTTCAGAGTTACACAGAGAGATACAAGTGTAGAAAAAATATCTCTATATGCAGATGATATTTTATTATACTTAACTGAACCCGGCAACACAATCCCCATCCTCTTTTAGACTATTGAAGAATACATTAGGCATTCAGGATATAAGGTGAATTGGCATAAGTCAATGGCATTTAGCCCCAAACCACTGAGAGACTGGCCTCCTCTGCCAGAAGACTTGAGGATCGTAGAAGAGGGTTTCAAATATCTGGGTATATTTCTCACAACGGATAAGAGACTTTGCCTCAGTTCCTATATGCATTACAGAACAACTACCATCCTACAATCCCCTTCCACACATAATATTCCGAGAAATTGACGCTGAGCTGCGCTCGCTGTTGTGGATGGGGAAACATCCACGGATCGCACTATGCACATTCCAACGAAACCCATATAATGGGAGTTTAGTAGTACCAGACATCAAAGCATATTACTGGGCAAAACACCTCACACCCATCAATGACTGGATACATGTGGCGGGAGACCGCCCCACATACAGACTGGAACGGGAAACACGGACACCACGCACATTTAATCACTACCTGTATGGAGGGAAAGGGAAACATAGACTGTTCTCGGCCACGCGAACCATCCTTGAGGCGTGGGAAAGGGCTTCCAGACCACTAGGATGGGAACACAAGATTACCAAAGCAACGCTGCTATGGGAAGGGAATTGGTTGAAGGAACTACGTAAACTAAAAGGATTCAGCCCCTGGGATACCATGGGAATATCGACGATGGGGGACATCATGGACAAGGGTGCTATAATAACCTTCTCTGCCCTCCGCACTGAATACCAACTCCACAACTCTCAATTCCTTAAATATGCACAATTTTGACACGCATGGGAAGCAGAGGCCTTGACTGACAACAACTTTCCGGAATACGCGCCATTGGAAGGCCGCCTATTGCAGGAACCACTTAATCACAAAGCAGTATCCCTCACATACAAAACATTGAACAACAATATGCCCGAGAACCTAGATAACCTCAGAGACAAATGGGAGGGTGAAGTAGGAACTCTGGAAAATATTGACTAGAAGGCCGCCCTCATTCATCCCAGAGAGGTGGCGGTTAGGGCACGCCTGCGACTTATCCAATACAAGATCCTTCATCGGATCTACTACGATAGGGACAGGCTCCACTGAATAGGACGAGCTGAAAATCCAAACTGCCTGAGATGCCAGCACGAAAAGGGGGACTTCTACCACACGCTATGGGGTTGCCCCAAGATACATACTTATTGGGAAAAGGTTATACAGGAGCTTAACAAGGTGATGCAGGTCTCCCTCCCTCTAGAACCAAAATGTATCCTTTTAGGAATAAACAGCGAGGTGGACATACTGAGACCACAGCTATTATTCAGCACCCTAGGGCTAGTAGTTGCAAAAAGAGATATAGCGCAACACTGGGGTACAAAGGTCGCACCGACATTACAGTAGTGGAATACAGGAATGAATCTATACATGGTAGCAGAGAGGGTGACATTTAAGAGTAGAGGATGCCCTGGCAAGTACCGAAAGGTGTGGGGCAACTGGATGCGACATTATGGCTGGATTTATTAGACACGCCCACGCAAGCTACAACTGGGGAAGAATCATAGACATACTGAAAGAAAGAGAAGGTGAGGGGGTCCATCATAACATGAAATAGGCAGAGAAACAAATGCTTTCAGTGATAATTGATGAGTGTACATGTACAATGAACGGTTTGAGGGGTTTATAAGATGGTTGTCCATCATACGTGCAAGGTTATTATGTTGTTACCAAAACAAAATCAATTAAAAAAATTTTTTTTTTTAAAACATCACATATCATTTTCATAGAGCAGCATGGTTGCTTCTTAGTGACCATACCCGGTACAGCATTTCTTTTTTGTTGTAATGCATGTCACAGGACATTTTGATTCTTATTAATACAAAGAAAAATACTATTAGCTTGGAATTACTGTAACCTGAATAAATAATTTAAACTCACAAAGGCAACAAGACGGAAAATAAATACTCATTTGCAATGCAATCGGGCTTGCATTTGTGAGAGTTAAAGCTATTGCCGTTGTAAAGGACAATGTCTTTTACCCATGTGTTTTGGAATGCAGCGGAGTAAAGTGGAGTGGATGTATGTGGTTTGAAATGGAATTATGTGGGCTGAATTGGAATTGTTGTTGAATTGTGTGGTGTGGAATTGTGTGGTGTATAGTGTAATTGTGTAGTGGAATTATGTGGAGCAGAAAGTGTGTGAGAAAGAGAAAAACAGGGAGAGGAGGCCACAGACATATAAAGAGAGTGTGCTTGTGTATGCAGAAGACACCCAAAGAAGAGGAGAGCGTAGGTTTGAGGGACAGAAATTTTGAAGCGGCACAGGAAAGAAACTGTGTCCGAAGACCTTAAGTGAACCAATATGAGATGGTCAGGTAGAGTGTATGAGAGAGTGAGAGAGAGGTGTGCGAGAGAGAGAGGGATGAGTGGGAGGGGCACACGGTGTGGGCGAAAGGTGGGCCAGTGCACAGCCCTTGGAGGTACAGGAAGGTAGCATGTGTGAGCAGGCAGTATAGAGAAGAGACAGGGAGTGTGAGGAAGGGGTGAGAAAGGTGTAGGAAAGTGGCTTTCTGTTTCAGTAATTCCCCCCCCCCCACTTTTTGCCAGACTTCTGATGCACTTTGACTGAGTGTGCCCTTGGTCCCTACCAATCAGGTTCTCAGTGCCTGTGTTTCTTTCCCAAATTTGTAGCGTTGTACCCATAATTGGCACCTCTCTGGCCACCGGTAAGCCCCTTGTAAAGGGTACCATGAGTACCAAGGGCACTGTGACCAGGGAAGGCCTCTAAGGTCTGCAGCACCTATTGTGCCACCCTTAAAGACCCTGCACCTTAACACCCACACACAACCATTGCACGCTGCATGTTTTGGTGCAGAGAAAAGTGAAGAGTCGACATGGCACACATCCCTGTGTGCCATGCCTGCAACCCACTGCCTGTGACCTAGGTAAGTCACCCCTCTAGCAGGGTGCACTAGGCCACAGGTGAGGGTACAGTTGCATGAGCACAATACCCCTACAGTGTCTAAGTCCATTCTTAGACATTGTAAGTGCAGTAAAGCCATAAGGAGTGTATGGTCTGGGAGATGGTCATTACGAACTCTACAGCTCCATAATGGCTTTACTGAATCCTGGGAAATTTGCTAGCAAACGTCTCAGCACATTAAACCCACACTGATACCAGTGTGGGTTTTAATGTAAAATTCATCCAAAGGGCATCTTAGAGATGCACCCTGAAAAACCACCAGCCCTGGTGTGGTTCCTGAATGGCTACCCACCATTTGCCACCACCAGACAGGTTTCTGGACCCCTGGGTAGAAGGCCTCCGCTCTCTGGGTCCAGAACCAAAGCCCATTCTGGGCAGAGGTGTCATTCCTCCTCCCCCAGGATGGGCTGGGTCCATGAAGGGGAAGCTTCAAAGGCCTGCTGCCTTTGTTAGCTGACTCTGCCTTTTGCTGCCCCCAGTAACTGGCTCCCACCGCTTCTGACCCCCACTTTGGGATGGAGAATCAGTGGGAAAACCAAGTTAGGAAGAGAGGTGAGCCCACCTTTGCCAACCTCACCCCTCAGGTGGGGGAGGTAAGGTGAAGCACACATCTCAGTCCCCTCCATCTTGAAAATGAGTGGACACAGCCAATCAGAGAGAGGCTCATGCCCCCCTCCCACTGGAGGGTGGCATAATAGGTGGTGTACTCACCCCAAGGAAGGGACCCATTGGTCCCAACCTGTGCACCCCTGTCAGGCCCTTAAATGTAGTATTAAGGGGCGACCCTGAACCTTGCCTTCTCAGATTCGAGGGTAAGAAAGAAGACGGACCGAAGAGCCATGCTGAACAAGGAACAAGAGGACAACAACTGCCCTGGCCCCAGCCTTACTGGCCTGTCCCGACTTCGACCTGCTACCAGCAAAACCCTGGCGTGTCCAGCAGCCAGCAGTCAGCCAGAACCTGGAGGACCTGTCCTACCTTCACCAAAAAGACTCTGTCTCCCATGAGCACCAAATTTACTCAACCAAAAGACTCCAACACAGACCCAGGATCCAGCCAGATCCGCAGTTCTGCACCACTCTGCACCCGACACCCATGGCCCGAGTGGCCCAACACCATGAGGAGGTCTCCCCAGCAATCCTGAACTGGGATCCAGTGATCCCCGGCCTGCCTTGATATTCTACCCGACGCCTGCAGCCTCAGCCTGAGGGGTCCCCTCGAACGCGACTGGAGCTAGTGAGAAAACCTGACGCTTAAACACCCACCTGCACCCAACACCCCGTGGCCTTGGGTGGCCCAGCCGATGGTGTCTAGGCATCCCCCATCAACCCAACTTACCTCTCCGAACCAGAAATCTCCATTGGAATAAACAGGGCTCCCGATGTCTCACTGGCACCCTGCATCTGGCCACCCTGTGTCGCTGGTGGTGCAGCTCCTGTGCTGATTGTTGGCCCCTGCAGTGCTGATCCTAAACCCAGGAGCTTTGCTTCCACATCCGGGTGGCCTGTTCGTGAGCAGCCCCTAACCGAAGGCTCCCTAGCCCCTTGGCTAACATTGGGACTCAGCACTCTGCACCCGGCCGCCCTAGTGCTGCTGGTGGTGCAACTCAAGTGTCTCCTTGAACCTTGGTTCTAACCCCAGACACTCAGCCTTGTAAGTCGTTTACTTACCTGCAACATTCTTTTTCTCCATAGTAACCCATGTTGTTGTTTTTCCTCTGAAATATTCTGAGTCGACCTGTTTTCTGTATGAAACAAAAGTAGCTGTGCTTTGAAAAGCAAATTGTCTTACTTACCTCTGTATTGTAGGACCCACAGTGTGATATCTAGGCATGTCAACCGAGTAGTCAATGTAACTAAAATGTAACGCAAAAGTACTAAAGTATTTTCAAAGTATTCTGAACTGTTTTTCAAGCAAGTACAAACCTGTAATAATATCAATTTCATTACAAGACCGGAGGCTACAATTATGCATAACCTTTTATTGCCACTCCAGACTGCAGCCCCTTTAAAAAAACGTTTTGAAAGTATATTTTACCTACCTGTGCCAAGTCCTGCTTGGTTCTAGAAATAAACATAAGTATACCTTTTTTATACTTACCTAATTGCTCTAGATTCTGTCTCTGAGTGTGCGCCATCATTTCTTGCCTGAGTGAATACAATAAATGCTTAACATCCCTCTGATAAGCCTGGCTGCTCGACCACACTACCACAACTTGAGCTGTTAGTGATTTTCTAATTTAGCCTCTGCTATACCTCTGGGGATCCCCTGAACTCGATGCACCCTATACCTTTCTTTGGTATAGTATATACAGAGCCAGCTTCCTACAAGGGGGAAGTGGAATTGTGAGATGAGAGGGAGTAGTGGGGGGAGAGATGAGGGGGTAGTGGGTGTGTGGGGGAGAGATGACATGGTTGGTGGAAGTGCGATGTAGAGATGGGTTGTGGAATTGTGTGGTGTGGTGTGGGATTGTGTAGTGGGGAGTTGTGTAGTGGAAATATGTGGCATAGTGTGCTGTGGAATTATGTGGATAGTAATTAAATGGTATTAACTGCAGTGGAATTATGTAAAGTGATATTGTGTGTTATGGAGTTTATTATGTGGAATGGTATTGTGTGTTGTTGAGTGGCATGTTGTGGATTTGCATTATGTGGTGTGCTGTTAAATTTTATGGTATTTTGTTGGAATCTGTGGTATGTATTGGAGGTATAATGTGGAATTGTGTTGTGTAGTTACAATATGTAGTGTGTGGTTGAATTATGTGGTGTGTTTTGGAAATGTGTGGAGATGAATTGTTTTGTGTGGAACTGTGTGGTTTGCTGGTATGTGGCATAGAGTGCATTTATGTGGGGTGGTTTTCTGTTGTATTGTATACAGTGTAAATATGTGGAGTGTGTTATTATGGACTCCCAACCTTGCTTTCCAGACATCCCTATTTCCTAATAAATGTATCCCTGTAACAGCTGCACATGTCCACAACTCCCAGTAAGATCCCACATCTTCCCTTTTATTAATCAACTTCAATTAATCTAACCCTATTCACAACAGTAGAGTAAATGCACAAGATCTCCAGAGCACAAACCTAACCTAATGGTAACTGATCCTACTAGGAAAAGGAAGCACATATTCCTATCATTCTCGAACCCTGGGATCTGGAGTAATGTGCTACTTGCTGTAGAGCTCTCCAGTGCCTCATTAGGACTAGTATGACTATGTACATACAATTTACAATAGAAGCACTCTAAATATTCACATATTAAAAACCTATCAAAACAGTTTTATTTTAATGTGGCACCCCAAGTATCCTTAGTACTGCGATGTGTCAAAACACATGTCTGTAATAGGAGTGGCAAATCAATACTTCGCCTCCAAGTCGTTTTCCAAACCCTCAATATGCAATTTCCACAAGACAATGCCTTGTCCCTGGGGTGAGAGGTGTCAGCTGTTAAGTATACAACAAGCTTAGTGCCCCTTTCTCGTGAAAGGCCTTTGAATTAACGTAAAGGAGCTATGATGTGCTGTCAAAATAGAGTTGCTGTTTCTAGGCCACAGGGATCACCGCCTGCAATGAAGATAACCTTAGTTACGAAATAAATTCAGAAAATGATTACTGCATTCTCCCGTAAAAAAAATGGTTAAATGAGCTCACCAAACAGGAACAACAAAATTAGATTCATTGCAAGCAACTCAGTATCACTCTAGAAATGTCCAAAAACATTGGCTGCATGTTTAAAAGACATGCACGTGCTTCTTTTTGGGATTTAATCTAAAATGACATCCTTCACTTGCACACCAACAACAACACATTAAAGTGTCCGGTTGTATCACGCCATTTACAGGAGCAGCTGAACTGTAACTCAGGCCTCTGTTTTAACACATTGGAGATCAAAATGAGATGCTGGGATGCACAAAAACAAAAGCGGCCATTCTTTTGTGCTCGAGTGAGGTTTATGCAGCGGAATTGTCAGCTGAACAAAAAACAAACATTTGCAATGCAATAGGTCTCGCATTTGTGAGAGTTAGAGCTATTGGCGTTGTAAATGACAATGTCTTTTACCCTAGAATTTTGGTTTGGAGTGGATGTATGTGGTGTGAAGTGGAATTATGTGGGTTGGATTGGATTTGTTAGTTGTGGAATTGTGTGTGGTTGAATTGTGTGGTGTGGAGTGGATTTGTGTAGTGGAATTATGTGACATGGTGTGCAGTGGAATTATGTGGATAGTAATATGTGGTATTGAGTGTACTGGAATTATGTGGAGTGGGATTGTGGGTCATGGAGTGTAATTTTGTGGAATGGTATTTTGTGTTGTGGAGTGGTATGTAGTGGAGCTTAATTATGTGGTGTGCTGTTGAAGTTTGTGGCATGATGCGGAATTGTGTTGAGTGGATTGGATGTATATGGTGTGTTGTGTAATTGTGTTGTCAATTTGAATTATGTGGTTTGAAAATCCCTAGCATTGTTAGTACTTTTCTAGTATTGTAACACTCTATTGCTACTTCTAAGCTCTATGCTAAAATTGATCAGAAACATAAAATAGCAAGCGTATAAATTGAGTCTTTTAAGATGGATGGCACAGCATACCTTTCTTTTTAGAAGATAGCTGTTTAGCTATTCTCTATCAGAACAATTGCCTAGGAATAAGCAGTGGCAGACTGAAGGCTATTTCTCTGTACTTCTCTCAGAACAGCCTTTGACCAAGGCAGTCTACTACTGCAAACCAGCATGACCTCTGGCTTGATAGTCGTAGTGCGAAGGCCCTCTATATCATGATCAGAAACCTAGATTTGTATAGTATCTGATTGCTGATTTTAGCTCATGTTTATGAAATAAAACAGTGCTTGGAGACACAAAAGTCTCAACAAGACAAAACAGATATGGTGTTAAATATATCACCTTAAATCTGAAAGAAACAGTTAGTTATAGATTCCTTACCTTAGAATTACCCCCAGGCATCAGTCTGGATCCGGAAAGTTTTTTCGTCAGCAGTACCTCTGCGCGTCGGAAGGAGGCGTCGGTCGGCTCCGCGTCCGTCGTTGGCGTCGTGTCGCCAGGATGACATGCCGGTAGCTACTTAGACGCCGCCCTCACACGCTGACGTCAGTTCTTTCTTTTTCCGCGCCAGCCAGCGCAGATCCGGAGAGAGCGGTACCTCCAGTCACTTTTTGACTGAACATTTTGAGCGACTTTTGTCAACGTCTTTTTGAGTCCTACGACTCCTGGTGCACGTAGGGATGCCCGGCTTCAAGGCTTGCGGATCCTGTTCTCGACTGATGTCGGTTACGGATCCGCACCGCGTGTGCCTCTTTTGCCTGGAGCGCGACCGCGTGCGGAGCCTGAAGAGTTGACTCCGAGTTTCCCTCCCTTCTCGGGACCTGGAGCGGCTCCTGCCCAGCTTCGTAAGTTTTACGAGGCGATGCACGCCATCTTTGGGAAGCCTGAACCTGCCGGCGCGCCCTCGGGCCCCACGGACTCGGTTGGGGAACCTAGCCCTTCTCCGCCGGCGCCTCCACCTGCGCCATTTCCTCTGGCACCACTACCGCATTCGATGCCGGTCGGCCCCCGGCCGGCGTCGACCCCGGCCTCCATCCTGATGTGGACCCGGAGCCGGACCGGCGTCGTCCGACGCCGGATCCGGCGCCAAGAGGGGTTTTTGTGGCCCTGTTCACTCCTGGGGTCCCCTTTAGGCCAGATTGGCACCCAGAGGAGGAGGACTGGGAGGGGTCAGGTGACCCTCTGACTCACCAGTTGGACAGTGAACACGACTGAGGAGAGGAACTGGGGGATGCCAGTGGTCTGGACACCTCCCCTGACCTTGGCATGTTGTCTCCTCCTACCGTGGCTACGGAGGAGGGAGCATCATACGCAGTGGTGTTGCGTAGGGCGGCCGAGGCTCTCAACCTTGAGCTCCCTACAGTGGCGGTCAGGACTAACCTCCTGACAGAGGTGCTTCAACCGCAAGCGAGCTCTTCGGAGCCCCTGCTGCCGTTTAATGAAGCCCTCACTGACGTCCTTTTGGGCACCTGGTCCAGGCCCAACACGGTGGCTCCCGTGGATAGGATGATTGCCCGACGCCACCGCCTGGCTCCGGGCGACCCCACTTTCCTCTCCCAACACCCCACCCCTGAGAGCTTGGTTGTCCAAGCCTCTACCTCCAAGAGCGCATTCCCTACTGCTCCACCAGAGAGGGAATCCAAGAAGCTGGATCATCTTGGGAAGAAGATTATCTGATAGAGACATCTAGCCGCAGATTCCTTAACTTAGAGTATCCCCAGGCATCAGACTGGATCCGGAGAATTTTTTTGCAGCAGCACCTCTGCACGCCGGGGGACGGTGCCGCATGGCTCCGCCCTGACGTCGTCCACGGACATGACGTCAGCGGAGCCATATAAGTCCCTCCCGGCGTGCTGACGTCAGTTTCCTTCTTTTCCGCATCCCAACACGGATCCAGGAGTAAGCAGTTCCTCTGGTCTGTTGTTTCAGGCCTTCTCGACGCCTTCGGCGTGCGCGAACAGTGTGCGATGCCTTCGGGTTTCAAGGCGTGTGAGACCTGTACGCGGCAGATGTCAGCAACGGATCCGCACACGATCTGTATGTGGTGCCTAGGAGAGCACCACGACTCTGAGGAGTGCAACGCCTGCCGGCAGATGAAGACGAAGTCCCTGCAGGAGCGCCGGATGAAGTTGTTGACCGCCCGGATGTCCCGCTCTGCGTCTTCACGCCGATCTCCATCTCAAGCTGGGGCTTCTGTTTGGGGAGTCATCCCCGCGGACGTCGTTCTCCTGACGCAGGTAAGCACAAGTCACGGAGGTCGTCGACCTCACATAAACGTGACGGCGGGGCCCACTGCTCCCGGTCCTTACCGGGCACGGGCGCCCAGGAGTCGACCCCCTTATACCCACCCTTTCCGGGTGTTGGGGTGACTCGGCCCCAGATGGAAGCCTATTCCAAGGCTCTTCAAACCATCTTTGGGTCACCTCCTCTCCCTGGTGTGCCTTCGTGCCCCACAGAGGAGGTAGGGACTCAGGTCGGGTCTTCGCCAGCGGGTTCACCCTCGGCGCCGGCCAAGTGCCTCGACTCCGGTTCCGGAGTCACTGCGATGTTGGGACACAGCCCGGAGGGGCATCCCAGTAAGACGTCGAGCCCTTCTGCCCCGTCTCCGCATAGCCCTTTGGGGCTCCCTGCGCCGACGCCGGATGCGGCTGCAGCATGGAGCTGGACTCCTTGTCGACCTCCTTCCTCCCTGCAGGTCTCAGTGGAGGTCGAGTCGACGCCGGTCTGATGCCAGGCCAAGTCACCTCTGGTGGTTGTCGACGTCGATACGACGCCGTCTCAACGTCGGTCGACGCCGGTGCCGGCGCCGGTCCCTGTTGTTCCTCTGTTCGAAGAGGATGAGGACCCGGAGCACCCAGGGTTGTTTCAACGCTCTCCGGCTCCGCTGCCCCGTGGAAGTGGTCCTTTGCTCGGCCTCAGGCTACGGCGCCTCTCCTTTCTGGTGGACACGTTAGCCTTCAACCCTCCCCTACAGATGGTCTGTTATCGCCACCTAGAATGGATACAGAGGCTAGCGCGGCATTTGCGAGGGCTGTTCGCAGGGCTACAGCTATTTTACACTTGCACCCCCCTCAGTCTCCTTGCCTTCTGATCCATTATTGGATCTCCTCCACCAGGATGCTGTGGAGGTGGAGCCCTTGCTGCCTTTTGGCGGGTCGTTATTTGACACCCTTCTTGGCACGTGGGCACGGCTCTCCTCTGAAGACCCTGTGGATCGGGCCATTGCACGTCGGCATCGCCCGGCTCCAGATGACCCTGTCTGTTTGTCCCTTCATCCTAGGGCTCAGGGCCGGGTAGTCCAGATGGCTTTCGCCTCGCAGCCTTCCTCTCCTCTCCCGTTGCTACCTCCCACTAGGGAGTCTCGTTGGTTGGAGACATGTGGCCGCCATATTTTTGCGTCCACTAGTTTGGGCATCTGTGCTCTGAACATGTCTTGCGTGTTTGCACGAGCTACTTTTGCCCTTTGGGACTCAGTCGAGCATCTTCTTCCCTCTCTTCCAGAGGGTCCCCGTGCTGACCTGGATCATCTCCTTCATGATGGCCGAGAAATGGCACAATTTACCATTCGGTCGGCCATGGACACCACTGACTCTGTGGGTCGGGCGATGGCCAGGTCCGTTGCTCTGCTTCGCCATGCCTGGCTGCGCGATGGCGGTTTCCCTGACAATGTTCGGGAGAGTCTTCGGGATTTGCCATTTGATGGTGTGACCCTTTTTGACAGTCATGCGGACTCAGCAGTCAACCGCCTCATGTCGGGGCTCCCATGACTTTGTGTTTTCTAGTCCTTTTGCGGACTTTTATTTTCATGTGCAGTGTTGTCTCTGCTTGTTCTGGGCCCTGGGTTCATGACGTAATGCCCAAATGGCCTGTGCGGCTCCCGCCGTTTTTGCTTCTATTTAGTGCAGCTGGTCAGCTGATTCTGCTTTCTTTTGAGCTCAAGAGGTGCCCCTAGCTGGGGTTGAGGCTTACCCTATGTGGGGTATTCGTTGGCTATTGTATAGCTGCCTTCCTTACACAGAAGGCTTGGTAGGCTCCTCTGGAGTCTTCTTCAAAGGGGTTGTCCTGCGGATGAGACTGTGGTCTCTTTCTGCTGTTGTGGACCTTTCCTTTTCCTTCTTGCGGCCAACAGGTTGGCATCGCTCTATTGCCTATCCGTTGGGGTCCGCGGTTGGTCCGTAGCACTCCCCTGCATCTGTAGATGCTCACTTCCTCGAGGTTTCTGCCTTGCCGGCCTCTATCAGGTGTGTCATTTCAGCTTCGCCCTCCTTGTCTATGTTGGCTGTCCTTATCGTCAGCCACTGTCCCTTGGGCCACCTTGTTCTGTTCCGTTCCGGCACAGTTCTTCCACTGCAGACGTCCTGCCCATGGACGACGTCAGGGCAGAGCCTTGTGGCGTTGCCCCCAGGCATGCAGGGCTGGCGCTGCATGATTCTTTCGAGTTCTATGCACGTCAGGTGGATGCTCCCTAGTATGTTCGCTGTCACGGGGTACTTACGCTTTCCTTACGCTTCTGCGATGGCTGGTTTCTACTCTCCTCTCTCCGGGATGGGTAGTACTTTCTAGTAGTTCAGACCTGTCTGGACTTTGTAAGGAGGAGGAAGGTGCACCAGAAACAAAGTCAATGAGCTTCAAATGTATCCAAATAATTGCTATCCTTTATTGTAGTTGTTGTTAAAATTGGACATCAGCCAACGCGTTTCGTTCCAAATGGAACTTCGTCAGGGCACTAATAATAGAAGTATTCAGTATGTCAGTAATTTGATCATCCAAACTCAATAGCCCAAAAAAGTATTTGCGACAAGTATTTCGAATTTCCGGACGGGGGATCTTTTTTACAGCACGTCGACATCGACTGGGATTATTGGCCACTACATTGGCCTTGGAAAATACAGGACGCTGAAAACTATCATCCTGCACGTTACTACATTCGTGTGGATGTGGAGGATTGGGCCAGAAATTTCATTGGGCCATGCGATTTGGATGAATGTTGGAATTTTAAGAAATACGACTTGTCGCAAATACTTTTTTGGGCTATTGGCATCTTCACTCATAGGTCTCTTTCAACAGTGGGGAGAGCCTTGGCTAGATCTATTCACCACCGAAGAGAACGCGCAATGTCAGCAATTCTGCGCTTTGGAATTTCCAAGGCAGCACTCGCTAGGCAACGCTTTTCGTTGCGAGTGGAGTTGCGGTCTGTTGTACGCCTTTCCGCCTATACCACTTCTGCCCAGAGTGCTGAAGAAGATCAAGCGCGACCCGGCCCAAGTCATTCTGGTGGCTCCGGATTGGGCACGAAGAGTCTGGTATCCCGAGCTGATCAACATGGCCATCGATCCTCCGATCCGACTGCCTCTTCGGGAGGATCTTCTGTCGCAGCAGCAGGGGACGGTCCTCCACCCGAACCTGTCCAGCCTCCACCTCCTTGCGTGGAGAGTGAGTGGCGGCAGTTGACGTCATTTGACTTGCCTCCCGAAGTTTGTGATGTAATCTTAGCAGCCAGGCGTCCCTCCACTAAGACAGTATATGCCTGCCGGTGGAACAAATTTGTGGCATGGTGCACAGCAAAGGCTGTGGATCCCCTTTCTGCCCCTCTTTCTGAGGCTATCTTGTACCTTCTCTCTTTGGCCCAGCAGGGCTCTGCTCTGAGCACTATCAAGGGCTATCTTTCGGTCATTTCTGCCTTTTTTCGGCTTCCTGATCAGCCTTCTCTCTTCAAGTCCCCGGTTGTAAATCGTTTCTTAAAAGGCATAACTCATCTCTTTCCTCCTATTTCCTTCGTTATGCCTCAGTGGGACTTGAATCTGGTCTTGACCTATTTAATGTGCGCTCTCTTTGAGCCGCTTCACAACTGTCCTTTGAGGCTTTTAACTCCAAAGACTGCATTCCTGGTGGCCATCACATCTGCCAGAAGAGTGAGTGAGCTCCAGGCCCTTTCATCCAAGCCTCCTTTTCTCTCTGTACATCCGGACAAAGTTGTCCTCAGGACTCGCCCATCCTTCCTTCCCAAGGTTGTCACCTCCTTTCACATTGGGCAAACCATCACTTTGCCCACCTTCTTTCTGCCTCCGCATCCTTTGAAAGAGGAAGAGAGGCTCCACCATCTGGACCCAAAACGTGCGCTTTCTTTTTATTTGGATCTCACCAAACAGTTCTGGGTGGATGACCAGCTCTTTGTTGGCTACGTGGGCGCCAAGAAAGGTCGAGCCGTACACAAGCGGATTATCTCCAGATGGGTCGTTTTGTGTATCAAAGCCTGCTATTCTCTAGCAAAGAAGGAGCCTCCAGTGGGGCTGCGTGCCCATTCCACCAGGTCGACGGCAGCCACTTCTGCTTTGGGACGAGGGGTTCCTCTAAATGACATCTGTCAGGCAGCTACGTGGGCATCGCTGCACACATTTACGAGACACTACTGCCTCGACAGCCAAGTCCGGAGAGACAGCTTCTTTGGACGTTCTGTTCTCCAGGACTTTCTGGTGTGAACTTGGTTCGCAGACCCACCTCCGGGGTTGGTATTGCTAGGGTATCTATTCTAAGGTAAGGAATCTATAACTAACTGTTTCTTTTAGATGAACAAGTTACTTACCTTCGGTAACGATATATCTGTAAGAAACATAGGTTAGTTATAGATTCCTTACTGCCCCACCCATCCTCCCCGTTCTGCGAACTGATTTCTAGGGTTAAGGATATCCTTTCAGGGCCCTAGTTTTGTGCACCAGTGGTCAGTGTCTTGCATGGCTCTGCGTTTGTGGCGCGGAAAGTCGTGTACCGAACTGACGTCAGATATATCGTTACCGAAGGTAAGTAACTTGTTCTTTACAAATATATAATTAGCCCCTTAATCTAACACAATAGAAACAGATAAGCTTTCACTGTAAGAGTCCATATTGTTCTGGCAGCGACCATAATAAAAACAAAAAAAGTATGTCAGCCTTGTTAGGAGGCAGACATGATACTAACGCTTATGCTTGTGTCTAAAACTTCACACTTTCTACTAAAAGAGATAAAAGACTTTGCAGCAGGCTCATAAGAAAAAGATTGACCAGGTCTCAATGGAGCTTATCATGGTGTTCACGACACATGCAGTAGAGCTAGTTAGCACTGAAATGTCTGTTTTAGAAGTGTATTTGATTCATCTAGAGCAGCCAACAGCTTTGAAACTTTGCGATTTCAGCATGGCCTACACAGTGACCAAAGGGGTCTCTGTGCTGCATGTCAGAGGAGGAGACAACTGAGGCCAAGAAACTATTTCCCAAGGACCCACACACTTGAGCTCATCCTCCTGCCATGGGCAGGGCTGGAGACCAACGTGGGGGCTGTCAAGGTTTTGTGCCAGGGATCTGGTTTCACACGACACAACCATCTCCAAGGTTGGGCTGAATATGAACAGCATGCAAATCTAGAAGTGCTTCAGGCTGCAAAACCATTGTTAGAGGTATGTAATGTGTTTCTTTTGGTCCACCGTTGAGGCAGATTTTCAATGTCCAGTGTGCAATGGGAGGGGGGGGGAGTAAGGGACAGGAGACAACCTAAATCAAAGCGTTTTAGACAACATACATTCTGTCTTTCACATGATTTTGCTGAGGAACTGAACTGAAAAAGAGATTAGAACTACTGCCTCTGATTCCAACGTCAGCAGTTTAGCCACAAGAGTATACCTCCTCCCAACCTTCTGTCTACAAAGACATCAAATAGCCTAACTGCACTACTGGGAGAGTAATAGAGTTGGACCCTTCTACGGCCACCAAGAAAAAGAAGCTCTTCCGAATGAGCCACCTATGGGTTAGACTGTGCTCCCAACACCAATATATTGCACACTAATGTACATGCTGAAAGCTTTGGAAATAAGAATGTTTGCTTCATCTCTAGAGTCCAGTGCTTTATTTGAGAAAGTGGTTTCCAGGTCCTATGACAGTCTGCCACATGGTGGTGCCGTTTGTTGTTGTGCTCATCTCGAAAAAACCCAGTTGTTTATTAATTTATACATTAAAATGACTAATACCGGCTACCCAAGCCATTCTTATAGCTTTGGGGGCTGGAATAGTCTCAAGTGCAACACTTGAAGGAGTGGGATGTTCATAAGTGTGTCAGACAAGCAGCGCGAAAGTATTATACCATATGCATGAAAGAAACATGGAGACTACTCTCAAAGATGTTGACCACCAATATGCAGAAGTTCTCTAGTATTCCTCTCCATTAAGCTGAGCATAAATTATATCACCTATACCAGCGCTGCTCCCAGGTACAAAGACATTCCGGAATTCCAGCATATCAATATTAGGAACACTGAGAAACAAGGAATTCAATGGAATTCATTTACAAAGTGGTTATTCTAAAATATGGCCTGGTGTCAATGCTGGACTCATCTTGTATGAGACTTTGTCTGAAATCCCCTTTACTGTGCCTCTTTTAATGTTACCAGGTAGGGAAAGGCTGATTTGGTATGCTAATACGGAGAGTCCAAATGTTCTGGATAAACCAGTCCAGAGATGGGCTGGATGCGAGAGCCTGGCTTTGCACAGGGAAGAAGTCAGAGAAATAAGAATTCTGAATAGCTTGTGAAAAAGATGAGTTACTTCATTCGTTGCATAGATGACTGTAAAGAAAATATGGTACACTTCCTCAGGCCCACTAATTAATTTAAGAATTCAACTTGGTATAAGTAGTGGGTTACTTGACTCGTAGGTTACCAGACACATTAGGAGCAGACAGAGACCACTACGGAAATGGCTGAATGCAAGGTATTTTTTTGCACCTAGTCCACAAAACAACCAACATTATTGTATCTGCAAAGAAATGTAGGGGCATATTATCAAGAAACGGCGTTAAAATTATCGCCGGTTTAGCGGCAGAAAACTGCAGCTAAAGCGGCGATAATGGGCTTGATAATATGCCCTTGAGAATTCCAATAGAAGCTCATGTTCTGGTGTCAACATGGGCTTCTATTGGAATTCTCCAGGGCATATTATCAAGCCCATTATCGCCGCTTTAGCGGCAGTTTTCTGCCGCTAAACCGGCGATAATTTTAACGCAGTTCTTGATAATATGCCCCGTAATTCTTATTAAAGTGAAACTAGTACATATATGAGACTGCAAGGTTATGATGCACAATGCTGGCCAGACTACTCAGATGTAACCTAATGAATGTAATGTTTATATTGTGTGACATGGATATGAAAACACCAACAAAAATGGTTAAGAAAACAAGTTATGGAAAGGCAAACTAGGACATCAACTTACTCAGCTAAGTAAAATGATGCATTGGTTGTAAATCAAAGAGAGGTGGGTTTTTCACCTGGCGTCTACACACTGCATAGTGAAATAACAGAATAGCCTAATAAAATAGATTATAAATATTTTACTAATGGCAAAGACTTAGGGGCATATTATCAAGAACGGCGTTAAAAATTATCGCCGGTTTAGCGGCAGAAAACTGCCGCTAAAGCGGCGATAATGGGCTTGATAATATGCCCTTGAGAATGCCAATAGAAGTCCATGTTCTGGTGTGAACATGGGCTTCTATTGGAATTCTCCAGGGCATATTATCAAGCCCATTATCGCCGCTTTAGCGGCAGTTTTCTGCCGCTAAACCGGCGATAATTTTAACGCCGTTCTTGATAATATGCCCCTTAATAGTTAAAAGGAGTGTGGGCTTGAGAGACCTTTCCTCAGTTGAATAGCTACGAAAAGTTAGAGGGCAGTGTAAAGATATAAGGCAAATTGGCTTCTCCAGTTCTCTCTTTGCCATACTCCCACTGAGGTGAAATATGAGTTTTCCTTAGGTGCAATCAAGGGTGCAGCGTACAAAGTACAAAATGGTAACCACTTGGAGAAGAAACTAATCTTGATTTCCACTTTATACACTTTGTTAACGATTCCATATTTCAAAAACACTTTCTCTACTAAGGTAGGATTGAGTTTAACTTAAATTATATTTCAAAAGAGAAGACAGATTTAAAAACACTCAAATGTCTGAAAATAAATCGTTCGGTAGCCACATATATTTATCATCCATTTAGGTTCACAAAAAATATTTACCCGCAGAGATGCAAGGTGAAATATATGCCGTTTGCTGGTTCCACGTGTTTTTCATTCCCCTCACATTAAATACAGTTCTTAAATTTCACCAGAGAGCCTTCAACATAACTCACAGTGCAGTGGGTGCAGGCAGTAGAAATGCATTCACAGATGAGCACTGGTATTATGGCATAAATTTAATCCGAAATATAACACGCTTTTCGAGAGAAAAAAGAGTTAAAGTATTTTCAAAGACAATATAAGCAGCATAACAATAACATTACTATTGTGTTCCAAAAATGTCAGTTTTGCACATGTGCGCCTGCAATCAATAGCATACCAGTATCTGGCTATCTGATTGGCTGCGTGTCGAAAGGGCAGGGGTTCAGGGTTTGCTGAAAAATAAGACATATTTCATCCAGACCACCCTTGGTATAAATTAAGCAGTGTCAAGGCGGTTTGAGGCGGCGTCGGTCTGGCGAGACGCTAAGGCAGCAGCAATCTGAAAGAGACAATTAGTTATAGATTCCTTACCTTGTGAATCACCCCCAGGCGCCAGACTGGATCCGGAGAATTTTTTGTCAGCAGTACCCCTGCATATCGAAAGGTGGCGTCGGTCGGCTCCGCGTTCGTCGTTGGCGTCGTGGCCGCCGGGATGACATTGCGGCAGCTACTTAGACGCCGCCCTCGCGCGCTGACGTCAGTTCTTTCTTTTTCCGCGCCAGCCAGCGCAGATCCAGAGAGAGTGGTACCTCCAGTGACTTTTTGACTGACATTTTTGCAACTTTTGTCAACACCGTTTTGAGTCTATCGACTCCTGGTGCACGTTAGGGATGCCTGGTTTCAAGGCTTGCGGTTCCTGGCGAAAATTGATGTCGGTGACGGATCCGCACCACGTGTGCCTGTGGTGCCTCGAACGCGACCATGATCCCAAGTCGTGTTCCGACTGCCGGACCATGAATCCGAAGTCTTTGCGGGAGCGGTCCCGAAAGCTTCTCGAGGCCCGGCAGTCCGCTCCGTGCCGTTCAAGATCCCGGTCGTGCGGGAGGTCGAGGGACCGGTCGCTGTGCCCACCGCCACCACTCGTCCTCGAAGTCATCGCACTCCTCAGGTAAGTCGAAGCACAGGAAGAAGTCGAAGAAGCACCGTCGCTCTTTGACTTCTCCCCATCCGTCGGCCGACGTGACGAGGGATGTGGGTGGTGCCCCTCCTGCAGCTCCGCGTGCGGAGTCCGAAGGGTCGACTCCGAGGTTTCCTCCTTTTCCGGGACCCGGAGCGACCCCTGCCCAGCTTCAATGCCTTTACGAAGCAATGCATGCCATCTTTGGGCAGCCCGACTCCGCTGGTGTGCCTTCGGGCCCTGCGGACTCGGCTGGGGGCCCTGGGCCTTCGACGCCGGCAGCTCCGGCACCGCAGGGTCCCCTTGGATCCAGGCCTGGATCCGTATTGGCGACGGTTGACCTCATAACACCTCCCCCGGCGCCGATTCCACCGGCACCACGTCCGCAGCCAACGCCGGTTGTGTCCCCAGCCGGCGTCAACCCCGGCCTCCACCCCGACGTAGACACGGAGCCAGACCGACGTCGACCGACGCCGGATCCGGTGCCGACGGGTACTTTTGTACACCTGTTCTACCCTGGTGTTCCTTTCAGGCCAGATTGGCAACTAGAGGAGGGTGAGGAGGACTGGGAGGGGTCTGGAGACCCTTTAACTGACCAGTTGGAGTATGATCCGGACTGGAAAGAGGAGTTGGGGAAGCCAGTGGTCTGGACACCTCGGCCGAGGCTCTCAACCTCGAGCTACCTACGGTGGCAGTCAGGACTAACCTCCTGACAGAGGTGCTTCAACCTGCAGCAAGCTCTTACGAGCCCCTGCTGCAGTTTAGTGAAGCCCTAACTGACATCCTTTTGGGCGCCTCGTCCAGGCCCAACACAGGGGCTCCTGTGGATACGATGATTGCCCAACGCCACCGCCCGGCTCCGGCGACCCCACTTTCCTCTCCCAACACCCCACCCCTGAGAGCTTTGTGGTCCAAGCCTCAACGTCCAAAGGCGCATTCCCTACCGCACCACCTGATAGGGAATCCAAAAAGCTGGACCATCTTGGGAAGAAGATGTTTTCTTCCTCCAGCTTGGGACTGCGGTCGATAAACACTGCATGTCTGTGTGTGATACGGTAGTGCAGGTGCTGCCACAGTGCCCGGAGGAGGCCTGGGCTGTGCTCTCCCGTGCAGTCGCCGAGGGGAGACACGCAGCCAAGTTTACTATACGATGTGGACTGGACACCGTCGACTCGCTAAGCAGGGCGATTTCAACGTCGGTAGCCCTTCGACACTACGCTTGGCTGAGGTCAACTGGTTTTTCTGGGGATGTCCAGACTACCCTCATGGACATGCCCTTTGATGGCCGTCGCCTGTTCGGTGACAAAGCAGACAGCGCGCTAGAGCGCTGCAAGAACTCTCGGGCTACGGCCAAGTCCTTCGGCCTCTCCACCACCCGTCCTGCGCAGTCTGCTTTTCGCCCCTTTCGTGGCTACGGAAGGGGTGCACCGCCACGTTCCTCCCAGAGCCACAGGCCGGCGCAAGCTGTTCAGACCCTGCGCGGCCGGGGACGTGGGACCCACCGCCGTGG
This sequence comes from Calotriton arnoldi, assembly GCA_963921515.1. NCBI lineage: Eukaryota > Metazoa > Chordata > Amphibia > Caudata > Salamandridae > Calotriton > Calotriton arnoldi. Next base: position 2,552,848 of record CAWUFW010001687.1, on the reverse strand, counting down.
GTCTGGGGGCCAGCGAGCGGGCCAGTCCACCACCGCCCCCTCTGCAGCAGCCTCCAAGCCCTCCTAGTCCGACCTTTCAGGGCCACCAATCGCCAGTGGGTGGCAGGATTCGCCATCATCTCCCCCACTGGCGCACCATCACATCGGACAGGTGAGTTTTGCAAATAGTCCGAAGGGGCTACTCCCTCCCCTTCGAGACTACCCCCCAGCCATGCCACCTCAGTACCATCGACTGTCAGAGGATCATCTGGCCCTTCTCCAACAGGAAGTTACGGCTCTCTTGGCCAAGGGAGCCATCGAGCTAGTTCCTGCCCCAGAAGTAGGTCGTGGTTGCTACTCCCACTACTTTCTGGTGCCCAAGAAGGACAAAGGCCTGCATCCTATCTTGGATCTCAGGAACGTCAACTGCTTCCTCCGGAAGGAGAAGTTCAAAATGTTGACGCTAGCTCAGGTTCTGTCTGCCCTCGACCCTGGAGACTAGATGGTAGCGTTGGACTTGCAGGATGCTTACTTTCACATCCCCGTCCTGTCGGCCAACCGGCGTTACCTTCGGTTCACGGTGGGCCACGAGCACTTTCAGTTTACCGTGCTCCCCTTTGGCCTTACCAGCGCCCGTCGGGTGTTCACAAAGGTGATGGCGGTGGTTGCAGCGCATCTGCGCAGATCAGGAGTTCCAGTCTTCCCCTATCTCGACGACTGGCTGTTGAAGACGGGCTCGCCCCAGGCAGTTGTCTCCCACCTCCAGACTACGGCGGACCTCCTGCACTTGCTGGGGTTCACTATGACTCCCTCTCAGAAGCTCCTTTTCATCGGAGCAGTTCTGGACACAACACAGTTTGGGTTAATCCTCCCGAGCAGCGACTCCGGGATATTCGGGCTATGATTCCGATCTTTCAGCATCTATCCCGGGTTTCGGTCAGAATGACCCTGAGGCTGCTGGGCCTCATGGCCTAGTGCATTCTGTTGGTGGATCATGCCAGGTGGCATATGCGGGCTCTGCAGTGGGACCTGAAGTGCCAGTGGGCACAGCATCAGGGGAATCTGTCCGATTGCGTTCAGATCTCGGAGGGCACTGCACGACAATTGCAGTGGTGGCTAACGAACCAGGATTGGGTCAACAGCAGATCCCTCTCCCTTCCCCAACCAGAGTACACAGTGGTGACAGACACATCGCTTCTGGGGTGGGACAGCCATATGGGAGAGGTGGAGATCAGAAGCCTCTGGTCTCTGGCGGAGTCCGGGCTCCACATCCACCTTCTGGAGCTCCGGGCGATCCGTCTTGCACTGAAGGCATTCCTTCCCTCTGTCCGGGGAAGAGTAGTGCAGGTGTTCATAGACAACACCACCGCCATGTGGTACTGCAACAAACAAGGCGGGGTGGGGTCGTGGACCCTATGTCAAGAGGCTCTCCATCTCTGGACATGGCTGGAACATCAGGGCCTATCCCTGGTGGTTCAACACCTGGCAGGTTCTCTGAACGCCAGGGCAGACTAACTCAGCCGCAGGTGCATGATGGATCACGAATGGCGTCTTCACTCAGAGGTGGCGCAAGGTCTCTTTCAACATTGGGGAGGGCCTTGGTTAGATCTATTCGCCACCGAAGAGAAAGCGCAATGTCAGCAATTCTGCGCTTTGGAATTTCCAAGGCGGCACTCTCTAGGCAGCGCTTTTCGTCGCGAGTGGAGTTGCGGTCTTCTATACGCCTTTCTGCATATACCACTTCTGCCCAGAGTGCTGAAGAAGATCAAGCGCGACCGGGCGCAAGTCATCCTTGTGGCTCTGGATTGGGCAAGAAGAGTCTGGTATCCTGAGCTGTTACACATGGCCATCGATCCTTCGATCCGTCTGCCTCTTCGGGAGGATCTTCTGTCACAGCAGCGGGGGACGGTCCTCCACCCGAACCTGTCCAGTCTCCACCTCCTTGCGTGGAGATTGAGTGGCAACAGTTGACAGCCTGCGACCTTCCTCCTGAAGTCTGTGATGTTATTTTGGCAGCCAGGCGTCCCTCCACTAAGTTGGTATACACCTGCAGATGGAACAAATTTGTGGCATGGTGCACAGCAAAGGCTGTGGATCCCCTTTCTGCCCCTCTTTCTGAGGTTCTCTTGTTCCTCCTGTCTTTGGCCCAGCAGGGCTCTGCTCTGGGCACTCTTAAGGGCTACCTCTCAGCCATTTCAGCCTTTCTTAGGCTTCCTGATCAGCCTTCTCTTTTCAAGTCCCCTGTTGTAAATCGCATCCTTAAGGGCATTACTCATCTTTTTCCATCTGTTCCCTTCGTAATGCCTCAGTGGGACTTGAACTTGGTTCTTACTTACCTTATGTGCACTCCCTTTGAGCCGCTTCATAACTGTCCTCTCAGACTTCTTACTTTAAAGACTGCCTTTCTGGATGCCATCACCTCTGCTCGCAGGGTGAGTGAGCTCCAAGCTCTTTCTTCAAAGCCTCCCTTTTTGGCTGTTCATCCGGACAAGGTCGTCCTAAGAACCAGACCTTCCTTTCTTTCCAAGGTGGTTACTTCTTTCCACATTGGTCAAACCATCACTTTGCCTACCTTTTTTCCTGCTCCGCATCCTTCTAAGGAGGAAGAGAGGCTACACCGTCTGGATCCAAAACGTGCGCTTTCCTTTTATTTGGATTGCACCAAGCAATTCCGGGTGGACGACCAGCTCTTTGTTGGCTACATGGGCACCAAAAAAGGTCGGGCCGTGCACAAAAGGACCATCTCCAGATGGGTTGTTTTGTGCATAAAGGTTTGCTACTCTTTGGCAAAGAAGGAGCCTCCAGTGGGACTGCGCGCCCATTCCACCAGGGCGACGGCAGCTACCACTGCTTTGGGACGGGGAGTCCCCCTCAATGACATCTGTCAGGCAGCTACATGGGCATCTCTGCACACGTTCACAAAACACTACTGCCTGGACAGTCAAGTCTGGAGAGACGGCTTCTTTGGCCGTTCTGTTCTCCAGGACTTTCTGGTGTGAACTTGGTTCGCAGACCCACCTCTGGGGTTGGTATTGCTGGGGTATCTATTCAAAAGGTAAGGAATCTATAACTAATTGTCTCTTTCAGATGAACAAGTTACTTACCTTCGGTAACGATATATCTGTAAGAGACATAGATTAGTTATAGATTCCTTACAGCCCCACCCATCTTCCCCGTTCTGCGAACTGACTTCTAGGGTTAAGGACTTCCTTTCAGGGCCCTAGTTTTGTGCACCAGTGGTCAGTGTCTTGCATGGCTCTGCGCTTCTGGCGTGGAATGTTGTGTATAAGAACTGACGTCAGCGCGCGAGGGCGGCGTCTAAGTAGCTGCTGCGACGTCATCCCGGCGACCATGACGCCAACAACGAACGCTGAGCTGACAGACGCCACCTTTCGACGCGCAGGGGTACAGCTGACGAAAAATTCTCCGGATCCAGTCTGACGCCTAGGGGTAATTCACAAGGTAAGGAATCTATAACTAATCTATGTCTCTTACAGATATATCGTTACCGAAGGTAAGTAACTTGTTCTTCTGGTCTGTTGTGTGCCTGGTAAAGACCTTGAAGCACTTGCAGGTAACAAGCGCTGAGACCTACCACATTCCTCAAAGGGAGATTCATTCCCAGGGCGCCGGTGCAAGCAAAATATGTGTAATTGACACAAAATCACTTCAGTTTTATTTCATTCCAAACTAACGTTTTTACATGTAAATGGCTGTATACGAAGCAGTCCTGGGTCCAGCAGACGTTTGCCAGGCTCTTTTCAAACACAGCAGATAGTCGCGATTAAATTAACTGTAACATGTGCAACGTTGCCTCTCTTTGGTGAAGTAAAAAGACATTCAATGGAGTTGAAAGCAGTCCAAAATCTGTGACGTCTCTAATGATGCTAAGCATTCACTTTACGACTTGGACATGCCAGATGAGCAATTATATTCTATTTGTAAATCTGTGCGCTTGTCACAACTGCATCAAGTTTCTATGATTCATGGATTTTAATATTTTCCTTTCACAGAAAAGAAAGGAGATTAGTGTAGCTTCAGAGCGAGCGGGCATTTCCGGATTAAAAGCAATGTGAAAAAATAAAAGACAAACACTTTAAATACGGCAAATTAATCTGTAAGTAGACGTGCACGCCGGTCTCGGGGACTCCCTCAGCAGACAGGGGAATCCTCACTAGAAAGGCACATGGATGTGGACACCTACTTTGCCCCGGGGGTACCGGAGAGTGCACAAAGGGCACAGGAGCCCACAAGGAGGTCCCTGCTCGTGCCCCGGAGGAAATATGCAGTGCGTTCTCGATCTGAGCGTGAAACTGTCACAGGCACACCCGTGCAGAGCTGAAAGTGAGCTCTTCGGTAACTGAAGTGTGCAACATCCCTCAATGGAAAGAACGAACCCACAGCAAAATAAACAGATTAGGCAAGCGACCAAAATGAAACATTTACCCGCCATTTCCAGCTAATATTACCACATTTAAAGAGGCTATCCTCACTGCTTAAATCAAGACCCCTTCGCTCAATGTACGGGAGCTAGAGCGTGAGCCCTGCACTGGCGTAGAGGTGGCCGTGTTGCCCTCAGGAGGCAGGAGGCTGCAGTGGTAACTGAGGGGGAGGGGCCGGGAAATGAACAGCCCAGCAATAATGCGCTCTGAATCTCCTGTGTGATACTCGCCTGGGGGAGGGAGCAATCAGCGCTGAAGCTGCATTAAGTAACACGAGAAGGAAAGTAAAACAAAGAGAGTGCTCCTAAACTAACATTGTAAGGCTACTGAGTAGTTAAGCCCTGCTCCATGGGCGGTAACTAAATAGAGAAAGGAGGGATAAGGAGGGGTAACGAACCAGTAGAAACCAAGATATTTTGAAGCGCAATCGAAGTAGCAAATAGAAAACAAAGGCGGAGTTAAACCCCCACAAACCTGAATACAACAGGTCTCGTAGAGACAGCACAAGCGCTGCCTAGGCTCGACTTGAAAAGTACTCTAAGCAGCCGGAAGATTCCTAAGTACTGCCAATCTTCTGGAAGCTGGTAGCACCAAGATTCAAAATACTTAAAAATGAATCAGTATTCAGTAAGCTCGAATTATTACGGTTTTGTGCTTCTCTCTTGATACTCAACTGCAGGGCTCTGTACCCGCGCCTCCTCCTCACTTACGTTTAACTCCTCCAAATCTCCTTACATTAAAGCAAAAGAGACGCTCTTCGAGTCAGCGCTCAGAATCAGGAAAAAAGGCATGCAGCAGGGCCAGGATAAGGGAAAGTTGCATCTCTGGGACTAAAACAACATATCATTTACTGAGAGTGTGGTGCAGATACGGAGACTGATGAAGGAAGAGGATGAGTTAGTCTCTAAACGGTCTCTTGCCCGGTGTCCTCACCCACACCTATCTCAGCTCTACGGTGTTTTTCGCAAGACACAGTAATGTCCTCTCATTGATGCCTCGTATTAACTGAGAAGAGACTCCCCGGGAGCTGCGTACACAAACAAACACTGCACTGCATCTTGTCAAACTGTTCTTTTCTGTGGACGTACACAGCACATACCCGGAACTATGGTTACTCTCACCCCTTGTAAAACATGCACAGGGACTGTAACAGTGCCTCACAGGCTGCTTAATACAGAGAACGGAGTTCGAGGAAGCAGCTGAAGCGCGTGAGTATAAACAATGACTTATTTGGTGTGCATGCACCTACTTTAAAGCCAATCAGCTGGAAGCTAAGGGAAACAGGAATTCCAGCCCTGTTTTGAAGAAACTGCTCTTTTCTGTGGACGTATGAGACATGCGTCCTGCAACTATGGCTACCCTTGCCCCTTGTGAAAACTTGCACAGGCACTGTAACTGCCTCACCGGCTGCTTATAACAGAGAACGGAGGGAGCAGCCGAAGAGGGTGAGTATAAACAATGACTTCTCAGTGCGCATGCACCTCCTTAAAAGCCAATCAGCTGGAAGCTAAGGGAAACAGAAATTCCAGCCCTGTTTTGTAGTCGGAGCTGCTAAGAATGTGTTTAATTACTCAAGAAGGACCCTCGGGAACAGTTGTAGGCATCTGATGTTGAGTGAAAGGAGGGGGCGGGAGCAAAGATGCAACAATAAAATACCGGGGAAGCAGAACACACGCCCACAATGTAACACCAGCAGGAAAGAAATAAAAAAAAATAGTCCCCCAAACAACATATAAACAACCACAGCGTAATGATACAGTACTTAGTCCCTGCTCTATAGGAGGAACCAGACAGACAAAAGGAGGGATAAAGAGATGGATTGACCACTAGCAAGCAAAGGTTTTTAAAGAACACTGAAACAAACAAATGGCAAGCAGTGGGCCGACTGTAGGCCCACAAAGAAGATACAACAGGTCTCGAAAGCTTGACCTAAAAAGACAACAAATTAGAAAAGGTATTGACAATGTACAGTATTGGCCCACCAGCTCTCACACTGAAATGTGCTTCTTTTTAGTCCAATGTGCACATGTGATCAAGCAAGATGCCGCACTCAAAGTGCCAGAGGCTAATGGCTGATGTCAGCTAATCTATTGCCCCATAGTGTATGCTCTATTGGGCTGAAGAAAAATATGAGTGACACAATAACAGACCAATGGATGAAGACGGCTGGCTGAAAACCTCTTTATGAATGTATATATGTAGGGCCAAATTTATCAAAGACATGCGTCGCCATAGCGCAATGCAATGGGGCACAAGAGAGACGCAACTCTTAAGTTAGATTTATCAAGCCACTCAAGGACACCTTGCATGGCCTTGCGTGGCTTGATAATTCTAGAGTAACGCAACACAGCGTAAATCACTGCGTTGCATTACTCTGCCCCAGGGAGGCAGTCCATGGGTGACGCATGGGTGTTCCCATGCAACCACCCATGGATTTTGGAGGATTCCCAGATTTTCCAACACTGGTAGACCTGGGAATGTGTCAAAACTACACCCCGCAGGCGAGGCATGACAAGGAGAAATATCTTTATTTCTCCTCGTTACTTCCTTTTTCTATGTGTGCTGCATTTTGCAGCACACATAGAAAGAGGAAAATGTCTCAGAGGATTATCCTTCCTGACAGTCCTGCTTACAACCATGGTGCAAGGGTGCCTGAGTTGGCTCTAGGCAGCACATTTCGCGCCAGCGCAGGGAAAAGACAGGAATGCGCTGTATCATGTTAAATACGGCACATTCCTGCCCTTTCACTATCTTGCAGCGCAGCAAGGTGACTTGCTGCACTGCATGATTTTTTTATAAATATGTCCCATCGTTTTTTCAAATGTTATTAAATGAGGTTAGTGGAACAGCTAAAACTATCTCTACGTCTTTGAAAATACCATTCACTGAGCACATTAAAAATTCATCCTCAAAAAATGGAATCTAAATAAATATAATGCATTTCTTTACATTACAAAAATTAAATACAGCTTGAATGGTTCACTTTATGATATTCAAAGTGTCACTTGTGGTATGAGAGAGCGAGGCTTTGCTCTGGCAGAGATGCTGTTTTAATGTGCCTCAGCAGTGCAAGAAATGAGGGGGATCGGCAGCTATTATTGAGCTAGATTCAAGATCTGTGATGGCCCCAGTAAAATACATATATTTTTTGTTTTAACTTTATTTTCATTTTATATAATTAGACAACTTGGCATCAGGAATAATACATTTCCGGCTCGGATCAGATACATTAGACAAACGTAGTAATGTTACAAATATATGTCAGGCATAGTAGGAATGTACAGCAGGTTAACATAGTGGTAGTGAAAATGTAAAGAGATAATATAGGCTTTGTTGTCTCCGATAATTCCAATGAGCATACATTAAACATAAACTCCTGAGTAGGTTTTCTTACAACAATCACATGCATTGGGGAACTTAACACAGAAAAATGAAAGCTGTAATCAAACTCAACGTCGCCCCCTGTGTTCTACTATCCGAATCGCTCATATCCAATAGGTGACAGGGTATTTACTTCACCCCGGACCCCTCATTCATCTCCCTCCATTTCACCCTACCCCCCCTCCCCGTCCCCTCTATCATCCCTTACATACCGCCGGTGGTTCAGATACTACTGATATAGACCCCATATATCTCTTGGACGACTACGGGGTGGCATAAGATCATGATAAGCATCGGATTGTGTACTGCAATATTTCATATCAGATGCCATTCTGCAATGTCAGAAGAGGTCCCTTCATCCAACGAATGGCAATCCTACGCTGCGACAACAGAAGACCCAGTGCCACCAACAGACAACTAGTCCCGGAGCATCTCGATCGTTACTTAGCAGATCCGTCAGCGGCGTGCAGGCTGATACCTCCCTTGTTATTTCTCCCAAAGTTTCAAAGATCATAGGCCAAAAGTGCTGTACACCAGGACAGTGCCATGCTATATGTGCGAAGCCTGCATAATTTGTACTGCACCGTGGGCATTGTGAGTCTCCTCTCAGACTGTATCTGAGTAATCGGACGGGAGTTCAATAAACCCAATTGAGGTATTTAGAATTCACAAGTCAGTGGCGGCCATTCAGAGATAAAAGTGTGTGTAAAGAGGCGAAGGAGTCGGTAAATTGTAGTAAAAAGGTTTAATTAATAAAACCATGAAATGACCCACTGGTGCATAGGAAATACACGTCCAGCTTCAACCAACTCCAACCGCTTCTCCCCTCCCGTTCCAACCCATGACATAAATACATTCTACATGACATAAACACATTCTTAATGACATAGTAGATTCCTAAGAAATTCTAAACAACAGGGAAGAAATATGGTAACAAAGCGCCTGCATAAAACTTTATTGAGACACAATAGTGTGAAAACACCACATGTCCCTTTTTTAAAAAAAACAAAAACAAAATAAAAACAAAACAAATAAAGAACAAAAAAAACTACTCCAAAACATAATCCTCAAATTTCTTAGGAACTTTAGTAATCCTCTTTGCAAGGAAGGATTCTCTTCAGAAGAATTCCCTTCTTCGGCACACACAACCAAATGATCACCATGCTGCTCACTAGTCACTGAATCCATAAAACTGCCAGCAGTACACTCAGAATCATGTCTTATGGCAGGATTCACCAATGAATCACACTTCCCACCATTCTCACAAAACAAAGTACCATCACTCTCCAGTTTCTCCTTTTCAAAAAAACCCTCCTGTCCAGGCTTAAGAACAATAATAGCACTTTTGTTCCACCACCCTTTGTTTTTCAATAAAACAGCAGAATCAGTAACTCTTTCCACTAAAAAGGGTAAAGAGAATTTTGAAGAACCTTTAACATGTTGAGAAGGAGGTTTGATAACACATACCTAATCGCCAACATCAACTAACTTGCATTTAACTTTCTGATAAGCATCATGGTACATCTTACCAGATGCACGAGACACAAATAAATTGTCTCTCGCTTTGGCAATACCATCCTCAAAAGAGAGATTAGTGCCCCTTTTAACAAAATCAGGTGTAACAAAAGTTCTGCTTTGTCTACCCCTCATCAAGACATAAGGAGACACACCTGTGCTCGAATGAGGAGTAATATGATAACTCCAAATTTTTTCTTTCAAAAATTCAAAAACGTCCAAATTACTTTCCAGTGCAGATTGAATTCCTTCTTTGAAAAATCTATTGGCCCGTTCCACTTGACCATTGGCCTTCGGCCAATACAAAGGTGCCTTCTCAGAATGGACCCCAAACTTTTTTAGAAAACTTTGCAACTTAGCTGAAACAAATTGCACCCCATTATCAGACATGATAATCTTAGGTGCTCCTTCCTGCCGAAACATTTTATCCAAAAAAAATACTACTTCATCAGTATTCGGATGCTCCACAAATGTATAGTACATCCACTTGGAGAAGTTATCAATACAACAATTAAAAACCTACTCTCCCTTCCTAAACAGTCATAAGGACCAGAAAAATCAATTGAAATTTTCTCCCAGGGTTCCAAGGGTATTTCCTGAGTGCTCAAAGGTTCAGAGGACACTTTCCAATGCTTGTCTGAACGGATACAAATTTTACAATTATCCACAAAACTTTGAACAACAGCATCCATTCCAGGCCACCAATAATGCGTTTTAAGTAATCTTTTAGTGGCTGAAACACCAGGATGTCCAGAAGGGGCCAAATTGACAAGTTTGTTTCTGATACCAGCAGGTGGAACAAATAAATCTTGCCTCAATAACATGTTATTCTCAATAGAAAGTTCACTGGCTACCTGAGAAAAGCTCTGATAACAAGAATCCACATTTTTACTTGGAGGCCAACCATTGGCCACAAACTGTTTGACTTTGGTTAAAACTTGATCCTGATCAAGAAGTTCACACCATTCTTTCTCTGAAATGTCCATATCACCAGAGCCAAGGGCATCCACAACAGCTACCACACATTAGTGATGATGAGTAATATCTTCTTCGGACCCATCAGCAGGGGGAAGTCTAGACAAGCAATCAGCGGTAACGTTCTTCCCACCCGCAATATGTCTTATTTCAAAATTAAATTCTTGTAGGCGTGCAATAAGACTAACTAACCTAGAGGAAGCATTTCCAGATCTAACTCCATCCATCATATATACAAGTGGTTTGTGATCAGTCACAAGAACAAGAGGGCGTCCCCACAAAAAGTTTTAAAAATTTTCGACAGCTCACACACACGCTAAGGCCTCTTTCTCAATGGTGCTGTAGTGTTTCTCAGCCCCTCTGATACCTCTAGAAATGAAAGAGATAACTTTTTCCTTACCACTTGCAAGTTGGGTAAAAACTGCACCCAAGCCAATAGCACTGGCATCGACCGTAATAAATGACTTGCCATTAGGATCAAAGGCATTGAGACCTGGTGCCTGTGCAATAAGTCTCTTGACTTGATTGAAAGCTTCATCATGCACTTGAGTCCAAAGAAATCTTGACCCTTTTTTTAGAAGTTGCCTTAATGGTTCCATAACCAAAGCATGCCCCTTAACAAATCTGGCGTAATACTCCCCTAACCCTAAAAAAGAGCGTAGAGAGTCTTTATCATAAGGTTTACTTGCTTTATCCAAAGCACTAACTAAATCCGCTTTAGGAAAAATACCACAACTTGAAATTTTATGTCCCAATAATCAATTTCTTCAACCAAAAATGTACATTTGTTCTTTCTCACCGTCATGCCCTTAGATTCCAAAATACTCAATACAGCCTCTAAAATGCTATCATGTTCAGCACGTCTTGGCAAAAATTAAAATGTTGTCTTGAAACAACTGCACACCTTTCATGCCTTGAAAAAGTGCTTCAATTAGTTTCTGAAAAACGCTGGCCGCTGAGGCCAGGCCAAATGGCATTCTTAAAAATCTATAAACCCCAAATGGCGTAACAAAAGCTGTGAGGTCTTTAGAAGAATCATCAAGAGCAAACTGATGATACGCAGATTTCAAGTCAATAATTGAAAAATACTTGGCTTCATTGACCGCAGCTAATAGTTCTTGAATCCTGGGCAATGGATAGGTATCAATAACTATGTTCTCATTCAAAGACCTAAGGTCCACACACAACCTGAACTCGTTATTTTTTTTAAGCTTGATCACAGTAGCAGAAACCCATTCTGAACTATCAGTAGGTTCAATGATGCCTTCATCACACAAAGCATCTAAGTGAGTCTTCAAATTCTGATGTACACTTAAGGGAACTATACGCGCTTTGTGTTGAACAGGAATGGCTCCTTCCTTGAGCTTAATCTTGTGAGTGAAACCTTTTACCCGTCCAACTTTGTCTTGAAACACAGAACTGTGTCTAGCTAAAATACATTAAACTTTGGAGTCTTCAACATTGAGTGAATTAACAGAAATGTCCCTCAATCTAATAGGATTATCTGTACCAGGACACAAAATAACACCCAGCTTACCCAGGTCATACCATCCCACAATGTTCTTTCCATCAATGGCTACATAAATTTTTGTCCTTTAAATTCTAAAATATCTTCAAAATACCCCAACATATTGATGTCGAAGTTGCCAAAAGCCTTGGCATTGATATCCGTGTGTTGTAATTTAACATCCGTCCAATTCTCCTTAAAAAATATATCGGACAAAATAATTATGGGAGACCCAGAATCTGCCATAACATCCAGACTTACTTTCCCAATGTGAACAACACCTAAAGGTGCTTTAAAAGGTACATTAACATTACTAATAGAACATTCTGAAATAGGATCATACAATGTTAAAACTAAATTGTCCAAATCCTCTTGAACAGTTGAAACTGAATTCAAAGAAACATTTGAAGAATTTCTCATGGACCTGCACAAACTTTGAAAATGTCCAAACTTATTACATTTTAAACATTTCTTTTTTAAAGCAGGACAATCAGAACAGTTAGCAAGATGCATTTTCGAACCACATCTATAGCAACTAAGTTTACTACCTTTAACAGCTCCTGATTTAATTGGTCTTTGGGCAGATTGAATAGCACACACATGAGAAGTCTTACTTTCCTCAGTAGAAATAGCTCTAGCAGATTGAATAGATCTCTCGATACCTTTAGCGAGATCTAAAACTTCAGCTAATGTTGGATTACGACAAGCTAGTAATCTTTCTTGCACTTTTTTAGATTCGCAATTAAAAACAAATTGATCCCTTATACAGTAGTCGACATTGGCCCCAAATTCACAATTAGCTGCAAGCACTCTAAGAGCTGCCACATAGTCTTCAATAGACTCATCGACATGTTGTTTCCTTTTATGAAAAGCATGTCATTCAATCATAACATTAGGTTCATCTACAAATTGTTTTTGCAGTCTCGCTATTGCTTCTTTGTAGACGTCCCATCCATCACCTTGACCAACTATTGGAGCTAAATTCTTAAATATGTCAATGGCAGCTGTACCTAAAAACTAAAAAGAATTGCCTTCTTTCTTTCAGGTGAAAACTTGACTCCATCAATACCCAATAAATAATTTTCAAAAGACTCAAACCACTTTTTCCAGGTCAATTTCGGTTTACCTGGAACCTGTAGAAAAATTGAGGGTTGATTGCAATACTGCGAACCAGACATTGTAGAGTAACTTCTTGTAGGTAAAAAGAAGAAAGAAAGAATAAGTAAAAATAGAGTGCACGTCACAGAGGTTCACCACTTAAGTATAAAAATAATCAATCCTGCGTGAATAGGAGAAAAAAACATGTATATATATTTTTTTAAATGTGCGCATCCCTGAAATACACACACAACTTCCAAAATGAAGTAAGTAATATCAAGTTTCAATAACTAAGTAAGTGTGTGCATCACTGAGGAAACGAATGCACAACCGTAAATAACTTGAAGTGAAGAGAAATGTGTGCACATCACTGAAATATGCACAATAATGCTGTTGAAAGCTCCGTGGAAAGTGTGCACATCACTGAAGTGCAATCGTATAAACAGAAAACCGGACGCACCTCTTAAAAGATGAAAAATACAGGTAAATAAACAGTAGAAATCCTCAAGGAACTCCAAGCATGTAATTTCCGGGTATCCCAAGATGGCCGCCACGTAACGTGACTTGCGTGCAGATTGTGTAACGCGTTCCTGCGTATTCACTGCAACGTCATAAGAGCAGGTCACCACCAAGGATTCGCACGGGACATAGAGATGCGCTCGAGACACACTCCTCTCGTCGAACGAGGCACGCGAAAAGCTCGTCAACTGCCAACCTTTAATAGTTAAATGAAAACAGTACCTTGCCTCCATTTTAAATATACGGAATGACGAAATGCTGCAACCAAGGATGCCGGGTGAAGGATATTGTAGTCTCCTCCAGGAGCGTAGAAAATGTTCCTCACGAATATCCTCCGGCAACAGAAGATGAAAACAACATAATCCGAATTAGATGAAAAAAAAAAAAAATCCAACGCACAGTGGGTCAAACTAGTAACTCGGCGCCATTGTAAAGAGGCGAAGGAGTCGGTAAATTGTAGTAAAAAGGTTTAATTAATAAAACCATGAAATGACCCACTGGTGCATAGGAAATACACGTCCAGCTTCAACCAACTCCAACCGCTTCTCCCCTCCCGTTCCAACCCATGACATAAATACATTCTACATGACATAAACACATTCTTAATGACATGGTAGAGTCCTAAGAAATTCTAAACAACAGGGAAGAAATATGGTAACAAAGCGCCTGCATAAAACTTTATTGAGACACAATAGTGTGAACACACCACAGTGCGTATTACAGAATAGCAGTAACTCCATTGTTTTTAATGATATCCAAGCCCAAATCGTCTTGCCAGTCACGGCAGGCCTTGGGGACTCCAGGTCACCTGGCCTTCTGTGAAAAAGCATATAATGTTGCTAGGGCACGTGCTGGTGTTATCGCTTGTATGAGATAAGTAAGGACGGGCACTTTAGCTGGATCCACCAAGTTGTCATCCAACAAGCTCCTCATCGCTTGACACACCCGATAGTAATGAAATTGCGCTAGTATGGAATGTGTATCATTCTGTGCACTAACCTGGGCCCACTCGCGGAGTATGGGATTAGCAAAAAAGTCACCCATAGGGCCTGATTCACAGAACTACTCACGTCAAAACGTAAACGTAAACGCAAAGTTAGTACTTTTAGGTATTCACAGAATACACTTACTCATTTTGGTATTCACAGAATGAACTTACTCATTTCGGTATTCACAGAAGCTAGTAGTCCTAAAGTTAGGACTACTAACTTCTGTGAATACCGAAATGAGTAAGTTCATTCTGTGAATACCAAAATGAGTAAGTGTATTCTGTGAATACCTAAAAAGTACTAACTTTACGTTTACGTTTACGTTTTTGACGTAAGTTAGTTCTGTGAATCAGGCCCATAGTCCATATCCCAAGTTCACGCAAGGCTGCTGCCCGTTCCTGTCCCGACGGAATTCACCTGCACCACTCCGGAGGAAGCCGCGGAGAGAACAAGCAAGGCTGTCTGCTGCCTGGCCATTGATTTTTTCAATAAGTAACATGTGGTGCCTACCGGCTCTATTGCATGAAAGTGGCACATCGGTTTACTAAACAAAAAGAGGGGCAGTCATTGAGGAGATGTACCGTCTCGCTCTAGCCAAAGATGCAGGAAATCTAGTGGTCCATGCAGCCAGTAATGTACAAACATGCTTTATGCCACCTCACAGTAGGCCTCAAGGTCTGGTGCATTAAAGCTGCCTGCATTATAAGGAAGAGTAAGCATTTCCCATTGCCCACGAGGTTGCTTGCCAGCCAACGCCAAGCGTACCATCAAGGAGCGCTGGGTTCGAAACATCGAACCGGGTAACAATATCGGGATGTTTGTGATTAAAAATAAAAAGCACAGAAGTATTACCATCTGCATGATGGTTACGCGACCACAGAGAGAGAGGAGGAGGCAGATCTAACGATCATCCGCCACAGTGAGATGGTGCCCGGCCTTCCCATCATTTTTACAGATCACTAACTCTGGATCCGTGTGGACCTGGATGCCCAGATAACGAATTGGCTCAGTAGTCTACATAAGAGGGAACTGTATTGGAGTCAGAGCAGTGGTAAGGAGAAACATGAAGGACTTGTCCCAGTTAAAACGCAGGCCAGAACGGCCTCTGAAAAGTATGACCTTCCAGAGCACCAGGGAAAGGTTCCCTTCGGGGTCTCTGACATACAGGAATGTGTTGTCGGCATATGCAGATAATATGAGGTTATAATGTGGAAACCGAATACCTCGATGAGCATGATATTCCCAGAGTGCACAGGCCAGGGGCTCCTCAACAAGGGTATACAAAAGTGGCGATGAGGGACAACCCTGAAGCCTGCCCCTCGTAATAGCTATCGGGTCAGACACCAAACCGTTAATACGGGCTCGTGCAGCCAGTTCCGTGTAAAGAACGCGGACTAGCTTCAAAAAGATAACCTCCACTTCCACACGACGCAGCACGGATAACATAAATCCCCATTAGACGAAATCAAAAGCTTACTCCACGTCAAAAATAAATAAATAGCCACAGCGCAAACCTCCGGGTGAATGCGCGAGACCGTTCCGAAGAGGACTCGAAGGTTGTAGATAAGGTAGTGACCGGGTATAAAGCCGGACTGTTCCGGCCCTATTACTCGGGGAAGCAGAGGCGCCACCCGATTGGCTGAAACTTTTGCAAAGTGTCTTGTGTCTGTATGTAAGAGTGATAACAGGCAATAGGAGGAGCAATTATCGGATGGTTTGCCAGGTTTGAGTAAGGTGACCAATAACGCTTCACGCATTGTTGAGGGCATGGAGCAATCCTGTACCATCTCCTCGAAAAGATTAACTAAATGCGGAATGAGTTTGTCCTGGTAGACCTTGTAGAAGGCTACTATCAGCCCGTCGGAGCACGGCGCCTTGCCCCCTGGCATATCTTTTAATACTGCCACAATCACTGCAGGACGCAGAGCTGCCATTAGCCACTCCCTATGTGTATCGGACAGCCACCTCATGGAGATATGTGCTAGGTAGTCAGCGGTAGCCCGTTTGTCATATGTAACACCTGAGTTATACAGTTCAGTGTAATAGCGGCAAAACCGCTCTGCCACTTGTGCTTCCCCATATATATATATTCCCCCTGCTCATCAATAATGGATAGCACCACACTGTCTTCACAACTAGGCCAGATTAGGGCAGCAAGAGTGGCTCTAGGTCTCTTTTCCTCACCATATACTCTAGCCGTGACATACTTGCTCAGGTTTGTAACCTCATTCTGAGCCAGCTCATTATACTCATCTAGCTTTGTTTTAATGTCACCCAATAACCCATGCTCTGCCTTTAAATGATGTGCACGTTCTAGGTTAGCTAAGTCTGCTTCCAGTCTCTCAAGATGGCCTTAAATAGAACAGAGCAGTGGCGGTTCCTTCGCTAAGGCAGAGGAGCATCGCCCCACTGCCAGAAAGCAGCAAAAGAAAGGAAAAAATAAAATGATAACAGAATGTTATCATTTTTTTTTGTCCTCCTGCTGCGGCAGTGTATGAGGGGGCGAGGCAGAGCTGCAGGGGAGAAGTGGTAGAACACGCCTGTGCGCAATTACTGTTTGGTCGACCCTCTCGGGCTACCTAAAACAGTCATGCACACTTTCCCCCTTCTCCATGCAGGCTGCATTACAGCCTGCATGGAGAACATGCCCACCCCTACAGCCCCTGGCTGAGCGCTGTCACAGCGCTCGGACTAATCACAACGCTGCATTGCAGCATTGTGATGGGCTTAGGGAAGGAAGCCTGGCTCTCGAGCGCGGGTTCTCTAGCTCTAAAACAAGGTGAACTGGGGAATGGTATGAGTAGGTGCAGGGTAGATGCTCGCACTGTCTAACCATGGATAGCAAACTACGTGAAATAAGCCAATAGTAAATCTGGGTATGCAATCATGGCCGGTGGAATAGTGAGTATACTTCCTACCCTGTGGTGTACGATAACACCATACATCCACAAGACCACAGGTTTCCAATATTGCTACAATAGCACGGGCTGCCGTGGAAGGTCTCCGAGGAGGGCACCGAGAATGGTCCAGCTCCGGTGCAAGAACACAATTGAAGTCGCCTGCCCACATCTGTGGCATAGTACCATAGGTAGCAAGTTTAGCATGCAGTGTATGATAAAATTGCAGGTCTTTGCAACTGGGTCCATAGATCCCTACTAACAGTATGTCAAAATGGCCTTTGCAACAACATGTCACCACGTAAGCAGTAGGTGTCCTCTTTTTTCTGGGTCAGCACAGCTCTTCGGTCTTTCTTCTTTCTTCCTCGAATCTGAGGACGCAAGGATTGGGTTTGCCCCTAAATACTAGATTTAGCGGCGTTAAAGGGGTGTGCAGGTTGGGACCAATGGGTCCCTTCCTTGGGGTGGGTACACCCCCTATTATGCCACCTTTCAGTGGGAGGGGACATGAGCCTCTCCCTAATTGGCTGAGTTCCCCCATCTTCAAAATGGAGGGGACTGAGATGTGTGCTTCACATCACCTCCCCCACCTGAGGGGTAGAGTTGGCAAAGGTGGGCACACCTCTCTTCCTAGCTTGGTTTTCCCACTGAAGTGAGGGCCAGAACCGGTGGGAGCCAGTTGCTGGGAACAGCAAAAGGGCAGGGACAGTTTCCAAAAGCAGAAGGCCTTTGAAGCTTCCTCTTCGTGGATCCACCCCATCCTGGGGGAGGAGGCATCACACCTCTGCTCAGGATGGGCTTTGTTTCTGGACCCAGAGAGTGGAGGCTCTCGACCCAGGGGTCCAGAAACCTGGTCAATTTTCAGAGGCCTCTCTAAGATGCCCTCTGAGTGCATTTTACATTAAACCCCACACTGGCATCAGTGTGGGTTTAATGTGCTGAGAAGTTTTCTACCAAGCTGTGGAATAAATGACCAACTCCCAGACCATATACTCTTTATGGCTTTACTACACTTACAGTGTCTAAGAATGAACTTAGATACTGTAGGGGCACAGGGCTCAGGCCACTGTGTCATCACCTTGGTGCGAGTGCACTCTGCTAGAGGGTGACTTACCTAGGCCTCAGGCAGTGGGTTGCAGTGTGCCATGTCGACTCTTCACTTTTCTGTTCACCAAAACATTAAGCCTGCAATGGCTGTGTTTGGGTGTTAAGGTACAGGGTCTCTAAGGGTGGCACAGTGGGTGCAGCAGGCCTTAGAGGCCTTCCATGTTCACAGGCCCTTGGTACCCATGGTACCTTTTACAAGGGGCTTACCTGTGGCCATGGATGTGCCAATTGTGGGTACAAAGGTACAGTTTTGGGAAAGAACACAGGACCTGAGAACCTGATTGTCAGAGACCCAGGGCACATCAGAGGTCAGGGACCCAGGGCACATCAGAGGTCAGGTGAAAAGTGGGGGATAACCATACAAAAAGGGGCTTTTTCCTATAGCACCCAAGCAGCACATCTCCTGCAGGATAGGGTTCGGGGGACACGTCGCACCACGTGGCAGTATGTTGTGAGTAGAGACAGCCTCCCGCTCACTCTCACCTTATAACGCCGTGCTGCACTGTGACGCCGCAGGGCAATGCAAATCTTCTGTCCCTCGCAGCTCAGCCCTGCACAGGGCAACGATGTTGGGTCACGTAGGGTGTTGTTTAGGGTCCGGGGCAACCTCCACTATCTGCAGCCCCCTCTGCCGACTGCAGGGGTTCTGCTAAGCACCAGCAGAGGGTCGCGTCAGGCAGTCGCCCAGGCCAGGCCCAGAGCGTGTCACATCCCAGTCAGCGGGTAGGCCGCATCGGGCTGCCACAAACCTCCAGGAGCCTCCCAGCAGCAAGAATTTTGGGCACAAGAAGCGCAGCGGTGCACGGGGAGCACAGACCAACATTAGAAGATACGCTCTGCAGCCCGATGGAGCAGGATGATTAAGGATGTGCGAAATGGCCGAAGGAGTTCGCCTAGCAGGCGGCCATCTTCGGGCCAGGCAAGCTTCACCCCCGGCCCCAGTGAAATATGCTGAATATATCCCAGTATAATTTCCGGACACCAGGATTGTCTGGTTTCCGTTCAGTAAAGTATACAAAAAAGTGAAAGGTGGAATGCCTGAATTAATCTTAGTCACTGTAATTAATCTGGGCCGCATCTAAGTCCATTGTTATTTGAACGTGGCAGTTCAGGCTAGATTGTTCCCATTGGAGCAGGGTCAAGATTGTTTTTTATATGACTGGGTCCAAACTGAGGCGGCATCGTGTGCAAAATAACAATGGATTGGGATGCGGCCCTAGTGATTACCAGTGGCTAAGATTAATTTAAGGATTCCATCCATCACTTTTTGTATACAATGGTTTCAGTTTAGAGCACCAATCTGCAGGGGGTGAGTGGATTTCTTATTTTCAATCCCATCTGGGTCCAATATAATCATTTTGTTAGTGTTTCATCCTGGGTGGGAGCAATCTGGAGCCTACAAGCCACCACAATGGAGGGAAACAAAAGGCACCAAGATTGTTATCACTTCACAAGTGCTTAAGAGAAAGTATGATTTGGAGGCAGTTTGACTTTGCTTAGCCACTGTCCCTGTCAGGATTCAAAAGTAATGCAGTGCTTGGATTTTCCGTATAAATAAGATTTTATTACTACCCAAAGGAACAGATTTTAGCAATCTTAAAATAATAAAAGATTGAGGAAAAAATAAGGCTCTAAACCTATGCCTTGCAGTTTGATTGTAGCTCCTTGATCCCTCAACATAGCTCAGCATGCTGTATTAGAATAATTTTAATCTATGTATGTAGGTAATAATAGGATCTCTGTGACAAAAGCAGGACCCAACTGAGCTAACTACATAAAATAAAAATCTGTTATCTTTATGTTACAAGTTGTGTTTTTCAGCAGGTACATTAAACCTATATGCTACTTTATGATGAGTCAAATTGTTACTAGACAAAATACAGATCTCTCTAACAACTGCTATGCCTACCTTAACTGTGCTGCACATTGCGCCACTACCTGGCCTGGGCCCAATCTCTTGCTTTCAGGACAGGTAGGGGCCCACTTGGAACTCAGAGAATGAATTACATAGGACACTATGACTTGACAATGTATTTTCTATTTTTATCCTAACAACCTAGTTGATATGCAAGCTATAAACACCACAATAAATAGTGCATCATAATGAATTCATCATTTTATTACTAGTGGGGTCACTGTACTGTGCTACACCTAACAATTCAAATACAGCAAGCAAGAAGACCACCTGCTTTTATCTGGTCACAATGTAAGCAGAGACTCTGCTACGGGTATGGGCTTTAGAGCTGTGAAAAGAAGTTGCACAGGAGTTAGAAAGGCAAAATGTTCTCTGGAAGTGCAAGGATCCTCATCTTCCTTCTTGTGAACCTCACACTGCTATGTGGGCCACTCGGGATACCTAACATTTGGTTTGACCTGAGGTGACTCCATAGCAGGGTGGTGGTAACAGCATTCATTGGCTTCAATTATACAAGTGCAGGCAAAGCTTTAAATGGGACGAAAATGAGGAGTCGCTAAAAGGGGTGTGGTCAAAGAAGCATAAGTAGCAATCCTTCACTAGAGGTCTAGTATATACTCTGTATTTTCTGTTAGTGCATCCAAATACATTAGACAACAATGAACACAAACACCTAAAACAGCCTAATGGTTTTGCGAATGCTTGTTAGCACTTGTTTTCACTGATTTGCATTCGATATCAGATACATATCACAACTTTCATTCTTCACTTCCTATCACTTTGCAAACTACGTGTTAGTCACTTAAATCCTTTATCTCCATATATCTCTGTCCCTGTCTTTTCATTCTCTCTTTCTCCATATACTTCTTTTTGTCTTCTCCGCTTCACCATCCATTCTCATTCACTCTCTCACACACAGACTGTATTTTCTTTTCCTTTGGCACTATCAATAGTTTGACAAATGTATATCTCTTTCAGACACTTGCGCATAGAATCAATCTTACAAGTGGCACATATTTTACCATTGCTGTGTGCACTATGCAGAAAGGCTAATGACTTAGTCTCATGGGCTTGTTTTTTCTGCTGGTTTTCCTGATATTACCACAAACATTGCCTGCATGAAGCACAAATACATGTAGTCTGCCATACTTTGTAAAATAGTTAGTGTGTCCTTGCAAGTTCAAAACTGCCCGATTTGCAAATATGGCCCACTTTTTTAGCTAGCTGAATCACTAATGGGGGCCACTTTTATTTGGGTGCCCACATTTATTTTCTGTCCTAGTCCGACCATGAAGCCCCATCATACACATCCCAGACGCCTAGAGGTGACTCAGATTGCAGAATGCACTGTACAATATTTCCATACTGCATGAAAAACAAAACCACAGAAATGTGGGATAATAAAATACTCATAAAACAAAGGACCTTACGTGTTCATGCACAGATTGTTGAGAAAGAGATAAGTTATACTAATAACTGATAGAGACATCTTGCCGCAGATTCCTTACCCAGGCGTCAGACTGGATCTGTAAGATTTTTCGTGAGCAGTACCCCTGCATGCCGGTAGGTGATGTTGGTTAGCTCTGCGTGGCATCATCGCCAGCGTTCGTGCCGGAACTCATGTCTGGGTCACCTATATAGGCGCCACTTTGGCGCGCTAACGTCAGTTACTTTTCAGTTCTTTTCGTTCCATGCCAGCCAGCGCAGATCCAGCAAGAGAGCTACCCCTCTGTCAGTTTTGACAGGATTTTTACGTTTTTTTTTTAGGTTGCCTTCCAGTGTGTCGAGGAATGTCATCGAAGAAGACAGGTGCCTGTCACTGCACCATGTCGGTGACGGACCCTCACCTTGTCAATCAATCAATCAGACATTTGTAGAGCGCACTACATACCCGCGAGGGTCTCAAGGCGCTGGGAGGGGGGGGGGGGCCGCTACTGGTCAAACAGCCAGGTCTTGAGTAGCCTCCTGAAGGTCAGCAGGTCTTGGGTCTGTCGTAGGCTCAGTGGGAGGGTGTTCCAGGTCTTGGCGGCGAGGTGGGAGAAGGATCTCCCACCGGTGGTTGTTCTTCGGATGCGAGGGACGGTGGCGAGTGCGAGGCCGGCGGAGCGGAGCTGGCGGTTGGGGATGTAGAAGGAAAGTCGTCTGTTGAGGTAGGCTGGGCCGGTCTTGTGGAGTGCCTTGTGTGCGTGGATGAGGAGCTTGAAGGATATCCTCTTGTTGATGGGGAGCCAGTGCAGGTTTCTCAGGTGGGGGGTGATGTGGCTGTGGCGTGGTACGTCGAGGATCAGTCGTGCAGAGGCGTTTTGGATGCATTGCAGTCGTTTGATGAGTTTGGTCGGGGCTCCCGCGTAGAGGGCGTTTCCGTAGTCGAGTCTGCTGCTAACGAGGGCCTGGGTGACTGTTCTTCTTGTATCTGTCGGGATCCACCTGTAGATCTTGCGGCGCATGCGGAGGGTGTTGAAGCAGGAGGAGGAGACGGCGTTGACTTGCTTGGTCATGGAGAGCGTTGAGTCGAGGATGATTCCCAGGTTGCGTGCGTGGTCGGTGGGGGTCGGGGCTGCCCCCAGTGCCGTCGGCCACCAGGAGTCGTCCCAGGCTGAGGGGTTGGAGCCGAGGATGAGGACCTCCGTCTTGTCCGAGTTCAGCTTCAGTCGGCTGATCTTCATCCAGTCGGCGACGGCCTTCATTCCTTCATGGAGGTTGGATTTGGCGGTGATGGGGTCCTTGGTGAGGGAGAGGATCAGTTGAGTGTCGTCGGCGTAGGAGATTATGTTGAGGTCGTGCTGTCGGGCGACGTGTGCGAGCGGGGCCATGTAGATGTTGAACAGTGTCGGGCTGAGGGAAGATCCCTGGGGTACGCCGCAGATGATCCCGGAGGCTTCGGATCGGAATGGGAGGAGGCGGACGCTCTGGGTTCTGCCGGAGAGGAAGGAGGTGGTCCATTCCAGAGCCTTGTCTCGGATCCCTACGGCGTGGAGGCGTGCGCGTAGTGTGTGGTGGCAGACGGTGTCGAAGGCGGCGGAGAGGTCCAGGAGGATGAGGGCCGCGGTCTCACCGTTGCCCAGCAGGGTCCTGATGTCGTCGGTGGCGGCGATGAGGGCAGTCTCGGTGCTGTGGTTGCTGCGGAACCCTGACTGGGAAGGGTCCAGGATTCTGTTTTCTTCGAGGTATCGGGTTAGCTGTCTGTTGATGATCTTCTTGATGACCTTGGCCGGGAACGGAAGCAGAGAGATGGGCCGGAAGTTCTTGAGGTCTCTTGGGTCCGCCTTGGGTTCTTTGAGTAGGGCGTTGATCTCGGCGTGTTTCCAGCTCTCTGGGAAGGTCGCGGTCTCGAGGGAGAGATTGATGACGTTGCGCAGATGGGGTGCGATGGAGCTGCTTTGTTGAAGATGTGGTGCGGGAATGGGTCTGACAGGGAGCCGGAGTGGATTGTGCTCATGGTCTTGATGGTGTCATCGATGCTCACCTTGTGTGTTTGTTGTGCTTGGATCGCGACCACAGCTACAAGTGGTGCTCCGACTGCCGGGCCATGGCGCTAAAGGCTTTGAGGGAGCGATCCCTGAAGCTGCTCATGGCATGGCATGCAAGTCCACTGAAGTCATGATCCTGCTCAAGAGGAAGGGACTGTTCCAGGAGTCCGAAGTCCTCTTCGTCCCACTCCAAATTGTTGGGGCACTCAGGTAAGGGGCATAAAAAAACACAAGAAGTCGAAGCGCGCTTCAACTTCTCCTCATCTGTTGGTCAACGCAATGAAGGAACATTGGCGTTCGAGGTCTGGTTCCTCGGAACCTGCGCCTGGGCAAACTCCATGACCCCCTTCTTTTCCAGGAGAGTGAGCAACCCCCACTCAAATAAAGGAATTTTACGAGGCCATGCGCCTGATTTGTGAGTGGCCCAACCCCTCCGGCATGCCTTCAGGCCCTGCGGGGTAGGAGGGGGCGACATCTGATTTCAGCCCCGGCTCTGATGGGCCCCCATGGATCAGTACTGGTTCCGGTCATGCCACTGCGACTTTCCCCGGCACTGGTCCCGACGCCGATGCTCCCGGCACCGCCGGCAGCCACTGGCGGTGCTAGCCCCATTCTGATATTCGACAACACAGAGCCGGAGCCACATCGGCACAGACAGGACCCCCGCGTCCTTGATCGGAGCCTGCACCATTGTTACTTGAGCAAAAAATACCTTGAAAAGACAAGAAGCGTTTGGCAAAACAGGAACAGTTTGTTTAATTTAACAATGCGGCAAGGAGCTCAGTCTCAGGCACAAGGTCTGAGGACTGTCTCAATCTACAATCAGTCTAACATAGACTCTTATACAGTTCATTGAATGCAATAAAATAGTTCCAGAGATCCTTTTTTGGTAAGGAATGTAAACTTCTGTCTTTAGAGCCATAAATGAATGTATTGGATTAGGAATCCAGGTGGGCGTCAACCTTGCATGGACACAATGCGGCCAGTGGGTAACGTGCCCAAATGTCAGGCATGGGGAGCGCATGATCACAGTTTGTACTGTGTGTGCTGTGTCTTGATTGGCTAAGTGTTCCTAACTTTATGTTGTATCTGAATTTATGGTGTTTTGGGAACGCTCCCATCCCTCTGGCCATGTGTGCTTTATTGGGGCCAATCTCCCTGGATCATTGTGGTGTCGCTATGCCTATCTGTGGGATTGATCTGAGATTTCCTGTTTGCACGTTTGTCTGCTGGCTATGTGCCACCCCACCTGTGATCTGTCAATCAGTGACTTCAGGCCTGGGTCTCAGCGCCTGCCTAACTACGTATTTCTGAGTAAGGGTTGACGTGGAGTTCACAATGGGTGAATACATCAATAAATATGCGATTTCGTTTTTATACATGAATGTGTCGATATTCATATTGACATAAATTCTTTCAATATTAACATTCCCCCCTCTAGTTGAATTTTCATCTCCATTTGGCTTGAAGCTTTTAGTTTTTGGGGGCGCTGTTGGAATTTCACGCCATGAAGGAACCATGGGTCCCTGGCCGAATGCCTGAGAATGGGGACCTTTCAATGTGGTAATTGGAAACCTTCCCATTTACTTTGGATGCGGGAACCTGGGTGCCTGCTTTTAAGTACTTGGTCTGGGAGCCGCCTGCCCCCTCGTTAGACTGCCCTCCACCTGGAGTGTGGCCAGCCAAACCCGCCCTGGTGGATCAGCAGGAGAGTGGGGCCTTGGCTCAGGCATGCGCCCTTAATGGCAAACTTTAGTGAGGATACCCGATTTGCAGAACACATCTAGCAGCCCTGAATCCCCATAAGCAAGTCAAAGTTTGTATTCCCAGCATTGTCACGTTGGTCTTTCTTTTGGCTTTCGTGCAGTAAATTCTTGGGATGTGGTTGAATGGGTGGTATCTTGCTCTGGGTTTTATCTTACTGCGCATTTGGACTCTGTGTTTATGTGAAGGTATTACATCCCCAGACAGTTACTCTCTCTGCCAAATCTGTGGCCCTGGTGCCTGTTGGGCTGGGCTCCCTGTCTGCGGTTGTTGTTGCCACGTGTTTGTCCAACTACCTGAACACTATTGCGGGGTGCAGCGGCTGACTGGCCTCCCTGCTGCTGAATCTAAGGTGTATTCAGGGTCCCCAGGCCTTGGTTTTGTGGATTAAGGCTTTGTGGTGGCTGACCCTGGCCCAACAATCTCTGTTTGTGGTATGCTTTTAACTAGGCCTGGGTCGAGTTCGTGGGATTCCGCTGAGTGGAACTCCACTAACTGACCAAAAAACTCCACCGTGCTATGCGGAGTTCCACAAGCAGCAGAATGTGTTACATCACGCCGTTTGCACTGATTTTTAGCACTGGGTGTTTGTCCCACGCTTTAAAATCAGTGCGAATGGTACCACATGCAGTGCAAGAGGGCACTGCTTCTCTCTGCTGCTCGAGTAGATGTTCTACTCGAGCAGCAGCTTCCTCAACACGAACGGAAGGTTTCTCAATGCGAGCGGTAGCGACCATCTCGCTGGTTGGTGCTCTGGAGTAAGATTTTCCTCACTCGCGCTCCCTAACTTAACATTGGCGATCGAGGAGGAGTGGGAAAAACTCTGCAAACTCCACGAGCTGAGCAGAATTTCACTCCCAAGCCTACTTTTAACTGGCATCTGTCTACCAGGTGGCAATAGTAATATTCTCTGGAATCTGGTTGCTGCCAACCTCCCTGGCCTCTGCCGCTATAGATAGGATAGGATAGGATAGGACAGGACAGGATAGGATAGGCTAGGATAGAATTTATAGAGCGCACTAAAACCCGGAGGTGCCAAAGCGCTATAGCGGGTCAGAAGAGACAGCAAGAGCAGTGCAGCTAAACAGTAAGGTTTCTAAAATGAAAAAAAGCCAGGTTTTCAGATGTTTTTTAAAGGACATAAGGAGATATAGGTTAGGTTGAAACCCTCTGAGGTTTTGCGGTGGAGCCCCCTTTAAGACTGGTACCATTTGCACACTCGCGGCCAACGTGGCCCCCTCGAGGGCGGTCTTTTCCAATTGTGTTGGACCAATTTAGCAGTATCTCTCTGGGCTTGCTCCTGTTTTTCTCTATCCTTCTCTTGCTTCTTTTTGTGGTAATGCAATATATGGGCTTGTATCTCTGCCAGGGCTTGATGTCTAACCCAACCACGCTGTCCAATCCACTTTGTAGCTCAGTGGGCAGCCCCTTTTTGAGAATATTGCAAAAGAATGCTACTTGTTTACCCAGGTCAGTACACGGCTGTCCTGTCTCTTGCCCCCATTGTTCCCTCATCCTATTGGTTAGTGTCTCCCCTGGCTTCATAGTCTCCGGCATTAGCCCTCCTACATTAGGGCGGTCATGGAACATCTCCCTCAGGGCATCCATATTCGGTGTCTGTATGAATTGAATGCGTCCCGTCATGCTCAATGTTTGTTAGCGTAATTGCTAGGATGCAAGCACGGTTGAACACCGTGTTAGTCTGCTCTCCGATAAGACTGATTAGCAGACTTTTGATATTGCCTATCACTAGGTTTATTCCGCAGGTGTTTTTCTCAAAGCATGAAATTTATTTTCCGCTCAATCCAGGAATAGTGGTAACTTTCTGGCACATGCATCAACAATGCCATTTGCGATTCCTTATTAGCGAAAAATAAGGATTCGCTAATAAGGAATAGCAAAAGGCTATGCATGTAGAAATCGCTTTAAAAATAGCAATTTCTAAACATTCCTTAATTGCGACTCGCAAATTGCGAGTCGCAATTAAGGAACACCTCCCCCTTCATTCCTATGGGCCTAGAGGCCCATAGGAATGAATGGGAAGACATTCTCAATTTGCGATTCTCAATTAGAGAATCGCAAATTGAGAATGCATTTCAAGGGTGCCAGGGTGTCAAATAGACACCCTGTTGCACCCTGAAATCTGCATATGAGTACATTTTGCACACACACATGCCCCAAGGGCATGTGTGTGTGTAAATGGAACTTTGAAAAATGCACTTTAGTGCATTTTACAAATTTTTGTAAATTACCATGAAGTTCAACTTCATGGTAATTTGCTCCCCTATTAGCGAAATCGCTAGTTTTTTTACTTTAATGCATTGCATTTAAGGAATCACAATTTGCGATTCCTTAAATGCAATGGCAATTTAAGTAATCGCAATTTAGAGATTACTTAAATTGCGATTTTTGCATTTGGGATGATGCATCCCAAATGCAAAAATACCGGTCGCAAAGGGGCAGATTCTGAGAATCTGCCCGTTTGCGACCGGTTTTGGCTTTGATGCATGTGGGCCTTTGTCCTTAATCCTTCCTTATCCATTTGAGCCCACAGCACATAGATGGTCCCTGACGTGCCCTTCTGTAGCAGCAGGTAAATTTTTACTTTGGGTAACTTTACTGGTTTCTCTCTAACATGGCGTTCCCATCTTTTTAGGCATTCCTTTTTAGGCATGTAGGGGAAGTTCCACTCGGGATCGCCTCCATGCCGGATGCAGTCTTACACTATGGCCATGTCCTCTGGTTTAAAGGATCCTTCCTTCGGCCAAGGTCTATCATACTGGTATTTTCCCTCGGTCCAGTGGGCTAGCAGATGGCAGAATGGCCAGGCAAAAGTCTCGCCTTCCTCTCTGGCCACTATCTCCCTTGGGGTCAGTCTATCTATCCCATGCGTTTGGGTGGAGCAGCGTACATATTCGTCGCTGCTCCCCTAAAGCAAGTGCAAAGGGGCCATCGTGTTTTTACCATGTCTTGGTTAGGTCAGCACCAGGCTACCTTGGTCTCTTATTTATCTGTCAGCCCCTCTCCTTCGTTGAAAATTTGGTGCCGCTCGGATCCCAGCCAGAAGCCTCTCATCTAATTCTACCTCTGAATCTTCCCCAATTGGTGCCCTGTGCCTACCCCTACTCGCCTCATGTAGGGGGCACGCTGCTCTATTTTCTCACTGTGCTTCCCAGGTGTGAGCTCTTTCTCTTTCCCTCCTTAGCTCGCGCCTTTCTTCCACATCCCGTCTAGGCTGCCTCCTTCTCTCTGAGCTATACACTGTTCTTTCGGTTGGGCTTTGCCCTCAAATTCACTCTCTGTTGTTTCCTCGGCTACCTGAGCACGTCCTGTAGCTCTGCCCTCGTCATTGGATCCTGGGGGACTGGGGCCCCCTTCCTCACTCCTGATAGCTGTATCACTGTCTAGAACCACCACAAATCTCCCTGTCACTCGTGTGTGTTCGCCTAAATCAGTGAGGGTACGTGTTCTCCGCGCTACTGAGGTTCTATGTTTCAATTGCGACAGATGGGGGGTCGAACTTCTGGGAGCCCTTGCACCAGACTGGGTGACTCTGTGACTGCCTGGACCTGCTGGCCTGGTAGTCTCTCATGCCTGGGCCTAATCACTTGTTCGGTGGGGGCCTGCCGATTTCTTCATCCGGCGGCTTAGAGTATCCTAATGCAGGGAAAGCGGGCGACAGCACCTTCATATCTTCATATTGTGTGGGGAGGTGCTGACGCCTTGTTTGCTATCTGTAGAGCAGGACTGTTGATCTGGGCTTCCTAGAAGATGGCCCATAGTTCTTATAATGCCTCTCTCTTATCTTTCTTTTGACCTGTGATTTGGTTTGTATATATGTTCTCATGTGTTCAAGTATGTTAGTGTCGAAGGTCACCTCCTTTGGCCAGGGAAATGTATGTGCCTTTGTGTGTGTGTGCCATTCTTGGCAAACCTTATTACGTTTTTTAGCCTGTGTGGGGAACCTGGCTTGCATGTGTTTTAATGGTGTCTCCATGATAAGTCTGGTAGTTTTAGAAGATAAGATACCTTAGCTTCTTTGTTTTAGGGCTCTCTGGTTTCGATCTGAATCGTGAGGAAAATATACACAGGGTTACTGCTTCTAATTACATAACTACAACCTCATTGCTATCTACAGATGCATCAACAATTCAACATGAACATTTCATAAACACAAATAACAATGCAAATGAAGGGTTGCAACACAGAAATGGTGCAATTTGTCAATAAAAACAATACCTGAATGATATTGAGTCCTGGCATCAAATACTGTTTGTGAGAAATAGCAGTATCTTCATATGAAACATTGGGTCATCGACAAAAACACAATACTTAAGACAAAACACAGTTTGCAGTAATTAATAGCACCACAACACCACACATATACCTTATATTAATAATCGCACCCTGTATCACACCCAGGGGACAAGCGGTACCATCTGTATCACGCCCAGTGGTCCAAGCGACCAACACCTAAAAAACTGACAGAGAAAAATGACTTTGTCAAAAATTCCTTAGCCCGCTACTAGCGCATGCTGTTTTGTGACCAAGGGAAGTTCTGCGCTGTACACAGGACATTGGGGCAGATGTATCAAACGATTTTGAGGTCGCAAAAATAGCGATTCGCTAAAAAACAGCGTTTGCGACCTCAAAAAGCAAGAACCCGATGTATGAGCAATATTCGCAGTGCAAAATAAGAAATCGCTAAATAAGCGATTTCCTATTTAGCGAATTCTTAAAATGTGCGTATCCCTCTTGCAAATTCGCAAACAGCTCCAAAATGTTTGCGACATACGCAAATTGCGAAATCGCTGTGTAAGGAATCGCAATGCAATGTATCAAAAATCGCTAATAGCGAATCCTAAGAAATCGCTATTTAGCACCATAGAATTAACACCAACACAATCCAGGTGGTAACCAGGTGCAAGCTATATTAAGAGGCCCACAATGCACCAGCCACTTCCACAATGGCTTCACTCTACCTGATAGCAAGGAGGCTGCGACTGCGTGCGGCAGCACAGAGAAGGATGCGACAAGAACGGGTGTTTAGGGTGCGCATCACACTCTTCATGCAGACTGAGGAGGAGATCCACAACAAGTACAGGCTGGACACAAAGAGCATCCTGGACTTGATAGAGGAGCTGAGACCCCACATGGAACACTCAACAGGCAGGACCCAAAGCATACCAGCCCATGTCCAGGTACTGTGCTCACTGCACCTGCTGGCCACAGGCAGTTTCCAAGGGTTGATAGCTGTGGCAGGTGGGGTGTCCCAGAGTTGCCTGTCACGGTTCTTTCGTGCATTCCTAGATGCCATGGTACAAAGGCTACGCAACCACATACAATTCCCCACCACACAACAGGAATTACAACAGACACAACTGGACTTCTACCAGATTGCACACTTCCCAAACGTAATTGGCTGTATTGATGGTACCCATGTGGCTCTCACACCCCCATCAACCAACGAATATGTGTACCGTAACCGCAAGTCCTACCATTCGCTCAACATTCAGATCGTATGCAATGCCAGGCATCTCATCACGGACATTGTTGCCAAATTCCCAGGGAGCAGCCACGACTCCTTCATCTTCAGGCACAGTGGGATATACGGACGTCTCACTGCCGGCGAGTTTGGTGAGGGCTACCTCCTAGGTAAGTGCATGTCTGACCTCCCATATACAGGTACATCACTGGTCTGTGGGCCATTGACTGACCTCTCATGATTGTCCCTGCAGGTGACAGTGCCTATGCGGTGCGAGAGTTCATCCTGACGCCATACCTGAACCCAGCCAATGCCAGGGAGCGGCGTTACAACCGTGCTCACAAAGCAACACGATGCATAATAGAGCGGACATTTGGCATCCTCAAAAGCAGGTTCCGCTGCCTGCATAAAAGCAGTGGCGCACTCCAATACAGCCCGGAGACAAGCTGCAAGATTGTGGCCACCTGCGCAATGCTACACAACATTGCGGTGAGGAAAGGCATCCCAGTCGAACTGTCAGACAGTGACACTTCTGACGATGAAGACCCATGCCCCCTGGAAGACCTGCAGTTGGATTTGGGGCAGCTGCGGGACGACAGAGACGGGATGAGATAACCCATAACTACTTCTAGGTGAGTAATAATGACATGAGGCATGTGTTATTTGGTTTCAGGTCTGTGTTTATTTCAGCCCTTACATGCAGGATAGAATACGTCACACAGCCTGAGAGACTCCATGCAGCCCACTATGTGTAGCACATGTTATGTCCAGAGTGCAGGTCTGTGAGCAAGCCAGGAGTCCTGTTGTAATGGGTTACCTCACCCTTTGGCGTAACTCAGTTGGGCAGCTCATCTTCTCCTGTTGCGGCCTGCTGGTGCCTGCTCTGGGTGCTGACTGGCCTCCCATGACTCCACATGTGTAGCTCCCTGTCTCCCACTGCGCCGTCTTGGCACAGGCACTGGTGGTGTAATGCTGCTCCTGCTGGATACCTCCTCGCTATCCTCTGAGACCCGAAGTGCTGGGCCACCTGTGTTGGCTGTCTGCATGTGTTCCACGGCACTGGTGACCAGCACCAGGCCTTTCGCCACATCCTGGCAGCAGTGGGACATCTCCACTTGCATGCTGATGGTGCGACGTGTCAGCTGGCTAGTGGCAGTGCAGAGGCGGTTCACCGCCTTGGTGTAGCTGTGCAGTCGGCTGTCCGCACGTTGCCTCAGTCTGTGCCTGTCTGCCTTGTCCCTCTTGAATGTGGTACACAATTTATGGATAGCACCTGCCATGGCCATGATGCCCTCCCCCATGTGACATAGGCTTTTGTTCACTGTGCACAGCTGCCGATTTATGGACCGCAGTGATTTCTGTTGCAGGCGCTGTACCTGCAGTATGCTGCCCTCCAGTCCAGCAAACACCGTGTCCTCATCATCCGTGCCACAGCTGGTGCTGGCACGTGGCCTGCGTCTCCCATATCCATGAACTCTATGTCGCAGTGTGGCCTGTGCCGGGACCTGTGTCACACCCTGCCCTGGCTCTACCTGTGCTTCTTCCTCGCCTGTGGACTGTGTATCTGCCTCCAGGGGTGGCAGTGGTGGCACAATGGTGCGCTTCCTCCTTGGGACAGGTGTGCTCTCTCTGCTGTCTTCTGGCTCCCCCTGCCCTGCCTGTTCAGCTGTATCTTCCACCTCCTCAACTCCCGCACTGTCATCCAGTGGCCCAGGTTGTGCTGTGGATGAAGCGGGAAAATTGATTTTGTGACATTGTCTACATTTCTCTCTTAATAAAGATTTCACATTTTGGATTGGCTAACTGGTATCTATAGCATTCCTGCCTTTACAGGGTCTCACATACTGCTTCAACATTGCTGTGTGTACTTGCCCCACTGTGTTGTGCCTATTACTGCGTCTCCCATGATGCATTGCTGTGTGTGCTGGAATAAGTGGACCGGAGTGGCATTTGTAGTGTGTGTTGGGTGCATTCCTGTGTGTGGGGATGGGATGGTGCTGTGGGGGCTGCATTTGGCATGCCTCTTACCTTGTCTGGTGGTTGCAGGCTCTGAGCTGTCTATGTCAGCCAGTCCACTGATGCTTTCTGGCAGGAGGGTGCTCTCCACCAACTCCTCCTGGGGTGTTGAGTCGGTTGCTGTGGATGTTCCACCCCCTGTCTTCCTGGACTGCGCCAGCCTGGTTGCCACCTTCTCTTTGGACCTTTGGCGCATGTCGTACCACCTCTTCCTCAGCTCTTCGACCGTGCGCTGGGTCACACCTACAGCATTTACTTTTTCCTGGATGGCCAGCCAGATTTTGCGCTTCCTGGGCTCAGGTACACGGAGTGCCTTTTTCCAAATAGGAGTTCATGGTTGCACACCATCTCCTCAATCAAGACCTCCTGCTCCCTTTCACTGAACTTGTTTTTCCTCTTCCTCACTGCCCTCTCCTTGTCCTTCTCTTTGTGTTGGGAATCCATTTTTGCTGTTTGTGACTGCTGTGCTCACTCCTCTGCCTCTCCTCACAGCCTCTGACCCAGCCTCAGGCACTCAGGTGCAGCAGATCACTCCCACTTCCTGGGTGTGATGTCATCAAGCTGCACCTGAATTGCTGCTTCCCGATTTTGCGATTCTTTATTTGCGAATTTCGCTAATAAGGAATCGCAAAATCGGGATTCGCAGAAAATTCTTAGACTTTTAAGTAATCGCAGATTTTTAGCGATTTTCTAGATACATCGCGATTAGCGATTCTCAAATTGCGAATCGCTAAAAGTCGCAAATTGAGAATCGCTAATCAAATCTTTGATACATCTGCCCCTAAGTGAGCCTTATAGTCTCTCAATATCGGCTCCAGGACAAAGATAGTAACAATAGTTCGCAGAAAATGGAACAACTCGAGAACCAAAGGCCCCTCTTGGCCAAACACAAGTTACACCTAATCTCCCAGGTCCAAGGGCCAGATGTATGACCATCAGGGTTTGCACCTTGAAAATTGCGATTTTTAGCAAAACCTGATGTACAACAGTGTCTGAGACACTGTATGTGATTTCCAAATGGATCGCAAGGGACCTGCCTCATTAATATATTAATGAGGCAAGTTGCAACTTGTAACCCATTGGGAATGGCCGGCACTCACAGCGATGTTGGCCTTCTGGGGTCAGCAGACCACCATGTCTGTAACTGTTTTTTAAATAAAGTTTTTTTTTTTTTAAATGCAGCCCGTTTTTCTTAAAGGAACACGTCATGCTTTTCAAAAATAAAAATTAAAAGTTTTCTTTTCATTTTTTTCAGAGTGGGCAGTGGTCCGTGGGACCATTGCCTGCTCTGAAAAAATGCTGGTGCCTCCATTCACAAAGTGGAAAGGGTCCTTTAGGGACCCCTTTCCGTTTGCAAATGGCTTACCACCAATTTGAAAATGGTGGTAAACTGCTAATGTTTTGCAATTGCATTCATGGTCGTAAAACATTCCTACATACCAGTGCGACTCGCTATTAGGAAGGGACGCCCTTGGCATGCTCCTTCCTAATTGTGACTTGCAAACCCTATTTTGCGAGTCAGTAATAGGTTAGCAACTCGCAAAATAGGGTAAGCACATTTGAAAATGCATTTTACAAGTAAAATACATTGTACATCTGCCCCCAAATCTTTTTCTCTAAATGTCCGAATCACACCCTGTATCACACCCAGGGGTCAAGTGCACCATCTGTGTCACGCCCAGCGGTACAAGCATACCGGCTGTGTCAGACCCAGTGGAAAAATCGTACCATCTGTGTTATGCCCAGCGGTCCAAGCGAACAACACATCTCACTATTTTCAGGTACCAATGGTGTTGAGAATACGGTGGCAGTGAGAAACCCTTTTAGTCTAAAAAATATGATTGAGGTGTCAACTCTAACAATAAATACAATAAATATTCACCTTTTCTAGCATGCTGACTATCGAAAAAAGGTGACTTCTGCGGGATTTCCTCATAGGCCGCCTTGCGATTACTCAGCTAGGACATACAAAATAGGTAATATGTCAAATTTCTGTCAGTGGCAGGGCGCTCAGGTTATCTTTTTACGCTTTTCCCTAGTTTGCCATACGCCACATGCTTTACTAAGGTTCTGATGTAGATCTTATCCTCTGTGATGGCTGCTTCAGGATGGACCTCCGCTCGCGGATTTAGCAGAACTTCCAATCAATTGTGGTGTCTGCTCACCTTTCTTGTTGCGCAAATGTGAATACGCTCAGGCGAGGCCCGCTTCCTTTGGCTGCAGTTGGGTTTGAGGTACCAATCAGCGCCAATGCTGGCTTGTTAAAATGTTGCTTGAACATGAAATACCTTGTAAAAACAAGAGGCGTTTGGCAAAACAGGAACAGACATTTAATTAAATAATGCAGCCAGGAGCACAGTCACAGGCATAGGGTCTGAGGACGGTCTCAGTTTTTAATCGGTCTAACATACACTTTTATTCAGTTCATTGAATGCAATAAAATAGTTCTGGCCATCCTTTTTTGGTAAGGAATGTGAACTTCTGTCTTTGGAGCCATAAATTTATGTATTGAATGAGGAATCCAGGTAGGCCTCAACCTTGCGTGGACACAATGCGGCCAGTGAGTAACGTGTCCAGATGTCCGGCATGGGGAGCGCGTGATCACTGCGTGTACTGTGTGTGATGTGTCCCGATTGGCTAAGTGTTCCAAACTTCATGTGGCATCTGACTTTATGGTGTTTTGGGAACGCGGGCACCCCTCTGGCCATGTGTGCTTTATTGGGGCCAGTCTCCATGGACCACTGTGGTTTCCCTTCATCTATCTGTGGGATTAATCTGGGATTCCATGTACGTTCATTTGTCTGCTGGCTATGTGTCACCCCACCTGTGATCTGTCACTCAGTGACCTCAGGGCTGGGTCTCAAGGCCTGCCTAACTACGTATTTCTGAGTCGGGTTGACGTAGAGTTCATAACAGGTGAATTTGTCAATAAAGATGCAATTTCGTTTTTATACATGACTGTATCGTTATTCATATTGACATCGACTTTATATTAGCACCCTATTCTGAAGGGTTGGGCCTTGGGAACGAATAGGAGGGGTCACTGGACCCTTTAGAATACCAGAATGAACAAGACATGGACTGGTGTGAGGAAATGGGTGATGCCAGCGGACTGGATACATCTCCAGATACCAGCATGCTTACTCCCTCTACTGTGGCTACAAAGTGGGGAGCTACTTATGCAATGGTGGTGCGGAGGGCATCTGAGATCCTTAACCTTCAATCGCCTTTAGTGGCAGTCCAGACTAACATCTTGCCAGAGGTGCTACAACCGGGAGTCTCTTCTTCTGAACCCTTACTCCCATTCAACGAAGCCCTCACAAACGTCCTTCAGGGTACCTGGTCGAAACTCAGCACAGGGGCTCCTGTGAATAGGACGATTGCCCGCCGCCATGACCCCGCTCCCGGGGACACACAAGGAGACTATGGACGGAGTGCTGAAACTTTTTAGACACTCAATATCAAAAGCTCCCTCATGACCTATATTTCTTTAACAAATCTGAAATTGAATTGAATTGAATTGAAAGGGGATTTATAGAGCGCGTGGTTACCCGGGAGCATCCCAGCGCTAGACGGCGTCAGAGTGATAAACATGGGGGGTTATGGAAATAGCCACGTCTTCAGCTGTTTACGGAAGCTGAGGTGGTTCACTTCGGAGATAGAGTGGAAGGGTATTCCACAACCTGGAGGCATTGTATGAGAAAAGCCTACCTCCACTTCTCGCTTTCTTAATTCTCGGAATTTTCGCTAAATGAAGAGTATTAGAGCGGAGATGTCTAGAAGCTTTATACGAATGGATCAAATCCTTGCTAATGGGTGGTCCTTCCCCTTTCAAAGATTTGTGGGCCACACAGAGAGCTTTAAAGTGAATCCTCTCCTGGACGGGGAGCCAGTGCAAGGAGCGCAATGCAGGTTTTGCCGAGCAGCGACGGCTGGTGCCGGTGAGCAGTCTTGCTGCAAAATTCTGAACAGTCTGAAGTCGCCCAATCACTGCCTTGGGGGCCCCAAAATAGAGAACATTGCCGAAATCGATCCTGGAAAGGATCAAGGCTTGAATCACCACTTTTTTTGCTTAGTGTGGCAGCACAGAAAGGATTTTACGAATCATTTTAAGCAAACCGTAGCAAGAGGCGACCGTCTTCCTAGCTTGGGTTTTGAAGGACAGATCTTGGTCAAGCCAGATGCCAAGGCTTTTTAGCTCTGATTTAAAAACCGGGACTGGGCCCATACAGGATGGCCAGAGAGCATTCAAATTAGCACTTTGATAACTACCAAGCATCATAATTTCGGTTTTTGCACCGTTCAATTTAAGGTGAGACAGACTCATCCATTTTGCCACTTCCTCCAAACAGGTGTGGAGGTCAGTGGGTGACTTGTCAGCTTGATTCAATGCCACCACTAGCTGTGTGTCATCAGCATAAGACACAATATGGACTCCAAAGGGGCAACCAGGTCCGCCAGAGGGGCCATATAGACATTAAAAAGGGTTGGACTCAGGGAAGAGCCCTGAGGCACTCCACACACCAGAGGTAGAGGGTCTGAGGAAGTATCCTCTTCGAACACCTGAAAAGTCCTGCCTTCCAATAAAGATTGAAGCCAAGAAAGGGCCGAACCCGACACTCCCATGTTCCTGAGACGGTGAACCAAGATCTGATGGTTCACCGTATCAAATGCGGCACTAAGATCAAGAAGAATAATGGCCGAAGAGCCTCCTGAGTCAAGGATCTTTCTTGATTCCTCCACTACCACCAGCAGAGCAGTTTCAATTCCTTGGCGAGGGCGAAAGCCTGTCTGGGAGGGGTGGAGCAAATCATGTGACTCAAGAAACGCAGAAAGAATATTATTAACATGTTTTTCTGCGATCTTGCTCACTCCAGGAAGGAGCGAGATAGGTCGATAGTTGGCAAGATCCTTCGGATCCAGATGAGGTTTCTTCAATAGAGCTTTAACCATGGCTCTTTTCCATTCACAAGGGACCACGCCTGAGGTAAGAGAAGTGTTAATCACGCTAAGAATGTAGGGAGCAATAGTGGAGGCTACTGATTTCAGAATGTTAAAAGGTGCCGGATCAAGTGGCGATCCACTTTTAATAGAGGCTAAAATAGACAACAAGGAATCCAAGGACAAGGGTTCTAAAGCCTCCAAACCGGGTGCATATTTGTCTCGGAAGGGAGTGTTGACATTAGTGATGTATGCATTGTCTTTCACAGGAAGGATTTTTAAGATATTTTGCACTTTGGAGAAGAAGAATTGTGCAAGATCGTTGCACCGATGTCCAGAAAGATCAGGAATTGGTGGTGGGTCTGATACTCTTAACAACTTTTTGGCAAACTGAAAAATTTCCCTGTGAGAATTAGCTGCGAGGAGGATCTTTTCCTCAAAGTATGAGGCTTGGGCTTTTTTGATCTCCACTTTATACATCCGAAGAGCAGTTTTATATTCTAATCTCTTATTAGGGGAAAAATCTTTCCTCCAAATCCTCTCCAACCTTTTACATTGTTTTTTGAGAAGGCGTAATTCAGGTGAGAACCATCCTGATTTAATGGTTCCAAGTTTTTTCTTTATCAGTTTTTTTGGGAGCACCAGGTTAAGGGTGTCTTCAATCCATGAAGTGAAATAATTGTAAGCAGTAGCCGGATTAGTATGAGAGACGGGGAAGGTCTTACTTAATTCATGAGACCATTTCTCCACTGGAACCTTAGACCACTGCCGATTGAATGTTCGGGAGATCTGGGTATGAGCCTCTGTGATGACAGGGGACCATAGGAAGGGAACTAAGAAGTGATCCGACCATGGGAGGGGGATAGGGGGTTTTCCTGTAACGTCTTTCAAAGTGGAGAAAAATGGATCAAGAAGATGTCCTTTAAAATGTGTGGGTTGAGAGACCTTTTGTTGAAGTTGGTAGGACGCAAGATCTTGGGCCAGGTCCATAGCAACTAATGCAGAGGGGTCATTGAAATGCAGATTGAGATCTCCCAGGAGCGTAAAATTAGCATTGGTGTTAGCTAGGTCACAGGTTGCTTCTAGTAGGGAATTACAAAATTGACCCAGCGCCCCGGGCGGGCGATAAATCAGGATTCCAGAGAGGGAAAGAGAGGGGTAAATTCAATAGAGAAATGGACATTCTTACATTCAGCTATAGGGCTACCTAAAAGACGACAGGTCATATAATTTTTATAAATGATAGCAATGCCGCCCCCCTTACCCATCTTTCTATCTAATCTTTGGATTGAATAGCCCGAGGGAAGGGCTCTGACAATATCAGGTTCTGAGCTTGAAGAGAGCCAAGTCTCCGTAAGGAATAACACTTCAGGATCACGGTCAGATAGCAGTAATGAGATCTCAGTCGCATGTTTCGGTAGTGATCTGCAGTTTAACAGTAGTAAGTTAAACTGTTTCTCTGAGTGGGCTGGGGTATGGGTGTCCATTGGAGGCTCAAAAAGACAATGTAAGCACTTCTTCTGTCCATCCTCTAATATTATCGAGTGAGAACATTGTGGTTCCAGGGGTCTGTTCAACCGTCTCAACTGTGAAAAGGTGTAACCATAGTGGGTTAAAAGTGTAGAGGCAGAGGCTCTGGCCCCTAGGCCCGGATGGGCGCGGACGGGCGCAGACGGGCTTGCCTTAGGCGCGCCCGCTGCGCGCGTCCGCTGCGCGGTCGCGTCATCTGATGTTTTTATGTGCCCTCGGCGTGACCCAGCAGCTAGAGCGCTGACCCAGCGCCGGCGCACTCGAGCCCTCCCCGAGCTATAACACAGCTCCCCCGTGCAAAAGAACAAGTTTTTTAAAAAGCATCAATAATTACATTGGTTTGTTAAAAGCAACTAGCAGCAATATAGGGAATGATTTTAAAACTAAAAGCGAGCGGGAGAATCTCCTGTTAGTCCCCCACAGGTATGACCCCTCTAACAACCGCTGCGCGGTCGCGTCATCTGACGTTTTTATGTGCCCTCGGCGTGACCCAGCAGCTAGAGCGCTGACCCAGCGCCGGCGCACTCGAGCCCTCCCCGAGCTATAACACAGCTCCCCGTGCAAAAGAACAAGTTTTTTAAAAAGCATCAATAATTACATTGGTTTGTTAAAAGCAACTAGCAGCAATACAGGGAATGATTTTAAAACTAAAAGCGAGCGGGAGAATCTCCTGTTAGTCCCCCACAGGTATGACCCCTCTAACAACCGCTGCGCGGTCGCGTCATCTGTCGTTTTTATGTGCCCTCGGCGTGACCCAGCAGCTAGAGCGCTGACCCAGCGCCGGCGCACTCGAGCCCTCCCCGAGCTATAACACAGCTCCCCCGTGCAAAAGAACAAGTTTTTTAAAAGCATCAATAATTACATTGGTTTGTTAAAAGCAACTAGCAGCAATACAGGGAATGATTTTAAAACTAAAAGCGAGCGGGAGAATCTCCTGTTAGTCCCCCACAGGTATGACCCCTCTAACAACCGCTGCGCGGTCGCGTCATCTGACGTTTTTATGTGCCCTCGCGTGACCCAGCAGCTAGAGCGCTGATCCAGCGCCGGCGCACTCGAGCCCTCCCGAGCTATAACACAGCTCCCCCGTGCAAAAGAACACGTTTTTAAAAAGCATCAATAATTACATTGGTTTGTTAAAAGCAACTAGCAGCAATACAGGGAATGATTTTAAAACTAAAAGCGAGCGGGAGAATCTCCTGTTAGTCCCCCACAGGTATGACCCCTCTAACAACCGGGCTAACAGCATGGGCTAACCAACAATGTCATAACAGTAACAAAGTTCAAAAGAAAAATTTATTTGATTTTATCATTGTTTATTAGGCTTCTTTTTTATATATCAAAAACTTCTTTACTTTTTTTTCCTCCTTTATTTTAGTATAAAAATATTTTTATATACATGTGCATACAAATGAACAAAATTATTACATAAAATTCAAATTTAAATACAATGCATTCTTAAATAGATAACCACTGAATGAAGAATCAGAGAAGAAATTCATACATACTACACCACAGACATCCAACCTCATGCAAACTCATACAGCATTCACAAATACATATATCTGGAAAGAGGGAGACAAAAGATTGCACAGTCTCCACGACCATATAGAATGGATGTGTTCAGCAAGATCTGAACAATATTGGTAGACGCGCGTTTCGGTGGCATAAAAGGGATGGTACGCCACCTTCTTCAGGACCTTGACCAGATACCAGAGAGGCACTATAACACCCAGGGGATACCTACAAGGTATAAGCAAAATATATTCAGAGCCCATGCAAAGGACAAAACAATCGATTGGACCTTAATACTGGACATACAGATCAAATAGACTATAGAGAGAAGCCCAAGCCATGAAACACCGAACAATGTGCAATGCACACAACAGAAAAGTTAAATATATATCTGCCCATACTTGCTATGGGAGAAATTAAGAATAAGATTTGAAGACATACACAGACAGAATAAAGAGGTGCACCAACCACCTTATCGCATGATGAACAGCCAGAAAGATACCACACGAACAAAGGAAAAACCAAAGTAAAGTGAAAGGCGGAACTCGCCGTGTGATTACCCTGTGTATGTTAATGACTGCCACTTATTAAAGATGAAATTTTGTTGTTGGGTACTTACTAGTGATGTCAATACACAAGTTGTATCAACCGAGATGGCCACTAACTGTAAATATCAGATGTGGCCGTGTCTTTTACTGGTAGTACACGTTCTGTCAACATGAATGGCACAAAAAGTGTCGTAAGCAATGTGGGCCAGAGTTAATGAATCAAAGATAAATGTAGAGAGAGCAAATTGTGTCTTACCTAGGATCCTCGTGTATTGTATACGCTATGCTAAATTTCCATGTGTAGTGCGTAACAGCAGAGATTAATCTCCTGTAGGTAAAAAAAACAACATTATAGCCTGTCTGGAAGGAAGGTAATATGATTGCTGCATGTATGCAGGAACCACAGATATCGACGTACCTAATTACGTGGAGCCAAGCACTATTCAAATATATTAATCTTGTTAAGACGTGCTATACCGGACGGCTTTTTAAGTGTTCCATTATTTAATGTCAACTCGTCAGGATCGGTGCCGAGTGGGCTCTGTGAAAGAATTACATGAAGTGCATTAGCCCTAGATAACTTGACTAGGAGTAAAACGCTGCGCTAATCACAAAAAACATAGCGAAGATTTATAGAATACAATACAACTCAGCCCATGAGCTGAGTGTGCTACAATATCGAAGTGAATTGTCAGTAGCCAGAGCTCATAAATATTTGATAAACAGGCTCAAAGCATAAAGGAAGCAGCTAGATATACGGGTATGGAGACTGGTAATAACCGTCTATAGTTGCTAATCATAAATCATCCTAAAGACAAAGTATCAAAGAAAACCTGCCAAGATTGTACTAAGGGCTGAAAGCCAACACGGGTCATGAAAATGCAACAAGTACAGTATAAGCAAGGTGCAGAGTATATACTTACCGGAGCTTGCAACCACGAAGTCATCTGTCAGAACGTTACGCGTGGGCCATCGGGTAACCCAGCGGGGTAGATGGCGACTCACGCTGAACTAAAGTTTATAAAGACAGCGCTCTGAAATGACACGCGGACTGTTTGTGGTCACCTGGTGAGTAATAAAGTCTGAAATAGGACAGGGAAGCAAAGCAACGGCGCCATCTTGGAGTAGTCTGCAACACTCCCGTTGTTAGGCAAAAATACGGAGGGAATCCATATGCGGTGCAGCTAGATAAAAGTAAATAAACTACCCAACGAAAGGGTAGTAATACTAAGTGCAATGGTCTAAAGTGAAGGTGCTCGCTTCAAACTTTAACTTGCAATGATGGCCGAACTATACCTCTATGCAAGAGCCCCATAAGGGAGCTATAAAACGCACGCGCTCTCTACCCACCCGTACAGATATGTAACGAGGTGATAATCGCCAAAGGCATGTAGAGCAAGGGAAGATATGTTATAACAAGGAGACGCCTTGACCAAACTTATGGTCAGTGGGTCGTCAAGCTATACAGCTGGAAATAGCATGGGAAAAAATTAATATACTACCTTTAACAAAATTTACCATGCTATAGTGGCCCGGAGGGCACAAATGGAAGACAGCAAGTATGACTACGAAGAAGATGCAGTGTGTTACAGAATAGTGATTAGCCTATTCACGATATGTTAGAGGTGGTAAGTCTAGTCAATGTTCTGATGGACACTTACCATCAACAATGGGCTAAGCTACCAAACGCATATATTATCCTGCATAGAGATCAGTGAAAAGATGAAGGAATTCATAGTGGTCGCAGTGACCTACATCACAAAAGTGCGGAACCAGAGGAGGGGACCTACGTATATGTAATTCCTAGTTCAGTGGACACATAGATGGAGAAAGGATTGGCAAGTAAAATAAAGGGTCCACTAAAAGATAAGAGATATATGGTGACAGCCATCAAGATGCTGAGGAAAACTGAGTTACCGGGTTCTGGTGACATTCCAAACAATATCTTCATTGAGTCCCTGTTTTACACTTCCAAGGTAAAAATCCAAAACGTTTCTCTTCTTTTTCGAATAGATTCAACAGGAAAGCCTGCCTGACACTTCACTTTCTCCAGAATACACCACCTAAGGTCCTTTTCTGAGTGTTGTTTGTCTAGGAAGTGTTGAACTAACGGGGCCGTGATCTTACACGTACGAATGGCAGATTTATGTTCACTATATCTTGTACGGAACTCGTGCCCCGTCTCACCAATATAAGCCAGATCGCATGGACACAGTAACATGTATATAATGTTGTGGCTCCTGCAATTAGTGAGATCTCTTAGTTTAATGTTGTTACCCTTATAGATCAGGGAATCCGTGACTAAGGCCGTGTCACAAGCGTGGCATGATCCACATTTGTGATTGCCTAAAACTCGAGGTAATCCAGTGATGGTAGTCTGATGCTGGGTACTATGTGATACAGGTCTAGTGTGCACCAGTATATCGCGCAAGTTTCGATTTCTCCTGTAGGCCACCAAAGGTGGTTGTAGTTGAGGTTTATTCTCATTCGTATTTAAGATCTTCCAATTCTTGTGAATAATGTTCTTGATTTTGTAGTTAAGTTGGGAATGATTGATAATGCATGTGACTTGGTCTTGAGGTGTGCGGTGCGTTCCTTGTAAGAGGGCATCACGATTATAATACTTAGCCCTTTTGAATGCGTGTCTTACTAACCTATGAGGATAACCCCTGGCCAGCATCTCCATGTTTATGAAAGTCGTCCATGTTAGTGCAATTACGTCGCACCCGCAAGAATTCCCCAAAAGGGATTGAATCTTTCTGACAAGTGGGGTGAAAGCTCTGATATTGCAGTATGGTGTTTTTAGCTGTGGGCTTCCTGAATAGACTAACTTGTAGTGTGTTATTCGATCCAAAAATCAGACTGTCCAAGAATTCAACCTGATTCGGACTAAATTTGGCAGTAAACTTAAGATTACTATCGCTGGCGTTGAGCCACAAAATGTACTCATGCAATGTGTCAATGTCACCTTTCCAAATGAAGAAAATGTCATCAATGAACCGCCTCCATGTGCTGACATTTTCAAAAAAGGAGCCACTTCATTGAAGACATTTTTGAGCTCCCATTCGATTTGATTCGATTGTTTTGTCCTTTGCATGGGCTCTGAATATATTTTGCTTATACCTTGTAGGTATCCCCTGGGTGTTATAGTGCCTCTCTGGTATCTGGTCAAGGTCCTGAAGAAGGTGGCGCTACCATCCCTTTTATGCCACCGAAACGCGCGTCGACCAATATTGTTCATATCTTGC
Source organism: Calotriton arnoldi (assembly GCA_963921515.1). Classification (NCBI taxonomy): domain Eukaryota; kingdom Metazoa; phylum Chordata; class Amphibia; order Caudata; family Salamandridae; genus Calotriton; species Calotriton arnoldi. The sequence continues at coordinate 2,508,010 of CAWUFW010001687.1, read as the reverse complement.
TGAACACATCCATTCTATATGGTCGTGGAGACTGTGCAATCTTTTGTCTCCCTCTTTCCAGATATATGTATTTGTGAATGCTGTATGTGTTTGCATGAGGTTGGATGTCTGTGGTGTAGTATGTATGAATTTCTTCTCTGATTCTTCATTCAGGGGTTATCTATTTAAGAATGCATTGTATTTAAATTTGAATTTTATGTAATAATTTTGTTCATTTGTATGCACATGTATATAAAAATATTTTATACTAAAAAAAGGAGGAAAAAAAGTAAAGAAGTTTTTGATATATAAAAAAGAAGCCTAATAAACAATGATAAAATCAAATACATTTTTCTTTTGAACTTTGTTACTGTTATGACATTGTTGGTTAGCCCATGCTGAATTCAATTTCAGATTTGTTAAAGAAATATAGGTCATGAGGGAGCTTTTGATATTGTGCTGTTGTTTTCCCCTCTTCTCCCTGACCTCAAATTATCTCTTTTAGAGGGGGTCCCCCTTCTTTGCATAAGCATTCACGGTTTTTCAACTGTGGGATTGTGAGATACAAAATTACATTGTTTCACAATTATTCTAAGTATTGATTGGACCTTTTTGAAATTTTCTGTTGTATTGTCTTTACACATATTTCATCTTAGCACTTCTCTGTATCTTTATTGCACCTTGTGGGTTCCACCTCTCTTTTCGTGGACCATTTTGTTAAGGACAGGTAACGCAGTTCTCCTTTAATATTATCACTAGGTTACTTCCCTCCACTTGGACTTGACATTCTTTCACATGGAGGGGCTCAAAACCTTTGGGTTCTCGGATGAAGATTTTTCTACACTGATAGGACAGGCAATGTCGAGTGACAATCCATCCACATTACAACATGGAGATAATGGGGAATGGAACAACCTGTTGAATCTTAGAAAAAAACTCAAGCGCATGGAGTCACATGCGCACTACATGCTTGAATACCTACGAGCGGGAGTCATACCGTCAGGCTTGAGGGTACGCAATGTCCCGGCGTTATTTGTTGAAATCCGAAAGTTCCTGGAGCGGTGGTCCCTCATTGCGAACTGCTGCTCCAGGGACTGGATGATTTTAATAATTGAAACAGCAAGAGAGGTCATGGCTGTTCTGAGCCAAGAAATAGCGGCACTTGAAGACAAATTGAACACCTCGACAGCTCTTGAAGAAGCAAAAGCAAGACTGGAAAGGATAAACACTGACATAAAAGATTTTGAGACCTACTTGATCAACAAAAAACAGAAAAATTGAAAAAGGACATCAGGTGGTATATTCAAGAGAAAGCATACCCATACCTGAATTCATCCTATTATCAAGATTGGAATCAAGGTCCAAACCAACAAGGTAACACTAACAACTATAGAAGAAGAGTTATTAACTTTTCTGACACATACTCATCAGACTCTGACAATGAGAACCCCCATGAAATGGGAGGAGCCCAATACAATTCCAGACCGTATAGGGGCAGACAAATGGCACAACAATCTTTTCCTGGTCAGTCTCCTTTTTTACTGAGAGGCCATACAGAGGGAGAAACAAAAGATGGGCACAAGACAGGGGGGAGCCACAACAGATGGCCCCACAGCATCAACAACCATATTTGAAGACACGCAATCAACAGTACTGGCGATAGAAGGAATGGCCAGTGGATGTGACCCGAGAACAAAAGATACCTTACCCATTTTTAACATCTCCTCTGTGAACCTCACCAATGAGGAACGGGCTGTTCTCAGCCGTGGCCTCTCATTTCTCCCTAGCATCCGCCTTGACTCCTTCAAGTTACATGAAGACTTGTTTTCCTTTTTCAGGAAAGTTAGACTGAAGAAATTATTTCTGGACAGACCCACGGACCGTAATGAAGACAACCAATCCAAATGCAAACCTCCTTCTTACTTCACACCAACTTTGGACATTGTAGGCCCTGAGGTCAATATCTTTGAGCAAAATTTAATCAAAGAAATAGCTCGCATTATTAAACATCCGTCTAACACACGCAGTAATATATCTCAGATAAACAACTTGGCTTTAAACAAGATCAAACACAATAGTGATCTGATTGTCAAACCCTGTGACAAAGGCGGGGGGATAGTTGTTATGAATAAATCTGACTACAACAACAAGATCTTGGAAATGTTAGCGGTCCCTGAACATTATAAAAAATCACACCCGAGAGAGCTAGCTAAATTGAGCACCACCATCCAAGAAGTGACACACAGAGCTTTAGATCATGGACTCATTTGCCAAGAAGAATATACATTTCTAAACAAATCCTGCCCCATAACTCCAGCCTTATATGTGGTTCCCAAGACCCACAAAAATGTGCTTGACCCACCATTATGCCCCATTATTTCCACCATTGGCTCTAGCACAGAGCCCCTTTCAAAATATGTCGACTCTTATCTATGCCCCCTAACTCAAAACTATGCTTCCTACATCCGCGACACGGGTGACATCATAAACAAAATTGAAGGCATGTCATATAACTCCAATTCTGACATATTGGTAACGCTTGACATTGAGGCGTTGTACACCAACATCCCTCAGTGTCAGGCGTTACAGGCAGTGGCATCTCTTCTCCAAAGGTCCCCAGGAGTAAGACCTGATGGTTTCATCCTCGAATGTTTGAAGATAGTTCTCATGAACAATTTCTTTGATTTTAATGGACTTATTTACCAACAAGTCAAGGGCACCAGTATGGGGGCTTTCTGTGCGCCGAGCATAGCAAACTACTACATGGGTGAATGGGTGCTCAAAAATGTCTTCAATGAAGCGGCTCCTTTTTTAGGTCTCGCCTTGGCAGCGCATGCGATGCATGCGCTGTCTCAGCGAGACATAAAGTAATCTGTATGTTGGGTTAAATTTAATGTCATTTGTCTTTCCGCTTGCTATTGGCTTAGTTGTGGTAGCGTTGTTGTTATCTCCTTTTCTGTTGGCTGTTGGTGATTTCCTAACTTCCGTGTAGTCCCGATACAGCGGTGCCTAACTACAGTGTTATTTCACTGTGCTTGCACTTCTTTCAATTGAAGTGCAGTGTGCCATCTGTTTTGCACGCTGTAGCCTGCCTTTGTAATTGGAGACTTTCGAGCACGCTGGCTATTTGTTTTGTTTTAGTAACGAGCGAGGTTGTAGCCTGCGTTTGTAATTGCCGACTTTTGAGCACGCTGGCTAGTTAGTTTCGCTTTAGTAACGAGCGAGGCATTATTGTAGAGTTTTTATTTTGTGCGTGTTATTTTTGTATTATTGAAGCTATTGTTCAGCTTTTAAAGGACTCCTTTAATTTGAGTGGTATGTGTACAATTGCTAAAGTGGCAATAGTGCCTTTGTAGATTTTTATATTTTTTTTAAACTTATGAACTGTGTGGTAAACCTTGCCAAGGCGTGCTGGCACTAATGATGTCACGGGGCCCTAGCCCCTGTCTTGTACGACTTCGCAGCAGCAGGGCGGTGTGCCAGGCCGGGTGCTCGCCTTTGTGTACAAACATCACGCTGGCTGGCTTGAAATCGTGCAGCTACGACTAGCGCCTTAGCCTCCTCTTCCAGGCGCTCCATCATTTGAATGGACCTAAAAACCCATATTGCAGTATTTCGCTCAGATGAGGGTGGCTGGCAATGGGTTATGAAGAGGGTCTGCCCAGAAAAGCACAGGGTTTATAAATGGCTCTGTGACAATGGACATGCAGCCCGGATCTCTTCTGTTTATAACCCACAGCGTCAGCTGTGTTGTTTGAAGGAACGCACCGCGCACCAAGTTGCTTTGTTGCCTTGGTTGAATGTATGATGTAAAATAAACTGGGTAACAATAACACTACAGCTGCCAGTTACAGCGCTTAGAAATGGCAGGAGGGCGGTTTTAAGCGCTGTAAAGGCAACCTATTGACATTAACAAAGCAGCCTGCGCCTCCCTTGCTCACTGCTAGGCGCTACTAATGAAGTGAGCACACCAGCAAACACGCTGAAGTGTGGAACGGGTTTACCGTCGGTAACTATGAAATGACTTTTCGTTCCGTGTACACTACATTGAAAGCTAATACATGTATACCACTGCGTGCATGCGATTTGGAGAGTTCCACTTTAGAGGTAGTAAGTGGGAGCCACTGCATTTCGCGCGGTTAGTTTTAATTTGTGCGCTATTTGCAGGCCGACACACGTGTTAAAAAATTTAAATTGGGCCATAATGGGACAATATTTAATGAGAACATTACTGTAGTTTATTTTTTTAAACAAAGCAATAAAAATAAACTATTAACATCATTATGTCGAATGCACTCTATTTCTCCACAGCCTAATTATTTTTCTGATTTAGAAATGTGTGAGAAAGAAATTAGCCTAGTCAGTATCATGATTTTGCGTCATCTGGCGCGGCAAATAGACGTATTTTCGGTGCTTTAAATTCAACAGCTTGACTGCCATGCGAGCTGCCCTCGCCAGCCCACTTCAAAACTCTTGCATTTAATGCATTTAACTACAACTGCAAAATCTTGCCAGAGAAAGTGGAGTATAACTACATTCTATTCCATTGACTGCTTTGCTATTAATCTTCCATAATATAGAAATTCCGACAAGAGGTGTAACGTCAAAAAAATCATATTTCCATATTTTTAAAAACTATTAATGCTTTACGACCTGTCGTATAGATCCATATACGTGCGAATATTTAAGTCAATTACACCACCCTACTTTTACCTACACCATATAAGTGTCCTATATATTAGACACACTTGTGGGCATCTGTGGGCAGGCTGCATTGCTGTGTGATTGTTGCTCAGTAGTAAACGGTGCCCACGGTGGTCTGTGTGTGTGAAGTAGATACATACTTTGCACACCCCCTCCCCAGTCCAGCTGCAACCCTCTCACTAGGGGTGGCACCAGCGTCTGTCACAAACTGCACTAAATAGCGGTAGACCCCGCCGTCAGAAGTGCCACCGAGGCAATGCCCCACACAGAAGCAACCTGTGTGAGAAGTGAACAAGGCACCGGATTACTGTTTATGGGCAGGGTGGGCTCGGTGCGTGCACCGGAGCACACATGGCGGCGTGTATGGTGCTCGCAGAGCGGTGCATGAGTGTACAGGACTCCAGTTGAATGGTACAGAAAAATAAAAGAGCTTCTTCCCTAGACTAGCGCATTATATGAATGCCTTGCACATGTTTATATTTGATTTTTTTAAGCACTTTTTGGTTTTAAAGCTTTCAGGGAAATGTTCATTGTGCTTTGTTTTCATGTTAATACATTTTCTGTACAGTTGCTTTTGGCCTTTTGTTTTATTTCTGTCACAGGACATAATCAGATCTTTTGATCTCACTTCCCTGTTTAAACAAGCCTTTGCAATGCAATAGGTCTCGCATTACATGACATTGCATTAAGGATGCAGTACCTTATGAGGCTAATACAGGTCCCTTTACAACTCCACAGGGACACCTAGTAACAGCCTGTGGTACTGCACCCTTTCCTTGCTTCATGGAATTTCTTATATTACTTATGCTACAGCTGGGATACTTTTTGACCATAAAAAAATCTAACAAACATTATCATTTGTAACACCAATAGCTTTCACTTTCACTAATGCGAGACCTATTGCATTGCAAATGCTTGTTTGAAAATGTCAGCACATGGAGACGGTTCATTGACGACATTTTATTCATTTGGAAAGGTGACATTGACACATTGCATGAGTACATTTTGTGGCTCAACGCCAGCGATAGTAATCTTCAGTTTACTGCCAAATTTAGTCCGAATCAGGTTGAATTCTTGGACATTCTGATTTTTGGATTGAATAACACACTACAAGTTAGTCTATTCAGGAAGCCCACAGCTAAAAACACCATACTGCAATATCAGAGCTTTCACCCCACCTGTCAGAAAGATTCAATTCCTTTTGGGGAATTCTTGCGGGTGCGACGTGATTGCACTAACATGGACGACTCTCATAAACATGGAGATGCACTTAAGCTACGGCTGCTGGACAGGGGTTATCCTCATAGGTTAGTAAGTCACGCATTCAAAAGGGCTAAGTATTATAATCGTGATGCCCTCTTACAAGGAACGCACCGCACACCTCAAGAACAAGTCACATGCATTATCAACCATTCCCAACTTAACTACAAAATGAAGAACATTATTCACAAGAATTGGAAGATCTTAAATACGAATGAGAATGAACCTCAACTACAACCACCTTTGGCGGCCTACAGGAGAAATCGCAACTTGCGCGATATACTGGTGCACACTAGACCTGTATCACATAGTACCCAGCATCAGACTACCATCACCGGATTACCTCGAGTTTTAGGCAATCACAAATGTGGATCAAGCCACGCTTGTGACATGGCCTTAGTCACGGATTCCCTGATCTATAAGGGTAACAACATTAAACTAAGAGATCTCACTAATTGCAGGAGCCACAACATTATATACATGTTACTGTGTCCATGCAATCTGGCTTATATTGGTGAGACGGGGCGCGAGTTCCGTACAAGATATAGTGAACATAAATCTGCCATTCGTACGCATAAGATCACGGCCCCGTTAGTTCAACACTTCCTAGACAAACAACACTCAGAAAAGGACCTTAGGTGGTGTATTCTGGAGATAGTGAAGTGTCAGGCAGGCTTTCCTGTTGAAACTATTCGAAAAAGAATAGAAACGTTTTGGATTTTTACCTTGGATAGTGTAAAACAGGGACTCAATGAAGATATTGTTTGGAATGTCACCAGAACCCGGTAACTCAGTTTTCCTCAGCATCTTGATGGATGTCACCATATATCTCTTATCTTTTAGTGGACCCTTTATTTTACATACCAATCTTTTCTCCATCTATGTGTCCACTGAACTAGGAATTACATATACGTAGGTCCCCTCCTCTGGTTCCGCACTTTGGTGATGTAGGTCACTGCGACCACTATGAATTCCTTCATCTTTTCACTGATCTCTATGCAGGATAATATATGCTTTTAGTAACTTAGCCCATTGTTCGCTGGTAAGTGTCCATCAGAACATTGACTAGACTTACCACCTCTAACATATCGTGAATAGGATAATCACTATTCTGTAACACACTGCATCTTCTTCGTAGTCATACTTTCTGTCTTCCATTTGTGCCCTCCAGGCCACTATAGCATGGTAAATTTTGTTAAAGGTAGTATATTCATTTTTTCCCATGTTATTTCCAGCTGTATAGCTTGACGGCCCACTGACCATATGTTTGGTCAAGGCGTCTCGTTGTTATAACATATCTTTCCTTGCTCTACATGCCTTTGGCGATTATCACCTCGTTACATATCTGTATGGGTGGGTAGAGAGCGCATGCGTGTTATAGCTCCCTTATGGGGCTCTTGCATAGAGGTATAGTTCGGCCATCATTGCAAGTTAAAGTTTGAAGCGAGCACCTTCACTTTAGACCATTGCACTTAGTATTACTACCCTTTCGTTAGGTAGTTTATTTACTTTTATCTAGCTGCACCGCATATGGATTCCCTCCGCATTTTTGCCTAACAACGGGAGTGTTGCAGACTACTCCAAGATGGCGCCGTTGCTTTTCTTCCCTGTCCTATTTCAGACTTTATTACTCACCATGTGACCACAAACAGTCCGCGCGTCATTTCAGAGTGCTGTCCTTATAAACTTTCGTTCAGCGTGAGTCGCCATCTACCCCGCTGAGTTACCCGATGGCCCACGCGTAACGTTCTGACAGACGACTTCGTCGTTGCAAGCTCCGGTAAGTATATGCTCTGCACCTTGCTTATACTGTACTTGTTGCATTTTCATGACCCGTGTTGACTTTCAGCCCTTAGTACAATCTTGGCAGGTTTTCTTTGATATCTCATCTTTAGGATGATTTATAATTAGCAACTATAGACGGTTATTACCAGTCTCCATACCCGTATATCTAGCTGCTTCCTTTATGCTTTGAGCCCGTTTATCAAATATTTATGAGCTCTGGCTACTGACAATTCACTTTGATATTGTAGCACACTCAGCTCATGGGCTGAGTTGTATTGTATTCTATAAATTTTCGCTATGTTTTTTGTGATTAGCGCAGAGTTTTACTCCTAGTCAAGTTATCTAGGGCTAATGCATTTCATGTAATTCTTTCACAGAGCCCACTCGGCACCGATCCTGACCAGTTGACATTAAATAATGGAACACTTAAAAAGCCGTCCGGTATAGCACGTCTTAACAAGATTAATATATTTGAATAGTGCTTGGCTCCACGTAATTAGGTACGTCGATATCTGTGGTTCCTGCATACATGCAGCCATCATATTACCTTCCTTCCAGACAGGCTATAATGTTGTTTTTTTTACCTACAGGAGATTAATCTCTGCTGTTACTCACTACACATGCAAATTTAGCATAGCATATACAATACACGAGGATCCTAGGTAAGACACAATTTGCTCTCTCTACATATATCTTTGATTCATTAACTCTGGCCCAAATTGCTTACAACACTTTTTGTGCCATTCATGTTGACAGAACGTGTACTACCAGTAAAAGACACGGCCACATCTGATATTTACAGTTAGTGGCCATCTCGGTTGATACAACTTGTGTATTGACATCACTAGTAAGTACCCAACAACAAAATTTCATCTTTAATAAGTGGCAGTCATTAACATACACAGGTTAATCACACGGCGAGTTCCGCCTTTCACTTTACTTTGGTTTTTCCTTTGTTCGTGTGGTATCTTTCTGGCTGTTCATCATGCGATAAGGTGGTTGGTGCACCTCTTTATTCTGTCTGTGTATGTCTTCATATCTTATTCTTAATTTCTCCCATAGCAAGTATGGGCAGATATATATTTAACTTTTCTGTTGTGTGCATTGCACATTGTTCGGTGTTTCATGGCTTGGGCTTCTCTCTATAGTTCTGACTAAAATTTAATCTGTATGTCCAGTATTAAGGTCCAATCGATTGTTTTGTCTTTTGCATGGGCTCTGAATATATTTTGCTTATACCTTGTAGGTATCCCCTTGGTGTTATAGTGCCTCTCTGGTATCTGGTCAAGGTCCTGAAGAAGTTGGCGCTACCATCCCTATTATGCCACCGAAACGCGCGTCAACCAATATTGTTCAGAGCTTGCTGAACACATCCATTCTATATGGTCGTGGAGACTTGCAATCTTTTGTCTCCCTCTTTCCAGATATATGTATTTGTGAATGCTGTATGAGTTTGCATGAGGTTGGATGTCTGTGGTGTAGTATGTATGAATTTCTTCTCTGATTCTTCATTCAGGTGTTATCTATTTAAGAATGCATTGTATTTAAATTTGAATTGTATGTAATAATTTTGTTCATTGTATGCACATGTATATAAAATTGTTTTATACTAAAAAAAAGGAGGAAAAAAAAGTAAAGACGTTTTTGAAATATAAAAAAGAAGCCTAATAAACAATGATAAAATCAAATAAATTTTTCTTTTGAACTTTGTTACTGTTATGACATTGTTGATTAGCCCATGCTGAATTCAATTTCAGATTTGTTAAAGAAATATAGGTCATGAGGGAGCTTTTGATATTGTGCTGTTGTTTTCCCCTCTTCTCCCTGACCTCAAATTATCTCTTTTAGAGGGGGTCCCCCTTCTTTGCATAACTTTTCAGACACTCACCACCAGTCATAGATCTGGGTTGAATTCATGATCATTCTTTAGCTCACTTCGCCACCCCAGTTTGGACCCAGCCATATGCAAATCAGTCTTGACCCTGTGCCCCATGAGAACAGTCCAGCCTGAACTGCCTGCCGGACACAAGCATCCTGGGACCTGTTTCGGGGTAACACCCCTCATCAGCCAGGCTAGCTTGAATCCAGTGGCAAAGTGAGCAAGGGACCCACGTCTGGGCATACCCTGCCAACTTAGGGCAAATAAAGCAAACACAAGGAGATGATGGACGGAGTGCTGAAACTTTTCAGACAGTCACCTCCAGTCACAGATCTGGGTTGAATCCATCATCATTCTTTAGCTCACTTCGCCACCCCAGTTTGGACCCAGCCATATGCAAATCAGTCTTGACCTTGTGCCTCTTGGGAACAGTCCAGCCCGAACTGCCAGGCCAGGTCCTCCCTGGACCAGAAACAAGCATCCTGGGATCAGTTTCGGGGTAACACCCCTCATCAGCCAGGCTAGCTTGAATCCAGTGGCAAAGTGAGTAAGGGACCCACGTCTGGGCATACCCTGCCAACTTAGGGCAAACAAAGCAAACACAAGGAGATGATGGACGGAGTGCTGAAACATTTCAGACACTCACCCCCAGTCACAGATCTGGGTTGAATCCATCATCGTTCTTTAGCTCACTTCGCCACCCCAGTTTGGACCCAGCCATATGCATATCAGTCTTGACCCTGTGCCTCATGGGAACAGCCCAGTTCGAACTGCCAGGCCAGGTCCTCCCTGGACCGGAAACAAGCATCCTGGGGCCAGTTTCAGGGTAACACCCGATATCAGCCAGACTAGCCTGAATCCAGTGGTAAAGTGAGCAAGGGATCCACGTCTGGGCATAACCTGCCAACTTAGGGCAAACAAAGCAAACACAAGGAGATATTGGACGGAGTGTTGAAACTCTTCAGACACTCACCCCCAGTCACAGAACTGGGTTGAATCCATCATTGTTCTTTAGCTCACTTCGCACCCCAGTTTGGACCCAGCCATATGTAAATCAATCTTGACCCTGTGCCTCATGGGAACAGTTCAGCCCGAGCTGCCAGGCCAGGTCCTCCCTGGACCGGAAACAAGCATCCTGGGACCGGTTTCGGAGTAACACCCCTCATCAGCCAGGCTATCTTGAATCCAGTGGCAAAGTGAGCAAGGGACCCACGTCTGGGCATACCCTACCGCCTCTACCGACGCCAACCCAGCAGCCAAAGAACTCCACAAATGGATCACCAACTGCGCAGACGAGCTCGCACCCCTACGCAACCCCAACAAACAGTGCCCCAGGAAGGCCGCCTGGTTCACCGCCGACCTCCAAGAATCCAGACTCACCTGTAGACGCCTCGAGAAGAACTGGAGAAACAGCAAAAACTCTGAAGATTGCACCGCCTACAAGAGCGCCATGATGGAATACCACCAGCGCATCAGATCCACCAAAAGGACCTTCATCCAGAGCAAGATCCTCGCCAACTCCAGCAAATCCAAGGAACCCTTCAACGTCATCAAGGAATTCACCAAACCCCCCAGCGAATCCACGGACATCACCCCCTCCCAGGACCTCTGCAACAAGCTCGTCTCCTACTTCCATTTGAAAATCAAGGGCCTCTACGACAACTTCAACGACCCGGCACCTGACCCAGAAACCACTCCCTCCACCAGCAACGCCAGCCAGCCCACCGTCTCCTACTGGACCCCAGTCACCACCGAAGACACCGCATCGACCATGAAGGGCATCCACTCAGGAGCCCCCAAGGACCCCTGCCCCGCACATCTTCCACAGAGCCGCCATCGCACCAGAACTGTGACGCACCATCTACGCCAACTTCGAAACCGCCATCTTTCCTGATGATTGGAAATGCGCGGAGGTCAGACCCCTACTCAAGAAGCTCTCAGCAGACCCCACGGACCTAAAAAACTACCGGCCCATCTCCCTCCTCCACTTCGCGGCCAAAGTCACAGAAAAGACGGTCAAAGCACAATTAACAAAATTCATCGAAGAAAACTCTACCCTCGACCCCTGCCAATCTGGATTCCACAGCAACCGCAGCACCGAGACCGCTCTACTCGCAGCCACAGACGACATCCGCACCCTCCTTGACCAAGGACATATCGCAGCCCTGATCCTACTCGTCCACTCTGCAGCGTTCGACACTGTCTCCCACCGCACACTCACCACCAGACTCCACAACGCCGGCATTCAGGGAACCGCCCTCGACTGGATTTGCTTCTTCCTCACCGGCAGAACCAAAAGAATCAGACTGCCACCCTTCCTCTTCGAGCCCACGGAAGTCAACTGCGGAGTACACCAAGGATCGTCGCTCAGCCCCACGCTCTTCAACATCTACATGGCCTCCCTCGCCGCCATCGTCCAAAAGCACAGACTCAGCATAGTATCCTATGCCGACGACACCCAGCTCATCCTCTCCCTCACCAAGGACCCCATCATCACCAGACTCAACTTCCAGGAAGGAATGAAAGATGTTGCGTACTGGATAAGCAGCAGCTGCCTGAAGCTCAACTCGGAGAAGACAGAGGTCCTCATCCTCGGACCCTCCCCCTCTGCTTGGGACAACACCTGGTGGCCCACCGCCCTCGGCAGCCCCCCCAACCCTACGGACCACGCCCAAAACCTTGGATTCATACTCGACTCCTCCCTCTCCATGGCCCGACAGGTCAACGCCGTCGCCTCCACCTGCTTCAACACTCTCCGCATCCTCCGCAAGACCTTCAAATGGATCCACCCAGAGTCAAGGAAGACCGTCACCCACGCACCCATAACCAGCAGACTGGACTACAGAAACGCCCTCTACACCGGGATCAACAAGTCTCTGCTCCGCAAACTCCAGACCATACAGAACGCCGCAGCCAGACTTGTCCTCGGCATTCCTCAACACGAACACATCACCCAACACCTACGCAACCTCCACTGGCTCCCCGTTGAGAAGAGAGTAACTTTCAAGACACTCACCCATGCCTACAAATGCCTCCACAACACCGGACCTCAATATCTCAACAATAGAATTTCCTTCCACGTACCCAAGAGGAACCTCCGATCCGCCGACCTCGCCCTCGCCGAACCCCCTTGCATCCGCAGAGCATGAACAGGTAGAAGAACCTTCTCCTACATTGCGGCCAAGGCCTGGAACGAGCTGCCGATCAACTCAGACGTGCCCCCACCCTGCACATCTTCAGGAAGACCATCAAGACCTGGCTCTTCGACCAACAGTAGCTGCTCCCTCCCCTCCCCCAGCGCCTTGAGACCCTCATGGGTGAGTAGCGCGCTTAATAATTCCCTGATTGATTGATTGATTGATTAATTGACCCCCGGGGCCGGCCCGGTACCTCAATCCTCTTTCTTCAGTGGCATAGTCTCTGCCTCTGTGCGCCTTCCTCTCAGTCAGGGGAACCGCACTGAGTCGTCAGATCCTTCGCCAGTGCGCTGTCAGCCTCTTCGGGCTACGAGCTGGGCCCACAGCAGTGACAAATCTCTAGACCTGTTTCGTTCACATTGGCATCTGTGCTGCTGCCCGCGGAGGATAATTAGTTCGGCAAGCCAACTGTGTATGCCCAGGCCTTGGCGGGGACCTTCCCCCTCCTATCCCCCCCACCCGCTTCATCCCTCTGCAAATCAATGTTTCTTCCGGTCTGGTACTGGCCTAGCCCCTACCGACCATAAAATAATATTCAGGGAATATTGTAATTTATGGAACCACAGCCTTGTGTTGACGAGTTGCTGACCTCTGGCCAATCCACAGTATTGGGGTCCTTACTACTCACCTGATTGTACCTGGTACACCCCCTCTAGTCTATCCCTTATACTTTGGGGTGCATTTACTCTACTCAGCTGTGGATAAATCCAGATCCCAGGCCCCAGGTGATCCTTACACTGCGGAGGAGTTCAGACTGGGGGAGGAACTAATTGAGTCATTATACTCATCGGTCGAACACTCAGTGAACAAGGCCCTTTCAGTTGCCCTTCAGCCCTTCACTTGCCAGCTGCGCATGATTGCAGAGCATGTCCCTGTTCCCACCCTCCTATTCCACCCCACCTACTCAAGCACTCTCCAGGTGCCTCCCGGAAGTCCCCCTCCCACACCCAACGTGCTAAACTTCCCCTCACTTATGATTTTGCCCGTCTCTCCCAATCCTTTTTGATGGCCCACATATACAGCTCTGACCCCCATCTACCCCTCCCTCTAGTCCTCTATCCCAGGTCGGCGACACCCAGGCCGACCCTTTCCTTCCCCAGAGTGATGGTCCCGTCCTGGCCAAAAGGAGTCATACCACCCCCTCCCAGGATTTTTCCCAGTCAGATCTCCTTGACTTTGACCGAGAGGACATTGTTTAACCCATATCTAGTGACTGGAACCCTCAACACGAAGTCCCAGCATACCTGCATGCCCAGCTACGCAAAGGGTTCGACAAGGATTTACGAGCTAGACTCAGGACAGAATGCCTCCATCCGAAATTGGAGGACAGAATCTCCGACACTACTGAAGTTGATAATAACATGAATACCTTTCCGAAAAAGTTCTCCAAAGAGACTAAAAAAAGGCATTGATAATTGTCTTTGCAGGATCGTTTGCTGGATGTCACTGGACCGCTGGAAAAGATCCCTGAGATAGCGGTTGATGCTAGGGAAATGGGGAATCCCGTTAATCCCGAAGTTTTGGCGGGTTGGGCCCAGCACACCGTTTTCCAGGTGGGCAATGCTACCTGTGCCCTATCTACGGAGTGCAGGAAGTCAATCCTTATGTGTATAAACCTGAAACTTTCAGAATTAGCCTCTGCGAAAGCTGGGCCTGTCGCTAACGGACTCCTTTTTGGTGGACCTTTCATTAACAATCTGGGCAAAAGTGTCAATACTTTCACAGCCCGTGTTAGAAATGGGGTCTCTAGTTGGCAGTGGTATGCACCCTATCTAAGTAGGGACTCTCACTCTAGTCAGGGTAAGTAAGTTACACGCTAAGAATAACCCGTGCTCACCCCCTTGGCTTGGCAAGAGCAGTCAGGCTTATCCCCAGAGGCAATGTGTAAAGTATTTATACACATACAGTAACACAGTTAAAACACCACAATAGTACTCCACACTGGTTTAGAAAAATAGACAATATTTATCTGAGTAAAACAAGACCAAACCGACACACACATCAAGGTATGAATTTTTCAACATTAAATAAAGTTCTAGTTCTTAGAAAACAATAGCTCTGACTGGGGCTATCAGGACGCGCTTGACCAGGACAAATCCACAAGTTAAGTCCGACCGTGAGGGAATGCGGGTCTGATACAGGGGTCACCCAGTCCCCAGTACAGTACCTTGCATGCGTCAAAAATCAAAAATGATGCAAGGCGCATGGGAGATGAGGCATAGCAAAAGGCAGGTTATTGGGTGGTTCCTTACTATTGGGCAGGGTCGTTGGCACGTTGGAGCTCGGGGACGGTGTATTGCGCAAAGGAGGTGAGGTGTCACTGTAGCAAGTGAGGCGTCGATTCCTGGAGGCAGTGCAGGGCCGTTGAGCCGCTAATGCCTGGGGACAATGCGAGGAAATTGGGGGGTGAGGTGTTGGTTGCGTTTGCGATACCTCAGTTCCCTACTGCTGTGCTGTATCGATAATGAAGTCGACGGTCAAGCCGGGAGGCTTTGGTTTTGCTGCATTGAGGTTGAACCACTGGGCCACAGCTGTGGAGTCAGAGTTGGAGAGGTGCATCATGGACGTCGGTGGCGTGGTGCTCGGGACTGCCACAGTGGCGGTTCTTTGGAGGCGCTGCATCGTCATCAGATCCTGCGTTGTAAGTCGCAGTTGCTGCTTTGAGCGGGGACCACTGCTTCGGTGCAGGTAGCGGCGGCATGGCATCAAAGTTGCAGACAGGCACTGGTTCCGAAGTTGCTTGGCATCGGTTTCTTCTTGTAGCACTAAAACTCACTTCCAAGGGCCCAGGAACAGGAGTTGGCACCACTTGGCAAGAAGAGCTCTCAGCAGATGAGCTCAGGTGCTACAGGTGAAGTCCTTGATGGCCCTGAGACTTCCGACAGGAGGCAAACCCAACTCAAGCCCTTGGAGAAACTTTAGAAAGCAAGATGTAGAGAGCAAAGTCCAGTCCTCTCACTCCCAGGACAGAAGCAGCAGGCCAACACAGCAAAGGAAACAGCAAAGTGGCAGTCCCTCGTGGCAGCCCAACAGCTCTTGTTCCTCGCAGATTATTATTATTATTATTAGATTTTATTAAGTGCGCATATCACCCAAAAGGGTCTCGTGGCGCTGTAGCGGGTTCAATGGAGGAAAATCAGACACGGCGTAGAAAGTGTTTAAAACAGCCAAGTTTTAAGCTCCTTTTTGAACAGTCTGTGGACTGTAATGGCTCAAAGTTGTGTTGGAAGCTGCTTCCAAAAAAGGGGGGTTAGGTGTGAAAAGAATCTGCCACCATTTTTGGTGGTTCAGACCCTGAAGGGGGTCAGTAAATGTTTGGCTGCCGACCTCAGATTCTTTTTTGGTACATACCAATTGAGTTTCTTCGCCAGATACCTCGGCCCATTTCCATACACAGACTTATGTGTAAGGCAGATAAGCTTGAAACGAACACGTTTCCTGATAGGGAGCCAATTTAGGGATTTTAAGCTGGGAGCAGATGGGAACCGAGATGGAAGATTCAACACCAGTCTGGCAGCAGTGTTCTGCAATACCTGGAGTCTAGTGTATAGTTCCTCATTAATAGATGCCATCAACTCATTTCCATAGTCTAGACGACTGATTATCAGACCCTGAACGAGCGATTTCCTAGGTTCCAAAGGAATCCATTGGAAGATTTTATGTAGGGTTTGCAAAATGCCATAACAGGTGCCCAGGATATGGTTTACCTGGTCCTTCATGGACAATTTGTCGTCTATTATTACACCTAGATTTCGTACCATGGATCTTGGGGATGGGCTGAGGCCCTGGCTAGTCGGCCACCAATCATTTGACCAGAGTTCATGTGCTTTTCCAAATAGTATAACCTCGGTGTTACTTGCGTTAAGCTGTAGGTGGTTGGTTTGCATCCAGGTATTTATGTGAATCAAGCAGTTTTTAAATCTGGTTCTGGTGTCTGCTGGATTAAGTCCAAGGGTAATTAGCAACTGGGTGTCATCTGCATACGAAACTACGTCAAACCCATATGATCGAATTACCCTAGCCAATGGTGTAACATAAATGTTAAATAGCATGGGGCTGAGTACCTATCCCTGGGGGACTCCCTTGTCTACCATCGAACTATGATAGACTAGTGGTACTAGTTGCACAGTAGTGGTCCATCCTTTTAAGTAGTTTCTCAGACAGTTAAGGACTTTGCCTCCAACTCCTATCTCCTCTAACCTCTGTATTAGGATTACGTGAGAGATGGTGTCGAAGGCAGCCGCTAGATCTAATAAGACCAGCATTGCTGACTGCCCTTCATCTAGGGAGAGTCTTATGTTGTCAACTACCTCTACCAGGGATGTTTCGGTGCTGTGGCCAGCCATGAAGCCTGACTGGAAAGGGTGGAACAGTTGATGGCTTTCTAGATGGGTTGTTAGTTGTTTATTAACCAAGGACTCAAGTACCTTCCCAAAATATGGAAGTAAGGAGATTGGCTGATAGTTACTCGGCTCTTTAGGATCTGCTGATTGTTTTTTTAAGGATTGGTTTAACCCTTGCTGATTTCCATTTAATTGGAACTCGATGTTTTATTCTTCTGTACTATGTTTGGGAAAGTTGTTGTAAATGTTGTCAATTTTCTCCTCAAAGACGGTGGACACTGTGTCTACCCAATCTTGTGAGTATGAGCTAACTAGCTGACTTGATGAGGGGTTAGTAAATTCTTTTAGGATGCTGTATAGTTCCTTGAGAGAATTTAATGCCTTATCAATTCTGTTAATGATGTAAGTTTTTTTGGCTTCCTTGATATTATTTAGATAGTGTCTTTAGATAGGCTTATAGGCTTGTCTGTCCTCAATAGTTTTTGTTGCTCTCCATTTGAGTTCCGCTTTCCTACTTGCCTGTTTGTCAATTTTCAAAGAATCTGTAAACCAAGGTGATGTTTTTGCATTACATTTGACTTTGCTACTGACTTTTGACACTGGTGCAATTATGTCCAGGGCCGGTATGATTGCTTCTCAAAGACGTCCAGTGCGAGGTCTATATTCTCTAGGCCTGTCAGTGAGGGAGGACTGAAATGGGTAGAAAAGGATGCAAGGCTGATTTTTCTCCAGTTCCTGGTCAATTTCATGGGAAGTTCCTACTTGTATGTGAAATTTTAATAAACTATGGTCTGACCAGATCAGGGGGATAGGAGGCTTCACCCTGGTGTTGGCTTCATTTGTGAACAGGAGGTCAAGGGTATGACCAGCCGTGTGTGTGGGTCCAGTCACCTTCTGCACTAGCCCTAGCGTGTTAAGGTTAGTGATCAATTGGCTGGTGTCTGTGTCAGTGGAAAGTTCCGCATGAAAATTAAAATCTCCTATGAGAAGAAAGTTGTCTGCCACTAATATATATGGGGCAATGATTTCTATCAAACGATTGCTAAAGTTAGTTTTAGGTTGTCCTCAGTCCAGAAGTGTTCCAAGTATATGGTGTCAAAGGTCCAGTGGCTTGTTGCCACTTGCTGCTGCTGGGGACTACCTGTCCCAGGATCCTTCCCTGGAGGGGAGGAGTGTCGCTGCCCAAACGCGCTAAAAGCGCGAGTCACCACCGCGGCGCGGTACGCCAGAGCTTGCCGCTTGTTGCCACTTGCTGCTGCTGGGGACTACCTGTCCCAGGATCCTTCCCTGGAGGGGAGGAGTGTCGCTGCTCAAACGCGCTAAAAGCGCGAGTCACCACCGCGGCGCGGGACGCCAGATCTTGCTGCTTGTTGCCACTTGCTGCTGCTGGGGACTACCTGTCCCAGGATCCTTCCCTGGAGGGGAGGAGTGTCGCTGCCCAAACGCGCTAAAAGCGCGAGTCACCACCGCGGCGCGGGACGCCAGAGCTTGCCGCTTGTTGCCACTTGCTGCTGCTGGGGACTACCTGTCCCAGGATCCTTCCCCGGAGGGGAGGAGTGTCGCTGCCCAAACGCGCTAAAAGCGTGAGTCACCACCGTCATTGCCAGGAAGAGGCAGGGCAGGGCCACCCCCCTTGATCTTCCTCCTCTGACTTTGTGCAGCGCAGGCTATGGCTCTGATCTTCTAATCTACCTGTGAACTGGAGGTACCGTGCTGTCTAAAGAAACTTATTTGGCGGGGTTCTTTCCCTGGAGCTGTTTTCACTGGCCTTGATTATTGACTATTCTGAGGTTTTAATGTGTAGGGCAAGTTTTTTGAGTTTTCAACTTGCTAGCTTTTTTACCCTTGAGTCTTTATGGTACTGTATGTTATTGTATCTCAGTTGTTGTAGCCTATGGGGAATGTAAGGTGGTTTGCTAGACTCTCTATAGACTATTGTTTGTTTTGCCTCTAACATATACTTTTAAATACCTCTCTCTAGCCAAACTGTAAATTGATTAATTGTTTGCTGTCTAGTAAAATATCTATCTGGGTATTTGTGACAGATGGGTAAAAGGAAAGGTCAGGAGCGGGTTAGTGGCCCTGCTAATGCTAAAAAAAAGAGAAAATCCCCTGGCACAGTCTGTCACGAGACCATGGATTGTATCGAATTAATTTTATCAGAGTGTCAGGAGATAGCAGACTCTCAAATAAATACCTCCATTGCGGTTGAAGACTTGCCTGGTGAGCTGGTCTCCGACCTTGGGGCTGGGCTATCGGGCTCACCCCCGCCCCCTACTGCACAAATTGTGAAACACAAGTTTATCCCGGGCAAGACAATCCCACGTATGTTCCATCCTAAACTGAAAGGTAATAAAAAAAAGGGATTGTCTAAGGAGAAGGGGAAGGAGTTAGACTTGTCAATAGACAAATCCCGGGATGCACCTAGTGGGCCTTCCTCTATACCCTATGTTGTTCAGGTAGATTGTCACAACAGATTTGATGTACTAGAGGCCGATGACCTCGAAGCCTGTGAGCCAAACTCCACCAAAGACAGAGGTGCCCCTTCTAACGAATTGGCTGTGTTTAGGTCCTTGCTTGAGTCCCTAAGAGAAGAAGTGGTTGCTCTCAGAGGGGAGGTTCGGAGTCTCTCCCAGGGAGTCATCAATGGTTTTGGGAGAGAAGCAAGTTTTTTACCCCCTAATAGTATACTAGCAATACCGTCTGTAGATAATGATAGTTGCGTGAAGCAATTACACCATGGGCAGGTAGAGAAATACACTAGAGCTCCATCGCCAAATTCCCTCCCCGAACCCCTATTACCTGAAGAGTTACCCCTCACAAAGTGTTGGAACCAGAGAGTATTAAATTGTCCCCCCCAGGGAGTTGCCTGTGGGGGTCCGGGACACAAATACCCGGATAGAGGGGAGGTGACTCTGGATGAGGGTTGTACACGTAGGCCATCTCATGAAGTCTCACATGGTTTGGGGGTGGTAAGGGATGGAGTGTACAGAAGGCCGGAGGGTAAGGGCAGTCAAGGCACAATCTATCTCATAAACGTTCCAAAACCCTCAGATAGAGGCCATGAGGATCATAGCTCCCTAACAAACAAGGTTATCCACTGGTTTAGGTCATCCCGTCATTGCTATTCCATCATAAGGGATGACATTAGATGTGTTAGTAGACTATCTATCCCGGGGGGAAAAAAAGACACAATTGTAGTTAGTTTTTTTGACGAAACCATGGTTTCTGGGCTTTTGTCAATTGATTCCCGTACCCTCCCCCCCTCTAACACCTTCATCGAGATCAGATATCAATACCCATTCAAAGAAGGAACAAGATCGCCCAGATTGCGCAGGGAAGATCTTTGTCCCGGCCCTAGTGGGATATAAAGTAGCCAACATTGACTGAAATCAGATAATGATATGCTATCAGATATCCGGCAGGATCCTTTTTCTCCCTTTTTAAAACCCCTTTAAACCCCTTGTTATTAGCAAATTCTATACTGAACACTGACCTTTGTGCTGATGGGCCTGATGATAGTAGCACAAACCGAAGCACGGCAAATGAATTTCCAAAGGTAATTTTCCCCTTGGCTACTGATACGTATGCAGTTAGTCTAGATTGTGTTCCGGTTAATGACCTCGACCAGGATGAGGGGATTATCTCTGTTTTTGGTTTCCAGATCCTAGTGTGGAATGTTGCTGGGATCCAGAAACTTCAATCGGAGCCTGATTGGTGTAGTTTCGTGGATTCCTATGATTTAATCCTTTTCCAGGAAACTTGGAGCTTGGCTACCCCCTTTAGAGATGGTTACTCAGTTTATGCAATTGACGCAAAGAGGAAAAAACAGGGTAGACCTTTTGGAGGTCTTGCAATCTGGGTTAAAACCAACTTAGGGGCTAAAGTAAAGCTTCTAAACGTGGATTCACAGGATAGCTTGGCTCTTGAATTGATCCTGTTTAGTGGGTGGAAGGTTAGAATTTTTAATGTCTATAACAGAGTAGGTGTCCCAAATGACGACAAAGACACAATCCACAAGGTAGACGATGTCTTGTCGAATTATTCTGATAACATCCCAACCATAGTAGCAGGAGATTTTAACTGTACCTTTGAACCTCTTACCTCAACTCCTCATGACCTAATGGAGGATTGGGATCGTTTATGGTCTATTCCCCCCTTGGATCTCCCAACAGTAAGATGGTCGAAGAGAGCAGCCCAAGTGCTTGCGCTAACTCTCCAGCATGAGCTTAGAGCTATTAATGGTAGGTCAAAGTCAGACCCCAATGGGGAACACACCTACAATAGGCCGGGCAAAACCAGTAGAATTGATTACTGTTTAATTACCCCTAATCTCTGTAGTGAAAAGATCGGAGAGTGACCACCATCCTCTCGCTATTAGCTTGTCTATAGAGGGCCGACTTAAATCAAATACTTTGACAAATCCTGAAGTAGGTATACTTACTAGTGCTAATGATCAGAAAGCCCTGAGATGGGCATGGGTTGAGAGACATCCGGAAACCCTAGAAATAGTAAAGACCAAAGCAAGGCAAGTTATTAATGACCTGAGTGCTTCCTGTTCAAATGAAGCCATTATAAACCTAGGGCCCTCCCATGATTTGTTCTTTAGTGAGGTAAGAGGCTTACTGAGTCAATCCAAAAATCCTAGTGGTAAAGGGGGCCAATGTAGTGGTAGTAAGCATGGCACCAAGAGTCCCTGGTTTAATTCACACTGTAGGAAGGCAAAGGGGGCGCTTATTGGTGCGCTTAAGCGAGGGATCCAAGCAGAAATCTCAACCTGTAGAGTGGAGTATACAAGAGCCACTGATGGTGCTAAAAAGGAGTGGGAGGACTCGCTCTGGACCTCTCTACATACTGCTTTAGTAGATCGAGATTCCAAAGGGTTCTGGAAGAACGCTGCATGTTGGCTTAGGGGGGAACGCCCCACCCTCGAATACACAGTCCAACCAGAGGAGTGGGTTGCGCATTTTGGCTCCCTCTATGGAGATGACTCCTGTATAGCTAGGGAGGCCCTGGAGGAGTGGGCCCCATCTGGGGCTCACGATGAGGGAGACCTGGTTATCACCCTTGAAGAAACATTAACAGCAATTTCATCCTGTGTCCCATCTCGTGCCCCGGGCCCAGACAGAATACCCAATGATTTGTATAGGGAAGATAGAATGTTGTGGAGCCAATATATAAACTTGATGTCCAATCTGATTTTGCAAGGCGCTCCTATCCCACCTTCATGGAGGATAGCAGAAATAATTCCTGTTTTTAAAAAGGGGGATAGATCCTCACCCTTGAGTTATAGGCCCATAAGCCTTATTGATTCGCTCCCAAAAAAATTCTGTAAGCAGGTCTTAGGCAGGGTCCAGAATTGGATAAAGGAAGATAACATTTTGAGCGATCTGCAGGCGGGTTTTTGCTCTAAAATTAGTACATTGGACCAGGTGTTCCGCCTAATCTGTATCTACTGGAAAGAAGTGGCTGTGAAGGGTGGTAAGCTCTATGAAGCATTTGTCGATTTGCGCACAGCATTCGACTTAGTTACACGAGAAAAACTTTGGAGGGTGCTTCGTGAGATGGGCATCCCGATAAATATTTTAAACATTTTAATTTATCTACACTCAGAGAATTCTGCACAGGTGAGATGGGGTCCTAACAACCAAGTAACAGAAACCTTCCCAGTCAAACGCGGAGTAAGACAGGGATGTGTGTTGGCACCCACTCTTTTTACTCTTTTTATAAATGGTGTAGTTGAGTGTTTAGATAGGGATGGCTGCGATGCACCAAAAATAGGGTCACGAAGAGTCCCGGCATTACTCTTTGCCGACGATACCCTGTTAATCTCGAAATCACCACATGGGCTTTAACAACTCTTAAATGACTTTTTAAAGTTTTGTAAGGATAGAGGGCTTAGTTTAAATGAAACAAAAACCAAATTTATGGTTTTTAATAAGGGCAGAGGAGCAGTGAAGACTAGACCGATGTGGGCTGGTAGTACAATCCTAGAGCAAGTTGAAGAATTTGATTATCTGGGTATCCGGCTTACTCCATCAATTAACTGGAGTCCCCAGGTTGAAAAATCAAAATTACAACTTATCCATCAGTCCGCACACATAAGCAAAATCCATAAGAGGACAGTCTCCAGGCAGATTGCTCCCGCCCTTGAGATTTATAACACCAAAGTCCTGGGTGGGGTACTCTATGGTGCGGAGTTGTGGGGTTCTACTTTCCAAGCCGCTTTATCAACAGTAGAAAATTGGTTCCTCAGATCATTGGTTTGCCTCCCGGCTAGCACACCCCTGGTCCCTTTTTACTTGGATTTGGCACAAAAACAAGTAAAACATAAAGTAAATTTTAAAATGTTATCATTCTGGTATAGGATCTGGACGGTAACTGAGCTGGAGCCTTACCGTGAGGCTTTAAAGGATCTCTTAAGATTCCCTCAGGCAGAATCTTTAAAGTGGTTTACTTACTTACGTGCTCTATTAGGGAGAGTAGGGATGGAAAGCTTTTGGTCGAGCCCAGAAACTATGATTGGTACCTCAAGGGTGGAACTGAAAAAAATGTATAGGGAAAAATACTACACCTGGATCAAGTAGAACAGTCCACAGGATTGACAAAAGTTTTTTATCCCATAAATGCACTCCATGGTTTGAAGTAACAATAGAGGAAATTACACCACCACTGGCCCGAAAGCTGTTCTTACAGTTTAGGTATAAGACCTTACCTACCAAACTCTTTTGTTCAAGGTGGTGCACGAGTATACCGGCTGATGATCTGTGTCCTGCGTGTAAATCTTCCCAAGAATCAATTGTTCATTTACTCTTTTTCTGTCCTTATTATATAATACTGAGAAAAAGATGGATTGTACCCCTATGTAAAGCTATCGGCCCGGGACATTACCTAGAAATTCTGAGGCAACTGTCAATAGACACAAGCAGATTAATAGCCTTTGGCATCTCCCGATTTCTCCATGCTGTGTGGATAAGGCGGGGAAGCTAATGAAGTGATCCTCTTTTAGCTAATATGCCAATTGTGGAAATGAAATGAAATGCTGCATAATGCCCAGCCCAAAATTTATGATGGTTTTTCTCTTTTATATTTTTTTAGTCTTTTAAATATGGTTAATTTTAACTGGTGTTTTAATATATTTTATATTGTGATGCACTTTTTTGGATCTCTGAGATCGTAAAATAAAGTTAATGATTGGGCGTAGTTTTAAAAAATATCTAATCGCTTTCTATCTAGGTACACCGTAATGAAGTTCGAAATTGTAAATAATTATGTAATTTTTACAATCATGCTGCTATTATAGTGAACTCTTCTCTTTTGCACAAAAACTGACGCACTTTGATGGATCTATCTTGCTGTGACTGTAAATAGGATGTGGCTGTTTATTTATAATGAAATGTCTTATTTGTATTGTGTGTTTGTAATTGTCTTATTTTATGGTGTACTTTTATGATCCTCAGAGATCGAAATAAAGTCTTTTTGATTGATTGATTGCATATACCCATTTTAGCCTTTGAGCTAGGGAGACTTCAAAGAAAGATCTTTGTAGTGCACTTCCTGGCCCTGGCTCCGGACACACTACAGGGAGTGGAGACTTCTTCTTGTGGGGATGGGGCACAGCCATATTCAGCTCCTCACCACTCTAGCGCAGGGAGACTGATCAGCCTGGTGATGGGGCATCAGGATATGCGGGGCACACCTCAGCTCCCTTTGTGTGTGACTGTCTAGACTAAATTCACAAAGCCCAACTGTCATCCAACCCAGACATGTTTTCTAGGGACAGGCAGAGGCACTGAATGGTCAAGTAAGAAAATGCTTACTTTCTAAAAGCCGCATTTTCAGACCTGCGATCGAAAATCCACCTTCACTAAAAGATGGGTTTTTAAATTGTGAGTCCAGAGACACCAAACTCCAATTTTCTATCTACTCCCAATTGGAAGATACACTGGTACGATGTTACCAGGCAGCTTCAATGCTAACGTATGAGAGAGATACACCTTGAGGTAGGAAAAACTGAATTTAGCAGTTTTTCACTACCAGGACATGTAAAACTCACAAGTATGTGTCCTACCTCCAAAAAACGCTGCACCCTGCCCATGGGGCTACTGAGAGCCTACTTTAGGGGTGCCTTATGTGTAATAAAAGGAAAGTTTAGGGCCTGGCAAGTGGGTGCGCTCGCCAGGTTGAAATGGCAATTTTAAACTACACACAGGTGCTGCAGTGGCAGGCAGGCCTGAGACATGTTTGCAAGGCTACTCATGTGGGTGGCACAATCAGTGCTGCAGGCCCATAGTAATATTTGAGTTACTGGCCCTGGGCACCCGTGGTGCACTGTACTAGGGACTTACTAGTAAATCAAATACGTCAATCATGGAGAAACCAATTACCATTAGAATCTGATAGAGACATCTAGCCGCAGATTCCTTAACTTAGAATTTCCCCAGGTGCCAGTCTGGATCCGGAGATCTTTCAGCAGGACCTCAGCGCGCCGGGGGACGGCGTCGCATGGCTCCGCCCTGACGTCCTCCACAGATATGACATCAGTGGAGCCATATAAGTCCCTGCCGGCGCGCTGACATCAGCTTTCTTCTTTTCCGTGCTGCGACGCGGATCCAGGAGAAGCGGTTCCTCTTTTTGTTTCTTGACTTTATCAACGCCTTTCGTGTCTGGAACAGTGTGCGGATGCCTTCGGGTTTCAAGGCGTGCAAGACCTGTGCGAGGCAGATGTCGGCGACGGATCTGCAAGCCATTTGTATGTGGTGTTTGGGCGAGCACCACGACTCCGAGGAGTGCGACACCTGTAAGCAGCTGAAACCGAAGTCCTTGAGGGAACGCCGGATAAAATTGCTGTCCTCCCGGATGTCCCGTTCGGAGTCTAAGCGGCGTCGCTCCCCATCCCGTGCTGGGGCTCCTGCTCGGGCAGGTTGCGAAACCGTTCCTGTGGGCGCCGTTTGCCTTCCACAGGTAGGCACAAGAAGTCGAAGTCATGGAGGCCGTCGGCCTCAGTAGCCGTGACGCTGGCGCCCGTTCCTCCCGGTCTTTACCAGAGACGGCTCCACAGAAGTTGACCCCCATCTATCCGCCAGTTCCTGGCACAGGGACGACTAGGGCCCAGATGGAAGCCTATTTTCAGGCTTTGCAGACCATCTTTGGGTCAACTCCTCTCCCTGGCGCGCCTTCGGGCCCAACAGAGGTGGTAGGGACTCTGATCGGGAGATCGCCAGCGGGTTCGCCCTCGGCGCCGATCGAGTTCCCTGGTTCCGTTTCCGGAGCCATTGCGACGTTGGGACTCAGTCCAGTGGGGCTTCCCGTTGAGACGTCAGGACGCAGCCCGGTTACGACGTCAGGAAACAGTCCGCTTGGGCTTCCTGTAACGACTTCTGTACCGTCCGCAGTCTACCATAGCGGTAGACGTCGATTCAATGCTGTCTGGGCCCCGCTCGGTGGAGGCACCATTGGTGGACGTCGATGCGGTGCCGTCTCGACGTTGTTCGACACCGGACATGCCTTTTCCTCTACACATGGAGGATTAGGCCCAGGCGATTCAGACTCCCCAGTGCTGCAGGAAGATTCTGCACCTCCTGGTGGAGTAGAGTCCTTGGACGCTCTTGGACGTCGACGGGCAGAGGGTTCTTTGACTGTTGGAGGACACATTAGTCTGCAACCCTCCCCTACCTATGACTTGCTGTCTCCCCCCAGAATGGCGACAGAGGCCAGTGCGGCATTTTGCTAGAGTAATTCGCAAAGCTGCGGATATTTTACAATTCCAGCCCCCAGTTGTGTCTCTGCCTTCATATCCCTTGTTGGATCTGCTTCAACCAAGGCAGTGCTAATGTTGAGCCCTTGCTGCCCTTTGGTGGGTCGTTGTACGACATCCTTCTAGGGACTTGGCCACGTCCCTCTTCGGGAGACCCTGTGGAGCGTGCTGTCGCCCATCTTCATCGACCTGCTCCAGATGATCCTGTCTGTCTATCCCTTCACCCTAGGACTCAAGGGCTGGTTGTGACAACTGCTTCAGCTTCGCTGCAGTTGCAGTCTCCTCCTTTGCTTCCTCGAACTAGAGAATCCTGGTGGTTGGAGACGTGTGGTCGTAATTTGTTTGCATCCACTAGCACGGCCTTCAGGTCCTTAAACACCTACTGCGTGTTTGGGCGGGTTTCTTTTGCCCTTTGGAATTCTGTTGAGTGTCTCCTTCCTTCTCTTCCTGAGGGACCTAGAGCTGACCTCGCTCTGATTGTTCAGGATGGTCGTTGTTGGACTTGGCCCTTTTTGCAGGTCCATCCCTGAACTTTTTGCCTTTCTCCTGTACTTTTCTGACCTTTTTTTGTTGGTTTGATGACTCTGGGCACTTTACCACTGCTGATCAGTGCTAAAGTGCATATGCTCTCTGTTATAAATTGATGTATGGATTAGTGACTCCATGACTGGCTTATTTGATTTACTGTCAGACCCTAGTACAGTGCACCGCGTGTGCCCAGGGCCTGTGAATCAAATGCTGCTGGTGGGCTTGCAGCACTGGTTGTGCCACCCACAGGAGCAGCTTGTAAAGTGTGTCTCAGGCCTGCCATTGCAGAGCCTGTGTGCAATCTGGTACTGCCATGTCGACTTGGTAAGTGCACCCACTTACCAGTCCCCAAACCTTCCATTTCCTGCATATTAGTCACCCCTAAGGTAGGCCCTAGGGCAGGGTGCATTGTATGTGTAAGGTAGGACATGCCCTGGTGTGTGTGGCATGTCCTGATAGTGAATTACAGCCCATTTCGTTTTTCACTATTGCAAGGCTACCTGTCCCCATAGGCCAGAATGGGCAGTTTGATTATAACATCTTATAATCCTAACTGACCCAGGGAACATGGTAGAAAAATGAATTTAGTATGCCTGAACTCAGAATGATAAAATACATCTTTTAGTGAAGTTGGTTTTAACATTCTGTGTTTGAAAATACCACTTTTAGAAAGTAGGAATTTTCTTGCCTAACCATCCAGCCTGCCTCTGCTAGCTTGTGTATTGTATGTCTGGGTTTGTGAGTGACAGGGGCTGGGGGACTCCAGGAGACAGTGTGAGTCAGCACAGGGCTGAATAGACCTACCTGCATGTAGAGTGGTGGGAGGAGTAGCACCTGGGCCTGAATAGGACTGTGCCTGCCTTCCACAATGCTGGCTCCACCTCCTGTGGTGCGTCTGATGTCCGTGGCCCACATTGACAAAGGAAGAAGGTGTGCACTGGCAGAATGCACTCAGAACTGGTTTGGACTAAGTACAGGACCCTCTGCCTTCAGAGGACAAAGGATTTGCTAGTATAAATATTGGGGCCCAGACCCCAAGACTTTAGATCACTTCTGGGAAACAAGAAGGACCTTTGCTGAGGAGAGGAACCAGAGAAACTGAAGGAGGAGACTATCCCTATGCTGTGTGCTGTTTGAGGGATTGGCCTGCAGTGGTTGCCTGATTGCCAAAGAAAGGAGAAAGGAACTTTGTGCTTACTTTCATCATCTTGCAGAAAATCTCCAAGGGCTTGAAGATTGAGCTTGCCTCCTGCTGAAGTCTCAGGGATACAAGACTTCGACAACCAGCTCCCCTGAATTCCCTTGCTGGGAATTTGAAGTGCCTGCTGTTGTGTTGGGCCTTCTGAGAGACTGCGTGTCGCTGGGAGCTGGAAGCGCGACTCACGAAGAAGAAGCGTGTCGCCGCCGCAGCAGTTGTCGTTGCATCACCGAGAAAGTGTGCCGCCGCTGCCGCTGCCGCTGTCGCCCTCGCATCACCGAAGCACCTCGCATCACCGGAGAAGAGTGTCGCCGTCGCAGCAGACGCCGTCGCATCATCGGAGAAGCGTGTCGCAGGGCCTGTCGCGGCTCAGAAGATTCACCGAGTCGCCGCACGGCCGTCGGGCATGCACGCATCGCCCCCTTCGTTGTTGCATCGAGAAGAAGACGCCATTTTGTTTCATTGCACCGGGTCGTCATCGCATCAAGGCGCTGCTGGTCGCATCGCCACAGAAGCGCAGTAAGAAACCGACGCATCACCTCCCCACGTGGTGAAGAACCAACGCATCACCTCCTCTCTGGTAAGGAACCGACGCATCACCGTCCCCTACGCAGCAGTAGGGAACCGACGCATCACCTCCCCTGGAGCAAGGAACCGATGCATCACCGTTCTTGCGTGTAAGGAACAGACGCATCACCTTCCCTGCAACTCTTTTGTTTGTATCGCGTTACGCATCCAAAGGTACATTGAACGTAGAGTGTCGCATTTATCACCTGCATTTGAACTGAACTATTTTCTACCATTGACAGTCATATTTTTCATAGTGTATTGTGGATTTTTGTCGTTTTGGGTCTTGTGTTAAGTCTATATAAGAATACTTATTTTTATAATACAAGCTGTGTGGTGTCCATCTGTAGTGTTGTCACTGTATTACTGTATGTATTCACAAATGCTTTACAGACTGCCTCTGAGATAAGCCTGCCTGCTCGTGCCAAGCTACCAAGGGGGTGAGCAGGGGTTATTTTAGTAGTGTATCCCCCTTACCCTGACTAGAAGCAAGGGTCCCTATTTGGATAAAGGTACCTACCTCTGCCAACTAGAGACCCCAGTTCTAACAGTTGTGAACTGACCAAATTCTCTATTAGGTCAGCCATGGACACTACAGAGTCCGTGGAAAGGGCTATGACCAGATCAGTAGCTCTGAGGCGACATGCTTGGTTGCGTGATGGCAGTTTCCCTGATAATGTTCAGGATAGTCTTAAGGACTTACCCTTTGACAGGATCCATCTTTTTGATAGCCATGCTGATTCGGCAGTCCAGCGCCTCATGGCTGGCATTCAGTAATTGGTCTTTGCCATAGTTCATTCCTTTTCCGTCGTCCGTTTGTTACGGCCTTTCTTGAATTGTTTCTGGTTGCAGTGTTTTCACTGCTCTCCTCTTCTGTTGCATCTTCAGTACCTGGGTTTGAGTCTTTTAATTCCCAGATGGCTGGTACAGCTAGATAGCTGTTTTGCCCTTATGTTACATTTTCTCTGCCTAAGAGCTAGTCTCAAGAGATGACCCCTCCTTTTTATAGGGATGTGACATACCCTATGTGGGGTATGAGTTGGTTATTGTACAGCCATTCTAAACTACCGCATGAGGAATTTTTCCTGGGTGGTATATTTCCCTGCCGAGGATCCAGCTGGGTCCTCTTCGGATTGTTGAACCCTTTAGAGGATCCCATTGTATTTTCACACTGTGGGCTTCTAGCGCTCTTTCTTTTTCACTTCTTTAACACTCAAAGTGTTGTTGTGGGCCTTTGCAACTAGATAAGCCCAAAAAGGTGTACTGTTGCTCTGTTTAGAGTTTTAGCTTTGCATTCGTGGAATGTGTCTTGCTTTACGGGGTACGTAACCTCAGTAGATATGTTCCTGCCTCTATTGACACAGATTGCTCCAGAGCATTGTTGGATTACGCCACCGCTGCCTTCATTAAGGTGTTTTACCGTGTACTTATCATTCAAGCATTTTGCTGTGATTTCTCCCTTGGTCTTACAGCCAGTGCCTCTTGGGGCATGTTGTTTCTTCCACTTCACCCACAATGTCCGTCCCTGTTTCAGTTCTGGTACAGTATATTAGCAGGCAATGGGTTCCTGCTGGGCCGACTTGCCCCTAGTTTGGTTTTGTTTGGCTCTTGTGGCATTGCCTACTCCACATTCTCTGGAATGAGGAAGTGCTATGTCTTTTGCCTTCCCTTCTTGGCTCACACTCGTGCCTTCTTTCCCTTTTCAGCAGTTGGATCTCTGCAGCCGCGTTGGTCGTGCACAATGTCTTGTGCTTGCTTTTCACTAGCACTTCCTATGCCGAGGTTTAGGCCCTTCTGCTGATGGCTTCTGACCAGACATGTTTTCAGACATGGTCTTTGTCATATTGTACATTGTGTGTTTGTTTTTATATATTATGTGCTGCTATAATTATCATTGTCTTCTCTCATGGGTGCACACAGCTGTACTTCTATTGAGACTACACCTCATGTGTCCCTTGTCTTTCTTTTGGTTTCTTACAAACAAACAAAAAACAGAGAGAGGAAAAGCAGTGGAAACACTATGTTTTTCCTTGTTCTGGTATCTTGGGTTTCTTAGTCCCAAGCTCTGTCTCTCTCTCTCTCTCGCTCTATTTCTTTATGTCCTCGAGCCTTGTGTTATATGTCCGGATTTGCCGGTATCCTTTAACCAGAATACTTGTGTGACTGGTTTGGTCAGTATGTCTATTTGGTGATACATTTCTGTATCTATACCGACGCATATGTGCTGTTTATGCCACATTTGACGTGCTCCTGCGTGCGTGGGGTAGCATAGAGAGTCCACACAGTCTGTATATGTGTACATATGTTCTGTTTATATGTCTCTATGCACATATGTTTTGGTTTCTGTATACGCAGGAGACATCTGTATCTCTATATAGGTCTCTCTGGCGGCATCCACTGTTGTGGATACTCATTGTGTCTGCTCTGAATCTATCATGATGCCCTCCTTTCCTTCGGAGAATCATTTTTGCGGATCCCTAGGATCCAGTACTCAGTTCTGCTTCTTGTCCTTGTTGCCGGAAGCTTATGGATTTTCTTCCCATTGCGCACTGGCCCTTTTGTTTGTCTGATTTTCCTTCGCCCCTTTCTTTCGGGTGAAGGACTCAATGCTGCCTTCTGTCAGACTGGTTTTGCCATTGCTTTATTCAGAGCTCCTTGTTTCTTGTAACAGCCATTTTTGCGCTTGCTGTTCCCATCTGTACGGTTTATCATTCTCCACGGACTAGTTCTCTTCCAGAACTTGGTGAGGCTCGATCGCAGACCCTCCTCCAATGGGGTATAGCTATGGTATCTAATTCTAAGTTAAGGAATATGCGGCTAGATGTCTCTATCAGATGGACAAGTTACTTACCTTCGGTAACGATGTATCTGGTAGAGACATAGGGCTACATACATCAAAATTGTAAATTGTGAATACCTAATTGCGAATTCCTGAGAATCGCAATTAGGTAATCGCAATTTACAATGTATGAAACTCAAAGAGTTTCAGATATCGATTTCTAGGGGTTCGCAAATCGCTCTACCTCATTAATATTAATGAGGTAGATCGCAATTTGCGACCCCCTATGAATCGCAAAAATCACGGAGATGGTGGCCTGCTGAGGTCAGCAGACCACCATGTCCGTGATTGCTTTTAAATAAAGCGATCTTTTTTTTTGTACAGCAGCCCGTTTTCCTTAAAGGAAAACGAGATGCTTTACAAAAAGTGAATTGAAAAGTTTTCTTTTCATTTTTTAAGAGTAGGCAATGGTCCGTGGGACCACTGCCTGCTCCTAAAGAATGCTGTAACAAACATTCACAAAGGGGACGGTGTCCCTTGGGGACCCCTTCCCATTTGCGAATGGGTTACCACCTACTTAAAGTAGGTGGTAAAATGTAAAGGTTTTGCGACCGCATTTCGGTCACAAAACATTCCTGCATACCGATGCGATTCGGTATTAGGAAGGGACGCCCTAAACACGCCCCTTCCTAATAGCGAATCGCAAACCCATTTTGCGATTCGGTAACAGGTTACCGAATCGCAAAATAGGGTTTGCTGCATCCTAATCGCATTTTTTGCGTTTGCAAACTGGCTGATTCTGCAAATTGGCCCTTTTGCGAAGGCAAATATGCTTGATGCATGTGCCCCTCAGTGTAGCCGCAGATTCCTTAACGCCCACCCTTCCTCCCTGCTCTGCGAGGACTTTTTCAGGTTGGGTTGTTACGCCAACTGGTCTTTCTGCCAGTGATCTCTGTCTCAATGAATGGTTGGTCTGCTTCACATCCTTGACCACGTCAGGAGGTCTTATTCTGTGTTACTTGTAACTTTCACCACCCATTCTCGTATTTGGGTGGTAGGTTCATATATGCATGCACACTCTTGCACCCTTCCAGTGTGGGGGTGGTGGGTGTCTCTTTGCCTCTGACACTGTCAATAGATCATATTTGGTGTGCATTGTCGAACACTCTCTGTTGTTGCAGGATGGTTGACATTTACCGTGACATTCCTGTCCATTCCTGTTTGCCTCATACGAGGGTATGGTTCTTCCCTTATGCGGGGTGTTTCTGTGGGGCAAGTACTTGCTCTTGCCCTTGTTTCATTTTCATTCTTGGGTATTTTCATTAAATCCATTTCTGATGTTTCACATCTTTTGCTTCACATATTTAAAAAAAAAAATGTTTTTGGGACACTGTTCCCACATCCAGTTTTAGTGGTGGCTCCACGTTCTGGCGCGGAAAAGTTTCACAGTAGAAAACTGACATTAGCGCGCCGGGAGGGAATTATATGGCTCCACTGACGTCATATCCATGGACGACTTCAGGATGGAGCCATGCGACGCCGCCCCCTGGCACGCAGAGGTACTGCTGAAAGATCTCCGGATCCAGACTGGCGCCTGGGGAAATTCTAAGTTAAGGAATCTGCGGCTAGACTATGTATCTACCAGATACATCGTTATCGAAGGTAAGTAACTTGTCCTTTTAGACACAGAGCACTTGCACTTTAGTACTGGTCAGCAGTGGTAAAGTGCCCAGAGTCCTAAAGCCAGCAAAAACTAAATTCAGCACACAGTCGAAAACAGGAGGTCACAAGCAAAACAACAGGGGAAACCATGCCAAAAGATGCCAGGCCTAACAGCCATAGACAAGGCCTAATCCTCCCTCAAAAAAGTCTTCCACTCCAACCTTTTTGCCAGAGCCTGGCGTTTCTAAGGTTGCTCACATAGCCGTGCCTTTTTCAGAGGCCTCCAACGTGGGTTTGATGGTCACCAGAGCACAACCTAACAGGATTACGGCTGTGGCAACACCTTCTACCTCTCCCACTCTCAAAGAGCCAGGCATGGGAGCGGCGGCTTCCAATCTGGAATGCATGGAGGAGCGCAGCTTCAGTTACAGGTAATCCTGATTTCTTTATCTCAGGTATCATTTGGGGGGGTTGAATTTGTCTCTTTTTTCACAATTGGGCTCAGATAACTCAGGATGCCTGGGTCCTCCAAATTGTCCAGGAATATCAGATAGTGTTTTACAGGACCGCATCCCAACTGGCCCCTCCTCGTCCTCTGTCTTTTTCCCTTTCAGACCAGGCAGTCATAGAGGAGAACATTCGAAGTGTGTTGGCCAAAGGTGCCATTTCCCTAACATCCAAGAGGTTTTTGCAGTACCATCTTCTTGGTTCCCAAGTGGGGTAGGGGTTCACAGGCTGGTTCTCAACCTCATGGACTTCAACAACTGGGTTTGTTATTGCCATTTCAAAATGGAGGGCATTCATCGATGCAGAGACCTCCTCAGAGAAGATGACTGGATGGTCTGACTAGACCTGAAGGATGCTTACCTCACGGTCCCGATTTTTCCTCCTCACCGCTGATATCTCCAGTTGAAATGGCGAAATGCCTGGTTCGAGTATTCTGCTCTGCCTTTTGGTCTATCTTCCACCCCTTGGTGTTTCATCAAGCTAATGAAACCTGTGGTGGAATTCTTATGAGCTTGAGGGGTGTGTCTTATAATTTACTTGGACAACCTCCTTATTTTGGCACAGGAGAAGATCTCCTCCTTTCACACTTGAACTCCTTCTTCAACAGTTGAGTTTCCTTCTGAATTTGGAGAAGTTCTGATTGATTCCTTCACAATTGATAGAATTCCTGGGCTTCCAGATAGATTCAGTGAATACTCGGTTATTATTGCCCCCTCAGAATATCAAGGGCGTCAAGAGGGAATTGAAGTCCCTTCTAGCCAAGGAGATGGTATCTCTGAGGCAGGTGGCTCAAATTGTGGGGTTGCTCACATCCTCCATTCAATCCATTTTTCTGGGTCCTCTTCATTATTGAGCTCTCCAGCGGCTCGAAATTCATCACCTCCTAAAGGGCCTGTCCTATTCGGACTTGGTTCACCATCCCAGAAAACCAGGGTAGAGATGGATGGTGGCTGAGTCACATGGAGACCTGCAATGGCAGGGCGATTTTTGGTTCTCAACCGGACATCGTCATAGAGTCAGAGGCAAACAGGTGGGGCTGTGGAGGATGCTGAGGTTCGAACTCCACAGGCAGTCGTTGGACGGAGGAAGAACTTCAGCTCCATACCAATCATCTGGAAGTCCTTGTGGGTTTGTTTGCCATCAGGGCGCTGTCTCCTCAGAAGTTATCGGGTTGCATCCTTCTGAGAATGGACAAGTGTCAGCAGTCCGATATGTCAACAAACTGGGGGGCACCAGATCTTACATGTTGGTGGAGATTGCTAAAGAAGTTTGCCATTGTTGCCTGCAGCACAAGATCTCGGTTATTGCGGAACATCTGCCGGGTTGCTCCAACACGATTGCAGACTTGAATTCCAGGTTTCTGAATGACTCCAGTGATTGGAGGTTAACTCCTCCCATCTTTCAGTGGCTTCAACATCTATGGGGTCTTTGCCTGATAGACTTATTTGCGTTCTGTCTGAACGCCGATCTTCCCCAATTCTTCACTTGGAGGCCGGCCTCTCTAGCCTTGGTGACCAATGCCTTCCTTCTAGACTGGAGTCATGAGTTAGTGTACACCTTTCCCTCATTAGTAATGATTTCTTGTCTTGAGTGGCAGATCAGCTGAGGCATCAAAGAGTGAATCTGGTCCTTGTGAACCCTCTCTGGAGATCTCAATCCTAGTTCCCAACTCTGATGGATCTTTCATGCAATCTTCCAGTGTAACTTCCTCTAATGTGGGCGCTTCTGACAGATCCCTCGGGGAACCCGCACCCCCTGGTTCTACAAGAGACGCTTCATCTCATGGCGTGGTGTCTTTCAGGAGATGCTGGAATCTGCCAGGGCTTTTGCAGCCAGCTGAGATGTTTGTCACCCAGTCTTGGTCTTCCATCAGCCATAAGTGATATGCTTCAGCATGGCGGCGATGGGTCCGTTGGCGTGATCCACAAGGTCTTGATCCCGTGGGGGTAGACTTATCGCAGGTAGTGAATTTCCTGTCCACTCCCGCAGTGGAGGGTATGGCTTATCCATCTGTGAACAATTTTCGTTCAGCCATTTCCACCAGCCATAATTCCCTGGATGGTAAACCCATCGAAGTGCATCCTTTGGTTTGTAGAATCATGCGTGGCATCTGAGTCTGAAAGCCCCTGAGGCCTGGTTATTCTCTGCTTTGGGATGTAAATGTGTTGCTTAGATTCATACAGGACTGGCCAGAGTACTCCCTTCTCTCACATAAGCAGTTGTTGCCCAAAATAACTACCCTTCTTTATCTCATCTCCTGCCCCAGAGTCTCGAATGCCAAAGCTCTCGACATTGTAGGTAGAGTGTTTACTCTGAAAGGAGTTTCTTTAGGACTTTCCAGGTGCACAAAAACATTTACTAAACGTATTTCTGATCTTAGCTTCCAGACAATCCACAGCTGTGAGTTGTTAAATGCCTTAAAGCTACTAGCTGTCAACCCGGTCGATCAGACGTGATGCTTCAGTGCAATTGCTACTTGCTCTGCAGAAACCCTTTGGTCCGGTGGCCTTAGCCACGTTGGCACATTGTGTCAAATGGTTGCTGGTGGAAGCAGGAGTGGATGTGTCTGTGTTCGGTGCACATTCAGTAAAGGGGGCTATGGCATCTACGTTCTTTATATTGGGGTCTTGTTAAGAGGCCATCATGAGAGCGGCTGATTGGTTATGAGACTCTGGGGCAGATTTACAAGCCCCTTGCGCCACCCGTACGTCACTTTTCCCATCTTAAAAATGACGCAAAAGTGGTGCAAGAGGCTTTAAGCCCCTCTATTTGTAAATGCTTTTAATATAAACCTTTTGTAAATGTTGCACCTGTGGTGGTGGATCAGCTTTAAACAAACATAATCTGAGCCTCCAGTCCTGACATAGAATTAAAACTTTTCAAGCATTTGCGTCAAGAATTTTCTATCCAATTAAGGACATGGAGGCAAGGATTATCCCACCCGCACAATTGATTCATTTATGATTGCATGAGATTGCGTTGTTGATGATATTGCTCCCCTCCTACGTAGCTAATTTGTGGTATATGGCAAAGGTTACTCCTCTCTCTTTTTCCTCGACAGGTTCAGATCAAAAGCAGAGTTGAGCACATTCGGGGCTGAGGGGCTGAAGTTTTCAGGTTCCGATGTTGGCGGCATTCTTGTCGATATTTTCTACGTTTCTTCAGTTGCCTTCAATTTTCCAGCATTGGATCATGTTCCAAAGGCTAGAGGATTAATGGCTGCATTAGGCTTTTCGAAATGCTCAGGTTCATGGTTAAGCTGCAGGAACATTTGAGTTGCAAAGAAAGAGGAGGAGTCCTCGTAGATTGTCTGCAATATAGGGTTGGGTGACTCCTGATTGGTTAATGGACTTTTAGGAAATGTAGTTTGTGTTTTACTGTGCTTTTATTGGCAGCTGTAAGTTTTGCAGTAAAGATAGAGAAGCATAATCCTCGCAACTGTGCCCTTAATAGAATTGAAAATTCTTGATGTGGATGCTTGAAAACTTTTCATTATTCTGAAAGGACATTCACAAGAGAGATGAGGGGCTGACCACACAGCCCTGCCTCTTTCAACAGGATCTGCTGTCGGCAGCATCCTTCCTTTCTGTTTGTAGGAAGCAAGCTGGCAATGTTTTTTTTCATTCAAAATTACAGATCACAAACAGGACTCGCCAGAACAAATTTTGGCGGCCAGGGGACTCGTGTACCGCACCACTAGGTGTCTTATAGACTTCTTTTGATTACTGAACTGATTGTTGCCCACCTCAAATGGCTAGCCACCAAATTATGCTATTCATAACTAAACTTCTAACACAGTAGAGAGGCAACTGCACAAAATTCATAAGTAAACTGAGAGGGTTCACTGGGCGAAACGCGTTGGCTGCGTACAACTGTTCTTCGACTGTAAATGAAGAAATTACGAGAATAAAAAGAAATCACAGATCATGAAAAAGACCTCTCGATTCATCTATTTCTGTTGATTGCTTAGCACATTGCTTTTACTTATACATTTTGTGCAGTTGCCTCTCCACTGTGTTAGAGGACTCGCCAGAACCCTGTCTACTTTTTGTACTTAGCTCCCTGAGGCCAGGGGTGGCAAGAGAAACGCTAGCAAGCCATGTGTCGCAGCTGTGACCCCTATGTGGCATCCAAGATAGTAAATAAGACCCGTCTTACCTCCTATCTCGGAGTAATATATTTATAAAAATATATAATATTAAAAAGTTAACATTAATTTAATAACTTACAAAAATTAATTCATACATATACTTGCAATTTTAAAATAACTTTAAAGAATGATAGAACTATATTTTAAAATCAAAAATTTACATTAATGTATTACATAAATATTTCTTAAATCAAAAGATATTAATGATTTGTATTTTATCATAAACCCCAATATTATGCATTTTAACATTACAGAAAATACAATATTAAACTAAAATACATAAAAATGTTTTAAAAACAAAACATTTAAAAATAAATTAATGCAATATATTGATTTTAAAAATACCATTTTCAATTAACTACCCTCAAGAAAGTTCTGAAAATATTTAAAGAAATAAAAAATAGCAACCAAACTCCAATCCATAAACCTTTCATAAGTGAATTAAAGAAGCTATTCAAATAATCTAGTTTAAGGGCAATCCTACAAACATTGTGACAAATACATACATTTTGAGGTGAAAGGAATCATTGTAACTATTCCAAGCCTAATCTATTAGAAATTTGAGAAAATACGTACATTAGGGGGGTCAAATATACTATTCTAACCCCATACATTGGGGGAGAGGGGAAGGGACAAATTTACTACTCTAGCGCCAGTATAACAAACATTGAGAAAAATACATATATTTGTCGGGGGCACATATACTATTGCAACTCCAGTCCAAAAACATCAGGGACACAACCTAAGAAAAATATTTTAAAAAGTCATATTTTTCTTTAAAAAACAGCAATTTTGGTGTGGCTTGGACCGTCAAGATGGCAGTCGCATTCTAGGAGTGCTCCGGACCCCTCCGTCATCCGCTTTATTCCCACAAGCCCATAGGAGGAGAGTCGCGGCCCCTGCAGCTGGCCTTGACCCACTGACACCGGGGGCAACCTGCCTTGGCCTGTGAGGCTGCTGATGTGATCATCAGGGCCTGGACCAGCGCTGCGGTCAATCCGGCTGCTTCACCTAAGATGGTGGGCGCGGCGGCCTGGCTGGCTCGGCTGGGATCTCAGCCTCTTTGACCTCCCAACACTGTGACGGAAAGATGCCTGGTCTCCCATCCGAGAGCCGGGCGCAACACAAACTGGAGATACCCACCTGCCGGGGCCTCTGACGGTGGCGACCGTCCAAGATTGGAACAGCGCAGCGGCGAATGCGGCGACCTCGCCCAAGATGGCGGTCTCGGCTCCATGCTCAGAGCAGCTGGGAGGTTGACTGCAAAACCCGACCAACGCTGCAGTGAAGTGTCGCCTGATCCCTCAACCGAAAATAAGGTGAGCCGTCATCCAAATGCACCCACCTGCTGCGGCCTCGGGCGACACAGAAGAGGCTCTGGGCTGAAACGAGCGGAGGAGCCTGGACTGTGCGGCACAAGATGACCCCAGAACACCAAGCAGGGAGTGCAGACGGACGCAGCACATCCAGGACAGGCCTGAGGTACTGGGCCTCCTAGTGGCCAACATTGACGGAGCCCCACAGCTGCCTGAAATTCCCGAGTAGTGCAACCCCTCAGGTCCATCGGGGGCACGAGGATGAGACTCGGGGCCCAACCAATCAAACGGCACTGGAGGCCTGAACCCCAGGCGGCGGGCTCTTGTCAGGGACCGCTGGAGGAGTGCGGAGCCCTGTAGGCCACTCGCGGTGTCAATCACAAGCGGTAAGCGGGCGGCCTGGGGCAGATTGGGTGGCTTGTTGGGGCGGAGGGCCAGAGGGCGGATGAGGGACTGCCGTGAGCTGGCCCCCTCCCTCTCCAAGCTAAGACACCACCGAGTGGGGCAGGCACTCAAACCACACAGCGGCCGGCCCGGGCCCACTCCACTCGGGCCCCAGCAGAGGACCTAGCCATTTCCCCCACCTGTGGACTGCACACGGGGGGCCTGAGACAGCAAGCACCAGAGGACTGAGGACCACAAGATCAAGGCCTAGCCCTCTCGTGAGGCAGCTGTGACCGGAGGGGAGAACCCCTATGTGGCGATAACAACCGGCGGTGGAAGGCAACGCCATCACGAAATCTCACCGGTTCGTGGCCTCCTACCGATGCCGGGGCGGCCGTGGACCGGGGATCGGCGCCCCCCCCAACCACAAAGCACGGGAGACTGAGATCCCTGAGGCGACTCCGCATCAAGATACACCGGAAAATCCCAGAGCCCTGTGGGCCGTTCCGCACCATCAAGGAACGGTGGTAAGCGAGCGGCCTGAGGCGGGTAAGGTAGTCAGATGGCACTTAGAGCCGAGATCCGGGGGGGACTGCCTTGGGTCGGGCCCCTCCCACTCTTGACCCCGGAATATTACCAGACGGGGCAAGCGTTCAGACTGCATTACGTCAGACCTGGGTCCCCACCCAGGGACCGGCAACGGACCTAGCCGTCGACCCCACCAACACACTGACTGCTGCAGACCTGACAAAGGGATCGTCAGAGTGCCGGCGGATGCAGGACCTAGCCCAGGCTCCCTCGGGACACAGATGTAGCCTACGAGGTCCCAACGACCGGAGAGTGAGGGCGGCAAGGTTCCCGATACCCCGCTGGTTCCCAACCAACCAGCGGAATGGGGCAAAAGTGTTTGTGGCAAGCGGCCCATGCCTCCACAGCGGCTATACGAGCACCCAAACTCGCAAACCTACGCCCGTCCTCACGAGACAAGAGATCCCTTTGTCACTTGAAGGGCCTTGAATCTCGTCCACATACCTGTCAAGACACACACTAGAAGACGGTCACCAGCCCCAGGTCAAACAGCCTGTCACGTGACCCGGAGTCATTCCGAAGACAGGACTCATCACTTTGCTCCTACTTAACCATGGGGAAAGACCGAGGTCGGAAACCCACAGCTACGCAAACCAAAATGGACCAATTCACATTGAATGGACCCGGACCCGTGGAGGGCGCCATGGAGAAGCCGGCTCTTCCCGAGGGGGGCTTCACCACAATCCTCTAGGCGTTCAGCTCATCACAGGCCTCAGTCGAAAATGAAATTGGTGAAGTCCGGGTTGATATGGCCCTTATGCGTCACAGAAGCAGAATCCTGTCTTTCCACGGTCGAAGACGACGTCCAACACTTAAAAGACCAAGTATCTCAACTGCGGACCCACACAAAAGAACTACATAGAATAGCCAAAGACGCCGAAAATCATT
The DNA here is from genome assembly GCA_963921515.1 of Calotriton arnoldi. Classification (NCBI taxonomy): domain Eukaryota; kingdom Metazoa; phylum Chordata; class Amphibia; order Caudata; family Salamandridae; genus Calotriton; species Calotriton arnoldi. The sequence goes on along the minus strand of CAWUFW010001687.1, from coordinate 2,466,539 downwards.
TGAGGTGCAATAACCTCCGATTGGTGGGTTTTCCTGAAGAGATCGAGCAAGGCCGAGCAGCAGCCCTTGTTGAGAGATGGGCCAAGTCTTGGATGCCGGAAGACACACTGTCAGCTTGGTTCGCGGTGGAGAGGGCACACCAATCCCTGGCGCCCAAACCACCGCCGGGCGCCCCACACCGACCCATCATCGCCAGGATCCTTAACTTCAAGGACAGAGATGCAATCTTAAGGGAAGCCCATTCCCAAAACACCCTGACCTACCAAGGACACAAATATAATGGTTTTCCCAGACTATGCCAGGGAGGTCCAAGCTCAGCGGCGCTCGTACACCGACGTCAAGCAAAAGCTGCGGGCTCTCAACCTCCAATGTAGACTGCTCTTCCCGGCCCGCCTCCGAGTCGTCTACCAGGACAAAGCCCACTTCTTTGAATCCCCATAGTCGGCCTGGACCTGGCTGACTGAGGAGCATCCCCTCAGGCCTTGGGTCACGGCCTCCCCTCCGAGACCCCGGGCTGGAACTGCCCCACCAACATTTTCTGGAGCCTGGAGAAGACGTACACGCTCATGCACAGGCCGTGGCACCCAAGGAGAGACTTCGGCTTTGCCCACCTCGGCCATCCAGAGTCCTGGGGCCCAACATGAAGTTTCAGACTCCCAGACGCAGCGACGGAGCCAAACCTTGGAAGGACCGATCGCCGGGGGAAGCCCCCCCATAACTCTGAATACCGCTTCCACAGACACAGACCTCTCCCGAAGCCCACTGATCTGAAACGGGCGGTCTGACTTTAGCCACATATGGGGTCGGGACTGTCCAGGAGGTTGAGACAGGATGTCACAGTGACTCAGTGTAATTAGACACTTTCTGCCAATGCAACGGACATATCCGAATTTAAGGAGAGGTCCACCACGCAACTGTTACACTAAGCATAACAGTTTAGCTTGTTAACCTTGTCATTGTTAGGGCGACAGATGCTTCCATTCCAGAAGTATAGGGTGGGGGGTTGAGTCGGGACCGTTGTCCTAAGTTTTGGTTCACCTCTGTAAGGTTCTTACAGAACACATCCCAGTCACCAGCGTGAATGCACGTGAGACCCGCAAAGCATATCCCTAAGACCACTACACACTTGCCCACGACCCAGCCCATCCCTTGGGAAGGATGAGCCACCTGTTCCTCTGGTCCCCATGCACTACTCATGACGCACACCATGTATAGCAAGGAGCCCCTTCGGGTCCTTTCATGGAACGTCAACAGACTCTTAGATCGAGTAAAGCTCACAGCGGTCCTGAGGCATGCCCACAGACAGGCACCTGACGTGCTATTGCTTCAAGAGACTCACCTGATGGGAACCACTGCCCCTTCCTATCGAAATATGGGTTTGACAGATCTTGGCACTCTGGCTTTGAACGGGGCTCACGTGGAGTGGCAATTCTCCTCAGGCGGAACCTCCCCTTCGTACTCACCCAGGCCACGAGGGACCCTTCGGGCTGCTTTGTGGCTTTGTCCGGATCATTAGGAGGGAACATTATCAATCTGGTGTCAGTATACATCCCACCGGCCACCCTTACAACCACCTTGACCAACGTTAGCGACTTGTCACCTCCCTGCCCATGTGCAAGACAGTGATTGGGGGTGACTTCAATGCCTTTATGCACCCAGACCTTGACACTACAGGTTTGCCCACGACTAACAGGAAACTGTCTGCAAAGAAAATGGTAAATTGGGCGTCAACCCTGGGCATATGTGACGTCTGGAGAACATGGAACCCTAGAAGCACTTACTACACCCACACATCCGTGGCACACCACACCCACGTGCGCATTGACATGATATTTATGCCGGCCCCCGAATGCCAGAGAGTAACCAACATTACCATTCTCCCCCGAGGGATCTCGGATCACTCACCACTACTCCTTCAACTGGGTGGCTATGCAGGCGTAGCGAGACCCATCTGGAGACTGAATGCTTGGTTCCTCCAAGATAATAAGATCCGGAAGACAATTGGGGAGGAAGTACGGCAATACTTCCTCACTAATCAGGGTTTGGTTCCCTCCCCAGGCACTCTCTGGGAAGCAGGCAAAGCCACCATCCGCGGCTTCCAAGGGACAACTCAAAGCTAAGGGACAGGCTCAAGACAACCCCACTGGCCCTCCTTGAAGCCCAGGCGACTCAACTAGAGAGTACCTTGGCTGGAGCAGCGGGCGAAAGTAGCGAGAGGCAACTTTCACTGTTGAGAGACGAAATCAAGCAGATCTCGCTAGACTCAGCTAAATTGTTGTGGAGGTCCTCCATTGCCTGGACCTACGGTTGGGGTGACAAAAACAGAAAAATACTACATAGACTGGCATTGTATCCGCAGGCGAACCGCATAGTCCCCGAGGTCCAGGACTCCTTCGGAGTCACTCATCGTACGCCAACCGCAATAGCACAAGCCTTTGCTGACTATTACTCTTGACTATATTCGGCCCAAAGGCCCGAGGCCACACTCTGAGAACTAGCTAGCCTGGGAGGGATTCAGCTTCCCCAGCACTGTGCAGCCGAAGCGGGTGGTATAGACCTCCCCATTACACAGGAAGAAATAGGTGACGCCATCTCTCTAGTTTCGGCCGGGAAAACGCCGAGCCCAGATGGGTTCCCGCAAGAGTACTGCGCCGCGTACCGAGATATACTGATTCCTCATCTCTGCAACCTGTTAACAGAAGTTGCAGAGACCGGGGCATTCCCACTCGAAACAGACTCTGCGACCGTGGTCGTCATTGCTAAGACGCAACCTCCCTCACCTTCATGTGCGGACTACCGTCCAATCTCACTTATAAACACAGAGGTCAAGATGTACACCACGATCCTGGCCCAGCGGCTGCGACCACTCCTCTGTAAACTTGTCCACCCGGACCAATGTGGCTTCATGCCGGCGCGTAGCACAAGACAGTGCCTTTGGCGCCTCTATCTAGTCCTTGCGAATCGCCACTCACTCACCCCCTACCTAGCACTCCTACTAGTTGACTTCGAAAAGGCCTTCGATACAGTCAACTGGCAATACCTGGACAGTGTGCTGGACTGGGCCACCACTTACATCGCCTTGTCCGAGCACTATACTCCAAGCCCAAAGCAAGAGTCTGTATAAACCGGGCCCTTTCGGAGACCTTCCCAATTGGTAGAGGAACGAGGTAGGGATGTCCCCTATCCCGCCTCCTATTTGCCCTGGCGATGGAGCCACTGGCATGCCTCATCCGGGCAGACGAGCGAGTGCGAGGCTAGAATTGGAAGGGCACCCACGAAGATAAGATTGCCCTGTACGCGGACGATGTCCTTCTCTTTTTAGCACACTCGTTGCAGTCTGGGCCCAGCTGCCTCCAAATCCTCCGCACCTTCGAGCAGGCATCGGGACTGGGCCTAAACCCGGCTGAGTCAACTCTAGTTCCCCTTCACATATCAAGAGAATGCTTTGACTGGCAGTCAACCATTCCCATACGGCGGCAGTCGTTCAAGTATCTGGGGATCTGGGTCGCGTTACTCCCAGACCTGGCCTGGTCACTTAACATTACCCCACTGGCCAAAAGAGCTAAGAAGGATCTCCGAGGATGGCAAAATTTGCCACTCAATCCCTTAGGGAGAATAGCCCTATTCAAAATGATGATTCTCCCCCGCTTCTTATACTTTATTCAGAACACCCCGTTCCATCTACCACGCAGTTGGTTCAGGGATCTAGAAAATATCGCCACAAGATTCCTTTGGGGGAATTCGAGATCACAACTGGCCCTCACCCACTGCCGGATCCCGCCTTTTGACGGGGGTATGGGCATGACCAATCTTTATCTATACTACCTAGCTACCCGATTGCTCGTTCTGCACGATCGGTTCAACAGCGGCTGGTCCGACCCGGCATACAGGGTTGAATTGGAAGACTTGGGACTGACACAGATCCAGGCAATGATGTATGGAGGGCCAGTGCCCACGACCCTTCCGATGGTGACTCGAGCGGTCCTGCTGGCATAGCGCTCAGCCTCACGCTACACCCACTGGGACATAAAACTGACACAGCAAACACCCCTCTGGCAGGGTACCTGGCTGGGGGAAGTTGGGGCTCTGGAGGGCTTCAAGAAGTGGGACCTCATTGGTATCTCACAACTGGGAGACTTGTGGGCGGGGGACCAACTACGCTTGTTCCAAGACCTACAGACCCGCTACACCCTTCACCCATCGCAATTTTATAAATACTTGCAGTTGCGCCACGCCCTTCACACGCACATACCGATGGGTACAATGCTGCCAGAGTTCAGCCCAATGGAGGTGCAGATTACGATGGGGGGTCTGGGGAAAGGGGGGGTATCGAGAATATATTGCTCCCTGACCAACAACAGTCCAACAACACTTGACCCCCTCAGGTACCAGTGGGAGGCATGGTTGGGCCCGCTGGATGAAGAGGATTGGCAGGATGCTTGATGGCCCCCAAAACCATTACTACCTCTGCCAAGCTCCGCCTAGTCCAGCTGTACTACCTTCACTGTGTATACCTCACCCCTAGTAACCTTCATTGGGCAGGCTTAAGATCTACCCTTCTTGTACACAATGTGGGCTTGAACCTGCAGATTTTTATCACATGGTGTGGGCATGTCCACGTCTCACCCCATATTGGGAGGCACTGGTATCTGAACTGACGGCTGTCCTGGGATGGGTGGTGCCGCTTAAACCCTTGAACTTACTCCTGGGTATCACGGACGGCCTGGACGGGAACAGGGCGGACAAGCTCTTTCTGGGCACTGCCATCGTGGTGGCCAAACGGGACATCGCCGCCGCATGGCTGAATCCTACCCCACCTAGCGTAACCAAATGGCGCAAAGGCGTAGACTGGTGTGCAGCGCAGGAGAAGCCACTGTATGAGGCTAGGGGTTGTCCAACCAAGCACTGTAGGGTCTGGGGAAAGTGGTTGGGCCAGCTTGAGTAACAAAGTTCCTCCATCTCCCTTTGGGGTCGAGTCTAAGCATGACCTCAGAGATGAGTATGGGCCACAATGTGTGTTGGCGCTTATTTGGTGATGACAATCAATTAATGTATTGTACAAGAAATGCAATTACAGTGCTGTATTTTACTGTTCTGAAAATCAATAAAATTGGTTATAAAAAAAACCCCAGCAATTTTATGATAATATAAAATAAAATCAATACATACACTAAAACCCCATATTAAAACAGTTTGGTAAAGTAAATTGTATTGTAAATGTTGATATAATAGTAAAACTGTTAAAAACAATGTACTTACCTTCAATATTTTGATCCACAATATTTTTGTAGTCACAATATTCTGACCACAATGTTATATTTTTGAGTCGATATGTATTTAGGTGGAATATCACCAGTTCACTGGCTGATCCTTCATCATCAACAAACTATAAGAGGACCCATGGGACCTTGCTCGCAACTCAAGGGTGGAGAAACAGGCTATGCCACCCCCCTCTTAACTAAACAGCTTAATACGAGACCATCAGACCTGTGAAGATCCGAGAGATCTGCCACATATTGCTGGTCACAGAAGCACTCTAACATAGACCACACATTCGGGTCCTGATAGTCTCATACTCTAAGATAATTATAACGCAGTACATCTAGGCAAATCTCCCTTCACATCGCATAATGACCATCACATGAAGGAGGAATATAACATAGTCTGTCAGGCAGACCACTGATTTCCCCTCACACGTTCTCTACATCTTTTATTTCTCCAGATCCATAAGATCTCAAAGTGGACAAACTCAGCCAGCATAGGAGATTAGATAGAGAACATAAAAAAGCTAATCAGAGCTGCCAGTGTACCACAAACTATAAAACAGCATTGACAAAGCCAATACGTCTCGCCTATATGAGAGCTATTGGGTATGTCAATGTCATGGCTAAAAGTTAGTGTTGTGGTGTAGAGTAAAGTGACGTAGAGTACAGTGGATAGAGTGGCATAGAGTGGTGTAATGCAGATTGGCATGGAGTGGAGTGGCATAGAATAACGTAGAGCGGAGTGGTGTTGAGTAGAGTGGCGTAGAGTACAGTGGAGTGGCATAGACTAGAGTGCAGTGGTGTAGGGCGGAGTGGCATAGAGTAGAGTGGCAAAGAGTAGAGTAGATTAGAGAGGCATAGAGCAGAACGGCATAAGGTAGAGTGGAGTAGGGTGGAGTGGCATAAAGTGGAGTGGCGTACAGTGGAGTGGCCTAGAGTAAAGTGGAGTAGAGTAGAGTAGCGCAGAGCAGCATAGAATAGAGTGGCATAGAGTGTAATGGAGTGGGGTAGAGTGATGTGGCATAGAGTAGTGTGTATAGAGTGGAGTAGAGTGGTTTAGAGTGGTGTAAAGTGGAAGGGCAGAGAGTTGGGTAGAGGGCGTAAAGTCGCATGAAGTAGAATGGCCTACAGCGGAGATGTGTAGAGTAGAGTGTGTAGAGTATAGTGGCGTAGATTAGAGTGGAGTGGCATAGAGTACAGCAGTGTGGAGTGGCATGGAGTGCCATAGAGTTATGTTGAATGGAGTTGAATAGAGTGGTACAGGGTGGTGTGGAGTGGCGTAGACGAATGGAGTGGGATAGAGCAGAATGTCGCAGAGTGGAGTGGCATAGAGTGGGGTGGTGTAGAGTGGCTTAGAGTGTAGTGGAATGGCATAGAGCGGCGTACAGTACAGGGGCCTGAAGTACAGTGGCTTAAAGTGGAGTGGTGTAGAGTGCCGCAGAGTGGCATTGTGTGGTGTGGAGTGGTGTAGAGTAGTGGTGTATAGGGGCGTAGAGTGGAGTGGCATGGAGTGGAGTGGCATAGAGTGGAATGACATAGAGTAGAGTGACATAGAGTAGAGTGGCGTAGAGTCGAGTGGCATACAGTAGTGTGGCCTAGAGTAGAGTGGCGTGGCATAGAGTGCCATAGAGTGGGATTGTGTGGAGTGGAGTGGAGTATAGTGGAGTGGAGTGGATTGGCATGGAGTGGTGTAGAGTAGAGTGGTGTAAAGTGGAGTGGAGTGGAGTGGCAAAGAGTAGAGTGGCATAGAGTAGAGTGTGTAGAGTGGAATGAAGTAGTGTGGAGTGGCATAGAGTGAAGTAGATCAGAGTAGCATAGAGTAGAGTGGCAAATAATATGGAGTCATAGAGTGGAATGGAGTGGCGTAGAATAGAGTGGCATAGAGTTGAGTGTCGTAGAATGGTGTAGTACAATTGTGGGTGTAAGTAACAAAAGTGTCGATAGAGACGACAGAAATGAGAACCTGGACTCATCTTAAAATTTAAAATTGCTGGAAAGACGTGCAAATACATGCAGTCATAAATTCATTCATTGTAAAAAAAAAACTATGTAATTTAAAAGCTCATCTTTTGAAATCAAGAAAACCCAATGTAAAATAAATGTGCATCTTTTGAACGCATTTTTCACCCTTGTTTTGTAATGACAGAGCATAATTTAATGTGTTCGAGTGGTATCTCAATATTACTAAAGCGTCAGAGGGGTGAAAGCTGTACGCCGTATGCCAGTGTTAAAAGTAGGAAAGCACATTGCATGTCCAGGAATAATGCTGAATTGTTTATAAAAGAAATCTGATAGAGACATCTAGCCACAGATTCCTTAACTTTGAATTCTCCCCAGGTGCCAGTCTGGATACGGAAATTTTTTACAGCAGTACCTCTGCGCGCCGGAGGATGGCGTCATACAGCTCCGTGATGACGTTGTCTCCGGATATGTCGTCAGTGGAGCCATATAAGTCCCCTTGGGAGCGCGGACGTCAGTTTCTTCTTTTACGCGCTGCAACGCAGATCCAGAGAAACGTATCTCTGGCCTTTTTCGGCCTGCTGTGATGAAGTTTTTAGTCTGAAACAGTGTGCTCTATGCCCTCTGGATTTAAGTCTTATGGGTCCTGTGCTCGCAAGATGTCACGTACGGACCCACACTTCATCTGTATGTGGTGCTTAGGGGAGCACCATGATGCAGACTAGTGTGATGCCTGTCAGCGGTTGAAGCCGAAGGCGCTGCAGGAGCAGTGCATGAAGCTTCTGATGGTGCGGATGTCGCCCCTCTCAGGCCAGAGGTCGTTCCCGGAAGCGACACTCTTCACCCCGTTGTCAATGGGAACGGTCCCAGTCTCCGTCGACATCACACAGTAAGCGGCATCACAAGAGGTCGAAGAACCCGGCACAGTATGGCTTCTTCGACGGGATTGCGAAGGTGTCTCTTGCCCTATGAAGGAAGTGGCCCTCTAGGGCCACTCGGGTTTTCTTACAACCACCTGCTATGCCTTCCCAAGAATGAAGAGTCGGTCAAACAGTAGAGAATACAAACTTACATTTTATTAGCAAAACTCTGCAGAGGAGTCCATCATGACCTGCACCCTAAGATGTCTGCTGAGGGACTGGCCCCCCAACAGTCCCCACTGAATAATCATTCCTCTCGAGAAGCCCCCAACCACGCCCACAATGGAAAACTACCGGCCTGGGCCGATCATGAACAAAGAGGCACAGTAGGATGAGCTAACACCTGCCAGATGGGTACATTTTATCAGGAATCCAAGGCCACAGTGCTGGGTCTCAGCATCTCCTAACGTGGGAGCAGAAACTACACATTCGGATAAGTATGCGAGGGCAGAATGGCCTATTCATTAGTAAGTCGAGAAACAGCCTTGAACAGAAGGAAAAATAATAATGAAATACAGTGTTCTGCTGAGGCAAGCAATACGAGTAATGAGGCCTAACTCAGGCACAGTCTAAGCAGCCTAATAAGGATTACAAAATGCAAAATGGAGTCACACTCGCTAACTGAAGCCTGCGCATTACGGGGATAACTCAGTGGGTTGCATAACGTGAATACAAATGGCATCTATTTAGCCACACATTGCTAACCTAATATAGCGTGAAACGAGTGCGTTGCAGGGATGGGAATTTGAAACCTAACAGACCCTCCTTTTAGCATGGGTGGCTAAATGCTTTATTCGCTATCCGGTAGGGTCTTTACAATTCTAAGGGGGAGAAAAAAATTGCATAGTCACTCATGTTACAAGGGAAAACAAAACAACACATGAGCATCGAAATCTCAATACTCGAATTCTCGAATACTCAAAGATGCCCTTATCAATGAGCATTATGTCCTGAATTTCCTGCATCGTCATAGCAGACATCTTGTTATCTCGTCTTGGCAATGTAGGGGTAGGGGTAAGTTTATTCACACAATAGGTGCAACAGGCTGGAAGGCAATTAATGCATAAGCAACATGTAAAGATGACTCCTGCGATGGCTATTAGGACAAGTAATATCTTCCAACACCATGATGTCAGGAGACCCCAGAGCCACCCTGTGAGGGACCATGAACCATTATCTTGATGGATATCTGAAGCAAGTCTGTGTAATTTCTGTATTGCGGAGTACACATTAGAGGCACTATCAGGGATGTACACACAGCAGCTGCTGGCGATGACGCGTCAGGCTCCACACCTTTTCAGCCAGAATGACGTCTAAAACCATCCGATTTTGAAGAGAAACGAGCCTCGTAGCCTGAAGCTTGACTGTAATATTAGTCAGTATACCGGCAGTAGAATTAATAACTCCCTCAACTACTCTAGCAAGGCGACGAATATTAGGACTATTGAACATGGGACCCCAGAACGGCAGAATGCCCTTCATTATGTCAGTAAATTGCTGTAGGGAGGTATCTGTTTGATCAATATCGTCTGGGTTGACAACTCTCTTAACTCGATGTACCTGGAGATCCCTACGCTGTAGCTTATGATCCTTGTGGTAATTGGACGGTGCAATGTAAACGGGAGGTAAGAGGAAGGAAACATAACACCGGCCAGACCATCCTCTCGGAAGCCATGTATAAGCCTGTTCCCCACAGATGAAGTATACATTCGGAGGTGTAAGCAAAGGTGGGCTGCTAGTAGTGTTCAATCGGTATGTGTAGTTACAATGGCTCTGTCCTACCGAAATGTTCCCTGATCCTTCAACACAGAAACTAGCTGTTACATTGATCACCGGGACAGGCATGGCTTTATCTTCAGTGATATTGCGTTCCTGGAAACATTTAAAGTATTCAGTGACATTAAATCCTTGGAAATCTAGCATTTCATTTCGTAATCAAGTGACATTTTCGTTAGCCTCAAAAATGTTCATGCAAGCATCTTGGTGCAGGGTACCCTCCTTGCCATCTGCCCCAAGTGTATATCCCTGGTATATCCCTGGTATTGTTGCGGCGCACCGTGCTGGCCGCCAAAGAACACTGCCAGGGCAAAGCAACTCGGAAGAGACCAGACGCCTCGGAAGAACTACACTTCCCATGAGGCATTGAGAGCGTTACGCACGTGACGTCACGACGTGGCTGCAGCCGGGGATATGAAGGATTCCGGAACAGAGGTTGGGTGCCGTTGATTCTGGAGCCGGAGGCAGAAGGCGACACTAACAAACATCGTAGCGGTAGGGGTGCGGTTAGCACCAGTTTCTACTTCAGCAGCTGTCTTTTTATGTTGGGCCTTAAAGGCATCTTTGTTAATACTTCCGAGGGAAGCACGTCTGTTACTGCTGACTGGCTCTGTTAGACGAGCCGCTTTGAAGGCTCTTGCGGGGCTGGTCGTTTGGATTCTTACGCTGATCTTGATCCCGTTCACGGCATTAACTTGGGCAGTGGCACTACAGGGCTAATCTCTGTACGGTGCTATCTTGGAATCATACAGAGTATGAGTGGGTGATTAACGTGACCACTTGACATTGCGGTTGGTCTTCGTTAAGTCGCAAAGAAAGGGTTCCAAGAAGGATTGGAATCTTTGCCCAAGCAACTCGTGTTATTATACTTTGAATACTCATAGAGGGGGCAACAGAATCTGGGTTGCTCATATAACGAGACTATTATTTCTTGCTATGTTTATTATGTATCCACCAACAGGGGCTTGTTGAGCTTATCCAGATTGAAGCTCCGCTCCCTCCCCTGTACAGCATCATTTTGAAATTACCTTTGGTATGTAGCGTATGCTCCCTTCTCCATTGTATAGTACAGGCAAAGTAGTGTTGTGCATTAACGTGTTATCTATTTATAGATTTGGTGGTGGCTTCTCTACAAGAGGAACATCCCTTACAGGACGAAGAACTGTTATTTTTCCTTTACAGGTATAAGGGCCACCCGCAAAAGTTAGTGTATGGTCAGTTGTTATGCTTAGAGGTCTGGGGGCTTGATTTCATAAGTCATTTGTTCTCGTTACAGGTCTCCCTCCCCGCTGACCCCATCCTTCCCTTCCCTCGCCTGATCACCCCATTGAGTCTGTTGTGTCACTCAGACCTTGGGGCTATCGGGAGGTGGACCCCATTGAGCATCGTACGACTCCGAGGATTCAAGGACCTAACAGAATCAACGGCCCACGAATTGTTATCCTCCCGGTCGTACGCTGGCATGGCCACCTTAGAGGACGTCATAGGCGCCTTGGCCTTGATACAGGCTGAATTGGCTGCTTCTAGGGCTGAAACGGCTGCGTTGCAGGCGCAAGTGGACAGGATACAAAGAAACCCTTTTGATGTAGGAACAGCGCACCTTTCACGGGCTGCTCCGGTGGTGGTGGAAATCCCTACACCTATTCCTCTAGCCTCACCAGAAAGATTCTATGGGGATAGCAGCAAGGTACAGGTGTTCACTACACAGGTCTTACTGCACTTTACATGTAAGGCTAAGGCGTTCAGCACAAATCATGCCAGAGTAGCGTTCCTGATATCTTATCTGGCAGGGGATGCAGCTCAGTGGGCCGTACCGCTAGTCAAAAGAGATGACCCCCTCCTGCATGACTGGGACTCCTTTCTCATTGAATTCGAGAAAACGTTCAACCGTAGAGCAGCCACCCTCTCTGCAGATAGGGAGTTGCTGGAGCTGAAACAGGGTAACCGGGATCTCATCTCCTATTTAAACGATTTCAGGCGATTGGTAACGGAAACCGATTGGCCTGAAGCCAAGCAAGCGGCTATCTTTTATCAAGGACTGCAGGAAGAGATGAAAGACGTATTGGCCCAGATTGATCCACAACCGGAGTCTTGTGCAGATCTCATCAGCCTGGTCTTACGATTGGATCACCGTCTTAGCGAGCGAAAAGGAGACTATAAGAAGAAGGACAGATACGCACCTCGTCTTGAACCATCAAGAACCCCCGAAAGTAGTCAAAGCGCTAAATCGGAACCTATGGAAATTGGGGCAGTGCGCTCCCCTCTTACTACTGAGGAAAGGGATTACCGTCGTAAGAAAGGGTTGTGCCTCTACTGCGGTAGACGGGGCCATTTCATCAGGGAATGCACGCTGAGACCTAAATTTTCCCGATCTGATTTTAAGAAGGTGTCTACAGTTGGGGCTCGACCACCGACGGAAAACCAGCGTGCTTGAAGAAGGAGGAGGGGACCCCTTCAAGCCTGAAGTACATCCCTTCACTAGGAAATAACACCATGAATGATTATATTCATTTCTACGTGGATTTGCGGTTACTAATACAGGAAGAATGGCGATCGGTTCGGGCCATGCTGGACTCTGGTGCCACCGGTTGTTTCATGGACCAGGAACAAGCTCTCTCCTTGGGCATTGACTTACAAGAAAAGGAGACACCGGAAGCGGTGTTTGCAGTAGATGGACGACGCCTGGATTCTGGGCCCATTTGTTTCCAAACCAAAGCCTTGGAGGTTCTACAGGGAACTGACCACCGGGAAAGCCTGACCTTTAACATCATCCAGGCGCCACAATATGGGTTGATTCTTGGATTGCCTTGGCTGAGAACACACAACCCCCTGGTGGACTGGGAGGAAAATACTCTTCTGTTTACTTCAGAGTATTGCATCTCTCACTGTAAGCAAACCTGTGTCACCCCAGCCTTGGCCCTGGCTTCCTGTCATCACGTTGCTACTGCAGTGGAACAGGATATAAGTCTACCAGAGGAATATCAAGGATATGCCGAAGTGTTCAATGACTTAAAGGCGGAAGTGCTGCCACCACACCGGCCCTACGATTGCCAGATAGACCTAGTGCCTGGTGCCGTTATACCAGCGGGGAGAGTATATGCTCTCACGGAACCCGAAAATGCTCATCTCCGCGCTTACCTTGATAAATACTTGGCGCTGGGGTTCATACGGGAGTCTAAGTCCCCTGCTGCGTCTCCGTTGTTTTTCATACCCAAGGCTAATGGGGAGCTGCGCGCTTGTGTAGACTTCAGAGCATTGAATGCCATTACGGTTAAAAACAGATATCCGCTACCTTTGATCAGTGTATTGCTGGAGCAAGTGAAGAAGGCTGCGATCTACACCCGTCTGGATCTCAAGGGCGCATATCATTTAGTGCGCATGCGCAGCGGAGACGAATGGAAAACGGCATTCAAGACGCGCTTTGGGTTGTATGAATACCTGGTGATGCCATTTGGCCTATGCAACGCCCCCGCGGCCTTTCAATTCTTTTTGAATGATGTCCTGCGAGAATACCTGGACAAGTTCGTAGTGGTATATATCGACGACATTTTGATCTATTCGTCCAAGGAAGAAAATCACACACAACACGTGCGTACCGTTTTACAAACCCTACGAAACCACCATTTGTACTGCAAAATCAGCAAGTGTGAGTTTAGTGTGCCATCAGTTGAGTTCCTTGGAGTTATGCTAACCCCTTGGGGACAGGAAATGTCCGAAAGGAAGGTCGTTGCGGTTAAGAACTGGCCCACACCCGTGAATGTTCGGGATATTCAATGCTTCCTGGGGTTCGCCAACTTTTATCGTCGATTTATCGAGCACTTCTCTGAGTTGGCCGCCCCCCTCACACGGATGTTGAGAAAAAAGGCCATCTTCCAGTGGACAGAGGAGGCCCAAAAGGGGTTTGATGCCTTGAAAACAGCTTTTGCATCTGCCCCTGTTTTAGTGCATGCAGATCCGGATCGTCCATACATAGTGGAGGCTGATGCCTCGGATTCAGCGGTTGGGGCGGTGCTCTCCCAGCGACATACACAGACCGGCCAACTCCACCCTGTGGCGTATATGTCAAGGAAGCTCAATCCTGCGGAAATCAACTATACCGTAGCGGAAAAGGAATTACTGGCTATAAAGGAGGCGTTTGTAGACTGGAGGCACTTTTTGATGGGAGCCAGGCATGTGGTGACCGTATTCACCGACCACCGCAATCTTCAATTCATGACAGCAGCCCGACACCTGACACCCAGGCAACTAAGGTGGATGCTATTCTTCGCAGAGTATAACTTCCTGGTGACTTATAGACCGGGAAGCGAAAACAAGAAGGCAGATGCCTTAACCCGGCAAACGGCTCCTGTATGCCATGAAGGTGGTCCCAAAAACGCCATCATAAACCCGCAAAACCTGATAGGTGCTACCTGCACCGACATCTTCCTTCGGAGTGTGGCACACAACATCCACAATGAGAAGTGGAAAGACTGGTTGGAAAGGAACAAGGACTGGAAGGTAACAAAGGGACTACCAGTGCGAGGACACTAGCTGTTGCTGCCTATCAATTCCTTGCGCAAACAAGCCTTCAAGTGGTGCCACATCCTGCCCAGTGCAGGACACAATGGTCAGGAAAAGACTATGGAAAGGGTGTTAAGGCAGTTCTGGTGGCCCACCATTAAGAAAGACATTTCAGCATGGGTAAAGGAATGCATGACGTGTACCCAAATGAAAGCTACGCATGCTCGACCTGCGGGTCTCCTGCAGCCTCTTCCAACTCCGGAATATCCTTGGGAGAACATCTCAGTGGACTTCGTGGTAGGGATGCCAGTGGATAAGGGGCACACAGTCATATTAGTTGTGGTAGACTACTTAACTAAGATGGCACATTTCATCGCTTGTAAACAGCTCCCCACGGCGGGTACGTTAGCTCTGTTATTACTGGTACACGTAGTCCGATTGCATGGGTTGCCCAGAAGTATTGTTTCGGACCGAGGGGGACAGTTCACAGCTAAGTTCTGGAGGGTGTGGTGTGCGGCATTAGGCATTGCATCTAATATCTCCACCAGCTTCCATCCGCAAACCGATGGCCAGACAGAGAGGGCGAATCAAACGTTAAAGCAGTACCTTAGGTGCTACGTGGACGCTACAACAGAGGCATGGGTGGATAAGCTATGGCTAGCCGAAGTGGCATATAACAGCGCTGCGCACAGTTCTACTAACTTCACTCCCTTTTATTGTACATATGGATTCCACCCTCGGTTCACTCCTTTTCTGCGCCCTGCACATACTACCACCGTACCGGATGTTCAGGAAAGAGTAGCACACATACAACAGAGCTGGAGGGCAGCGCAGAAGGGCTTGAAGACGGCTAAAACACGATACAAAGCATATGCTGATAAACATAGGCGTCCAGGGCCAGTGTACAAGAAAGGAGACTATGTATGGTTATCCACCAAGAACATCAGGTTCAGGAAATACAGCATATTTAACCCCAAGTACATAGGCCCTTACCGAGTAACCAAGCTTATCAATCCAGTGGTAGTGAAGTTAGCATTGCCTTCCTCTTTGAGGATACACCCTGCTTTCCATGTGTCCCTGGTTAAACCGTCACATACAGGGAACAAGCACACCCCTGCTCCTATCATGGTGAATAACGAGGTAGAACATGAAGTGCGGGGTATTATGGACTCCAAAATATACCGCACTAGACTTTGGTATTTGGTAGCCTGGAAGGGCTATGGCAACGAGGAGAACTCATGGGAGCCCGCCACAGGAGTGCATGCCCCTCGTTGCACAGCGCTCTTCCATGGCCGCTTCCCTAGGAAGCCCTGTCTCTGTCAGTGTTCTTCTGGAGAGGGATGTACTGTTGCGGCGCACCGTGCTGGCCGCCGAAGAACACTGCCAGGGCAAAGCAACTCGGAAGAGACCAGACGCCTCGGAAGAACTACACTTCCCATGAGGCATTGAGAGCGTTACGCACGTGACGTCACGACGTGGCTGCAGCCGGGGATATGAAGGATTCCGGAACAGAGGTTGGGTGCCGTTGATTCTGGAGCCGGAGGCAGAAGGCGACACTAACAAACATCGTAGCGGTAGGGGTGCGGTTAGCACCAGTTTCTACTTCAGCAGCTGTCTTTTTATGTTGGGCCTTAAAGGCATCTTTGTTAATACTTCCGAGGGGAAGCACGTCTGTTACTGCTGACTGGCTCTGTTAGACGAGCCGCTTTGAAGGCTCTTGCGGGGCTGGTCGTTTGGCTTCTTACGCTGATCTTGATCCCGTTCACGGCATTAACTTGGGCAGTGGCACTACAGGGCTAATCTCTGTACGGTGCTATCTTGGAATCATACAGAGTATGAGTGGGTGATTAACGTGACCACTTGACATTGCGGTTGGTCTTCGTTAAGTCGCAAAGAAAGGGTTCCAAGAAGGATTGGAATCTTTGCCCAAGCAACTCGTGTTATTATACTTTGAATACTCATAGAGGGGGCAACAGAATCTGGGTTGCTCATATAACGAGACTATTATTTCTTGCTATGTTTATTATGTATCCACCAACAGGGGCTTGTTGAGCTTATCCAGATTGAAGCTCCGCTCCCTCCCCTGTACAGCATCATTTTGAAATTACCTTTGGTATGTAGCGTATGCTCCCTTCTCCATTGTATAGTACAGGCAAAGTAGTGTTGTGCATTAACGTGTTATCTATTTATAGATTTGGTGGTGGCTTCTCTACAAGAGGAACATCCCTTACAGGACGAAGAACTGTTATTTTTCCTTTACAGGTATAAGGGCCACCCGCAAAAGTTAGTGTATGGTCAGTTGTTATGCTTAGAGGTCTGGGGGCTTGATTTCATAAGTCATTTGTTCTCGTTACAGGTCTCCCTCCCCGCTGACCCCATCCTTCCCTTCCCTCGCCTGATCACCCCATTGAGTCTGTTGTGTCACTCAGACCTTGGGGCTATCGGGAGGTGGACCCCATTGAGCATCGTACGACTCCGAGGATTCAAGGACCTGACAGGTATATCCCTGGTGTATACTCCAATACTGCTTCGTAATCAGCCTGTATCATTTTCATAGCGCCAGCATAATAGTGCATGTATACCATAGAGAGCAGTTGAAACCAGGCTTCACAGCTACCCAAATATGACAGGGGCAATGACACTAGCAAATCATTTTTGTGCATAACTGAGGGAAGTAGCCCACACACCCAGCAATTCGTGGCATTAGTAGTACTGTGTACCTGATGAAGCATCTGAACAAAAGCATTTTGGGCATAAGTCTGTCTATGTCATTCTTTATGTGGGGCCAGTGTAACAAACGAGTGCTCAGCTGGAGCCGGGGTAGTCCCTATCAAGGTGTGCACAGGATGTTGTTCCTCTAAGTACCAGACCACCCCAAATACGACTAGCAGGGAAAGCAAAATTATTACAACAAACACCATTTTACTCTTAGTGGACCAAGAGGACCAAACAAGACCATCTGGATTGGGACGCGGAGCCGCAAAGGGCTGCTCCTCATCAGGGATAGGACGACCAAAGGGACACATTTAGAAAACTTCAAGGGCAACTTATAGGTGTCACAAAGGAAAGAAAAATTCACGGGCTAGAGCCACTATTGCAACAACAGTACCAGGGGGCACAAATCACCCAGCGTCCGTCTAGAGCCTCGCTGGCAGGCTCCTATTGTTCATCAACGACGGTGCTATGAAGCACTCCCACGGAGGAGCTGCGCGATCGCAGCCCTTGCAGAAAAACAAATCCTTCTTCTTTCAGGATAGGGCACCCTCCCTCCTGGGCAAATACCCTCAACTATCCTGTCCAGTGTCCAGGGCAGTGCACCAGTGTAGTTCACCCTAGTCTAATACAGGCACCTTAGGCACAGCACCTGCGCCCTAAGCTCAAGTTCTTTCCTAACTCCTAGACTGTTCGGCTGGTGCACCGTCCTTCTTTCGGGGCCTCAGATTATATTTCGTTATTCCAGGCACTGTTTCATCAACAAAAAGGGGCAGAAACTCAGGATCAGATGGGCATCGAGACTCAGATTCCGGTGTATTAGAAACAGTGTTATCCGGGGCGGCCCTTATCTCTGGTGGGATCGCCTCGGACAGGGCTGCATCACTTTCTTCGTCCGTCTGCGCCCACCTCAATCGGGCGTCAGAGAAGGGAACGAAGCGTGGCACCCTCTCACATTCCTGATCAGCGATGCCTTCGTTGACCCAACGGTCATACGGGAGCGGTAGAGGTATCCGTTTAACGGGTGAACCATGGATCCAGTGTTTTCTGCTGTCTCCTTTCACCGCTGTACGGGTGGCAGGAGGGACGAGGAGAGACCATTTCCACCTCAGCTCCAAACAGCTTTTCCGTTGAAAGTTTCTGATGAGTACAAAATCTCCGGGCTGTATTTGATGCCCGGGCCCCTCTGGTACTGGCTGCAGCGTGGCTTGTATCTGTTGGTGAAGAGAACGAAGATTTTTAGACAACTCATACAGATAGTCTACAAGCAGGGGGTACTCTATCTCGGAAAAGCGCTTGGGTCTTGGGACGCCCCAGACATTAGCAGGGCGTCTGAAGACCACCTCATACGGGGACAACCCTGTTCTAGCATGCGCTGTCGCTCTGGTAGATAATAAAGCCAAGGGTAACGCATCTGGCCATCGCAGTCCTGTACTTTCTTGAATCTTTGCTAGCTTCAGTTTGAGAGTACCATTGTACTTCTCAACCAGACCTGCTGACTGGGGGTGATTCGCTGCATGAAACTTCTGCTTAATATGCAAACCTGTGCACACCAATTCAATGACTTTTGAATTGAAGTGACTTCCGTTGTCACTCCAAATCACGCGTGGCAACCTATAGCGTGGGAAGTACTCTTTTAGAAGTGCCTTCGCCGTCGCCACAGCTGTATTCGCTTTAGTGGGGTAAGCCTCAATCCATTTACTGAATGCGCAGATCACTACTAGCACATACTTTAGGTTATTAACTCGTTCCATTTCGATGAAATCCATCTGGAGAACCTCGAAAGGGAAGGAAGGCGGTGCAAAGTTACCAGCGGGTGTAGGAGTACCTTTCCCAGGGTTATGCTTCAGACAAATGATGCAATGTTTCACTAGGTGTGTGGCTACCTTAGCGATGTTATCATTCTGCCATACTGGGTCCAGTAACTTGCATATTCCTTTGGCACTAATATGCGCTGGGCCATGGGCCATGGTAACAACAGGGAGCACATATGAATTAGGCAGCAACCATTGCTGTTTCCCAGACAAGTCAGTCCAACACCCATCCTCATCCAAACGACCTGTTCTCCCCTCCCACATTGCCAATTCATCTACAGTCGCCCCACCCTGGATTTCCCTGACATTTTCCAATGTGTCCTCGAACATTCCGTTGTCTGGGACCCACCTAGCGGGACCTGCCACCAACATCTTTTTCATCTTTGATCGAGCTGTCTCCTTAGCTCTCTGGTCTGCGAAAGCATTTCCCCTCCCAACATCATCTGTAATGGCTTTATGAGCGCTACATTTCACTATTGCTAACTTATTGGGAAGTGTCAATGCGGACAGCAATCTATGTATCAATGGCCCGTTCTGTATTCACAGTCCATGCGAGGTCAAGAACCCTCTCTCCGCCCAGAGGCACCCAAAATTATGTGCCACCCCAAGGCGTACTGGCTGTCGGTGTAGATATTAACAGACAGTGCCTCACTCAACTCGCAAGCCCTGAGGAGGGCAACCAACTCTGCAGCTTGGGCCGATTGGTGTGGGATACGAGATGTCTCAACTACAGTGTGTAACGTTGTGATTGCATAGGCTGCAGTGGTGATGCCATCTGGTAATTTGAAACAAGAGCCATCGACATATAGTTCCCCTTGGGGGTCAGATAAGGGAACATCAGGCAGGTCTACCCGTCCCTTCGTTTCTTCCTCAGTCCGAAATAAACAATCATGGACATCATTGTCCTTTTCTTCCGAAGGGAGGGGTAGTAACGTGGCTGGGTTCAGAGTAGCACATCGTTTGATGGTAATGTGCGGAGCAACCAAGGTCAATTCATAGCCAGTCAGCCGCGCACTAGTAAGGTGCTGCGTCTTTCTCTTATTCAATAGCGTATCCACAGCATGAGGTACCATTACTTTGAGATCAGTATCAAGGACGAGCCCTGCCGATTGTCTGATGGAAACTGCCACCGCCGCGGCAGCTCTCAGACAGCTCGGGAGCGCTCTGGCAACATTATCAAGCATGGCAGAGAAGTAGGCGCAGGGTCTCTGCTTACCACCAAAACCCTGTGTTAGAACAGAAAGCGCGCAACCGTCCACCTCATGCACGTAGAGCACAAAAGGCTTCTGGTAATCAGGAGTACCAAGCATAGGAGCAGAGCAAAGCGCAACCTTTAATTGTTCAAAATCTTGCTGGCATGCAGGTGTCCAAGGCAGGGGTTCATGCACATCTTTGGTGGTCAGGTAAGGAAGGGGTTTTGTTAGAAGGGAATAGTTAGGGATCCAATGCCGACAATACGATGTTATCCCAATAAACGCACGTACCTCGCGTTGGGTCTTAGGAACAGGCATATTAGTGATAGCAGCTATGCGCTCAGGTGTTAGTCTGCAACCCTCCTTCGACAGTAGGTGACCTAAATAGGTGACCTCCTGTCGACAATATTGAAATTTGGAAAGTGACACCTTGTGTCCATGATGTGCCAGATGCAACAATAATTTAACCGCGGCGTCTTTGCAACCATCCTCATTGTCCGAAGCCACAAGGAGGTCATCAACATACTGCAACAGCACATTACCAGGGGGAAGCTCCAAAGAATCCAATTGAGCTCTCAAGGCTTGGCTATAAATACTAGGACTTTCAGTATAGCCTTGTGGAGCACGGCAGAATCTAAAGCTCCGACCGGCTATTGCAAATCCAAACAGATATCTGCTATTTGCATGGATTGGTATGCTGAAGAAAGCATTCTTTAAGTCAATTACAGAAAAGAATTTTGCTGATGGGGGGATCATTGTCAAGATCGTTGTAATGTCCGGGACCACAGGGTACTGGGGAACTATGATCTTATTTACCTCTCTGAGGTCTATCACAAAACGGTAAACATCAGGGTGGGCATCAGAAGAATCCAAGGGTGTCTTTTTAAGAATAGGAAGAATAGGGCTATTACACACATTCGCCACAGTCTCTTCAACCACGCCAGACTTAATCAAATCCTGTATTATTTGCAATAGGGCCTTTACACCTGCCTGGGATATCTTGTACTGGGGAATGCGTGGCAATTTAGCATTGTCTTTGATCTGTATAGATACTGGCGGGATCTGGAGTAACCCCACATCCGTGTCTCCTGTAGCCCATAACGTACGTGGCACATCTTTGAACTCAGCGGGAAGGGGGGCATCCTTTGCGAAGCACTGTTTGGCACGGGCTACCTGCGGTCCAACAGTCATGTAAACACCGTCTGGAGAACAAAAAATTGTCGCATGCAACCTTTTTAACAAATCCAGTCCTAACAAATTTTCCCCACAATTTGACATCAGTAAAAATGGCGAATCGACCGTAAAGGGGCCAATAGTCAATGCAAGAGGCTTGGAAATGGGGCTAATGACCGGCACGCCTGAGAAACCCACCGACACATTGTTTTGGCCAGACAGAGCTGCCCCCGGGACCAGTGAACGGGAAACAGAGCTATTCATAGACCCTGTATCAACTAAAAAGTTTTCGGTAGTACCCTGTAAATTAGCAGTGACGTAAGGTCAGTGCTGATCTATAGGCACAGGAACTGGTCCCTCGCCCTGTCCTCGGCTGTCCTAGCTGTGAGACAACCCTGTCACTTCGTCCATGTCATAGTCGTCATGGTAGTACTGTCGTCCTCTGGGGTCGTCAAAATAATTCCCGCTCTGCCTATTGTGTGATGTATCCTCTGACTGCATCCCCCCTCTACCTCCTGCTCCTCATCCGCGTCCTCGAAAACCCCGACCTCTCGGGCCTCACCTTTCTGCAACAACTCCGGACACTCGTTCCGCCAATGTCCCTCCTGCTTACAGTACGCACATTGATTGAGCCCGAGGGGCGTGTTTGAAGCACCACCCCTGCCAGACCAGGGCGGCCGTTGGGCCGAACCCGAATCTCTTCCTCGTCCACTTCCCCTTGCAACTTGCTGCATCAATACCCTCGTCTTCAAATCCTTTGACTTTTTCTCTCCCCTTTCCGTGTCCTCATTCTCTCTATGTTCGTAATACTGTGCCATACTCAATATCACTGATGGGGATGAGGTCGTCCAAGTACTTTCCGAAGCCTGCAACCGTGTTGCAATCTCGGGAAGCAAGTTAGTGACAAATCTGTTAACAAACAAACGAACACCACCCTCCTGTGACAGGTCCTGACCACTAAAATCTAAAAACACCCCTTCAAATCTGGTAAAGAAATCCAACACACTTTCATCCTTCTTTTGGCGACACGCGTCAACTTATCCCAGTCCACTCTCTTTGGAGGGATAAGTGAGTGCATGTATGTTATAATACGCCCCGGCAAAGCTAGGAGCTCCGCTTTCGGCTTGTCGCCGGGCTTACGCTCCTTATCCCAAACCCTGATCTCATCCCACGTGCCCCCCAACTCTAGTGCATGATCCTGCGTATGAACCTGCCTCCATATATCCACCGGTACCAACAGACCGAAAAACAACTCTATATCAGCTAGCGTCATTACTGTGGAGTAGGCCGCCTCCGTCAATTCTTTATAATATGCAGTAGGGTTTTTCCGGGGGTCCGGCAGCTAGCTCTTTAAGGATAGGACCTCACTCCTCTTCCAAGGAGTATAGATCCACTGTTCCTGAAACCGAGCGTCGACCCGTGGTCTAATCACAGTGTTGATGGAATCGCGCAGTTCTGGAATTTCAGGGTGGTAAATGGGATGGACTTCCCTCATGGGATGCTGTGTCCCCATCGTCGGAACCTTCTGGAGCAATCTGCCTCAGTAACCCACTAGTGTCGTTATATTGCTAAAAACCTCATTGGGAGCCATACCTTCAGCATATACCCTATCCCGTATGTCATAGATTATTTGCGGTGCAACACCTTGAAAATACTGTTCCCACAACCCTATCAGCGTGGCTGACATGTGCTTAAGGGCATGCTGCTGTATAAGCGGCTTGTAATCTTTCATCACACTCCACACATCCTCCACACTATAGATCGGATTCCGAGCCCACTGAGCTGCTTGATTCGCCACCATTTGCTTTTCCTCATCACCCACAGCAGAACGCACCAACACTTTATCCATTCGGTCTCGTGCTGCTGCCCAGTTCACTTCATGTACCCCACCCGCAGGAGTTTCGACATTCAACTGTGCCTGGGGTGTCACGCTCACGGGGGAAAGAGCAGACGCAGAGACAGGTACCATCATGTAGGGAGACAGGGTGGTAGGGGTGAAAGGGGGAGTAGTCAGAACTAATAGACTGGGCGGGGGAGCTAACAGCACCCGTCCCAGTGACTGGTGTGAGTAGAGGAGAAGCAAGAGGGGCCGGGGCTGAAGCGGTAGCGCTAGAAACAGGAACACTAGAAGGGGCGGCACTAGAGGCCAAGGACTGAGATGTCGGGACTGTCAGGTATATCCGTTCAGGGGCATAAGGAGGAGGAGGGCGAGAATCCAATAGCTCTTCGACAAAATCATCACCTTCCTCTCTAGTAACATAACATTTATCTGTCTGTAACCGAAACTTTCTATCTGCGCATTCTATGCCCTTCTCTATCTTTCCTCTTTCATAGGCTACTGCTTTCTGTGTTATAGTTTGCGTCTGCCTCTTCCGGGCCTCTTTCTCTGCTCTCATTCATCGCTGCTTTGCTTCTTTCTGCCATACTCTTAGAGAATCAAACATCGACTGTCTGCTCTTTTTAGCGAACAATCTGTCCTGCAAGAAATTCAATTTCTGTTTATCAAATGAGCCGGTAAGCAGCCACTGTAACTCAGCATTGTCCCTCATTTATTTATGCCACAATGTGCTAAACATAATAGGGCCAATACCATGTTTAACGTATATGTCGAAATTTGGAGAACCCTCCGGAGGCGCAGGCTGGCTCTCTTCCAATCGAGCATCAGTAGAACAACATGGACATCCAAAACACCCCAATTTGCTTAAACAAGGCATCTTAATATAAGACACATGCACTGTCCCTAACGGACAAGTATAACACCAGCAACGGTAAATAAAGAAAAGATAAAATAACAAATATTATTCACGAACCAAACCAAACGGTACAGGGACCACTCCCTACAGCAGTCCAGGGATTGTACCAAATTCAAGAAGACAGGCTCCAGCCCCAGACCTTTTGAAGCATTAGCCAAATTACCAGTTGGTCTGGCAGATTGTTCGCGGACAGTCCCGGACCTTTTCAAGCGCGGGCCAAATTTCCAGGCGGTCCGGTGAACTGCTTGCAAACACTCTGTGCCTTTGCAAGGGTCCGCAATCCCACCAAGTTCAAGACAAGACAGTCCGGAGACCGTACCAAGACACAGCCCGTCGACTCATGTCGTTCAAGCAAGGCAGTTCGAAAACTGCAGACAAGACAGGCCGGAGACTGTATCAAAAGATACACAATTGATGGACGGAATGCAGAACAAATCAAAACATTCACCCCCAGTCAAGAGATCTGGGTTAAATCCATCATTCTTTTGCTCACCATGCCATCACAGTTTAGACCTGGCCATATGCAAATCAGTCTTGACCCTGTGCCTCATGGGAACAGTCCAGCCCGAACTGCCAGGCCAGGTCCTCCCTGGACCGGAAACAAGCATCCTAGGACCGGTTTCGGGGTTTCACCCCTCATCAGCCAGGATAGCTTGATTCCAGTGGCACAGTAGACTGTATCAAGACACAGCCCGCAGGCTCGTGCCGTCCAAGAATGGTGCCATTTTTCCAAGAATCAAATCACCTGGTGCACACAGGTCGAGACAAGTTATTCTCCACTGCCGACTCTTCGGACCAAATGGTCAACTCCAAGGTTTTGCCTTCTCAGGACCCCAGCCGGTAACCACTAGACGAGGGGGCGCCCGATCAGCCGCGCGGGGCAGCTGCGAGAACCAAGCTCGGTCTTGTGTGGGGTACCCCGATCCGCCAAACCAACCGAACGCACCCCCCCGACCCTACAACCCGATTACGGGCGAGTCGGATCACCTTGCGGGGTCCATGTTCGGGCGCCAACTGAAGGAAGTGGACCTCTAGGGCCACTCGGGTTTTATTACAACCACCTGCTATGCCGTCCCAAGAATGAAGAGTCGGTCAGACAGTAGAGAATACAAACTTACATTTTATTAGCAATACTCTGCAGAGGAGTCCATCATGACCTGCACCCTAAGATGTCTGCTGAGGGACTGGCCCCCAACAGTCCACACTGAATAATCATTCCTCTCGAGAAGCCCCCAACCACGCCCACAATTGAAAACTACCGGCCTGGGCCGATCATGAACAAAGAGGCACAGTAGGATGAGCTAACACCTGCCAGATGGGTACATTTTATCAGGAATCCAAGGCCACAGTGCTGGGTCTCAGCATCTCCTAACGTGGGAGCAGAAACTACACATTCGGATAAGTATGCGAGGGCAGAATGGCCTATTCATTAGTAAGTCGAGAAACAGCCTTGAACAGAAGGAAAAATAATAACGAAATACAGTGTTCTGCTGAGGCAAGCAATACGAGTAATGAGGCCTAACTCAGGCACCATCTAAGCAGCCTAATAAGGATTACCAAATGCAAAATGGAGTCACACTCGCTAACTGAAGCCTGCGCATTACGGTGATAACTCAGTGGGTCGCATAACGTGAATACAAATGGCATCTATTTAGCCACACATTGCTAACCTAATATAGCGTGAAACGAGTGCGTTGCAGGGATGGGAATTCGAAACCTAACACCTAGTGCTGAGACTCCAGCTCTGGCGTCACTCTGGAGTCTCTCGGTTTTCCCTGTAGCCGGAGCAACCTGGAAGCAGATGCACGGGTACTAAGAAGCTCTCCATCTGGTCTTTGGGCCCTCGTCTCCCTCTGGAGCACCTGTGGGCCCCAAGGAGGTCGTAGGCGCCGTAACTGCGTCGTCGCCGATGGGTTCACCCTTGGCGGTAGTTCCAGCCTCGGATTCTGAGGCGCTGGTGCACTTTCCTTCGGGCCCTCCAATGGCATTGGTCGACTCCAGCATGATGTCAGTTGGCTCCAGCATGAAGTTGTCACCATTATGATGCCTATTGTTTCTGCGCCGGTAGACTCCAAGCTGGAGTCGGTTGCACTGTGGATCCGGCTTCAACGTGACTCCGGGTGCAGATACCAGATGACGTCTTTCTTCCATCTCAGGTGGACGTCAACACGGCATCACCTCTACGCCATTTGACGTCGTTTATGGAGCCGTTTGCGGCTACGGTCATTTCTGTGGAGGGTCCACAAGACCTGTTAAGGGAAGGTCATGAGGAGCTGGCCCCCTTGGAGCAGCTAGTGGCCCCTTCTGGGTTGGACAGCTGGATTGTGGAGCTGGGTGAAACGAGCGGGCTAGATTTGTCCCCTGTTTCCTCTCTTTTGTCACCGCCTGGCATTGCCTCAGAAGCTAGTTCCTCTTTGGCAGAGGTTTTGAGTAGAGTGGCTGATATTTTGCATCTCACTCTGCCTACTGTGGAAAAGGCTACAGACCCTCTTATTGAGGTCCTTCATCCTGGCCAGTCGGGGGTTGAGCCGGTGCTTCCTTTTTGTGAGGCCTTAACTGACATTTTATTGGGGGCATGGGCAAAACCAGAGTCAGATGTGCCAGTGGACTGCATTATTGCTCACACATACCGTCCTGCCCCTGGTGACCCCGCTTGCTTTGTTTGGCAGCCGACTCACCACAGCTTTGTGGTTCAAGCCATTACGGCATCCCCTGAGATGGAGAACCTTCCTCATTCCCTCCTTGATAAAGAGTATAGGGAACAGGATTCTCCTCGGAAAGTGGATTTTTTCTTCAACTAGTGTGGCTTATGCTCCACTAATACGATCTGCTTCCTCTAACATTTTCTCCATGCCTTGTGGGCCAACTTTTACCCTTGTTCCCTGAGGCTAACAGGGACGAGTTACATCAGTTGATATCAGATGGCCATCAGGCACCCAGACTGCTCATCAAGTGTGGAATGGATTCCACTGACTCCATTGGGCAGGCTAAGGCATCTGCTGTGGCATTGCACCGGCACGCATGGCTCCGGACGTCTGGATTTTTGGAAGCTGTCTATTCCGTCTTGATTGACATGCCATTTGATGGGATTCATCTTTTTGGAGCTCAAGCGGATGCAGCCCTACGCAGAAACTTAGCTTGTCTCCTCCTTCCCTTTTCAAATTGTGTGGATGGGGGTACCCTGTTCTGCGGGCTTCCCTCCTTTTTGTCTGGGTGACTCAGTTCGTTCTGGGAGTTGAGGTTCTTCGAGACTGTTCGGGTCAGTATGACCTTTGATGGTGTTTGTTTGACTTGTTTGTTTCTTTGATTCAGCCTTATAACTCCTCATGGCTGGTCGCTTGTAGTATGGCCTTTTCAGGTCCATTGCTTCCTCCTTTTCAGCCACAGTAGTGGATCTTTAAGTTGGATAAAGGTTTATTTCCAGCCTCCGTGGTTGTTGTGCTTTGTGGATCTGAAAGAAACCGTAGTTATAGATTCCTTACCTTAGAATTACCCCCAGGTGTCAGACTGGATCCGGAGCAATGTTTCTTAGCAGTACCCCTGCGCATCGGTAGGGTAGGTTGGTCGACTTCCCATTCGTCTTCCGCGTCGTGGTCGATGGGATGATGTCACGGTGTGTACTTAGACGCCGCCCCTGCGTGCTGATGTCAGTTCTTTCTTTTTCTGCACCAGCCAGCGCAGATCCGGAGAGAGCGTACCCCTTAGTCACTTTTTGACTAAAACTTTTTCGACTTTTGTCAACATCTTTTTCGAGTCTTTCGACTCCTAGTGCACGTAGGGATGTCCCATCGTCATACCGGCTTCAAGCCTTGTGACTCCTGTCACAAGCTGATGTCTGTCACGGATCCGCACCTCGTGTGCCTCTGGTCCCTGGAGCGCGACCACGACCCAAAGTCGTGCTACGACTGTTGGGCCATGAACCCGTAGTCTTTGTGGGAGCAGTCCCGAAAGCTTCTGGAGGACCGGCAGTCGGCTTCACGCCGCTCGAGGTCCCGGTCGAGAGGAAGTTCTCGGGACCGGTCCCGGAGCCATCACCACTCGTCATCGAAGTCTTCGCACTCCTCAGGTAAGTCGAGGCACAAGAAGAAGGCGAAGAAGCATCGTCGCTATTTGCCTTCTCCCCGTCCTTCGGCTGATGCGACGTGGGAACCGAAGCGTCGTAGCTCTCCGGCTCTGCCTTCGGAGCCCGCTTCTGGGACGGCTCCACGCTTCCCTCCCTTTCCGGGAGCCGGAGCATCCCCTGCCCAGCTTTGAGCTTTCTACGAAGCGCTGCATAGCATCTTTGGGCAGCACGACTCCGTCGGCGTGCCTCTGAGTCCCCATGGACTTCGAGGCCAGCGGCTTCAGCTCTGGCGCCGGAGTGCCCCCGAGGATCCAGGCCTGGATCCGGATCGGTGCCGGTCGACCTCACGGTACCTTCCCCGGCGTTGATTCCAGTGGCGACACCCCGACGCCAGTTGCGCCCCTAACCGGCGTCGACCCCAGCCTCACCCCCGACTTGGACACGGAGCTGGACCGGCATCGACCGATGCCGGTACCGGCACCGACCGGTACTTTTGTACCACTGTTCTTGCCTAGCATTCCCTACCGCCCTAACTGGCAGCCACAGGAGGGTGAGGAGGACTGGGAGGGGTCTGGTGACCCTCTAGCAGACCAACTTGAGGAGCCGGACTGGTGAGAGGATGATGGAAGTGACCCGCTCAGGGCCACCCAGGTCACTGATGACCACTTCTCAGCCTTCCGTACCAAATGAAGAGTCGGTCAGACAGTGGAGAATATGAACCAATTACTGTTTATTCATATACACTCAGAGTGGAGCCCCATCTGTACAGTCCATGAGAGTGCTAAAGAGGGAACTAAAGAACAGCAAGCATAAAGATTCATTATGTAAACTTCATAGCTAGGCAAAGACACGCCCACAGTGGAATTTTCCAGGCAGATGCAGCTAGACAGTGAAATACAAAAAAAGTTTCGGTTCTCGTATCTTACACATCCTAACACAATCCTAAGTCGTTTCACCCTGGGCCCCCCACCAGACAATTGGGAGAGGGCCTCTATCTAGTGAGAAAGGTATGCGCTAACATGAACAGTCTATTCATTACCGAAACTAAACCTAACATTTCAGAAACAAAACTTAGCAAAGACCATTTCTCAGAAATAGACGAGATCAGTTTCGAACAGCCTAAAATAGCGCCTGCAAAGAAAATGGCATAGCGAATGCTAACTAAGATACGATATTGCAAAAGCATTAGCGGGCCTAATCTAACAAGGAGTTGGGTGAGGCCAGTGGTCTGGATACCTCACCAGACCTTGGTATGCTTTCTCCCCCTACCATGGCTACGGAGGAGGGGGCCTCCCACACTGTGGTGTTGCGTAGGGCAGCTGAGGCCTTGGGCCTTGAGCTTCCTACGGTGGCAGTCAGGACTAACCTCCTGACTGAGGTGCTTCAGCCGGCAGCGACCTCTTCGGAGACCCTGCTGCCTTTTAATGAGGCCCTCACTGACATCCTTCTGGGCACTTGGTCTGAGCCCAGCACAGGGGCTCCTGTGGATAGGATGATTGCCCGACGCCACCGTCCGGCCCCGGGCGACCCACTTTTCCTCTCCCAACACCCTACCCCCGAGAGCTTGGTGGTCCAAGTCTCAACATCAAAAGGCGCGTTCCCTACAGCTCCCCCAGATAGGGAATCCAAAAAGCTGGACCATCATGGGAAGAAGAGGTTTTCTTCCACCAGCTTAGGACTGCGGTCGGTGAACACCGCATGTCTCTTGGGCCGTTACACACACTCTGTGTGGGACACGGTTGAGCAAGTGCTGCCGCAGTGCCCGGAGGAGGCCCGGGCCGTGCTCACCCGTGCTGTCACAGAGGATAGAGACTCTGCAAAGTTCGCCATCCGGTGTGGGCTGGATACCGCCGACTCGCTGGGTAGAACGATTTCAACGTCAGTAGCCCTGAGGCGCTACACCTGGCTGAGGTCCAAGTTTCTTTTTTTGGGGATGTTCAATCGACCCTTTTGGACATGCCTTTGATGGTCGCCGCCTGTTTGGCGACAAGGAGGACAGCGCGCTCGAGCGTTTCAAGGACTCTAGGGCTACGGCCAGATCCTTGGGCCTCGCTGCCACCTCTCGTCCCATGCAGTCTGCCTTTTGCCCCTTTCGTGGCTACGGAAGGGGTGCCCCACCACGCTCCACCCAGAGCCACAGGCCTGCTCAAGCTACCCAGCCTCTGCACGGCCAGGGATGTGGGACCCAATGTCGTGGGTCTGGGGGCAAGCGTGCGGCCCAGTCCACCAATGCCCCCCCTGCAGCACCCTACAAACCTTCCTAGTCCAACTTTTCAGGGCCACCACTTCCAGTGGGTGGCAGAATCTGCCATCACCTCCCCCACTGGTACAACATCACGTCGGACAGGTGTGTTTTGTAGATAGTCCAAAGGGGCTACTCCCTCCCCTTCGAGACTACCCCTCCATCCATGCCACCTACACTCCATCACATGTCGGAGGATCATTTGGCCCTTCTCCGCCAGGAAGTTACAGCTCTCTTGGCCAAGGGAGCTATAGAACGCATCCCTGTGCCAGAAGTAGGTCGTGGTTGCTACTCCCACTACTTCCTGGTACCCAAGAAGGACAAAGGCCTGCGTCCTATCTTAGACCTCAGGGACGTCAACCGCTTCCTCCGGAAGGAGAAGTTCAAGATGTTAACTTTGGCTCAGGTCTTGTCTGCCCTCGACCCTGGAGACTGGATGGTAGCGTTGGACTTGCAGGACGCTTACTTTCACATCCCTTCTTGCCTACCCATCAGCGTTACCTACGGTTCACGGTAGGCCACGAGCATTTTCAGTTCACCGTGCTCCCATTTGGCCTTACCAGCGCCCCTCGGGTGTTCACGAAAGTGATGGCGGTGGTCGCAGCTCATCTGCGCAGATCAGGGGTTCCAGTCTTCCCCTTTCTCGACGACTGGCTGTTGAAGGCGGGCTCGCCCCAGGCTGTCGTTTCCCACCTCCAGACTAAGGTGGACCTCCTGCATTTGCTGGGGTTCACTATCAACGTGCCAAAGTCGCACCTGATTCCCTCTCAGAAGCTCCTCTTCATCGGAGCGGTTCTGGACACAGCACAGTTTCGGGTCTATCCTCCCGAGCAGCGAGTCTGGGATATTCGGGCTATGATATCGATGTTTCAGCCTCTATCCCGGATTTTGGTGACAATGACCCTGAGGATGCTGGGCCTCATGGCCTCCTGCATCCTGCTGGTAGATCATGCCAGATGGCATATGCAGGCTCTGCACTGGGACCTGAAGTTTCAGTGGGTGCAGCATCAGGGCAATCTTTCCGATGTCGTCCAGATCTCGGAGGGGACTGCAAGTCAGTTGAAGTGGTGGCTCACGAACCAGGACTGGGTCAGCAGCAGATCCCTCTCCCTTCCCCAACCAGAGTTTACAGTAGTGACGGATGCGTCACTTCTGGGATGGGGCGGCCACATGGGGGAGGCGCAGATCAGAGGCCTCTGGTCTCTGGGGGAGTCCGGGCGTCACATCAACCTTCTGGAGCTCCAGGCGATTCGTCTTGCACTGAAGGCATTCCTTCCCTCTGTCAAGGGAAGCGTAGTGCAGGTGTTCACGGACAACACCACCGCCATGTGGTACTGCAACAAACAGGGCGGGGTGGGGTCGTGGACCCTATGTCAAGAGGCTCTTCGTCTTTAGACATGGCTGGAACATCAGGGCATATCCCTGGTGGTTCAAAACCTTGCAGGTTCCCTGAACACCAGGGCGGATTAGCTCAGCCGCCGGTGCATGATGGATCACGAATGGCGTCTTCACTCGGAGGTGGTGCAAGGTCTCTTTCAGCAGTGAGGAGAGCCTTGGTTAGATCTATTTGCCTCCGAAGAGAACGCGCAATGTCATCAGTTCCGCACGTTGGAGTTTGCAACGCGGCATTCGCTAGGTGACGCCTTTCGTCGCAAGTGGAATTGCGGCCTCCTGTATGCCTTTCCGCCTGTACCACTTCTACCCAGAGTGCTGAAGAAGATCAAGCGCGACTGGGCCCAAGTAATTCTTGTGGCTCCGGACTGGGCATGAAGAGTCTGGTACCCCAAGCTCTTGAGAATGGCCATCGATCCTCCGATCAGACTGCCTTTTCGGGAGGATCTTCTGTCGCAGCAGCAGGGGACGGTCCTCCACCCGAACCTGTCCAGCCTCCACCTCCTTGCGTGGAGATTGAGTGGCGACAGTTGACAGCTTTCGACCCTCCTCCCGAAGTCTGTAACGTCATCTTGGCAGCCAGGCGTCCCTCCACCAAAACGGTATACGCCTGTAGATGGAACGAATTTGTGGTATGGTGCACAGCAAAGGCTGTGGACCCTCTTTCTGCCCCTCTTTCAGAGGTTTTCCTCTTCATTCTTTCCTTGGCCCAGCAGGGTTCTGCTCTGGGCACTCTTAAGGGCTATCTTTTGGCCATTTCGGCCTTTCTTTCGCCTTCCTGATCAGCCTTCTCTCTTCAAGTCCCCGATTGTTAACAGAGTCCTGAAGGGCATTACTCATCTCTTTCCTCCTTCTCCTTTCGTAATGCCCCAGTGGGACTTGAACCTTGTGCTCACTTATCTTATGTGTGCTCTCTTTGAGCCACTACATAATTGTCCCCTTCGTCTCCTCACTTTGAAGACTGCTTTCTTGCTTGCCATCACATCTGCTCGGAGGGTGAGTGAGCTTCAGGCTTTATCTTCTAAACCTCCCTTTCTTGCTGTCCATCCGGACAAAGTAGTCCTCCGTACTAGGCCCTCTTTTCTGCCCAAAGTGGTTACTTCCTTCCACATAGGTCAGACCATCATATTGCCCACCTTCTTCCCGCCTCTGCAGCCTTCCAAAGAGGATGAGAGACTCCACCGCCTGTACCCAAAAAGTGTGCTTTCTTTCTACCTTGACCGCACTAAAGACTTCCGGGTGGACGATCAACTCTTCGTGGGTTATGTGGGAGCTAAGAAAGGTCGGGCAGTACACAAACGTACCATCTCTCGATGGGTTGTCCTATGTATCAAGATCTGTTATTCTTTGGCTAAAAAGGAACCTCCAGTGGGACGGCGCGCCCACTCTACCAGGGCTTCCGGCAGCCACTACTGCTTTGGGACGCGGAGTTCCCTTACTTGACATCTGTCAGGCAGCCACGTGGGCATCCTTGCACACGCTCACCAAGCATTACTGCCTGGACAGCCAAGTCTGGAGAGACGGCTTTTTCGGCCGTTCTGTTCTCCAGGACTTCCTGGTGTGAACTTAGTTCGCAGACCCTCCTCCGGGGTTGGCATTGCTGGGGTATCTGTTCTAAGATAAGGAATCTATAACTACGGTCTCTTTCAGATGAACAAGTTACTTACCTTCGGTAACAATGTATCTGTAAGATACATTAGTAGTTATAGATTCGTTACCGCCCCACGCATCCTCCCCGTTCTGCGAACTGACTTCTAGGGATAGGGACTCCCTTACAGGGCCCTAGTTATGTGCACCAGTGGTCAGTGTCTTGCATGGCTCTGCGCTTCTGGCATGGAAAGTCGTGTCAGAACTGACGTCAGCACGCAGGGGCGGCGTCTAAGTAGACACTGCAACGTCATCCCAGCGACCACGACGCCGACGACGAACGTGGAGTCGACCGAT
The DNA here is from genome assembly GCA_963921515.1 of Calotriton arnoldi. NCBI lineage: Eukaryota > Metazoa > Chordata > Amphibia > Caudata > Salamandridae > Calotriton > Calotriton arnoldi. The sequence goes on along the minus strand of CAWUFW010001687.1, from coordinate 2,432,834 downwards.
GCCACCTACCGATGTGCAGGGGTACTGCTAAGAAAAAATTTCTCTGGATCCAGTCTGACGCCTGGGGGTAATTCTAAGGTAAGGAATCTAGAACTACTAATGTCTCTTACAGATACATCGTTACCAAAGGTAAGTAACTTGTTCTGCTGAAGTTTTAATCACTACTTCTTTCTTACTAAGATCTGGATTTGACTATTTTTAATCTCCGGATAGTCCTTGCAGCTGCATAGCTGTTTTGTTCTTTTATTTTACTCTGATGAGGAGCTTAGTCTCAAGAGTCCATACCTTTTATGGTATATGTCTTACTCTATGTGGAGTATTGGTTTGCTAATATATAGCTTGTATGTGTACTACTTACGCAGTATATTTGTCTGCTATTAGATTGGTCTTTCTTGGACTATATTGTATGCCCTTTACGTGCCTTTATTGTGGGCTCATAGCCATTATTTTTTCTTTGCCCCTCATCTGGTTTTCTTAACCAAGGTATTTAGTGCAGTTCATTTTCTGTTCTTATGCCGACTGCATATGTATTATGAGTATTTCGATTTTGATAACCATGAATGTATTCTTTGGAATACACGGGTGTAGGAGGCTGGCTTAGTATATGGTGCTCACTTATGTAAGTGTAGCACCCTGCCCTAATCCAGACAACCCTTATGGTGATGTTAGTGGTCTTAGACAACCTTAGAAAGCTCTCTAAGTGGTAGCCGTGGAGAGCAGCCTTCAGGCTTAGTCCAGAAGGAGTGTAAAGCAGCTTGTTTTTCCAGAGCTTAGTCTTATTGGTATAGGTTAAGTGAAAAAGAACCACACAATGTATTAATGAAAATATGTATTTATAATAAGACACTCACTAACACATAACCAAATCTCCTACCCGGAATTATAACACAATGCACATAACACTTTGCATAGAAAACAGGTAAGTAGCACAAATACAAAGTAGTTGCCAGGGGGAGACCAAACCATATATTAAAATAGAGGGTTGCGAATCACGACTCGAGTCAAGACTGTACCGAGAAGACGTAGAAGTACTGGGGACCCAGGGAACCACCTGAGGTAAGTACCCAGGAACCCCACGGAGGCCGTGTGCAGAGTGGGAACACGACCGCTTACTCAATTCAAGTCAATATGTAAGTCGCTGATGCAATTTTAAAGAAGAAGGACACTTCCCAGTGGACCCTGAAGAAACCCTGTGGAAGACAGAAGGTTGAAGAGCCAGCCCACCAATGGATACCCTAGGAACCAGGATACCTACACCAGGGAAGCCGAGTGCATAGGTGCATAGCGGCGTCAGAAACAGCTGTCGAACACAATGGAGGATTTCAGGAAGATGCCTCTGGAGAATAAGGTGAAAGTGCCCGGTGGAACCCAAAGGTGGATTCAAGATGAGAGGTACCTGCAAGCAGAGGGGACAGAGTTTATGCCACCTAGGAGTGACCAGGAGGCACGGAAGACGAATGCCCACCGATGTCGGGAGATGCAGAAGAGTTGATGATGACCTTGGAACTGCAGCTGTGTGGACCAGACGATGTTGAGAAAGACCAGGAGCCATTCACGAGCTGTACCACGTCGTATGTCGAGAGCTGAGGGGTCGGTGTCCATCGGGAGCACCAACAAGCCTTGGCAGCTGCAAACAATGTGGCGAGCGAAAAAGGTGCAATGTCGAGACCAGCAAGGTCCAAGTGACTCACCATGAGCAGGGAGTTGGAATAGGCCCTGAGCAATCAGGAGAGCCCACTAGAGTCAAGGAAGACCCTGAAGAAGACTCACAGGCTGGAGGCACAGGAGTCGCAAGAGGACCTCGAGTAGCTCACCAAAGATGCAGGCCAACGGTGCAAGAGATGCAGTGAGAACAAAAGATCTTGGTAGTAAGAGATGCTTGAGGCTGGAGCTTCTGGGAGCCTGAAGATCTCTGGTGATGGGAGCCAACAAGCCTTGGCAACGGTAAGTCAATGCGGTGCACAGTGGTTTGGTTCCTGCGGTTTCGACGAGGGATACTGGCCTCAAATTCGGTGAGAAGACAATGCAGGCCTCAAGGGAGTATAAGGTTACTCCCATGTCCTTTGTCCAGTTTCTTTTTGTATAAATTTTTATTTGTCTCTGGGAATGGAGAAAATAAAGAAAAAAAAAGGTTATTCCAGCAATACAAAAAGACAATCAAAGCCATGACAGAACAGAAACGTACAATTCGAGCAATTAACAATTCTCTACAACATGATAGGTACAGGTACTAAAAAAAAATAAAAAGGGGGGGAGATAGAAAGAAAAAAGAAAAACCAGGAGCAGCATAGCAGTAACAGGCAGGAAAGCAATACAAATGCTAACAGGTGACACCAATAGCTGCTCATTAAGAGAATTAGCGCCTAAATATTTAGCTATCCGGTGTTAGCCATGAGTCCCCAAATACGATAGAATTTTTGCCCAGATCGGACCCCCCTAGTTTTGGCTATAGCTCTTTCCCTTTCACATATTTCATTTAGCATTACCCACCACTCGGGTGCCCTGGGCGCCACCTTTGATATCCATGCTCTTGCGATACAAAGACGAGCTGTGACTATAATGACAGAGAGAAAATATGTTAACCCCTGATCAGGCATCATCTTATAACCAAGCATCCTCTGCCCCTCAGTTAGTTGCAGGTTGTGACCCAGCCGATCTGTGACTATCTGATCGATCTCTTTCCAAAAAAGTGTCAAATCGGGACAGGTAACAAACATATGCATACTATCTGCAGCAATTAATCCACATTTAGGGCATTTAGTCTTATCGCCCATGATAGCACCCCTACCAGCTGACCAACGAGCTATTCGCTCCGGGGTATAATAACGCATGCAAATAGTTTTAAATTGCTGCAGTTTTAAGTTGGTGGAGCGCACAGCCTCATCTAACGTGCCCAATGCATTTTCGATATGTACAGAGGTAACCTGCTGCCCCAGTACCTCACACCACTTAGATGCCAGCTTCAGGTTATCATTGCTCCAAGTTTGAGAAAATAACTGGTAAGCCTGGCTGATAGTTAACTTTGTTAGTGAGTGTAAATAAGTCATTATGTCAGATTCCACAGGTGTTCTTATACCTCTGTGTCCTCGAAGATAGTCTCTAATTTGTAAGCATTTGTAGAACGACTGTTTTGGGAGACCCGCTCCCCTTTGTAAATCATCAAAAGTGCGGAAACCATTTATATCGTATAGATGCCCTAATTGGCTCAGCCCGTGACTAGCCCAAAGCTTCGCTTGTGCGTCATGAAATATTTCCAGAAATTGTGGATTGCCCCAGAGTGGAACACTACCATGTATTTCGGGTAAGGAGCAATTCAACACTATTTCTCGCCAGATATAGGCTATATCTCGAAGAGTCTTAAATCGGACTCTTTTGAAATAGTTCGGGTCGTTGACCCTATATAAGAACATTCTGCTGTCAGCACCAATTGCAAGGTTATAGAGACAGCTTTGAGTACCAACAGAAAGAAGACTACGAAGACGCCCAGCAAACGAGGCCCAGAAATAATATTTAAAATCAGGTAATTGAAGCCCTCCCTGCCTGTATGAAAACTTCAAATACTTTATTGCACGGCGCGGTTGTTTATAGCCCCAAATAAAACTACTAGTGCCCCCTCTAATTTCTTTTAAAAAAAATTCGGAACACATAGTGGGATTGCTCGAAACAAATAAAGAAGTTTGGGCAAAATAATCATTTTAATAATACTACAGCGCCCTATAATACTGATTGGCAGTTTATGCCAATTCTTCATTTTTAAGACAATCGACTTTAAGAGTGAATCGTAATTTAACCGTATAATTTGTTCAATTTTCAGAGAAATCTGCACTCCTAAGTATGTTGCAAACGAGCAGGCCCCAGAGACTACCTGGTTGGTATGAAAATTAAGAAGGACCTGCGTCTTATCTATATTTAATATCTGATAGTGATATCTAGCCGCAGATCCCTTAACTTAGAACATCCCCAGGCGTCAGACTGGATCCAGAGAATTTTTTGCAGCAGCACCTCTGCGCGCCGGGTGCGGCGCCGCATGGCTCCCCCTGACGTCTTCCACGGACATGACGTCAGAGGAGCCATATAAGTCCCTCCCGGCGCGCTGACATCAGTATCCTTCTTTTCCGCGTCCCAACGCGGATCCAGGAGTAAGCGGTTCTTCTGGCCTGTTGTTTCAGGCCTTCTCGACGCCTTCGGCATCAGGGAACAGTGTGCGATGCCTTCGGGTTTCAAGGCGTGTGAGACCTGTACGCGGCAGATGTCAGCGACGGATCCGCACACGATCTGTATGTGGTGCCTAGGAGGGCACCACGACTCCGAGGAGTGCGATGCCTGCCGGCAGATGAAGCCGAAGTCCCTGCGGGAGCGCAGGATGAAGTTGTTGACCGCCCGGATGTCCCGCTCAGAGCCTTCGCGCCGCCGATCTCCATCTCGAGCTGGGGCTCCTGTTCGGGTCCGGTCACGGAGTTGTTCCTGCGGACGTCGTTCGCCTGCCGCAGGTAAGCACAAGCACAAGTCACGGAGGTCGTCGACCTCACATAAATGTGACGACGGGGCCCGCTGCTCCCGGTCCTTACCCGGCGCGGGCGCCCAGGAGTCGGTTCCCTTATACCCACCCTTCCTGGGTGTTGGGGCGACTCAGGCCCAGATGGAAGCCTCTTCACTCCATCTTTGGGTCACCCCCTCTCCCTGGCGTGCCCTCGGGCCCCACAGAGGGGGTAGGGACTCAGGTCGGGTCCTCGCCAGCGGGTTCGCCCTCGGCGCCGGCCGAGTTCCTCGACTCCGGTTCCGGAGTCGCTGCGACGTCGGGACACGGCCCGGAGGGGCATCCCAGTCAGACGTTGAGCCCTTCTGCCCCGTCTCCGCATAGCCCTTTGGGGCTCCCTGTGCCGACGTCGGATGCGGCTGCAGCACGGAGCTCGACTCCTTGTCGACATCCTTCCTCCCCACAGGCCTCAGTAGAGGGCGAGTCGACGCCAGTCCGACGCCAGGCCGAGTCACCCTTGGTGATTGTCGATGTCAATACGACACCGTCTCGACATCGGTCGATGCCGGCGCCGGTCCCTGTTGTTCCTCTGTTCGAAGAGGATGAGGACCCGGAGCACCGAGGGTTGTTTCCACGCTCTCCGGTTCCGCTGCCCCCAGGCCAGTGACCCTTTGCTCGGCCTCAGGCTGCAGCATCTCTCCTTTCTGGGGGACACGTTAGTCTTCAACCGTCCCCTACAGATGGTTTGTTATCTCCACCTAGAATGGCTACAGAGGCTAGCGCGGCATTTGCGAGGGCTGTTCGCAGGGCTACAGCTATTTTACACCTGCAACCCCCCCCTCAGTCTCCTTGCCTTCTGATCCATTATTGGATCTCCTCCACCAGGATGCTGTGGAGGTGGAGCTCTTGCTGCCTTTTGGCGGGTCGTTATTTGACACCCTGCTTGGCACGTGGGCACGGCCCTCCTCGGGAGACCCTGTGGATCGGGCCATCGCACGTCGGCATCGCCTGGCTCCAGATGACCCTGTCTGTTTGTCCCTTCATCCTAGGGCTCACGGCCGGGTGGTCCAGGCGGCTTTCGCCTCGCAGCCTTCCTCTCCTCTCCCGTTGGTACCTCCCACTAGGGAGTCTCGTTGGTTGGAGACATGTGGCCGCCAAATTTTTGCGTCCACTAGTTCGGGCATCCGTGCTCTGAACACGTCTTGCGTGTTTGCACGGGCTACTTTTGCCCTTTGGGACTCGGTCGAGCGTCTTCTGCCCTCTTTTCCAGAGGGACCCCGTGCTGACCTGGGTCGTCTCCTTCATGATGGCCGAGAAATGGCACAATTTACCATTCGGTTGGCTATGGACACCACTGACTCTGTGAGTCGGGCGATGGCCAGGTCCGTTGCTCTGCGTCTCCATGCCTGACTGCGTGATGGCGGTTTCCCTGACAATGTTCAGGAGAGTCTTCGGGATTTGCCATTTGATGGCGTGTCCCTTTTTGACAGTCATGCGGACTCCGCAGTCAACCGCCTCATGTCTGGGCTCCCATGACTTTGTGTTTTCTAGTCCTTTTGTGGATTTTTATTTTCCGGTGCAGTGTTGTCTCTGCTTGTTCTGGGCCCTGGGTTCTTGACATAATACCCAGACGGCCTGTACGGCTTCCCGCCGTTTTTGCTCTATTTAGTGCAGCTGGTCAGCTGATTCTGCTTTCTTTTGACTCCTCTGTCTATGAGTTCGTGCTCAAGAGGTCCCCCTAGCTGGGGTTGAGGCTTACCCTATGTGGGGTATTTGTTGGCTATTGTATAGCTGTCTTCCTTACACAGAAGGCTTGGTAGGCTTCTGTGGAGTCTTCTTCAAAGGGGTTGTCCTGCGGATCAGACTGTGGTCTCTTTCTGTTGTTGTGGACCCTTCCTTTTCCTTCTTGCAGCCCACAGGTTGGCATCGCTCTGTTGCCTATCCGTTGGGGTCTGCGGTTGGTCCGTAGCACTCCCCTGCATCTGTAGGTGCTCACTTTCTCGAGGTTCTGATTCGCCTGCCTCTTCCAGGAGTGTCATTTCAGCTTCGCCATCCTTGTCTATGATGGCTGCCCTTATTGTCAGCCATTGTCCCTTGGACCACCTTGTTCTGTTCCATTCCGGCACAGTTCGTCCTGCCCATGGACGACCTCAGGGCGGAACCTTGTGGCGCTGCCCCCAGGCACCCAGGGCTGACGCGTCACGATTGTTTCTGTGCTCTATGCGCGTCAGGTGGATGCTCCCTAGTATGTTCGCTGTCACGAGGGGCTTACGCTTTCCTTACGCTTTTGCGATGCTGGTTTCTACTCTCCTCTCTCTGGGATGGGTAGTACTTTCTCGTAATTCAGATCTGTCTGGACTTTGTCTATGGACGGTGGCATCCTCGCCACGTCCGCCAATACTGTACATTGCCTTGTGCCCTACTTTCCTGGGCACTTCCCAAGCAAGAGTTTCCTCTTCCCCTACTGCTTTCCGTGCAGGAGCTTGTCACACTTTTACTTTGGGCTGCTGCTGCTGCTCTCTGTGGAAGTGTTCTCATCAGGACTGTCTTGTATGTACATCTCTTTCCAATTTCCTGTTACTCTATGTACGTTCAGTACTGACTCTTTCTTGTACTGCTCAGTCTCCCGGTCTGTCTCGCGGGGGACTGTGGCTCCTCCCTGCCAGGTGGCTGATGTCGCTTACGGATCTGGACATTGCTCTGTCCGGTTCTGCTGCAACATAGCTGGTGGTACCTATGGTGCGCTCTTGTATTCTTTTATGAAACGATCCTTCATGGCTGTGTCCTTTCTGGAGGTATATTCTGTCCGGCGCTCTACACACCACCAAGGGTCACGCATGCTAGGGTTTCCTTGCTGCGGTGTCCGTGGTCTTGCTCTCGGCCTTCTCTTGGGAGCAAGCCTTCTGTGTGTGTGTGTCCAGCTTGCCGGATCCCTTTCGCCGGTTGACTACCTGGTGATGCATCTTTCGCATCTGGGCTGTTCTTGCTGCGTTCCATTGGGCATTTCCTTTTATGTGGTGTGGTTCTAGCGGTACACACGGTCTGCCCATGTGTACTTCTGTCCCCCGCATGCATGTCTCTTCTTGTAGTCATGGTTATATGTCATTCTGCTTGTTGACGTCCGCCTCTCACATGACTTTTTGTGAAGGGGCGATTGCGCAATAGCAGGTCTTGTGTCTCTGGTAACACAGGCTCTTTCTGGACATGGTCAGAATCCTGCCACTTGCAACAGTGCTTCTTCCACTGTTGTGCATGCTCGACCTGTATGCTCTGACTGTCATACCGTCTTGTCCTCTCTCTGGGTCTTTGTCTCTTGCAGATCCATCGGATATTGCGGATCCATCGGCTCCTATAATCAGTTCACCTTCTTTTGCAGAAGTTATAGACCCTCACATTCTGCACTGACGTTCTGGTTCTGTGCTCCCTTTCAACCCTGTATAAACGAGAGGGTTTTCATGCCGTCCCTGGGTAGCTTGTGATGCCTTTGCCTCCCATTGTTTTCCGCTCCTTACAGAGCTTACTGGTCTGGTGTTGGCCACGCTGGCATTGCTGCCCCCACTGTGTTTAGTCAACTTGTTGACGACTGGGTTCTCTTTGGAACTTGGTGGGGTTCAGTCGCAGGTCCGCCTCCTATGGGGTATGGCTTTGGTGTCTATTCTAAGTTAAGGAATCTGCGGCTAGATGTCTCTATCAGATGAACGAGTTACTTACCTTCGGTAACGATGTATCTGGTAGAGACACAGTCTAGCCGCAGATTCCTTAATGCCCGCCCATCCTCCCTGCTCTGCGAGGACCTTTTCAGGTTGGGTTTTATGCACTCGCCTCCTTCCGGGTGGCTTTTGTCTTCCTGCGGGGTGGCGTCTTTCACCTCCCTCCTCGGTAGGATGATTCATTCTGTTTTATTTGTTCTACTCCACCCATTCTCCTGATTGGGCGGTGGGTTCAGGTATCCTTCTACATCCCTACACCCTGGTTCTTCCAGTGTGGGGCCTACTAATGACGTCAGGGCGGAGCCATGCGGCGCCGCCCCCCGGCACGCAGAGGTGCTGCTGCTAAAAATTCTCCGGATCCAGTCTGACGCCTGGGGATATTCTAAGTTAAGGAATCTGTGGTTAGATTGTGTCTCTACCAGATACATCGTTACCGAAGGTAAGTAACTCATTCTTATAGCCTGAAAAAATACCGAACCTTCTACCTGAATTACACCTACAGCTTCTATAGGCTTTGCAGAGATGACGGCTATATCATCTGCATATGCCATTATTTTCAGTCCGCCTGATTTTAATTGAACCGGAACTATGAGTAAGTTAGCCAAAAGCGACCTTATAAATGGTTCTATGTATAAAGCAAAAATGAGGGGAGAAAGGGGACAGCCCTGACGAGTACCTCTTAATATCGAAAAAGAGGTAGACTGTGTTTGTTGATAGACTAATTTTGCTTTCGGCTGCTTATACAAAGCCCTAACACAAGTGTAAAATAAACCATGAATATTAAACCCCGCTAAGGTGGCCCAGAGACATTCCCAAGTAACTCGGTTGAATGCTTTCTCCGCATCGAGCATGACCATTCCCATTTCCAATTTTAGCTTTTTCGCTGCTTCAAAGGCTATTATGGAAGAGTTTACATGTGCTGTGGTATCTCTACCCGGTATAAAACCGTGCTGATGTTGTGAGACCAGTTGTGTCATAAAAGATGCTAAGCGAGATGCCAATACTTTTGCAAATACCTTAGCATCTGCATTAATAAGTGAGATGGGGCGATACGACCCGCACTCATCCGGTGGTTTATGCTTTTTAAGAAAAAAAACAATATTTGTTGTCTCCCACGACTTAGGTGCATCCTCATTCTCACTTATATATTGTATCACTTTGATCGTCAGCGGAACCATACGATCCTTAAATGCTTTATAAAACTCAACAGGTATTGCATCATCGCCGGCAGCTTTGCCCGACGGGAAAGCCATTATTGCATCAAATATTTCTTCACTGGTAATAGCCATGTTCAAAGACCATACCTGTTCTTCCTCAAGCTTAGGTAAATCACACCTTCCAATGTATTCAAGACATTTGCTTTCATCAAACAAGCCCGAATTGCCATATAAGTTTTTATAATACCGGGCAAATTCTTCTACTATTGACTGTGGTTGTGTATGCAATTGGCCGCCTTCCCCTTTGATAGCTTTTATCTCCCGCCTCGCATTTGTGTCAGAAAGTTGATGTGCTAAAACCTTGCCGACTTGTTCCCCATACTCATACTGCATAGCCCAATTTTTATTGTATCTAGCCGCTATTTTCTCCTTAAATATCCGCCCCAACGCCACCCTTTTTTCAATCAAAGACAGATAAATAGGCGAGTGTGTCTGCGTCAGTCCTTATATCCTGGCTTCTGCAGCATGAGCTATTTCTAGCTGCAGAATCTCTTCACTAGTCAGCTTAAGAGCAGTGTTTTTACTCTTATTCTGTCGAAGGATATACTGCTGAGTGACCCCATTTATATGAGCCTTGAATGTATCCCAAACTACTAAAGGGGAGGCAGTGCCCTCATTGTCAAACAAAAAATCCCTGATGTTATTTTTAACAAATAGAACATAATCAGTATCAGCCAGTAAATATCGTGGAAAAGAAAACAAGCGCGGTTGCCTACTGGTAGAGCCAATCGAAAATGACAATAAAATAGGATTGTGATCCGATACAATTTTAGGGCATACCTCACACCGAGCAGTACTCAGAATTCTGTTATTAACAAAGGCCATATCAATCCTGGAATAGTGCTTATGTGGTGCGCTATAATAGGTGTATCCGGGCAAAAAAGGAAATAAAAATCGCCATATATCTTTAAGATTAAGCAGACGCACCATCTCTAAGATTGCTGCTCTGACTTTCCTCATCCTAATTAAGGCAGACCGATTAGTAGAATCTATTTTGGGATCAAGAATACAATTAAAATCACCCATAACAATTAGGTCGCCTTGCCAATCTAATAATTCTAATGCTAAAGTATCAATCATCTGAGGTTCATCAGAATTTGGTCCATATATTGTACATAATACGAACTTTTGATTTTTAATCAAAACCTGAACGATTATCCACCTGCCTCTAATATCATGTGAAGCCTTAAGGAGGGTACAATTAAATGATTTATCTATCAGAATGGCAACTCCTCTAATAGAGACAGTCTGGGAGGTGCAGTCAAGTATCTTATAGCCTAAATGCCTTCAAAAATGTCTATCTTTGTAAGCTAGATGAGTCTCAGTAAGGGCAACTATATGAGGCTTGTAAATTCTAAGCTCCTCCCTAACCATCTGACATTTATTGGCAGAATTTAAGCCAGCCACGTTCCAGCATAGGCATTTAATCACCTCCATTAGGCATTAGATGAACAAACTCCAAAAAAAGATATACTTAGCTACCCAGCTATCATTAGTACCTGAACAAGAAATAACAGAAAATTTACATCCAATCGGAAAATCCTACTTGAAGCCGTTTCAACCTTTACAATAATCAAACATAGGTCCATTCCCTTCAATATTTTATTATTTATATCCCCCTCCTTCCTAACTATCTGTGACTGCAACCCTCCCTACCACCCCAAAGAGAACCACCCCCCACCCCAGTTTCCTGAAGAAGAAATCACCCCACCCATGCTGTCGATGACCTGACACCAAAGAGAGAGAGCAGAGGTACCCCCCGTGCTACCCGTTGTGAAGATTGCCACCAAGGCGTGAAAATAAAACCTCTCAAAATCCCAAAATACAAACAGTTTAATCCTTATTTCATGACCTAGCATGAGAAAAAATGGGAGGAAAAGATAGGCCAATAGCCAATAATCAATAAACATAATTCGGAGGTCAGTTTTTCAGATAGTCCTTCCTACCCGAATACCCCCCAAGAGTTAAGTATCTGCTGGGCCTCATCAGCCGAATATAAAGTCCATGTATGTCCATTCCTTATAACCTTTAGGCGTGCAGGTTCTTGAAGAAAAGCTTGGGCCCCAGCAGCTTTCATAGGATCAATCAGCTGGCGGAGTTTCCAACGCCGTGCCATAGTTTCCTTGCAGAGATCCGACCTAACAGAGAATGACATCGAGCTGGCTATACCAGGGCGAGCCCGAAAAAAACACAGCTTGACGTAACAGATAATTACCAAAATAAATAATCATGGGGCGCGGATGTTGCCTCTTAGCTCTAGATTCCTGGCTTATAAATGGTGGAAGTCTATGCGCTCTCTGTATTTGCGAGTCCCAGTCCAATAAGTCAGGGAACGAATTCTGAAAAAGCTGTACCATGAATGTCCGCGGGTCAGCCCCTTCTTTCTCCTCCGGTATACCAAACACTCTCAGATTATGTCTTCGTTGGCGATTTTCGAAATCCTCAACCTTATCCATAAGAAATACCAGTTGATCATCATGTGATCTGGGGAAGATGCCGGATTGAGGGGGAAGATGGCGGATTGAGGGGAAAGATGGCGGATTGAGGGAAGAAGGAAGATGGCGGATTGACACCGCGAGCACGTACCTTCAGTTGCTCCCGGTCTGAGGTTTGCCGATCCTCGGCATGGCCGCTTTGACTGAGGTGATGCAGTAGCGGCGATCTTTTCCGGCATTTTACTATCACGGCGATAATCCTAAGGAGGCTGCTGAAGACTTTCTTTGGTTTTTATGTTCCCAATACAAACGCGGGCAGCTCACTGTTTCTGGCAGTCTACCAGAGCTGCGAGGTGGCTGACGAGACGATCTGCCCTCAGCTACACTGGGCTGATCTTAGCGAGCCGTATAGCAGCTATGGCTCCACAACGTGGAGGGAGAAACCAGAGCGTAACTGGGGCAGCCCTTCCATTGCCAGAGAAAACTGACAAAGTCAACAAGGAGGTTGCGGCCGCCCATGCAACTCGAGCAGAGACGGCGGGACGCCGCGTAGGCAATGTAACAAAGGCACACAGTTCCCAGCTAGGAAAGCCTATTTTAAAGCTGCTACACTCTGGGAAAGCTACTGATATCTTGCAGACTTGTGAGTTAACAGCACCTACTTTGGAGCAGACTATGGCAGATGCTTTATTGGAGGTGGTTCAGCAGGAGGTCCCCGAGGGAAACAATCTGGCTACTGGTTTTTCCGGCAACAAGAGGAGCAAAGAGGAGGACGATCAGGTTTGGGTGGCTGAGAATGACATTGTGCTACAAGGTAACTCGTCTCTGCAATCCGCTCCGTTCTCAGGTAGTACAAACACTGCTGCTGTTAATGTAATAACTTCCCCTGGCAATTCCTTTTCGCTTGCTGATTCCTCTGATCGCAGTGCCTTATCTACCCCCCAGATAGGCCTTACTATGGACGAAATAACTATTGGGTCAAGCAAAGGAGGGCCTGTTCAGGCTACTCATGTTGTTGCTGGAATGAGCCTTGGACTTGACTGCTCACAGTTGTATGGGGGACAGGCTGGCATGGCTATGGAATCCAATCCTGAGAGTCGCGATAAGAATGAGGTAGAGGCAGAGGCAAGTCCTAGCGCACAAATACCTAGCTGGGCCTCGGATCTAAGCAGTGACTCTAATGGCAACATTAATGCACTAGGTGAAGTCGGAAATTCATCTTCACCGACTTCAGCTTCTGGTGCCACGAAGTCCACATTAGCTGTTTCTACCAAGATAAATAATACAGAACTAGAGAAACTGGCTTGTATTTCTAATAGCGTCTCTAGCAGTGTCGAGAGGAAATCAAATCCAAAGAAACCCACTAGGGGCACAGGAAAAGGCAAGAATCACTCTGTGGTATCACGGGGCACTTTAAAGGCACAGCCAGATGGTAAAACGTCTGATAAAGCGAGTCCTATTCACAAATGGGTAGCTGCTAAAGGGGAAGTGAGAGCTATAATATCAAGGCTGTCTGGCTCATCTTCTGGCGGTGGTATTCCTATACCTGTAACCCCTGCCCCCTTAACCTCCACTTTAGGAATTGAATTACATGGACTGGAGACACCTAATGGCTCTAAATTTGCAGATGGAGACGTGGTTTCTATATGCCCGAAATCGACTGCGACTGCGATCCCTTCTAATGATGAGTCCGGTAATGAGCCTTCGTTTAAAATGATTCTTCAGGCACTTCACGCTCAGAGGACAGAGACACAGGAATACTTTAGCCAAGCTAAGGCGGATAGTAGCTTGATACATCAAGCATTGTCTGAGGTATCAAGCAAAGTGGCCGGCCTGACACAAGAGATTTCAGAGTTACAACAACGTGTGGTACATACAGAAGATCAATGCGCAGCTACAGCTAAATCGGTTAGGTCACATGATGATCAACTGGTATTCCTTTGTCCAGTTTCATGCCATATCGGGAGCCAACGGCTCCCTGAACTGGTTTGAACTGGAGTATGGTAGGAGGGCACCAAATGTGCCTTTCAAGCAGTCTCTGTGGCGCTGGGAAGCGCCCCCACCCTGCCCCAATACACTAAACCCTGTCTGGGAGGTGGTCACACCACCCTGTGACAGGATATCTACTGTTCTTCCTTCCCCTGCTCGAGCTTGGCTCAGCAGCAGGAGGGAAAACATGTCTATAGTCGGCAGCAGCCCTAGCTTGCTGTCCGCTTCTGGAAGACTGGTACCGGGAGCACTGAGGGCCTCCTGGAGGAGCTTGATACCAAACACTACAGGGTTCGTTCCAACCAGTTTAGAGATGGTCATCGCGTAATGACGCATGGCCACTCTATATATAGTAATGGCTGATGCACTTACAACCCGGGAGAATGGACTCCGAAGGTTGTAGGGCTGTCCCGCTCATGCAGGGACACCCTCACACTTAGAACCGAGCACCCTGCCTTCAGGATTGAAAGGCCTGCCTTAAGGGTGACTTATAGGTTTTAATTGCATTGACCTTAGACATAAGCAAGCTTATTTCCGTCGTAAGTGGTGCTAGCACCAGCTTACACAGGCTGCAATGGCAGGCCTGTAGTCACAGTTTGAGTGGTCTCTCTTGGGTGGCATAATACATGCTTCAGCCCATGGGGGACCTCTGGTGTACTGTCACGTGGCCGATGGGGACATTGTCAACATCACAAAGTTAGCATGAGCCCTGCAGCCATGATGCAGCTTTTGTGCACATTACTACATGGCTTTATTTTTTGCAAGATTCTGTTTATGCCTTTCACATGAGAACTTTTCTGCTGTGTTCGCTCTCTGTCTGTTCCTGGAGTTTAGTCTGAACACTGAGCAAGGTCGATAAACAATGCCCCTTGGTATTCTGTTCTGGTCAGGCCATAGCACCTAGACAAAACATACTAATGCAGCTGCTGCTGGAGACTCGTACTCTGATATTATGAGGAGGCATGTTTAGGTAACACACACTTGGAGAGGGACCTTTCCGGGGAGAAGAGCAACACGCACCTACGATGTAGAAATGCCATCTCTGGTCTAAGGTATGGGGTCTGCTGACTAAGTCAATCCAAAGAAGGGGGACTGTGGGCTTTTTCAAGGTCCAGCATACATGCCCAGACCATGACACTACCAGAGGGGGTATGCAGTTCCTGAGTGGGTCGGTGAAAGAAGAGGAGAGAATGTGAAACAGGAATGATAGGTAGTCCTATTGTGAAGGGAGGGAAAGGGAGATCCCTCCTTTCGGAATTAGGGCCCTCACACACCCAGCCAGCTGGGTGTCATGCTTCATCATAGGGCCTGCTCCTCGTCGGGTCGGCGCTGCAATACCCGACGGGCACCCTATGAGGGGCTCTTTGGCGGAGTTCTTTTATTCCTTGCCGTATGGTGCTGTGGGTGTAAGGGGCCTAACCAGTGTAGATATAGTGGAGTGAAGGTGCTAAAATAAAACAGGTAAGGAAGTCCAAAAAAAGAGCTTTATTATGACTGGCTTCTGACCTGATTAAAAATGTAAGAGTGGCGACTGCCTGATACTATGTGTCAGGATGTTGCGCTCTACTCTATGTGGTCAACATGTTTCTTGCCTTTGTGTCTGACTGATCTAACGGCAATTCTTCAGGACCAAATGGTGATTCTTAAATCTACACACCGTGGTATGTGGGTTAACTAACCTTAGATTACCACGCGGAACATCCAAAGGTAAAGTACCCAAAGATGTGATGGACGACCTAAAGGCTCAAGTAGCCTGGCCCCATCAGTGTCCGACAGCTTCAAGACACGTGAATTCAGTGTCGGAACCGTTTCCGGCATTGTGGGGTAGGTCTACCGCTCGCAACGCGGTCTACAATCGACACTGAATTCACGTGTCTTAAAGCTGTCGGACACTGATGGG
The DNA here is from genome assembly GCA_963921515.1 of Calotriton arnoldi. NCBI lineage: Eukaryota > Metazoa > Chordata > Amphibia > Caudata > Salamandridae > Calotriton > Calotriton arnoldi. The sequence goes on along the minus strand of CAWUFW010001687.1, from coordinate 2,417,106 downwards.
GCCAGGCTACTTGAGCCTTTAGGTCGTCCATCACATCCTTGGGTACTGTCATGTGGTTTGTGGCCTCATGGTCTGCCTTGCTAAGTTGGCTTAGGCCTGGCTGCCATGATGCTTTTTTTGCGCACGTTACTTTGTGACTTTGTTTTTCCAGCCTCTGCTTCTGCCCGGCTATATTAGGACTGTCTGCATTTCTGCCTTTCACCTTTTCTCCTGTTCCCTGTGGGTTACGTCAGCACAACATGTACAAGGTCGAAAAACAACGTCCCTTGTTCTTGCTGATCTGGCCAGTCTCTCGCACTTAGACATAACACTAAGTACAGCTGCACTGGAGAAATTTATGTGCTTTTAATATTGTGATTTCACTGTTAGAGGCACTTGGAGAAAAACCTTTCCAGGGAGAAGAGCTGTGCTTGTCTGATGATGTAAACCTTGCATCTAGATATTGAGGTATGAGGGTCCGCCTGACAATGCCCAGAGGTCTTCTATTTTTATAATAAACTAGCTAATAACACGGGGAGGGTGGTATGGTCATTTTGCCCTATATCCACTGCTTTATTAAATGCTTTCCCCGTTTGTATTCTATGTAATTGTAACTATGCTTATTATTTTATCCTTATGCATTATGCTGATAGTACTGGCACGTGTACTGTATCTTAGAGCACGGTAGTTGAAATAAACATTTTAAACTATACAGTGTCTCTTATTACGCACGTTGTGGACAGGTATGAGTGAGTTATGAAAGGGTGTCCTTGCTCCTGCGAGTCCTGAGAGAGAGAGACCGTGTTCTGGGTTGTCTAATCATTGGTAGCATCGTTGCTAATGAGACGCTAAAGCTAGTCGGATTGGGATTGTGGGTATTAAGGTGCATGGTTGGTTCACCACTATACTCCGAGGTCCTATTATCCTGTGCATAGCTCTGTGTATGTGCAGAATCCCTACAACATGGCGCCACCAACGAGTGAGCTGCTTATCTGCATGGCGCCACCAACGAGTGGGCTGCTTATCTGCGAGACGCTTGAGTAGTACGTGTGCTTGTCCACAACACCCTTCGCAGACGCTTCCGGAAGCGTGTGTGAGGGTGATACCTCCTATATTGACGTTTTTATAGGTTCTTTCAAGCTTGAAGTTGTTAAAAGGTTTTTATATAAAACCCTATATTGTGCTGCCTCATACTAGGTTGTCGAATATTGTTAGCCTTAAATGGCTGTCCAAATTGCGGCACATAGCCGCGCAGCGCTCCGGGCTCACTTGACAGTGTATGGAGTGCCTGACGCGGGTGTCGATCTGATCTTTGTGGTACATGCGGATCCTGCTTACCACTTTGAGGTGTTTTACTCTTGGGTCACCTTCCCGGCAGTGGATGGGACTGATAATGTGTTCCATGAATATACAGCCACCGCTCTTCCTATAATTTATAGGCCTTATCGAAATCTTGAAGTACCGCTCACGGCATGGCAACACCGTGTTTGGTTTAATGGCGCCCTCCCCCAACCGGTTACCCCGATTCGTTTAGGCCCCTTATCGATTGACGGGGCCACTTGGCCAGTTTTGGCCGGGTATACCCCACATCCGCGTTATATGACGCTAGTAGTTGCTGAATTGCATACGTCTTTGATACGTGTGCACAGAGCTTTAGTACAGTATGTTACAGGCAATATCCAGGGAGCCCCGCCTGGAGTTGCAGTGCATCCAACTGGACTGGGCGGTGTAACCATAAGTCCCGACATGGTTAATTCGGTGATGGGCAAGCGCCCACAAAATAAGGACGATTTGCCTTATTGGCTTGCAGAAAAATTTGACCAGCTGGAGGCAGTTTTTCCAAATTCTTCTCCTGTGGAAAAACACAGGATTTTGACGATTAGTTTGCCAAAAGACTTGATCCCCGAGTTGGCAGAATGCAACAACTGGGGTAAGGTATTCGCAGCAGTATATGCGAAGTGTTTCGGCACTCCATCCATGACGGTTCTCCCCTCTGTAATTAAACGAGTGCAGGATGAGCATGGCCCTGAAGCGGCTGTGGAATTAGGGATGAGACTGGTGGGAGTGTTCGATGTAGTAGCTGATTTGATCCTTGCGAATGTCAAGGGCGATGCAGTTAACTTTCAAGTAGCTAATGCTTTGATCCCAGAACCGGACAAGCCGCACGAATTACCGAAAATTATTTCACAGGCTTACAAAACCATTGGCCGCAATAGCCTGGGAGTTAAGCCTTTTGATAAAACGCAAATACAATTGCAACCTCAACCGAAAACTCAATCTGAGAAAGATGAGAAACCGTTCTTTACTAAAAAGAGCTGGAGGTTGAAAAAACAGGGTAAGCAACAGAAGAAGCCAGGGTCGCGAGGCGCATCCCCGGTTTCCGTCTCTTCTGAACGCACTTATGATTTGCGCGATAGAGCGAGAATTAAATCTCCAGAGAGATTTCAAGTCCCTGATTCGCGTTCTCCTCGTTCTTCACAGGCACCATCGACCTCCCAGACAGGTGGAGGAGAACGCCAGGATAGAGGCAGGGGTCGAGAGGCTCCACAGGGACAAGACCAACCTCGACAACAAGTCCGAGGGAAACCAGAAGAATTTCCACGTTCTCGCCCACAGTTTCAGAAGAAGAAAGTTGCAGCTGTAACAGCGAGGTATGCCACAAACGGTGAGAACGAGACTCCTGAATTGGACGTGGGCAGTGATGCTCCTAGACAGCACTGCGGAAGTTACCATAGTGCGGGAGGCACTACGTCCTCATGTGGATGCGACAGCAACTGATACATTCATTACTGTCGAGACAGCAGACACCAGAGTGGCACCCCCTGACAGACTATATAATATTGTCATTCAAATTGAAGGTGACATACAGCGTGTTATTAAAGGGATTTTTTGGGAGAATCTGACCTCGTCTTACGACATTCTGTTGGCAGAGGCGGATTGGCCGCCCCCATTCGTACTTGCTGCGTGTACAGGGGAGGAGGTAATCCTTCCGAGCTTTTCTCGTCATGTCCCCAAGAACAAAGCGGAGGCTCTCGCAGCTGAATGGGCTGTGTCCCTGGCTCCAGCGTTATACCGCAACCACGTGGGCTGGGATGAAGACTCTCCCCCCCATGATATTCCTTTGCGGTCGCTGCCACAGCCACAACCCCAATATCCCATCAAACGGGAAGCTAAAGGTCCCGTTTCCGAAATTCTGACACAGTTAGAATATCAAGGAGTGATTGAAACATGCGTGTCACCCATGAATAATCCCCTTATCGCGGTTTCTAAACCCGACGGATCATACCGCTTAGTTTTGGATTACCGACATTTGAACTCTCATTGTCGGACCTTTGCGGTACAAAATACACACAGTTCTGCGCTTGTAGACAGTCTTGTTCGTAAAAAATATAAAACGACACTTGACCTATCCAATGGATTTTACACGCACAACTTGTCCCCGGAGAGCAGCCAATGGAGCGCTTTCACTTCCGGTGGTAAAAATGTCAAATTCCGGTGTTTACCCATGGGCTACAAGAATAGTCCGGGTGTATTCGCCGCCCGTGTTGTCTCTTTGTTAGACGGCATAGACCCAGATGCGTGTTCCTACGTAGACGATATTTATCTGACGGACGACGAATTATGGCCGCATCTTTCCCGAGTGGACCGCATTATTCTTTAATTTGCGGTTTTAGGTTACAAATTTAACTTTGCCAAATCCCACATTGCTGAATTTACCGTTTTGTTTTGGGCTTTCTAAACTTCGGGCGTACTTACATTCCCGAATATGCCCAGCGTATCAAGCCACTTTATGCCTTGATACAACCTAACTTTTCGAAGTCATGCTGGCTTCCCGAGCATTCCTCTATACTGCAGTCTTTGCAGTCAGATTTACTTGAATCTAAATTCTTGTTGACTCATGACAACCACACAAACCTGGTGATTAGAATCGTTCCAGGGGCAGTGGGTTTCACGTACTTAACCTTTAACGAAGGTGACACAGTACCGATTGCATACAAGTCACATCTTTACACTTCCGCGGAAATGCGTTTCTCCTCTGCTGAGAAAGTTTTGACTGCAGTGCAAATGGCGATTCTAAAGGAACGCGCACTGGCACAGGGAAAACGCATTTTGGTGGTAACACCATATCCTGCCCTGGAGGCAGTGACGAAAGCAAGTGTTCCGAACTCTAAGGCTTTGCACCCCCGTTGGATACAATGGGCTACATCTCTGACGTCTCCGGATGTCACTTTTATCTTTGATTCCTCTCTTCAGACACAGGAGTTTTAACAGTATGAATTTGTTCATCCTCCTCCTCTGTCCTTGCTACCGCTTGAGGAGTACGAATGTATTATCTATACCGATGGTTCGGCACAACCGGCCACGGGTTCCAAGCATGCTTATTCAGCAGCATGTGCTATTGTTGCAGGTACCATGGTGAATGGTGAGTTCAAATCGACTAGTGCACACTGAGGCACTAGGAGACAGTACTGCATAATTGGCCGAGCTGCGCGCTTTGGTGCTCGCGCTTGAGTTCGCAAATCCAGATGTGACAACCCTTATTGTATGCGATTCTTACTACTGTGTTCAGTCTTTCAATGACAATCTCTTCTTTTGGTCGCAAAACGACTATAGAGATGCAAAAGGCAGCACAATTAAGCATAAAATGCTTTGGGTTCGAGTGGCAGATCTGAAACAACATCTGCCTCTCACACAGGTGATTCACACTCTTGGCCACCAGCGTGTGGGCGCACACGCTGTCAGTAACGGTTTGGCAGATGAAGCTGCCAAATCAGCAGTAGCCACGTGTTTAGTAGCAGCAGTTATAAGATCCATGACTAAAATAGATAATGATATTTTGGCAGCTATTGCTGCGACAAAGGAAGGTGCTAATTACCCACGGGGTTTCCCTTCCAAATACTCTTATCAACTAGGTCCCGAACAGGCTCCTTACGTAAGAATTCCAGACGTTGGTGATCGGCTGATTCCCAACGCGGACCGCAGACTTTCCTTGATAACGGCCGCACACGAAGGCATGGCTTCGGCTCATGCTGGCGTGTCTGCGACGGTTTCCATATTGCAGCAGCGTTACTGGTGGCGTGGTTTATATAAACAGACCCGTACTTATGTGCTTTCTTGCGATGTTTGTCAGCAAATTAAGCCTTCCACGGTTACATGGCCACCACAGACACCGCTCTGCATTTCTAACAGACCTTTTGGGTGTGTTTACCTGGATCACTGCGGTCCATTTTCTTCTGACACTGCATATAAGTACATCTTGGTTGCAGTGGATTCATGCACACGTTTCATCTGGGTTTGGCCACAACGGAGTGCTGACGCTCGAAATGTCATAAGCGATTTGCGTGTCTTTGTGGACATTTTTGCCTGTGGCACCTTCCATTCTGACCAAGGTCCGGCGTTCGCCTCTAAGGCGTACAAGGACGCAATGGGGTCACTGGGGGTGCGGGTGAAATTTTCGTCTCCATATCGGCCTGAGGGCAATTCGATTGTTGAACGAATGAACCGTGACTTAAAACAATCCTTGACAGCTAGAGTCTTAGGTACTGGCAGGAACTGGCTGGCCCACTTGTATACCGTACAACGTGCACTTAATAACCTCCCTAGAAGACCTCTGGGTGGGCGGACCCCATACGAAATGCTCTTTGGCATACGAATGTTTGTGCCCGACCTTGATGGTCTAGACATGGCGGCACAATCCGCAATCTTTGATGTAGATAACCATTCTACTATGTTACAGGACTTACAAGAAGCCCGAGACAAACTTGCAAACGAACATTTACCTTCAGCCACAGACGCTGCGCTGCAGATTCCGGTTGCCGGCTGGCTTCCGAAGGTTGGAGACCTGGTTCGAGAGAAGGTGGAGAACAAAAAAGAATTTGGCCTCTCTTATCGTGCACCGGTTCCAGTCCTTGGCTTGAAGGGTACTCGTACAGTCATCTTACCACCGCTTCCTGGTCGCAAAGAGAACAGGTACATCTCAGTGGAAAATGTCAAGCTACAACATCTGGCCAATCCTGAATAGTGTAACACCAGCGGTCTCTTGTCCAGTCATTTCCGGGACAAATGTTTGTGGCCCTACAGCCGGAACGGTCACTGATGTTGCTATCGAGATGGTAGATTTGCCTGATCGCTTACTCGAGTGCCCGGATTCCCCTTGCAACGAGGAGACTGAGTATACCTACCCCGCCACCGAGTCGGTGGCTCATCTACCAACAATGCCACTGAGCCCAACACGTTATTCCTTTGACTCGGATTCCACCTCAGCACCTATCCCGTCCAGATTCAGTATTTTTGTATCCTGGTTCAGAGACAATTTTTTGATTCCTCCATGGACATACATCTGGTTGGTACTATTTCTGATTTTTCTGTTCATGTCCATTGGCTTTGTCACAGTTTTTTTTCTACTCATCAATGGTCACTATTTGCCGGAACGCTCTGCAGTGAACTGTGTCGCTGGAACTTTGGCTCCACATTCTTCATCTCACATCATGAAGCGTGACCACACATTTGTGAACATTTCAGCTTTCCCAGTCGCCGATGGCATCGTATGGGATGCAGTAAATTTCCAAATCCATGGACCTACCGAGATTATTAATGTACCCAATGTCCTCCGTGTTTCAATGGGTGATGTCGTTAAAAGTTATATTCATTCTGACGATTGGAATGTGCATGCAGTTGAATCGTTATTTACTGATTTGAAATATTATGCTGCTTTTAATGCTGAAGATTTGTACATGAATTCTGCAAGTTATGCCGATTTATATTGTTACCAGCATTGGGGCAACCACTTTCTCCATAAACCAAGTACCCTTCGGGGTCCTTTTAATTACACCCAATGGGAGCATTGTCCGACCGCTTTGCCAGGTGGCTCTCAGACTCTTAGAAATAAGTTTACTTATTTTACAGACTTTGATAGATCGAACCCTGGGTCCTATTATTTTAAATTAAACACTTCGTCCACTCAGAAAATCATGTTGACCCACACCAAATTGCTATATTCGGGTTCCTTTCTAAACGCCTTAGCTGTGGGTGGTTATGAGTACTGGAAGGACACCATTGACTTGAAATCTATTTGGGGCTCCAAGCCATGGCAGGTGCAAGGCACGGAAGCCTTGCACCGTGCTTGCCTCATTCCGGCCCAAATTTTATTTTTAAATCGTACCATCTATCAAACAACGTGTTGGGGCTTGGCTACTTCCAAACAATTGAATGCTCTTTCCATTCCTGTATTGTATTCCACTCCCAACGAAAGCTTGCATTTTAATGTTTCCCTTACAGCTGTGCAAGCTTTGCTTCAGAACAATTCGTTTAATATCTCCACGTTTGTTCAGTCACCCTGGTTGGCTTGGCCGACGGCAGCAGATGCCTGCCAACTGCGTTTTCATGACTCAGCTCCTGGGTACAAACAGGATAGGCAAGACCCGAGGTTTTCTGACTCTTGTACAGTTACAACATATTCTGTTGGTAAATTATGTAAACAGTGGTTGCAGCACTCTTCATTAGATTCTGTGAAACAGCATTTATCCCTGCTATCAGGCAACATTGATCTGTCCGAATTTGTTCTCGGTCCTCGTGGCCCTCGACCTAAAAGGTTCAATTATGAGACTTACAATGAACTCTGGAAGCTTTCGCAAATTGAAGCTGCTTCCCGTCTACGGGAAATAGATCAAGCAAATTTAGAGAAGGTGCTTGTTGTTGTTGACAATAGTATTAATACCCTGTCTTCCCGCATTTACACATTAGAGAATATTGTTTCCTCTGTTGTTGATATTGTACAAGATGATGTTTCTGTGTTATATCATGGTCAAAATCAATTGCGTTCAGTAATGCAGTTTGCATGGACTTTGCAAACACTTAAAATGGGTAAAGTTCCTTGGCACTTTTTGAACACCTCTGCCTTATTCCTGCCATTTAATTTAACTGAAAAACAGCAATTCATGTCCATGAAAGATGCAACATACACTCTGTTACATATCGAAAAAATAGAGCCCTTACCATTCTCTGTGGCGGAATTGGATTCTGCCGTGTGGCTAGTTCACGGGGTTATCGCCTTGCCTTTTTCTTTATTTGAATTTAGTTCGTGCATGAAACATTATCCCGTGGGCCGTTTTCAGCCCTTGGGCAGTGCCTTCCTGCATGAACTTTGGTCCCTGCCTTTCATGTATAAATGCCTTAGGGACGGTAAGGAAGTTTTTCTCACAGGGGAGTCATGCGATTCTACTGTGGGTCATTCCCTTATTTGCAAAAACATTAAATTGCACGGAGCTTGTAATGTTTCGGCTCCGAATCTTGCTTGTGTTTTAAAGGGCATTCCTGCTCCTGCTATCTCTCCTACTTTCACTGTGCTTGCAAACGGTAGCTATCTCCTTCTGAATAATCAGGACTGCTGTGGCATGCTAGCCGGCATACCCTATATTGTAACAGTTTCACACAGGGTTGTCTGCTGCAAAAATGTGCTTTTTCCTCCCCCGCACGACATCGTAGATAGTTCCATTTGGCCTTCCATTCTGACTTTGAAGGCAGATTTCAATAAATTGAGCAGAATAAAGGCGCTATTATTGAACCAGGAGGTTATGCTCACATCTGCACGGGAGACATTCATCCTCCAGGTGGCTAGTACCCACAGTGAAATACAGGCCCTTTTAAACACAAACCTCCCACAGCATTTCGGTGAACTGATTCACCGTGTTTTCAATGCTTCACGCACTGAGGGTCTTGTGCACTTTTTTAAAGTTGTGGGCTCGGGCCTTGTTACCTCCTTTCAAACTATCTTTGGAGGAATACCGGCTTTTATTCATTCCATTTTTTCCAGCGTCTTTGGCGGCTTTCCGTTGATCCTCGCCTTGGCGGCTGGTATATTGCTTTTGGTCTGTTTGCTCCGCAATGGCTGCACTTCCTGGGGGCCTCCTCGACCAAGGTCGACTCCGGATGCTCCGTGAACGCATCCTCGCTGGCTTCGGCATCCTGCCATTGGCGACACTCGGTGTGTCCTATAGACTTTCTTTTCGCTTTGCGTATTTCACTTGCGTGCAACCCGTGATGTCTTGCATCCGATGTCCTTTCTCATGGTCCTTGGATTATTGCCTATCTAATACGTCTCTGTCTGACCCGGATTTTGTCCAGTTAGTGGGTCCCTTAGAAGCCCATTAACGAGACTGTTCTGGGGATGGCTTCATGGCGCGTGCGGCTGCACTTGGGATTTTGGCACAATGGGATATTTGGGCGGCTGCTCAGAATCTCCTACAACAAAGTTATATTGAGTATCACGCAAGTTGTCCCGCATGGCTGATCACTGCGCCCTCTTGCGAGGACCATGAATGCAGTTTTGATTTGTTGAACTGGATGGCCTCTCTTTTTTCTGATGATTCCAACGATGTCCTCTTGGAAGGTGTGGCGTTTTTCTGCACTTACACTCTATTGGATTAGGGGCCTCCGCGTTCAGCGTCCTGCCTCACTGGATTTTTTTTTCTCAGCGTTTTTTTTTTTTTTTTTTTTTTCCCGTTCATTGTCCTTCACGGGGTACTGTTCCTCAACTGCCGTTTCCGTTCTACTCCATCAATTGAACTCTGTCTTCGTCTTATGTCTTCGCCGATGGACTGACCAGGGGAGGGTGTCATGTGGTTTGTGACCTCATTGTCTGCCTTGCTAAGTTGGCTTAGGCCTGGCTGCCATGATGCTTTTTTGCGCACGTTACTTTGTGACTTTGTTTTTCCAACCTCTACTTCTGCCCGGCTATATTAGGACTGTCTGCATTTCTGCCTTTCACCTTTTCTCCTGTTCCCTGTGGGTTACGTCTGCACAACATGTACAAGGTCGAAAAACAACGTCCCTTGTTCTTGCTGATCTGGCCAGTCTCTCGCACTTAGACATAACACTAAGTACAGCTGCACTGGAGAAATTTGTGTGCTTTTAATATTGTGATTTCACTGTTAGAGGCACTTGGAGAAAAACCTTTCCAGGGAGAAGAGCTGTGCTTGTCTGATGATGTAAACCTTGCATCTAGATATTGAGGTATGAGGGTCCGCCTGACAATGCCCAGAGGTCTTCTATTTTTATAATAAACTAGCTAATAACACGGGGAGGGTGGTATGGTCATTTAGCCCTATATCCACTGCTTTATGAAATGCTTTCCCCGTTTGTATTCTATGGAATTGTAACTATGCTTATTATTTTATCTTTATGCATTATGCTGCTAGTACTGGCACGTGTACTGTATCTTAGAGCACGGTAGTTGAAATAAACATTTTAAACTATACAGTGTCTCTTATTACGCACGTTGTGGACAGGTATGAGTGAGTTATGAAAGGGTGTCCTTGCTCCCGCGAGTCCTGAGAGAGAGAGACCGTGTTCTGGGTTGTCTAATCATTGGTAGCATCGTTGCTAATGAGACGCTAACGCTAGTCGGATTGGGATTGTGGGAACTAAGGTGCATGTTTGGTTCACCACTATACTCCGAGGTCCTATTATCCTGTGCATAGCTCTGTGTATGTGCAGAATCCCTACAACAGTACTTTACCTTTGGATGTTCCGCGTGGTAATCTCAAGTTAGTTAACCCACATACCACAGTGTATAGATTTAAGAATCACCATTTGGTCCTGAAGAATTGCCGTTAGATCAGTCAGACACAAAGGCAAGAAACATGTTGACCACATAGAGTAGAGCGCAACATCCTGACACATAGTATCAGGCAGTCGCCACTCTTACATTTTTATTCAGGTCGGAAGCCAGTCATAATAAAGCTCCTTTTTTGGACTTCCTTACCTGTTTTATTTTAGAACCTTCACTCCACTATATCTACACTGGTTAGGCCCCTTACACCCACAGCACCATACGGCAAGGAATAAAAGATCTCTGCCAAAGAGCCCCTCATAGGGTGCCCGTCGGGTATTGCAGCGCCGACCCGACGAGGAGCAGGCCCTATGATGAAGCATTACACCCAGCTGGCTGGGTGTGTGAGGGCCCTAATTCCGAAAGGAGGGATCTCCCTTTCCCTCCCTTCACAATAGGACTACCTGTCATTCCTGTTTCACATTCTCTCCTCTTCTTTTACCGACCCACTCAGGAACTGCATACCCCCTCTGGTAGTGTCTGCTGACTAAGCCCAGAGATATTCTAATATATAATAATACTTCAACCTACCAAGGGGAGGGAGGTTACGCATCATAGTACTTTACATAATGACATCCCCCTTTATGATGTTAGGCCTAGCTGCAATGCTAACTATATTCGTGTTATGCATTTTTCTGCTTGGTGTGGCACGTATACTGCATGTTAGAGCACAAAAGTTAAAATAAACTTTTTAAACTATTTTCGTGTCTCCGTCAGATCTTATTGTGGACAGGTATGAGAGTGTGAGCGAAAAGGTGAGTCTTGTTACCACGATTCCTGAGAGATCCGGGAGTGTTGTGTTCTGGGGTGTCTAATCATTTGCTTCTTCGTGAATGTGTAGGAGAGCGAGTGAGACACTATAGCTAGTCTGTCCTGAGCTCGTGGGCACTAAGGTGGTGGGAAGGCTTAGCCCCTACACACTGAGGTCCCATAATCCTGCGCATAGTTCTGTGTATGTGCAGAATCCCTGCAACATGGCGCCACCAATGTTTGGTTTGGTACTTATTCACGAGTCCCCTGAGTAGCGCTTGTGCTTGCCCACAATACCCTCTCACCAGTATCGGAGACGTCCGTGGTGCGGGGGGTTTTACCTCCTATAGTTGAGATTTTATAGGTTTTTCAAGCTTGAATTTTAAAAGGTATAGTTTTCTTTGTTCTTAACCCAGTATTGCGCTACCATTTTCTTTGCTTCCAATAGTGTCTATAATGGCAATTAACATTGCTGCGCCTAACCGCGCTGCAGTTACTGCACATTTGACTCAACATGGAGTCCCAGTTGCGGGAGCAGATTTTATATTTGTGATAGAAGCGGGCGCTGCTTTCCGCTTCGAAGTTTTTTTACTCTTGGGTTAAGTTCCCAGCTGTTGATGGAAACAATCACTTCTTTCATGAATATGAGTGTGGTACGGTTCCACAAGTTTACCGTCCATATCGTTTACTTGAACTTCCGTCGTCAGCTTGGGAGCATACCATATGGTTTAATGGCGCCCTTCCTCACCCTGTTTCAGTGGTCCGTCTCGGCCCCTTATCGGTCGACGGGCCACATGGCTCGTTTTGGCAGGATTTACACCACATCCAACTTATCTTGGTGTTTCACATGCAGAGCTGCGCATATTACACACGTCTTTGATTCATATACACAGAAGTGTCATTCAGTATCTTTCTCGTAATGTACCGGCGGCTCCGGTAGGAGCCGCTCAGCCACCTGGGCATGGTGGTGGCATGGTAATTAGTCCTATCATGATTAATTCAGTGATGGGGAAGCGTCCTCAGAATAGGGATGATTTCCCTTTTTGGTTGGCCAAAAAATTTGAGCAACTCGAGGCTGTTTTTCCACACACGTCCCCTGTAGATAAACATAGGATACTTACGATGAGCTTACCTAAAGGCCTTATTCCCAATCTGGCTGATTGCACCACTTGGGGGAAGGTGTTTGCACCCCCTCCATGACTGTGCTTCTGATGGTTCTTAAGAAGGTTCAAGATGAACACGGGGCAGAGGCCGCCCTGGAGTTGGGAATGAGATTAGTAGGCGTGTTCCCTATTGTTTCCGACATGATTCTTGCTAACGTCAAGGGGGAAGCAGTTAGCTTGCAAGTGAGTCAGCACCTAGAGGCAGTAGCTGACGTGGATAAACAATGTGAATTGCCAAAGATTATTGCGAACGTATATAAATCCATGGGGCACAATAATCTGGGAATTAGACCTTTTACTCAAACGCAGAATAAGCCCCCGCCTGAAAAGGCTTGGAATAGAAATCAGCGGCAGCAACAGCAGAAGCAAGGTTCGCGTGCGGGTTCACCGACACCTGATGCTCCTGAACGTAGATATGATTTGCGTGACCGCTCTCAAATTGAGACACCAGAGAGATTTCAGGTTCCTGATCCGTGCTCTCCTCGTTTCTTTCAGGAATCATCGGATCCACAGTTTGGTGGAGGGGAGCGACAGGATCGCAGACAAGGTGAGACCACTCAACAACGATATGATCCGCCATGCCAGTTTGACGTAAAAGCCAAACCGGAGGGACAACCTCCTTATCGTGCCCCGTTTCAGAAGAAGAAAGTTGCTGCTTTAACAGCGAAGTATGTCTCAGACAGTGAGAACCCTGCTCCTCGATTGCAGATGGTCGGTGACACTCCTCGACAGCGCGGCAGAAGTTACCATAGTGCAGGAGGCACTCCATCCTTGTCTGGAGGCGAGAGCAACTGATACTTTCATTACAGTGGAAACAGCTGATACACGAGTTGCACCCCCTGATAGGCTTTATGAGATAGTCCTCCAAATTGAAGGTGATATAAAACGGCCAATTAAGGCAGTCTTTTGGGACAACCTTACCTCTTCTTACGACATTTTGTTGGCTGAGGCAGATTGGCCGCCTCCATTCGTTTTGGCTTTTTCCCGAGGGGAGGACGTGATATTCCCGAGTTTTTCCCGTTACGTCTCTGAAGAAGCTAAACAAGCTTACACGTCGGAATGGGCATTAGCCCTAGCACCGGCTGTGTATCGTAATCAGGTGGGATGGGATAAAGAATCACCTGCACATGAAATTCCTTTACAATCTATGCTGCAGCCACAAGCACAATATCCGATTAAGCATGAGTCAAAAGCATCCGTAAGTGAAATTTTGACCCAGTTGGAATATCAGGCTGTCATTGAACCCTGTGTTTCATCCATGAATAATCCTCTTTTTCCGATATCGAAACCAGACGGTTCGTATCGTTTCGTTTTGGATTACAGACATTTAAACTGTCACGTTCGTACATTTGCAGTACAAAACACACACAGCTCTGCGTTAGTGAATAACATTGTTCGCAAAAAATATAAACCGACACTGGATATTTCCAATGGATTTAATAGTCACAATTTGGCTGCTGATAGCCGTGACTTGACCGCATTTACTGCGGTCAGCAATCAGAAATGATTTAAGCATTTGCCTATGGGCTATAAGAACAGTCCTGGGGCTTTTGCTGCGCGTGTCGGGTCTCTTTTGCAAGACATAGACCCTGATGCTTTCTCATACGTCGATGACATTTATTTAAAAGATGACGAATTAATACCGCATCTTGTACGTGTGGATCGCATCATTCTGTCTTTTGCCGACTTGGGTTTCAAATTTAATTTTGTCAAGTCACACATCGCCTATTTAGCGGTACTCTTCTTGGGCTACGAGCTCAATAATGAAGGTAGGGGGTTGGCCCTCCACTTTCTGGAGAAATGTGCACAATTGCAACCTCCATCTACATTGAAAAAACTGCAATCCTTGCTGGGATTTTTAAACTTCGGGAGGACATACATTCCTGATTATGCCCAGCGTATCAAACGCTTTACGCGTTGATACAACCCTCTTTTTCGCCTTCCAGCTGGCTTCCGGGACATACCACGATTCTTCGGCCTTTGCAGTCTGATCTGCTTGCAACCAACTTCTTACTAACACGTGACAATTCTACAAACTTGGGCATAAGAATTGTGTGAGGGACTGTAGGTTACACTTATTTAACGTTCAATGAAGGTGACACAGTACCAATAGCTTATAAATCACATTTGTACACATCAGCAGAAATGCGCTTCTCCACCGTTGAGAAAAGTTTGACAGCTGTCCCGATGGCAATTCTGAAATAACGCTCTCTGCCGCAGGGAAAACACATTCTTATGGTTTCCCCTGTACCTGCTTTAGAAGCAGTGACGAAGGCGAGTGTTCCGAATTCTAAAGATTTACATCTGCGTTGGATACAATGCGCAAGTTCTTTGACATCGGCTGATGTCACTTTTATCTTTGATCCCTCTTTGCAGACACAGGAGTTTTTACAATGTGAACATGTTCATCCTCCTCCGTTGTCCTTGCTTTCTCTGGATCGGTACAAATGTATCATCTATACCGATGGTGCTGCTCAGCCAGCCGTTGGGTCAAAGCATGCTTATTCGGTGGCTTGCGCTATAGTGGCTGGCTCCATTGTGAATGGTGAATTTAAATCTTCCGTAGTACATACGCAGGCGCTTGGGGACTGTACTGCTCAATTAGCGGAGCTGCGTGCTTTGGTTTTAGCTCTAGAATTCGCTGATCCTGATGTGAATACTCTAGTTGTGTGCGATTCCTACTACTGTGTACAGGCTTTCAATGACAATTTATTCTTTTGGTCTCAGAATGATTTTTGAGAATCTAAAGGTAGCGCAATAAAGCATAAAACGCTTTGGGTTCGAGTGGCCGAACTAAAGGAACGTTTGCCACTCACACATGTTATCCATACTCTTGGCCATCAGCGTGTGGGAGCACATGCTGTTGTTAATTCTTTGGCTGATGAAGCAGCTAAATCTGCAGTAGCCACATGTTCAGTAGCAGCAGTAACTAGGTCCATGACTAAAATTGATAATGATATTCTTGCGGCAACAACTGCTACGAAGGGTGGGCGCGAGTTCCCACAAGGCTTCCCTTCGAAGTATTCTTATCATTTGTCACCTGAGCAAGCCACATTTGCTACGATACCGTCCGTTGGGGATCGGCTGATTCCCAACGAGGACCGCAGACTTCCTTTGATCATAGCCACACATGAAGGCATGGCTTCTGCACATGCCGGGGTTTCTGCAACTGTTTCCATTTTACAGCAACGTTATTGGTGGCATGGTGTATATAAACAAACCCGTAATTATGTATTGTCTTGTGACATTTGTCAACAGATTAAACCCTCTACGGTTACACGTCCACCGTATACACAACAATACATTTCTAATCAACCGTTTGGTTGTATTTATCTTGATCACTACGGTCCTTTGTCATCTGACACTGCATATAAATATATTTTAGTCGCAGTAGATTTGTGCACCCAATTCCTTTGGGTTTGGCCGCAACGCAGTGCTGACGCTCGAAATGTCATTAGAGATTTGCGTGTCTTTGTTGGGACTTTTGCCTGTGGCACCTTCTATTCTGACCAAGGTCCTGTGTATGCCTCTAAGGCTTACAAGGATGCAATGAAGTTTCTGGGGGTGCTGGTGCAGTTTTCGTCTCCATACAGGCCTGAGAGCAATTCTATAGTGGAGCAAATGAACCGTGACTTAAAGCAATCTTTGACAGCTAGAATCTTAGGTACTGGCAGGGGTTGGCTGGCTCATTTGTATGGGGTTCAACGTGCACTTAATAATCTCCCAAGAAGATCTCTGGGTGGGCGGACCCCATACGAAATGCTCTTTGGCAACAAAATGTTTGTGCCAGACCTTGATGGTCTAGACGTTGTGGCGGCTGCCGCAACTTTTGATGTAGATAACCATTATGCTGTGTTACAGAATCTACAAAAGACTCTAGATGCTTTTGCAAGGGATCATTTGCCCACGTCCACGGATGCAGCAGTGCTGATTCCTCTAACTGGCTGGCTTCCTAAAGTTGATGATCTGGCACGAGAAAAGCTGGTGAACAAAAAATAATTTGGTTCATCTTATTGTGCACCTGTCCCAGTTCTTGGATTGAAGGGTACTCGTACAGTGATTTTGCCTACTTAGCCTGGCCGCAAGGAAAACAGATTTATTTCTATTGACAATGTCAAGCTACACCATATGGCCGATACTGAATAGTATGACTCCCAGTATTCCAAGCCGAGACATTTCACTGAATCCGATGGCTTCAGCTTCTTCGACTACTCCCCGCATAATGGAGGGGGAGTTGGAAACTTCTATTGATTTCGAGTATGATTCTCCTCCAGTTGAGGTCGTCATTGATGTTCCTGACAGTACCATACATAATCCATCTGATGCTGCACAGCCTCCATTGTTTCGTTTGGGAGCGAGTGGTTATTATATGGATCGTACAGGTTTTTCGTCAGATTCATCTTCTTCGTCCTCATCTGTGGCCGCCCTTCGACATGTACCCGTCTTTTCATTGTGTGGTTTACAAAGACTTACCTAGTCCCACCCTGGACATACATCTGGATGGTACTCACACTTATATTCCTTTTCATGTGGATTGGGTTTGTGACAGTGTTCTTCTTGCTCATCAATGGTCATTATTTGCCTGAACGCTCTGCTGTGAAATTTGTTGATGGAGTTCGTCCCATATAATGAAAAGAGATCAAGCACTCGTGAACATTTCGGCCTTCCCTGTTGCTGATGGCATCGTTTGGGATAAAGTTTCATTCGATATTCATGGTCCGATGGAGGTCCTGAACATTCCATATTTGTTCCGCGTTTCATTAGGAGATGTGGTATCACCGGACATACACTCAGACAACTGGGATGTTCAGGCCGTTCATTCATTGTTTTCTGATTTAAAATATTATGCTGCATTTGATGCTGAAGATTTATATTTGAATTCGGCCAATTATGCAGATTTATTCTGTTACCAACATTATGGCCATCATTTCTTGCACAAAACGAACACCTTAAGACCAATTTTTAATTTTACACCGTGGGAACATTGTCCAACTCCTTTACAGGGGAGTTCTGTAGTTCAAAGAAGTAAGTTCACATACTTTTCGGATTATAATATTTCCAATCCAGAGTCATATTTCTATAAGGTAAAATTGCCATCTCAATCTAAATTCACTTTGACGCACACTAAATTGATTTATTCTAATTAATTTAGGGCTGATTTGGCCTTACATGGTTATGAACATTGGAAAGACACCGTTGATTTGAAATCCATTTGGGGTACTAAAGATTGGCAGGTGCAAGGCACTGAAGCTCTGCATCGTGCATGTCTAGTTCCGACTCAAATTTTGTTTTTAAATGACACGGTGCAACAAACTACATGTTTACGTTTGGCATCGGCCAAAAATTTGAATATTCCTTCTATTCCCACTTTGTCTGAGTACGATACCTGGCTTATGCACACCAATCATATGATTGATGTATTGATTGCCCTGTTCCAAAATGGTAGTATAAATTCCTCTGATGTTGACCCCTTGGGGTGGTTATTGTGGCCCACAAGTTCCAATGCATGTCAACTGCGTTTCCTTAATGTAAGACAGGTTTCACACAAAGCAGACCTGATCCAAGATTCCCACACTCTCATTCAATCACCATGTATTCGGTAGGGAAATTGTGTCAGCAATGGTTGGGACACTCCACACTGGCATCAGTGAAACAACACCTGTCCCTTTTATCAAGTGACATCGATTTGGCTGACTTTATTTTAGGTCCAAAACACCTAGATCAAAACGATTTATTTATGAAGCACATAATGAATTATGGAAACTGTCGCAGAAGGAAGCTGCAATACGCCTGCGCCAAATTGAGCAAGCTAATTTGGAAAAAGTTCTTGCAGTGGTAGATAATAGAATTAATACATTGGCTTCCCGTATATACACCTTGAATAATATTGTTTCCTCTGTTACTGACATTGTACAGAATGATGTATCTGTGTTGTATCATGGTCAAAATCAATTGCGCTCTGTAATGCAGTTTGCATGGACGTTACAAACACTCAAAAATGGAAAAGTTCCATGGGATTATTTGAATGCTTCTGCACTGTTTTTACCATTTAATTTGACTGATAAACAGAAATTTATGTCTATGAAAGATGCAACTTACACTTTATTACATATAGAACAATTAGAGCAGTTACCTTTTTCTGTAGCAGAGACTGATTCAGCTGTGTGGTTAATACATGGTGTTATTTCACTGCCCTGCTCACTAGTTCAGTTTACATGTTGCATGAAACACTTTTCTGTGGGACGCTTTGAGCCCCTGGGTAGTGCATTTATTCATGAATTGTGGTCATTACCTTTCACCTACAGATGTCAGCGTGCAGAAAATGGAGTTTTCCTAACATGGGAGGATTGCGATTCCACAGTAGGACATTCCCTAGTCTGCAAGCAAGTTAAATTGCACGGCGCCTGTAACGTGTCGGCCCCTAATCTGGCTTGTTTTTTAAAAGGTACGCCCATTCCAGCTATTATTGCCACACTAACTTTGCTTCCGAATGGCAGTTATCTTATTTTAAATAACCACGACTGCTGCGGTTTACGGACCGGCATCCCGTATATAGTAACGGTTTCACAATGTGTTACTTGTTGTAGCAATGTCCTTTTTCACCCCCGCATGGGATTGTAGATAGTTCGCTTTGGCCTTCCATTCCAACTTTGAAAACAGATTTCAATAAACTAAGCAGACTCAAAGCGCTATTGTTTCAACAATAAGTGGCTCTCACATCAGCGCGAGGGACCTTCGAATTGCAGGTGGCGAGAACCGCAAATGAGATATACTCGCTACTGAACATAAATCTCCCACTCCATTTTGGAGAATTAATACACCAGATATTTAATGCGTCTGATACTGAAGGCCTTGCTCATTTTTTTAAACTCGTGGGATCCGACCTTGTGTCCTCTTTTCAGATGATTTTTGGAGTAATACCGGCTTTTAATCATTCTATTTTTTCCAGCACTTTTGGAGGGTTTCCATTGATCCTCTTGCTGGCGTGTGGTGTGCTGGTACTCCTGCTTCTGCTGCACAATGGCTGCCCTTCATGTGGTACTGCACAGACCCAGCCAATTGCGCCTGTACCGTGACCGAATGCAACAACTTTTTGGATGCTTGCCATTGGCGACGCTTGGCGTGAGTAATGGACTTACCTTTCGCTTCGCCTATTTCACTTGCGTGCAACCTGTGTTCTATTGCCGACAGTGCCCTTTCTGTTGGGCCTTGGATGTCTGCCTCTCAAATACATCATGCGCTAACATGGATAATGATCTGTTGGTGGGTCCATTGCTGGCCCATGACCAGGCCTGTTCTAGGGATGGCCGTTTGATGAATGCGGCTGCACTGGGAGTGTTGGCAGGCTGGAATACCTGTGAGGCTGCACAGCGCCTCTTGCAATGGAGTTTCATCGAATATCACACAAGTTGCCCGGTTATGCTCCTAGAGGCATTGGATTTTGAAGAGCACGTATGTTCTTTCGAACTGCTCAACTGTATGGCGTCCGTCTTTGCTACGAACGATAGGGATGACCTTTTGGAACAGCTTGCATTCCACGGTACACATAATTTGGTGAATTTTCCAGACTCGCCTTAAAAACATTTTTATTATAATTTTTGAATTATTACAATTTGGCCTTTTTATAAGCATTTTAGACTCTGCTTACCGTTGCATTCTGTTTCTTTTCTATATGCTACGACCTGCCCAAGGGGAGGGTGTCATGTGGCCGATGGGGACATTGTTGACATCCCAAAGTTAGCATGAGCCCTGCAGCCATGATGCAGCTTTTGCGCACGTTACTACATGGCTTTATTTTTGCAAGATTCTGTTTATGCCTTTCACATGAGAACTGTCTGCTGTGTTCATTCTCTGCCTGTTCCTGGAGTTTAGTCTGAACACTGTGAACAAGGTCGATAAACAATGCCCCTTGGTATTCTGTTCTGGTCAGGCCCTAGCACCTAGACAAAACATACTAATGCAGCTGCTGCTGGAGACTCGTACTCTGATATTATGAGGAGGCATGTTTAGGTAACACACACTTGGAGTGGGACCTTTCCGGGGAGAAGAGCAACACGCACCTACGATGTAGAAATACCATCTCTGGTCTAAGGTATGGGGTCTGCTGACAAAGCCCAGAGATCTTCTAATATATAATAATACTTCTTCTTACCAAGGGGAGGGAGGTTAGGCATCATAGTCCTTTCTCCATTGTCTTTATATAATGACATCTCCCTTTATGATGTATGGCCTAGCTGCAATGCTAACTATATTCGTGTTATGCGTTTTGCTGCTTGTTGTGGCACGTATACTGCATGTTAGAGCACGATAGTTAAAATAAACGTTTTAAACTATTTTCGTGTCTCCGTCAGATCTTATTGTGGACAGGTACGAGAGTGTGAGTGAAAAGGTGAGTCTTGTTACCACGATTCCTGAGAGATCCGGGAGTGTTGTGTTCTGGGGTGTCTAATCATTTGCTTCTTCGTGTGTGTGTAGAAGAGCGAGTGAGACACTATAGCTAGTCGGTCGTGGGCTCGTGGGCACTAAGGTGGTGAGAAGGCTTAGCCCCTATACACCGAGGTCCCATTATCCTGCGCATAGTTCTGTGTATGTGCAGAATCCCTGCAACAGTACCTATGCCCTCAGTACCTTGGTACCATATACTAGGGACTTATAAGGGTACATCAGTGTACCTAAGTACTTACCATAGCCAATTTAGTGGAGAAAGCCCAGAGCCTGGGGTCCTGGCTCGCAGGACCCCAGTCAGACTAGTCAGAAACAGCATAACACCAGGCAAAAAGTCAGGGTAACCATAAAAGCAGATCCTACTTTCCTACACAGGGGTTGTGGATCCCTCCTTTCTTGGAGGGCTTAGGTAATTCCTTTGTTCAGTCTTTGAACACAGCAATGTAATCTCAGTGCCTTAGACAGTCTGAAAGGCAGTGTCTGGAACGGTTAAGGCTGTTTCAGACATGCACTACATAGTAGGAGATTTTTTAGGATAAGAAGGTCTTCTTTTTATTCTCCTACAATGTTCTTGCATGTGTTTTTCTGGTTAAGGTTAGATATTACTTGTCTTTTTGAGGTATGAATCTAATTTTCTCTTCGATGTTGCTTCTTCAAGAAGTGTAAATGATACGTACAAAGTAATTTACATATGTAAGTACCGGTTTACTAACAATTAAATTTTGTTAGCTCACTAGTGTGATCGTATGTGCGTGCTGCTGGCAAGGGTAACATTTTACAGGGGGCATTATCTTAATGCCAGGTTACCTATGGTTATGATACTTTTGGTACATGTCACCTAAGGTGGTTTGTGATTAGGTGTTGTACCTTTTTCAACAATATTATAAAATGGTTGAACTGTTTTTTCAGTTCTATTTCGTCATGATGTATACAGTGTATACATGGCTGTGTGAATGTGTTACACATGTTGGGTTTAAAAAAAAAGAGAGAGGAAGAAAACAGAATGAGGTTTTTAGTGTGAGATGCGGGTGTTTCTCTTTCCTCGTTTCCCTTTGGTGCGTCAAAGCATCCATGACTCAAGGTCATGTTCAGACTGCCGGGCCATGGCTCTGAAGGCCATGCGGGAACAAGCCTTGTAAAATTTTGCGGTCCGGCAGGGAACATTGGCCAGCGAGATTCCGTGACTTGTCAGACCACTCAGCGTCTCTGGTGGATAATTATATATATATATATATATATATATATATATATATATATATATATATATATATATATATATATATATATATATATATATATCTCCTACTGCCGGTCGCCAGAAGGTAGTTATAGTTAGGACCTAGTTTCCATAGGAAAAGCATTTTTTGTTTTGCCAATAACTTTGGCGCCGTTTGACGAATCTTCACGAAATTTTCAAAACTAATTGTTCATTCAGGTCAGCTGCTGTCTTGAAAGTTTGGGGGTGATTCGTGAAGGGGGGACTGAGAAAAAAGGGGGGTCCCAAAATGCGTTTTCTCCATGTTAATTTCCATAGGAAACTTTAGACACGGCTACAGCCCCAACTGCTGAACGGAATTACACCAAATTTGGCAGAGAGAAAGCTCTTGGTCCAGAAAGCACACTTTTGTTTAAATGGTGTAAATCCGTTCAGTAGTTTTTGAGATATTTAAAGTTTTACAGATATCGATATTTGAGAATTGGGAGATCTGATTGGCTGAGGCGTTCCGAGCACGAGCTTGCCTGGGATTGGCTGCCAACACTTCAAACTAGGAAGCGTTGGCAGCCATTTTGTGAGTCGGTTGAAACGAGTAGGGGGAAAAGGGGGGAAAAAAGTAGAAGAGGGTAGGGTAGGAACACTGTGACCTTCCTAGGGTGCTCAGGGGGTGTCACAGGGAGTCGAAACGTAAAGAAACATTTTTATATGTTTTCAGCAGGATTTGCGTAGGGACTGGAAATCACGGCGGGAAAAAGAAAAACAAAGCGCGGTGTTGAGTGCTTCGTTTAATTAAGCCCCCGGGTGGGCCAGTTCACGGGAGCAATGTTTAGTTATGATGCAGAGTTTACTTTTGTCATGGGGACCGCCACTTCCTTGGAGCAAATATAATGATATGGGGGGGTACGCGTCTTCCCTCCCTCTCCACTCCGAGGAGCAGCACGTGTTTGGAGGTATACGTCAAATTTAAGTGTGATCTCTGAGGTATGCAGACATAGCTTTATTGACATTCTTCCTAGCTTTCTCAATCTAAGGACAGAATTGATTTGACCATTTCCACTTCTGTCTTTAGCATATATTGGAGTATACAAAGACAGTTTGAGGCAAAAGCAACATCAATTGTCGAAAGGTATCCTTCATGAGCATTTCCAGACCTACCCCAGTCAATGTGCCTAGGTAATTGCCACCACAGTGCACAATGATGAGGTCAGGGGGTTGGAGATGCAAAGAGGTTTTAACCAAAGGCAACAATTGGTGCCACTTTAATCCTCTCTGTGTAAACCATTTAATGTCCACATTTTGTAAACCTAGGTCTTTGTCAATACGTCTGTGTTCAGCATACCTTTTGCACCAGAAAACATAGCTGTGTCCTACGATCCATACTAGCATTTTAAAGGTATGGATGGAAGGAATGAAAAGATGTTTGTAGCTCATGTAGTCCATTGGTAGAATGAGAGATATGTTGAAAGGTGGAGAAGAAGCTTTTTTTTTGAGAAAACGATAACTGATTGGGTGATGAAGAACATTGTGTAGTGAAAACTAGGGTGCATGTTACTTTCGTGAAAAAGTATGTTTCTGATTGGTTAATAAAAAATGTTTGAAACGTACACTACATAGGATACGATCAGAAGTGTGGAGCGCAACCACACCTGCTACTTGCATTTGGAAGGTACTGTTCTGAACTTAAAAAAATTGTGAACTTGTGACCTGCACCTGCTGTTGAATGTTCCAGAAACTGTTAGGATGAAGTATGGTGAGCATATGACCTGCACGTGGCGTTGAATGTTCCAGAAACTGTTGGGATGAAATTTGGTGAACTTGTGACCTGCAGCCTTCCATTGAATGTTGCAGAAACTGTTGGTATGGAAATTGGCGAAAAGGTGATTGGGGGAGGAGTAGAAATAACTGTGGTATTAAAATATGAAATGCAAAATTAATTACAACTGGTAAGCTATTAAAGTTAATTTTTCAAAATCAGTAGTATGTCTAGAAGAAGTGTATTCTTTAAAATTTGCAGTAGTATTATTAGATATAGGCTTCTGAATTGTTGTAAGGGTTCGGGCTGTATGACGATGCGGCAGTGTGGGGGAGTGTCCAATCCACAAAATAAGAGAACCAGTTTGGGGCGTTTTAGAAGAGAGTTAGAGAGGGTTAATATGAGTAACCAATAGGAATGTGTTTTGCAATTTGAAATAATGAAGGAAGGATTTTGATTTGTTATGTACATGTATTTATGTGCGGAAAGAGATGGAAATTTTGTCATTACTGGTTCTATTCTTGACGAGAGTCTAGAATTGCATTTATTGTCTGAGAAAGAAAATATTGCATGCGTTTGTGAAATTCGAAATCTGCATACCAACTACAGAGGTGAGTTACAAATTAATAACGTGTGTTATATATTGTGTAGTAGTGGTTAAGTCTTTGAGGCGATATTTTTAAGTTTGAAAATATTATTTTTAAAATAATATAGTGTTGCCGAAGTGTGCTGTTTCTCATTTGTTACCAAATGTGCATAGAGTGTGAGTAGTTGCTGAACAAGTACCCCATATATATTTAGGAGTTTTCGAGGAAGAAGAAGTGTAGTTTGTCATGTTTGAAGGAGTATATGGTCTTGAAAGTAAGGTACAGGGTTAATTTGGGTTCCAAAATGGATTTGGGCAACATAAAGAAAATGTGGCACGTTTGCACGTTGTTACTTGTCGAAAAATAGGGGGGGGGGGTTAGAAGAGGCATGTTTTATTAACTTGAGGGAAATAACAAAAAAGAGAAATGTTGCGTGCAGACGTTGTGCTCGGACTTTTGACACTGGTGAGCTATATTTGTATATAAGTGTAGGCAACTGTCACAGTCCCTGGCCGTGCAGAATGTGCAGACATTAGAAGGCTGGCAGATCGAGAGAATAAGAATGACACGTCCCTTTCTATATTTATTTTTACACGTGTTACGCATCGGGAGATTCGATAACTATATAACAGTGGTATATATCTATTTGTATGTTTCTTTTAAGTATGTGCTACTAGGAAAAGATACAGCTCCATGTACGCATGCTTTCAGTGATATGGTGACACTCTCAACTGTGATATGAAAAGGGTTTCTGCTTTGCATTTGGATAGAGTCAACACTGTTAGTAGTTGCTGAGTAGTGAAGAATGAAAAGACAGAAGAGGTGAAATACATGGTGGTAAAGTGATTAGTGATTATGGTACTTCGTATGAGTGTTTGGGAAGGTATTGTTGAAGTGCGCCGTATATATTTAAGTGTTTTCGTGAAATGAGGAATGCAGTCTCTTATGTTGAAAGGTCTGCATGGTGTTGCGAGTAAGGTACAGGATTGAATTAATATCGAAAATCGGTCCGGTCAATGTAAGAGAAATAGGGATGTTTGTAGATTGTGCCTTGTCGGAAAATACAGGTGGGGGGGCGTTTGTTTACAAGAAATATGTTTTATGAATGTGTGAGAGATAAAAAAAGAAATGGAAATGTTCCGAGCATATTTTGTGTACGAATTTGTTCACACTGGTGTAGTACATGTGAATATAGATGGAGGGAATTGTCAGGGTCTTTCCCTGTGCTGAATCTGCGTATATTAGAGAGCCGGCAGATCAAGAGTTTGGGAATGACACGTCCCTTGACCACCACCCCTTCCTCCCGCTCTCTAACGGTTTGTCTCCCGTCATTTGTAAAAGGAAGGTAAGACAGGCCCATGTACCCTGAAAAATAGCACTTAGACCTTCTCTGGCTTGTTGGTGGCATCTGTGCAGCGCAGAGAAAGTTGCAATCGGTTTCAGTGGTACACGAGTGCAGTGTGTGATGTTGCAAGGGTTACATGGTCTTATGTCTAAGGTACAGGGTTAAATTGGGGTCCAAAATCGGCCGGGGTAATGTATGAGAAATGGCCTTCTGCAGATTGAAACTTGTGGGAAAATACTGGGGGGGGGCTTTAACACAGACATGCTTTATTAACTATAGTGAGATGAAACAAATGAAATGTTGTTTGCACACTTCGTGCATTGGTTTGTGCACACTTGTGTAGCACACGTGAATATAAGTTAAGGTATTGTCAAGCTTCCTGCTCATGCTGAACCTGCGTACATAACAGGGGCAGCAGATCGAGAGACTGGCAATGACACGTCCCTTGAGCCCCCCCTCCCTCCTTCCTCCCGCTCTCTAACGGTTCTTTTCCCGTCGTTTGTAAAAGGAAGGTAAAAGAGGCCCATCTACCGTTAAAAGTAGCACTTAGACCTTCACTGGCTTGTCAGTGGCATCTGTACAGCGGAGAGAAAGTTGCAATCGGTTTTAGTGGTACACGAGTGCAGTGTGTGATGTTGCAAGGGTTACATGGTCTTGTGTCTAAGGTACAGGGATGAATTGGGGTCCAAAATCGGCCGGGGTAATGTACAAGAAATGGCCTTCTGCAGATTGAAACTTGTGGGAAAATACTGGGGGGGCTTTAACACAGACATGCTTTATTAACTTCAGTGAGATGAAAAAAATGAAATGTTGTTTGCACACTTCGTGCATTGGTTTGTGCGCACTTGTGAAGCACACGTGAATATAAGTTAAGGTATTGTCAAGCTTCCTGCTCGTGCTGAACCTGCGTACATCACAGGGGCAGCAGATCGAGTGACTGGCAATGACACGTCGCTTGAGCCCCCCCCTCCTTCCTCCAGCTTGCTAACGGTTCTTCTCCCGTCGTTTGTAAAAGGAAGGTAACAGAGGCCGATCTACCGTGAAAAATAGCACTTAGACCTTCACTGGCTTGTTGGTGGCATCTGTGCAGCGCAGAGAAAGTTGCAATCGGTTTCAGTGGTACACGAGTGCAGTGTGTGACGTTGCAAGGGTTACATGGTCTTGTGTCTAAGGTAGAGGGATGAATTGGGGTCCAAAATCGGCTGGGGTAATGTACAAGAAATGGCTGTCTGCAGATTGAAGCTTGTGGGAAAATACTGGGGGGGGCTTTAACACGGACATGGTTTATTAACTTCAGTGAGATGACAAAAATGAAATGTTGTTTACACACTTCGTGCATTGGTTTGTGCACACTTGTGTAGCACACGTGAATATAAGTTAAGGTATTGTCAAGCTTCCTGCTCATGCTGAACCTGCGTACATAACAGGGGCAGCAGATCGAGAGACTGGCAATGACACGTCCCTTGAGCCCCCCCTCCCTCCTTCCTCCCACTCTCTAACGGTTCTTCTCCCGTCGTTTGTAAAAGGAAGGTAAAAGAGGCCCATCTACCGTTAAAAGTAGCACTTAGACCTTCACTGGCTTGTTGGTGGCATCTGTACAGCGGAGAGAAAGTTGCAATCGGTTTTAGTGGTACACGAGTGCAGTGTGTGACGTTGCAAGGGTTACACGGTCTTGTGTCTAAGGTACAGGGATGAATTGGGGTCCAAAATCGGCCGGGGTAATGTACAAGAAATGGCCTTCTGCAGATTGAAACTTGTGGGAAAATACTGGGGGGGAGGGGCTTTAACACAGACATGCTTTATTAACTTCAGTGAGATGAAAAAAATTAAATGTTGTTTGCACACTTCGTGCATTGGTTTGTGCGCACTTGTGAAGCACACGTGAATATAAGTTAAGGTATTGTCAAGCTTCCTGCTCGTGCTGAACCTGCGTACATCACAGGGGCAGCAGATCGAGTGACTGGCAATGACACGTCGCTTGAGCCCCCCCCTCCTTCCTCCAGCTTGCTAACGGTTCTTCTCCCGTCGTTTGTAAAAGGAAGGTAACAGAGGCCGATCTACCGTGAAAAATAGCACTTAGACCTTCACTGGCTTGTTGGTGGCATCTGTGCACCGCAGAGAAAGTTGCAATCGGTTTCAGTGGTACACGAGTGCAGTGTGTGACGTTGCAAGGGTTACATGGTCTTGTGTCTAGGGTAGAGGGATGAATTGGGGTCCAAAATCGGCTGGGGTAATGTACAAGAAATGGCTGTCTGCAGATTGAAGCTTGTGGGAAAATACTGGGGGGGGGGCTTTAACACGGACATGGTTTATTAACTTCAGTGAGATGACAAAAATTAAATGTTGTTTACACACTTCGTGCATTGGTTTGTGCACACTTGTGAAGCACACGTGAATATAAGTTAAGGTATTGTCAAGCTCCCTGCTCGTGCTGAACCTGCGTACATGACAGGGGTGGCAGATCGAGAGACTCGCAATGACACGTCCCTTGAGGCCCCCCCCCCTCCTTCCTCCCGCTCTCTAACGGTTCTTCTCCCGTCGTTTGTAAAAGGAAGGTAAAAGATGCCCATCTACCATTAAAAATAGCACTTAGACCTTCACTGGCTTGTTGGTGTCATCTGTACAGCGCAGAGAAAGTTGCAATCGGTTTCAGTGGTACACGAGTGCGGTGTGTGATGTTGCAAGGGTTACATGGTCTTGTGTCTAACGTACAGGGATGAATTGGGGTCCAAAATCGGCCAGGGTAATGTACAAGAAATGGCCTTCTGCAGATTTAAGCTTGTGGGAAAATACTGGGGGGGGGGCTTTAACAAGGACATGCTTTATTTACTTCAGTGAGATGAAAAAAATGAAATGTTGTTTGCACACTTCGTGCATTGGTTTGAGCACACTTGTGAAGCACACGTGAATATAAGTTAAGGTATTGTCAAGCTTCTTGCTCGTGCTGAACCTGTGTACATCACAGGGGCGGCTGATCGAGAGACTCGCAATGACACGTCCCTTGAGACCCCTCCCTCCTTCCTCCCGCTCTCTAACGGTTATTCTCCCGTTGTTTGTAAAAGGAAGGTAAAAGAGGCCCATCTACCGTGAAAAATAGCACTTACACCTTACCTGGCCTGTTGGTGCCATCTGTACAGCACAGAGAAAGTCGCAATCGATTGAATGCTACACGAGTGCAGTGTGTCATGTTGCAAGGACTACATGGTCTTGTGACTAAGGTACAGGGATGAATTGGGGTCCAAAATCGGCTAGGGAAATGTACAAGAAATGGTCTTCTGCAGATTGAAACTTGTGGGAAAATACTGGGGAGGGGTTTTAACAGGGACATGCTTTATTAACTTCAGGGAGATGAAAAAAATAAAATGTTGCCTGCACACTTGGTGCACGGGTTTGCTCACACTGGTGAAGCACACGTGAATACAAGTTAAGGTAATTGTCAGGCTTCCTGCTCATGCTGAAGGTGCCTACATCACAGGGGCAGCAGATCGAGAAACTGGGAATGACACGTCCCTTGACCCCCCCCCTCCTCTTTGTTCCCGGTCTCTAATAGTTCCTCTCCCCTTGTTTGTAAAAGGAAGGTAACAGAAGCCCATCTGCGTTGACCCTCACTGGCGTTCTGGGGACATGTGACGAGCACAGAGAAAGTCGTAATGGACTTATATGCTATAGAAAAAAACCACACAGAGTTGCAACTTACATATCGCCCCAATTTACATTGCTCGATGATTTGTCTTAATAGTTTAACTTTGCTGAGGTATGTCTATGCTTCAACATGTATTTTCACACGAGTTATGTATCAGAATATCTGATACCTATAAAACACAGGTAGAAATCTATTTGTATGTTTGTTTTAAGTATGATGCCACTAGGAAAAGGGACAGGGACAGGCAGCAAATCGTTCTCCCACCTCGCCGCCAAAACCTGGAACACCCTCCCCATCCGCCTACGGCAGACCCAGGACCTACTCACCTTCAGGAGGCTACTCAAGACCTGGCTATTCGAGCAGTAGCAGCACCCCTCCCCTCAGCGCCTTGAGACCCTCACGGGTGAGTAGTGCGCTTTACAAATGTTATGATTGATTGATTGATTGATTGATTGATTGATTGATGTATGCATCCTTTCAGTAATATGGTGGGACTTTCAGCTGATGATGGCTGAATAGCCAGAAACCGGTCCCAGGATGCTTGTTTCCGGTCCAGGGAAGACATGGCTTGGCAGTTCGGGCTGGACTGTTCCCATGAGGCACAGGGTCAGACTGATTTGCATATGGCCATGTCTGAACTGGGGTGGTGGAGTGAGCTAAAGAATGATGATGGATTAAACCCAGATCAGTTGACTGGGGGTGAGTGTTTGATTAGCTCAAACGCTCCGTCCATCATCCCCTTTGGTATCGCTTTGGGACTTTCAACTGTGACATGGAAAGGGTTTCTGGTTTGCATTTGGGTAGGCCTAACATTGTTAGTAGTTGCTGAGTAGTGAGATGCAAGAGGCGAATGAGGTTAAAGACATGATTGGAAAGGAATTAGTGATTATGGTACTTTGTATAAGTGTTTGGGAAGGTATTGTTGAAGTACGCACTATATATTTAAGTGGAATGAGTAGTGTTTTGAAATTTTAAATCCAGAAAATAGTAATGTAAATAATTGCTTGGTAGTTAATATTAGTAATCATATGTAATTATTTTAAACTTTTAAATAGATGTAAGAAACTATTGAAACTGTTCTTTGTTTTTCAGAAAATTATTTTGTTTGGATCACAAATTCAAGATGGCAAGAAAAGATGAAAAGAGAAGGAAACAAAAAAAGAGATCTACTTAAAGAAAAAGAAACAAAATGTGTTAGAAACAAATGAGAATGTTACCAAGGATAAAGTTAGTTTAGGTAAAACCACTAAACAGTTTCTTTAAAAAGTTGTGGAGAAATTATATGAGAACAACAGGAATGAAAGGAAGAAGAAGAGTTTTTCAACTAAGGAGAAGGAGAATGACACTTCAAATGGAAAAAAATAAAAATAAGGAAAAAACACAAGTTACACAAAGACATTTATTGAAACATTGTAAGAAGTATAAAAGAAGATTACTAGCTTACAAACAGAAGCAGCAGATTGAAACTGTAGTTGATACTGCTTTTAAGTTGAAACGAAAATTATTTATTTTGATTTTAAAAAGAATGACATCTTTAAATAAAATAATAAAGTTTCTGAAAGACAAAAGCAAAAGAAAAAGACTTGTTAATAGAACTAACTTTTGTAAAAGTTTCAGTGGTGAATGGAAACACACTTCTGCTAGCGAGCCTTTCTTTAAAAAGAAAGCTACTTTCACCAAAATAATTTACCATTTGCAGTTGATACTCGAGGTCGATGTTACGAAGTTCGGAATGGTTGTCCCATTCCAAAAGAAGAAATAGTTGTTATGAGTGAAGAAGAATTAATAGCTGAAGAAGTGCAAGGGAAACGCACACAAGCTCCTGTATATAAGTGGGATTGTACCAGTATTTGCAGTATTCGACAGGAATCTATTGACATAATGCGAAATTGTTTACGACAATATGCACAGAAAAGTGTTAAACAGAAGATTAGGTTGTTACAAGGACTAGATTCATGTAATGTAAGACAATATACTAAGAAGCACGGACATTCTCTGGCTTGTCTTTCAAGAAAAGTGTGTAAAAGTACTTTTCATCACTTAAGAATGTTAGCAGTACACCACTCAGGAATGCGGAAGTTTGTAAGGAAAGTGTATTATGTAAAGACTCCTGCATTATGTTTAAGTGAACTGAACACAGCTCTTTTACACGGTTGTTTATCAGATGTAGAAAAAATGTGTGATGAAATTGAATTTCGTTTTTTTGGTTCAGAACAGCAGTGTGTAGAAACTGAGAGCTTGACAACTGCAGATGTTGAAGAACATGGGAAAGAGATTAGCATTGATGAGTTTGAAGAAGAAATTAGAAAGTTTAAGACAATGTGTTCTGAAAAACCAAACTATGTTTGTATTTGTTGTCGACGTACTCATTATAAAAGTCAAACTAGGAATGTTAATTTGTATTTAAAAAGTGAAAAGGAGAACAATGATAGGTGGCAGCAATTTGGAGGTTACTTGTTGGTAGAAGGTCGATTTGAGTTGGGTACTGATCAACGTATTTGTAAATATTGCTACAACAAATTAGAAGAGAACAAAATGCCAGCTAGAGGACTACATAACAATTTAGAATTAGTACCTATTCCAGAGGAACTGGCAGATTTGAATACATGAGTCAGTTCTTATTCAATCTGTTCACCCATTTCAATCTATAATTCGCATGGAGCCTAAAACAGGTAAACTGCCACCAACAGACTTACAAAGAGGTCTGAAAGGAAGAGTTGTGTACTTACCTTTAGATTTTAAGAAAAATATTGAAACTGTTGGTGGAGACAGAGGAAAATGAGCCAGTAGTTATTCTAGTAAACGGTGTACCAACAAAGAGTCGGAAAATATGGCAAGTGTTTGTAGATGTTAATAAACTTCAAAAGGCTACGTTATATCTTGTACAGAACAATATTTATTATAAAACTGTAAATGTTGATGAACAGGTAATAAGTTTAGAAGATGAATCAGAAATTTCAAGTGGTCAAATAGAGAAAGTGGACAAGTCGAGGAGTGAAGAGATTTATGAACATTACACAATATGTCCTCTACATTCAAAAGATGTAATAGGAAACAGCATTGAGTTATTTCAAATGAAAAAAGCAAAGGGAACTCCAATGGGTGTATGGGAGAAAAGCTTAGAAGCTCGTTGTTTTCCACAGCTGTTCCCCACTGGACAAGGTGGACGATTTGATGAGCGACCTGTATGGACTCCAGCTTCAGAATATCGCTCAACAAGATTATACTCTGAAGATCCTAGATTTCGACAGTGCATTCCATATATATTTCACCTTTTGTTTGAAAGTGATTTGTCTTCTCTTTCGTATGCAGTAAACCACATACTTAAAACGGGAGTTCATCAATCACTGGTTTCAGCCAAAGAATTCATGGACAAAGTTCAACGAACAGATGAAAATTTAGAAGCACAGTTAATTAATTTGACGGCATGTCAACGTGGAACCAATGAGTATTGGTTTCGTCGTCATGGTGAACTTAAGTGTATGTTAAGAAACTTAGGTACACCAACATGGTTTGTAACACATAGGGGCCGATTCCGATCTCGGCCGGTAGTGCTCCGAATCGGATTCGGATTTACCGGATCCGATTCGGAGCCCTGTTTCCCGACCGAATCGTACGCGGGTCCGGCCGAGCGAGTACGATGCAGGCACCCGCGAAATCTCCGACCGACTCGAACGCGGCTTCAACACGCTCCGACCGACTCGCATGGACACGACTCGCACCGCGCTATGGAGACGTTTCCCGGCCGGGTAAGTACGATGCGCGCCGCGACCACTCCAACCGACTCGCGCCGTCCGGCTCGAAAAAGCTGTCAGAGCCGGACTTTGGGGGTATGCGTCGGACCCCCCTGTACGCGTAGGCGCGCGAGTCGCACACAGGGGGGACCCATGGGTCCCCCCTACCTGTGCATGTACGCTGCGATGCGCATGGACGCGTACACGCTGTAGGGGGCTCCCTTGACCGCCTCGCACCCATTGAGTCAATGGGAGCCCGCGTACGCGTCGTACGACAGGCTCCCATTGACTTCAATGGGAGTCCGACCGAATCGAGTCCGATAGCATGCGAACGCATCGTACTCATTCGGTCGGACTGCTAGGGTCCGATTCGGTCGGAATTCTCTCCGGGTCCGGCTCGGTCGGAGAGAATTCCGGCCCGAATCGGAATCGGCCCCTTAGCTGTGCGGAGTATGCATGGGAAGATTTACTTGAATTTCTACGAGAAGCGAATTCCAATATAAAAAATATTGAAATGAAGACACCTGGAGAACTGTGTTCATTGGATCCTAAAAATGTGTGCAGGTATTTTAATCATAGGTTTCAAACTATGATGTCTTTTATCTGCAATAAAAATAATTATCCTCTTGGAGAAGTTATTGATTTTTTTGGGCGAAAAGAGTATCAAGCGAGAGGTGCTCCACATATACACATGCTATTATGGATAAGGAATGCTCCGAAATTTGGAACGGATACTGATGAAACAGTATTGTCTTTCATCGAACAGTGTGTTACCTGTGAGATTCCAAGAGAAGGAGGAGAAAAAAGCTTGAGACAACAAGTTTTACGTTTCCAAAGTCACCGTTGTGGAAAGTACTGTCGACGAAAATACAAGTCTAAAGGAAACTTTTACACCAAGTGTCGGTTTGGATTCCCACGTCCAGTGATTTCTAAAGGAAGAGTAAATTCTTTTATGTCTGCTGTAAGGCATACAATAACTCGGAAATCTCCGAAGAATACGTACAACTTAAAAAGAACAGAACAGTCAAAGTATATTAATGACTACAATCCAGTTATTTTGAAAATGTGGAATGCAAACATGGACATTCAATATGTTGCAGATAACTCAATTGCCGTTGCACGCTATGTTACATCATATATAACGAAATCAGAAAAGACAGAGATGAAAGAAATGTGGGAAGAAATTTCACAAGAGAAGAGCTTTAGCAAAAAATTGTACAGCTTTAGTTTGAAAATGCTTTTCCACAGAGAAATTGGATCCTATGAATGTTCGGATCGGTTGTGCTCTTCCAGTTTATATTCAAAGTCACGAGGAATCATTTGGGTAAGTTTAGGTCTTGCCTGAACACGAAATAGAGTGTTGAAAACATTAGAAGAAATTGAATACTTAGCAGTTAATGAACCGGAAAGTACAGAAATTCTTAAAACTAATATGTTGGATACATACTATCCCAAAAGGAGTCCACATCTGGAAGAGCTATGTCTGTATGAAATACTTCAACATTACAGCTTTAAAAGAAATGTTACACAGAATTTAAAATAAGGAAAATATGCAGTAATTGAATGTGACGGTTGTTTAGTAAAACATGCCAAAGGAAATCTTATTAACCACAGAAAACTCAGTTTCGAAACTCCAGATAAGAGAGACTTTTTCTATTTAGCACTTTTGCAACTGTTCAAGCCATGGCGTAGCGAAACTGAATTACTTGGACATTTCGACTGCTATGAAGATTCTTTTAATGCATGTAAAGATAGCATTGCATGTACAATTTTCCCTACATATCTACAAATGTTAAATGATGAAATTGAACAAGAAAAGACTATTACCGCTGAAATAGCTAACAACAGTTCTCAAGATAGGCAAAGTTCTGTTCCAGCTAGTCAAGATCCACTGGGCCAACCAATAATCGAAAATGAAGCAGCAATAGCCATGTATGAAGTAGAAATTGCAATGCAACAAGCACAACAGGAGAATACTACGTTGGAAAACTTAGAAGAACAACTAAATATTGAACAGAAAGAAATATATGTACAAGTGACAGAACAGATACAACATGGTTTGTTGCATGAAAAAAAGGAATGTGTATGTTCATCATTTAAACCTATTCTTATGTACATCAGTGGTCAAGCTGGAACAGGTAAAAGTTTTTTAATTAAAGTTTTGACCAGTTATCTACAAAAAAACTACAGATTCACATTTATCTTGTGTTGTAACACCTCCAACTGCATTAGCAGCGCACAATATTAAAGGAATTACTTTACATAGATTACTTATGTCACCAGTTGAACATGATAATAAATTAGAATATCAGAAGTTGTCTGGAGATGCTTCTTATGAAGTGTCAAGAGTGCTGAAGAAAATGAAACTTCTAATCATTGATAAGGTGAGCATGGTCTCAAACTTAATGCTTGCCTTTGTACACTTGAGACTGCAACAGGTTTTAAAAACAGATTACGATGTTCTGTTTGGAGGAAAACATGTAATTGTATTTCGAGATCTACTACAACTAACTCCTGTAAAAGGACAACCAGTTTTTAAAACACTTGTGCATGAAGACACTCGGAAATGTTTGGGAAGTATTGGAAATGTGAATATATGGTTACATTTTGAATATAAAGAACTTATAAAGAATATGCGACAAGCAACTGATGAAGATTATGGAAATATTCTGAAAGATATAGGAATTGGTGTCCTAACGAAACATGCTAAACAAGCTGTAGAAAGTCGGCTACTAAGGAACTTGTTTACAACTGAAAACACAGCAGCTGAAGTAATGTATAAGAAGATTGGAGAAAAGAAGTCTATAGTTTGCCTAATGCCTACACTGCAAGAGTGTTGCACATTTAATCAAGAGCTTCTGAAATTGGAAAAACAAGAATTAGTTCACATTGAAGCTATTGATAAAATAGAGCATCAGGGAGTGACCATTCTTCTTTCAGAGAAACTACAGACTAAATTGGACTCTTTGGAAAATTCTGTATCGAAAACTGCTGGCTTAGAAAAAACTTTAGATGTATGTATAAACTGTCGGGTAATTTTGCGGCGTAATTTGAATGTAGAAGGAGGTTTAGTAAATGGAGCAATGGGGAAAGTTGTTGATTTTGTAAAATATCAGAACAGAGATGGAATAGAATTCTTGAAAATAAAATTTGATCAGATTACAGAGGTAAGACAGATTGGGCATTGTGCTGTACGTTTTTTGCTCGTAAAAGACTTGTATGTTCGCAGAAAACAGTTTCCTTTGTCTTTAGCATGTGCAGTAACTATTCATAAATCTCAAGGTTTAAGTGTAGACAGTGCTTTGGTAAATATTGGAAGTACTGTGTTCAAAGAGGGAATGGCATATGTTGCATTATCTCGAATTAGAACATTGTCTGGTTTGCATTTGATTGATTTCGATGACAACAAGATTAGTGCTGATTTAAATTGTGTAAGAGAATATAATCGTTTAAGAAGACTTTATGCACCAAATTTAGGTGAATATCCCATTTATGAGAAACGTGTTGTGTGTTCAAAATGAAAATATGTTAAAGAATCAAGTGCGGTTGAAAAGCATAAAAAAATCGAAGAGAACGGAAAAGGTGTAATGAAACAGAAAATGGAAAGTGTTGATGACGTTGTGGGATACCAATTGGAAAATAGTTCAGGTATAAACTGCTATGTTAATGTTATTCTGAATGTTGTATTTTACCTACAAGATCTTCATCAAGAAATTATGGGAAATCAGGAAAAAAGATTATGTTCTGCACTTTATAATGTATTTCAACAATTGACAACTGACAGAAGTAAAATCCATACTGCTTGTGGTATTCGCCAACTCTTGGATATATGTACTGGTTCTTTGACCTTCAGTCTTAATATACAACAAGATGCACAAGAATTTCTGATGGTTATGCTTGGAGTATTAGAAGATGAAGGAATACAGATTGAAAACTTATTTGGACTAAGTAACAAATGGGATCATAAATGTGAACAGTGTTCATTAACTTCAAGCACTGTAGTCGACACAGAACGATTCATATATTTAACAATCCCTGACTGCAAATCTGTAGCTTTTAACAAACTAGTAAAAGCAGCAAACCATGATATGAAATGTTCTCATTGTAAATCAGAGATGTTATCTACATTACGCATAGAAAGATATGGAAAATATCTGATTTTAATGTTTCAACGTTGCAAATGGAAGAAATCTGGAAACCAGAATTAAAACTTTTGTTGGCAGTCAAATATCTATTTCTGGAAGAACTTTTACAACAGTGGCTATTATTTTCCATGCTGGACCTACTACGACATCTGGACACTATACTGTGTATTTGAAGTGTAATAAAGGATGGACACAATGCAATGATGTACACTTGGAAATAAAACCCAGATTGCCTTACGAATTACCAAATTCATATTTGATATTTTTGAAGCCAAAGTTTTGAATACATCATTCGGCCTATTGGGAAGATGTAAACATGCTTTAATGAACTCATATTGGATATTTTGCAAACCAAAGTTTTGAATACATTATTCGGCCTATTGGGAAGATGTGAACAGATATTAGAGCGCACTGGAAACAATTACTAATTATAACTAGTGTTGGGACTATTATTTGTGCTTATTGGTATTGCATTTGGAAAAATTGCGTTGAAATGCAAATAGCTTATATATTTGTTCTGTATATTGTAAGAGATGTACATGAGTGTATATTTTGAAAAATGTTTTTGAGATAAATGAAAGACATCCTGTAGTAGAAGGATGTAATGAAAAAAATGTAAGGAGAAACACATATAGGCACAGATATTGAAAATAATGTGGTACGCTGATTGTTTTTTTTTTTCAACAATCTAGTTGATTGTTTTTTTCCCCCGCTGTTTCATGATGATTCTACATCAACATCACTGTGTATAGTGAAGCTGAGTGGAATCTGAGAACAGTAAAAAAGGGAAAATAAAATGTTATGTAAATCTTAAATTATGTTGTAGTCTTAACCCCTTCGCTGCTAGGCCTTTTCCCCTCCTGTGCTAAGCCTTTTTTTGGCTATTTGGGGTAGTGCGCGCTTAGGCCCCTGTAAC
Source organism: Calotriton arnoldi (assembly GCA_963921515.1). Lineage (NCBI taxonomy): Eukaryota > Metazoa > Chordata > Amphibia > Caudata > Salamandridae > Calotriton > Calotriton arnoldi. The sequence goes on along the minus strand of CAWUFW010001687.1, from coordinate 2,378,821 downwards.
TTTTTGACCACATAAGGTATCCATGCCAAATTTGCGTCCTTTTTTTCTAACATCATGGGGATTGTAAAGGTACCCAGGGTTTGTGGATTCCCCTGGAGGGGACCCAGAAATTAGTCAAAATACAGCTAAATTTTGTTTTTTTGGGGAAAAATGCGAAAAAGGGCTACAGATGAAAGCGTCTTGATTTTTCCCTGCAAATGGCATCAAAAAGGGGTTGTGGGGATGAAATCACCATTTTCCCAGCTTTCAGGGACAAGCAGACTTTTGTCAGAAAACCAACTTTTTTACACAGTTTTGGCATTTTTCTGGGACATAGCCTATTTTTGCTATTTTTTGTGCTTTCAACCTCCTTCCAGTTAATGGTAGAAATGGGTATGAAACCAATAATGGATCCTGGAAAGCCATACATTTCTGAAAAGTAGACAAAATTCTGAATTCAGCAAGGGGTCATTTGTGTAGATCCTTAAAGTTTTCCTTATAGAAACTAACAGTTAAATAAAGGAAAAATTGAAAATTAGTTGAAAAAAACAGCTATTTGTGTCAACGTTTTCACCTGTAACTTCTTCTAATTATGACAGCTATTTGAAGGCAATATACCGTTATATCCGCTGGACCTTTCTGGTTGTGGGGATATATAGGACTTGTAGGTTCACCAAGAACCCGACGAACCCAGAGCCAATAATTGAGCAGCATCTTGCAATGGTTTTTTATTATGTACCGGGTATATAGCAATTATTTTGGGAAAATGTATACATGGAAAAATTGTTATGAAAGACACCTATGTATTTCTGAAATGGGAACAAAATGTAGATTTTAGAAACAGTAGATATTTGCACATTTCCGAAATTGGGAGTACCCATACTAGCATGAGAATTATAGGTCATTTTTCAAAATGACTTATTTTTTACACATTGTCTTTCATTTGGAAGGCAGAAATGCATCGAAAGTCAATAGGTAATAACAATTGCTCTACAATTCTGTGTTACCCTAAGTCTCCCGATAAAAATGGTACCTCACTTGTGTGGGTAGCCCTTGTGCCCACAACAGGAAATGGCTCAAAATGCAACGTGGACGTACCACATTTTCACAATGAAAAATTACCCTTTTTTTGCAAAGTGCCTAGGTGTAGTTTTTGAACCCTAGCTCTGCCGGCACCTAGGGAAACCTAGCAAACCTATACATTTTTGAAAACTAGACACCCAGGGGAATCCAGGATGGGGTGACTTGACTGCCTCCCACCAGGTTCTGTTACCCAGAATCCCTTGCAAACATAAAAAATTGTCAAAAAAAACACATTTTCCCCACATTTCTGTGGTGGAAAGTTCTGGAATCTGCATGGATCCACAAATTTCCACCCACCCCGCGTTCCCCAAAGTCTTACGAGAAAAATGGTACCTCACTTGTGTGGGTCGTCCTAGTGCCTGCGACAGGAAACTGTGCAAAACGCAACGTGGTCACACCTCAATTTCGCAGTGAAAAATGACCCTTTTTTGGCAAAGTGCCTAGCTGTAGTTTTTGAACCCTAGCTCTGCCGGCACCTAGGGAAACCTAGCAAACCTATACATTTTTAAAAACTAGACACCCAGGGGAATCCAGGATGGGGTGACTGGACTGCCTCCCACCAGGTTCTGTTACCCAGAATCCCTTGCAAACCTAAAAGATTATCCAAAAAAACACATTTTCCCCACATTTCTGTGGTGGAAAGTTCTGGAATCTGCGTGGATCCACAAATTTCCACCCACCCCGCGTTCCCCAAAGTCTTCCGAGAAAAATGGTACCTCACTTGTGTGGGTCGGCCTAGTGCCTGCGACAGGAAACGGCGCAAAACGCAACGTGGTCACACCTCAATTTCGCAGTGAAAAATGACCCTTTTTGGCAAAGTGCCTAGCTGTAGTTTTTGAACCCTAGCTCTGCCGGCACCTAGGGAAACCTAGAAAACCTATACATTTTTGAAAACTAGACACCCAGGGGAATCCAGGATGGGGTGACTTGACTTCCTCCCACCAGGTTCTGTTACCCAGAATCCCTTGCAAACCTAAAGAATTGTCAAAAAAACCACATTTTCCCCACATTTCTGTGGTGGAAAGTTTTGGAATCTGCGTGGATCCACAAATTTCCACCCACCCCGCGTTCCCCAAAGTCTTACGAGAAAAATGGTACCTCACTTGTGTGGGTCGGCCTAGTGCCTGCGACAGGAAACGGCGCAAAACGCAACGTGGTCACACCTCAATTTCGCAGTGAAAAATGACCCTTTTTTGGCAAAGTGCCTAGCTGTAGTTTTTGAACCCTAGCTGTGCCGGCACCTAGGGAAATCTAGCAAACCTATACATTTTTGAAAACTAGACACCCAGGGGAATCCAGGATGGGGTGACTTGACTGCCTCCCACCAGGTTCTGTTACCCAGAATCCCTTGCAAACATAAAAAATTGTCAAAAAACCACATTTTCCCCACATTTCTGTGGTGGAAAGTTCTGGAATCTGCGTGGATCCACAAATTTCCACCCACCCCGCGTTCCCCAAAGTCTTCCGAGAAAAATGGTACCTCACTTGTGTGGGTCGGCCTAGTGCCTGCGACAGGAAACGGCGCAAAACGCAACGTGGTCACACCTCAATTTTGCAGTGAAAAATGACCCTTTTTGGGCAAAGTGCCTAGCTGTAGTTTTTGAACCCTAGCTCTGCCGGCACCTAGGGAAACCTAGCAAACCTATACATTTTTGAAAACTAGACACCGAGGGGAATCCAGGATGGGGTGACTTGACTGCCTCCCACCAGGTTCTGTTACCCAGAATCCCTTGCAAACATAAAAAATTGTCCAAAAACCACATTTTCCCCACATTTCTGTGGTGGAAAGTTCTGGAATCTGCGTGGGTCCACAAATTTCCACCCACCCCGCGTTCCCCAAAGTCTTACGAGAAAAATGGTACCTCACTTGTGTGGGTCGGCCTAGTGCCTGCGACAGGAAACGGCGCAAAACGCAACGTGGTCACACCTCAATTTCGCAGTGAAAAATGACCCTTTTTTGGCAAAGTGCCTAGCTGTAGTTTTTGAACCCTAGCTCTGCCGGCACCTAGGGAAACCTAGAAAACCTATACATTTTTGAAAACTAGACACCCAGGGGAATCCAGGATGGGGTGACTGGACTGCCTCCCACCAGGTTCTGTTACCCAGAATCCCTTGCAAACATAAAAAATTGTCAAAAAAACCACATTTTCCCCACATTTCTGTGGTGGAAAGTTCTGGAATCTGCGTGGATCCACAAATTTCCACCCACCCCGCGTTCCCCAAAGTCTTCCGAGAAAAATGGTACCTCACTTGTGTGGGTCGGCCTAGTGCCTGCGACAGGAAACGGCGCAAAACGCAATGTGTTCTCACCTCAATTTCGCAGTGAAAAATGACCCTTTTTTGGCAAAGTGCCTAGCTGTAGTTTTTGAACCCTAGCTCTGCCGGCACCTAAGGAACCCTAGCAAACCTATACATTTTTGAAAACTAGACACCCAGGGGAATCCAGGATGGGGTGACTGGACTGCCTCCCACCAGGTTCTGTTACCCAGAATCCCTTGCAAACCTAAAAATTGTCAAAAAAACCACATTTTCCCCACATTTCTGTGGTGGAAAGTTCTGGAATCTGCGTGGATTCACAAATTTCCACCCACCCCGCGTTCCCCAAAGTCTTCTGAGAAAAATGGTACCTCACTTGTGTGGGTCGGCCTAGTGCCCGCGACAGGAAACGGCGCAAAACGCAACGTGGTCTCACCTCAATTTCGCAGTGAAAAATGACCCTTTTTTGGCAAAGTGCCTAGCTGTAGTTTGTGAACCCTAGCTCTGCCGGCACCTAGGGAAACCTACCAAACACACACATTTCTGAAAAGTAGACACCCGGGGGCTTCCAGGGAGGTATGGCTTGCGTGGATCCCCCAACGTTTCCTTACCCAGAATCCCCTGCAAACCTCAATTTTAGCTGAAAAAATCACTTTTTTCACACATTTGTGTGTGGGAAAGTGTGGCATCACTGGCCTCACACAAATTTCCTACCACCCAGCGTTCCCCCAGGTCTCCCGATAAAAATGGTGCCTCACTCGGGTGGGAGGCCCAAGTACCCGCGACAGGCAAGGGCCCACAACGTATTGAGGCGACCTCAAAATGGCCTATCACAAAACTACCTGGTTTTGCAAGGGGGTCCCATGACGTTTTGGCCCGGGGCTCGGCGGCCACCTAGGGAAACCTACCAAACCTACACATTTCTGAAAAGTAGACACCCGGGGGATTCCAGGGAGGTATGGCTTGCGTGGATCCACCAAAGTTTTCTTACCCAGAATCCCCTGCAAACCTGATATTTTGCTCAAAAATCATTTTTTTCGCACATTGTTGTGTGGTAAAGTTGTGGAATCATGGGGCTGACACAAATTTCCTACCACCCAGCGTTCCCCCAGGTCTCCCGATAAAAATGGTGCCTCACTCGTGTGGGAGGCCCAAGTACCCGCGACAGGCAAGGGCCCACAACGTAGTGAGGCGACCTCAAAATGGCCTTTCACAAAACGACCTGGTTTTGCAAGGAGGGTCACCTGGGTTTTTGGCCCCGTGCTCGGTAGCCATCTAGGGAAACCTACCAAACCCACACATTTCTGAAAACTAGACACCCGGGGAGTCCAACGAGGTATGGCTTGCGTGGATCCCCCAACGTTTTCCTACCCAGAATGCCCTGCAAACCTCAAATTTAGCTGAAAAAAATCACTTTTCTCTCAAATTTCTATGTGGGAAAGTTCTGGAATCTACGTGGATCCACAAATTTCCTCCCACCCAGCGTTCCCCCAGGTCTCCCGATAAAAATGATACCTCACTTGCGTGGGTGGGTCAAGTACCCGCGACAGAAAAGGGCCCAAAACCTATTGAGGCGACATCAAAATTACTTATCACAAAACAACCTGGTTTTGCAAGGGGGGTCCCAGGAGTTTTGGCCCTGGGCTCGGCGGCCATCTTGGGAAACTACCAAACTCAAACATTTCTGAAAGCTAGACACCCGGGGAGTCCAGCGAGGTATGGCTTGCGTGGGTCCCACAACGTTTTCCTACCCAGAATCCCCTGCAAACCTCAAATTTAGCTGAAAAAATCACTTTTTCCATACATTTTTGCGTGGGATCACCATGCCGGCACAAATGTCCTACCACCCAGCGTTCCCCTTGTTCTCCCGAGTAAAATGATACCTCACTTGTGTGGGTGGGCCAAAGGCCTGTGACTGGGAAGAGCCCAAAACATAGGGATTTAGGGTATAGCACCGAGAATTCTAAGCGCTATATTTTTTTAAAAATACGTTTTTAGCCAGTTCTGCTTTGGACACCCACACAAGTGAGGTATCATTTTACTCGGGGAACAAGGGCAACGCTGGGTGGTAGGACATTTGTGCCAGCACGGTGATTCCACGCAAAAATATGTGGAAAATATGGTTTTTTCAGCTAAATTTGAGGGTTGCAGGGGATTCTGGGTAGGGAAACGTTGGGGGATCCACGCAAGCCATACCTCATTGGACTCCCCAGGGTGTCTAGTTTTCAGAAATGTGTGGGATTGGTAGGTTTCCCTAGATGGCGGCGAGCCCGGGGCCAAAAACCAGGTGCCCCCCCAAAACCAGGTAGTTTTGTTATAGGTAGTTTTGAAGTCTCCACAATACGATTTGGGCCATTTCCTGTTTCAGCCACTATGCCTACCCACACAAGTGAGGTACCATTTTTATCGGGAGCCCTGGGGGAACGCAGGGTGGTAGGAAATTTGTGGATCCACGCAGATTCCAGAACTTTCCACCACAGAAATGTGAGGAAAATGTGTTTTTTTGGACATATTTTTAGGTTTGCAAGGGATTCTGGGTAACAGATCCTGGTGAGAGCCAGTCAAGTCACCCCATCCTGGATTCCCCTGGGTGTCTAGTTTTCAAAAATGTATAGGTTTGCTAGGTTTCCCTAGGTGCTGGCAGTGTTAGGGTTCAAAATCTACAGCTAGGCACTTTGCAAAAAAAGGGTCCGTTTTCACTGTGAAAATGTGGTGTGTCCACGTTGCGTTTGGGCCGTTTCCTGTCGCGGGCACTAGGCCTACCCACACATGTGAGGTGCCATTTTTCTCGGAAGACTTTGGGGAACGCGGGATGGGTGGAAATTTGTGGATCCACGCAGATTCCAGAACTTTCCACCACAGAAATGTGAGGAAAATTTGTTTTTTTTGACAAATGTTTCGGTTTGCAAGGGATTCTGGGTAACAGAACCTGGTGAGAGCCAGTCAAGTGACCCAATCCTGGATTCCCCTGGGTATCTAGTCTTCAAAAATGTATAGGTTTGCTAGGTTTCCCTAGGTGCCGGCAGAGTTAGGGTTCAAAATCTACAGCTAGGCACTTTGCAAAAAAGGGTCCGTTTTCACTGTGAAAATGTGGTGTGTCCATGTTGCGTTTTGGGCCGTTTCCTGTCGCGGCCACTAGTCCTACCCACACAAGTGAGGTACCATTTTTCTCGAAAGACTTTGGGGAATGCGGGGTGGGTGGAATTTTGTGGATCCACGCAGATTCCAGAACTTTCCACCACAAAAATGTGAGGAAAATGTGTTTTTTTGGGACAAATTTTTAGGTTTGCAAGGGATTCTGGGTAACAGAACCTGGTGAGAGCCAGTCAAGTCAGCCCATCCTGGATTCCCCTGGGTGTCTAGTTTTAAAAAATGTATAGGTTTGCTAGGTTTCCCTGGGTGCCGGCAGAGCTAGGAACCAAATTCAACAGGTAGGCCCATTCCGAAAAAAAGTCAGTGCCTAGTGGGCTTTCTGCCGCCCTGGGGAGGGGGAAATCAGGGGCTATTGCCCTGATATGCCCCCGAGGGGGCAGAAAGACTGTGGCTATTCTTTTGGGGGGTCGGGGGCATTGGGATGCCTATGCTGGTCAGCCCCCACCCTCCGTATAAAAAAGCCAGCATAATCGCTGGCACATAGTGGGCTTTCTGCCCCCCGGGGGCAGATCAGGGGCTACTGCCCCCATCTGCCTCCTGGGAGGGGCAGAAAGACAGTGACATCTTTTTGGGGTGGGTGGGGGCATTGGCATGTCCATTCTTGGCAGCCCCCACCCCGAACTTTGTAAAAAAAAAAATCCCTGGTGGCTAGTGGGCTTTCTGCCCCCGGGGGCAGATAAGGTGCTATTGCCCCATCTGCCTCCCAGGGGGGCAGAAAGACTGTAGCATTTTTTTGGGGTTGGGGGCATTGACATGCAAATTCTGGGCAGCCCCCACCCCTACCTATATAAAAAAAAAATCCCTGGCGCTTAGTGGGCTTTCTGCCCCTCCCCGGGGGGCAGATCAGGGGCTATTGCCCCCATCTGCCTCCTGGGGGGCAGAAAGTTTTTTTTTTTCTTTGGGGGTAGGGTGGGGCATTTGCATGCCCATTCTGGGCAGCCCCCACCCCGGGCCTATAAAAAAAATAATCCCTGGCATCTAGGGTATTTCTGAACCCCCGGGTGGGTGCAGATTGGTGGCCGCTGCCACCATCTGCCCCCGGGGGGCAGAAAGACTGGAATTTCGTGGGGAGGGGTGGGGGCATTGGCATGCCCATCTTGGGCAACCCCCACCCCTAAATGTATCGAGGGAAAAAAAACCTGGTGTCTAGTGGGCTTTCTGCCTCTCCGGGGGGCAGATTGGGGGCTACTGCCCCCATCTGCTCCCCAGGAGGGGCAGAAAGACTGTACCTTTGCGGCGGGGTGGGGTGGGGGCATTGGCATGCCCATATTGGGCAGCCCCCACCCCAAATTATAATTTAAAACAAATCCCTGGTATCTAGTGGGCTTTCTGCCCCCCCGGGGGGGCAGATTGGGGGCTACTGCCCTCATATGCCCCCCAGGAGGGGCAGAAAGACTGTACCTTTGCGGCGGGGTGGGGTGGGGGCATTGGCATGCCCATATTGGGCAGCCCCCACCCCTAACTATAATTTTCAAAAAAATCCCTGGTATCTAGTGGGCTTTCTGCCCCCGGGGGGCAGATTGGGGGCTACTGCCCCATCTGCCCCCAGGGGGCAGAAAGACTAATTTTGTGGCCGGGGGATGGGGGCATCGGCATGCCCGTTTTGGGCAGCCCCCACCCCTAAATATAATTTAAATAGAAATCCCTGGTGTCTAGTGGGCTTTCTACCCCGGGGGCAGATTGGGGGCTACTGCCCCCATCTACCCCCAGGGGGCAGAAAGACTAATTATGCCAAAAATTGTATGGGGGAGCAAAGGCCCTTGCCCAAGGGGCCGCTCCCCCTCCCTGGTGCCTAGTGAGTGGATCCCTGCTTGGGGATCGCCCTCCTGGGGCGATCCCCAAGCAGGGATCCACTAGGGAGGGGTACCATTGGAAAGGGGAGATTCTCCCCTTCCAACGATACCTCTCCTGAGTTTCTACGTGCTCAGGGGGCTGAGATAGCCCCCTGAGCACGTAGAAACTGAAACTGTAATGAGCCTCTTGGCTCATTTCAGTTTCAGTTTCACTGAAATGAGATCAGCGCGACGTGCGCGCCGATCGTCATTTCAGGGAAACCAGGGGGCCTCGGGAGCTGGGGAAGCTCTTCCCCAGCTCCCGAGGCTTTAGGGGATGAAAGGGAATCCCTCTGGTGCCCGCACCAGAGGGATTTCCTTGACTGGGTTCCATGACGAGCTGGACTCGTCATGAGCACACGAGCACTGTGTGCCATGACGAGTCCAGCTCGTCATGAGCATGGAAGGGGTTAAAAAAGTAAGGGGCATATTCTCAAGGAGCTATCGCCGAGTTATCGGCACTTTATCGCAGCCAAAGTCGCGCTAAATTTTCCACCCCATTCACAAGCTGGTGCTAACAGCCCATAACACCAGTTTCCCTGCGAAAGCAGTCGCAAAAAACATCGCCACAGATGACCCCGGCAACTAACGCTAATGAGATGCAGAGTAGGCGTTCCCGAGCAAAAACCCGCGACAACACCACACCTCAACATTCTCCACGACCAGCCACATCGGCAATAAGACCACAAAACAGGCGATAAGGCGCGTTAGCAGCAGGAAACTAACACCTGCTCTGACCTGGTGTAAAGTCGGATGACAAGCTGCACCATCAAAGGGAGCCCAGCCCAGAGCCACACAGGAAGAACAACAGATGCCATGGAGCCACTCACCATGCACCCCGGACCACCACAGAGGCAGTGCAGACAAAGACAGCGGACATACAGGAAATGCATCAGCCCTACAGACCTAATCCAGACAATGCCAATGCCCACTACAGGCCCAAAAGGACAACCATCCTCCGCATCCTGAACATCATTGCCCACAGGCTGACGGTACCAACACAGCGGACAACCAACATCCCTCCGCAGACAAAGCTGCTGGCTGTGATGCACCTGTTGGCCTCTGTTATCCTCCCAAACTACAACCGCCCGAGTCGGAGGAGTCTCACAGCCAGCCCCATCCAAGTTCCTCACACCTGGCCTGGATGCCCTCACCAGCTAGGGACCCCAGCACCCATACGTCCCCCACAATGCGCAGGAACAGCTGGAGACCAAGCAAGGACTATACGCCATAGCTGGATCCCTGCACGTGTCGGGGGCAATCGACTGCACACTTGTCCCACTTGTGCCGCCTGCCAACACCGCACACAATACCCCAACAGAAAGCACACACATCCCATCAACGTGCAGGCAATAGTGGACCACAGGGGACTCCTCACCAATGTCATAGCCAACTACCCAGGCAGTGTGCATGATCCCTTCCTCTTCCGACCGTCCAACATCAACCAGCGCTTCCAGGATGGCACCTATGGAAATGCACTGCACGTTGGCAAGTACCAAATGAACACACCACACACCTCAACTCCACAATCATGCAACTCACAACTCTGGCACTGCACACGTCACAAAATCACATACAACATGCCAAACAACATGCCCCCCCACCAGACACGACAGCACAACTTACTGTGGCAACCTTGGTTAGCCATGTACATGAGCCATCAACGGCATGGCACCTCAGCCACACAAAACCCAAATGTGGGGAGAGGTGGGAACCAGGCATGTGCGAAGGAGGCAAGTGACCTATGAATGAGAATGTACACAATGCCAAGTGTTGCGGAGATGTGCTGGACAGACTGCAGTATGCAGACCACAGACATAGCCATGTCTACATGCACTGCTGGTGTTTGGAGTGTAGTGGACAGTGGACGCAACCATGTCACCCCAGCCAGTGGGGAAGATCGCGGAAATGTAGCTTGTGACGTCCCCCCCTGTAAGCGTGTGGGCTGGCCCGGAGGACGCCAGGCCAGCGTAGGGGTGTGAATAAAAAGCACGTAGCCCTGGGCGTGGTTCTCTTCCGGAATGCCCAACATGCCTGCCAGGGCGGTGCCTACCATCCCGCCACGAGGCCAACGCCGTCGGCGTGAGCGGTGTGGCCTGCGATCCTGTGCGCCTGCTGCACCCCGGGCCGCTGGTCCCCGAACCCGTCATGCCCGCCCCTGCGCAGCCAGGCCTCATTGCTCACCTGCCGACACCGGCGTGTGTCGAAGAGGGCCCACCACGTGCCGGTGCAAGCTCCAAGCCTGAAGCCCGCGACCTTGGCAGCCTCCTCAGACCATCACGGCCTCCGCGACACAGGCCCACCTTACTCCTTTCTCGTTGACGTACTCCACCGCTGCCTCCGGCCTACACTACGGTCAAGTAGGTCACACATTTGGAACTGAGTCTTGATTATGCAATGGCAGAGTACACACCTTATGGCTGAGTTTATATCACTGTACTCCCTTCGATGTGGTGCCACCAACTTTGTGCATAGCATTCGAACTACACCTGTCTGTGGTCCCTTGCTGACCACTGCCTTCGCCCCACACTGCGGTCGAGTGGGTCACACATCTGGAACTGAGTCTTCTTTTGTGCATGGCGGAGTTCATTTCAATGTACGCAAGGAGACGAGTAAGAGGAAGACGCGGTTCAGTCCGGAGGAGAAAAGGACCATCGTTACCGAGGTGATCGAACACTGCCGACAACTGCTCTGGGGTTACTAACTCTGTGCATCGCGGGCCAACGACACGTGGCTGTGGGCCCCTGCTGACCGCTGCCTTGGGCCCACACTGCAGTCAAGTAGGTCACACATATGGAACTGAATCTTGATTACACAATGGCCGAGTACACACTTCATGGCTGAGTTTAACTCACTATACTCCTTCGATGTGGTGACACAAAGTATGTGCATGGCATCCCAACCACACGTGTCTGTGGGCCCTTGATGTCTACGCCTTCGGACTACACTGCGGTCTTGCAGGCCCCACACAAATCCATGCCAGTCCGTACCAGGCAGGACACAGCATCGTCGCTGTCTAAACACCCGCTCAGCTCTGTCGCTACTGCCTCGGTCAACCACGAGTCATCCCCACATGCCATTTCAACGCCGTGTGTCAGTGTTCCAGGAGGAGCTCGCTGAACAGCGGTTGGCCCACGCTGGCCGCTGCCTCCGGACTACACATTGGTTGAGTAGGGCACACATTGGGAACTCAGTCATGATTCATTTAGGGCAGACCTGATATCAATGTACTGGCCTCGTCGCAGACTGCATCCCCTTCCAGCTCCGGGGCCACTAAGTCTGTTCCCCGACAACCATGGACACTTTCTTCTTGAGATTTGTTGGCGACTGCGTCCATGGACTGGGGGTTGTCTTCATCATCATGTCGGTGATACTGACTATGTGGCCAAGACGCGGCAGTAGCATTCCACTCCTCCATTTGCCGCTTCCGGCCGGCTCCTGCCCTCTGCATCATGCCCTGGAGGACACCTTCCACTGTCCCCCGCAAACCTCTGCTACATTCACCTTCGACATCGACGAGGACCCGCCCACCTCGCGTGGCCCTAGCTCACTGCACCGCAAGTCACCGTCCTGTGGCGGTGCGCCTGTGCCGGCCGCAGTGCATCCGGTGCCACTAACTCTGTGCAGCTCAAATCATGGCCCCAGTCTGGTGGCATGTTGGATGGCCTCTGGGTCGATGGCCTGGGGGTCATCAACGCCATGTGTCTGTGGCCCTGCGCTGTCCGCTGCCTCCGCCCTCAACTGCAGTCCACCTGGGCTCACACATCAAATCGAGTCCTGACCTGCCTGGACGTCGCATCACTGCAGGATGCACGCGCCACCACCGCCAGTACCAACTCCAGACAACAGGTGCCAGAGTCGGAAGTGTCTTACTGCCAGACTTTCAGAGTAGCTCACACCAGTCGTGGGTGCCATCATCAGATACCCTGCTCAGCTCCTCAGGTGCCACTAACTCAGTGCACCACAAATCAAGGACCATTCTGCTTGCATGTAGGGTGAACACTGTACTCTCTCCGGCAACCACCATGATGCTTCACAGTTGTTTCTGTTATGCTGATGTTTTATGTTTCTGCTTCAATTGTGATCACTGTTCAAGTTGTTGCCAGCACCAATGACTCCCTGCGGGCTGGCTTACACTCACCCCACACACATCCAGCACATGCGTCACTGTACATGTGACCATGCCAATAAAGGTGTTGAGCGCACGTGCTCGTGGCCAGTTCAACGAACTATCTGAGTGTGTCCGTGTGCTCATGATGTATGCATTAGGGCCCCGGCCCCACAACCTTACATTGTGCCGTGTGCAGAGGACGCAGCCATGTCACCGCCGGCAGAGGGTGGGACATTGCACATGTAGCTTTGTCGTCCCCCACCCAATACGTAAGAGGAGTGAACTTGGCCGGCGTACGCCAGTCCGGCGTGGGGGTGTGGGTGATTATCACGTGGCTCTGGGTGTGGTTCAGTACTGGAAATGTGCAATGGCATGTGTCCCTGTCGCAGTGTGGGTCTCCGTTGGGGTGTGTAGGTGGTCCATGATGGGCCTTTGACACCCACGTATGGGATCTAGTTGGTCTCCCATGAGGTAGTACCCCACCCGCACATGTTTGGCCAGCCCCTTCTGGCAGTCTGACAGCTGGTCTTGTAATGGGATGTGTGCTTAGGTGGGCTGCTGTGAGCCAGCCGGGGTGGTGGGTGCGTCCAGCTGTGTTGTCCGTGCAGGGGGTGGTGTGTCCTAGGTGCAGCGGGCCTGCCCTGCTCCTGGAGCTCTATTGCCTGAGATGTCCATGGTCTGTTGTAGGGCGTCGGTGTCGGAAGTGTGGAGGTCCTCTTCAGCATCACTGATGGGTTGTCTGGTCTGCTCTGCTGGAGGTGTTGTTTGTCCCTCTGCAATGTGAAGGGGAGATGCTTGTTGACATTGTGTTGGCATGTATGTTGACACATTGTTCGGGTTTACATACAGACTGCATGACAATGTACATTGTGACTGTTTTGGATTGGCGGACTATTTGATGCGGGATAGTGGACAATTGGACTACATGACATAGGTGATGTTGTACACGTACATTTTCATCTCACAGTTTCCTGCTATGTCAGATGTGATTGGCCATTTCCTACGCACAGGAGGAGCCAGTTGTGTCCTCTGTTCTGCAGTGTAAGTGTTGCACTGTGTCCCACATTGCCGTCCATGTGGATGTGCTGTGATTGCTATGTGTGTGTGCTGCATTGTGTGAGAGTCGCACCTGCTGCTGTGATTTTGCTGCCCCTTATCCCTTGGAGGCGGTGTGCCTTTGGCTTTTGTGCTTTTGAGGTGCTGCGATGTTGGCGACTGGGGTCATTTGTGCTCCTGGACGGTTTTTGTTCTCTTGTGCATTGTTTGTCTGCAGATGTATTGTTGACGTCAGTGGTTGTTTGTGCACATGGATGTGTCAGGGTGTGACCTGCTCCTTCCGGATGTAGTCCACACTCAGCCACCTCAGTCTCGTGGCGTGCACAGTGTCATGGTGATTGTACTCCGGCCATGCTGCTCGTCATGTGGTGTCACTTGCATTGTCAGTGTGGCTCTTGCATACGCATCTTTGCTGTGTTTCGCACTGGTGCATGTGTGTGTAGTGGAATTGGTGTTGTGTGGGGTGGGACTCCCTTCGGGCACATGGTGGACGGGGGCCTACTTGGTGTTTGTATGTGTGCTGCAGTGTGCCACGGGGATCAAGGACATGACCCAGGGTCGTTGTGGGTGTGCGGTGTGCTACACGTCGTTGTGCATGTGTGCCATTGTGCCCGTCCCCCCAGTCCCTGTTAGTTACTCACCCTGTTGATGTTTTGTCAAGTCATGTCGAGCAGTGTCAGGACTCCCGGCTCCTTGCACCGTCTCCACACTCATGACTGTGCCCGCCATTTGCTCCAGCTCCTCCTGTGGCGCAGGACTCCCACCTCCATTCGCCGTTGCTGCCTTCCGGGTGGTAGCGGGTTTCTGCTTGGTTTGGCTTTTGACTTCGTGCCAGCGCATTTTGGCCTCCTCGGCAGTCCGACTCCATTCATGATGGAATGCCATTTTTCTGTCTGTGTTGCCAATGACACGGTGGTGGAGATGGACAGTTGTTGTTGGTGCTCTGTCATCTCCGTGACGACGATCCGGTTGTCATGCGGACTGTACCCCGTCTTCCTCTTCCTCTTCTCCTTGGCCTTCCCTGACCCCGAGGTTCCTTGCTGGTGGCCTGTGGGGCTTGTGGGGTTTGCGTTGACCTGGGCACTCGTTCCGGGTGCGTCCATGTTGCTACGCATTTTATTTTGTTTATGGTGTGTTTTTCTTGTTCGGCTTTTATGGTGCATTTTCCAGCCAGGCGCGTGAGAATTGCAGGCCTGTTGCTGGTTATCGCTGTTTTTTTTTTCGAGGTTGGCCTCATCGCAACTTTATTCGCGTTGGTGTTTCGCATTTTTTGGGTGTCGCGTTGTTTTTTACGCGGTCATTTGGTGCGTTATAGTGGGACTATCGCATGGTGCCGCCAGGTTGAGAATGCTACGTTAACACGGTGTTGTTTTCCCGCGATGGACTCCGATGTGAGAAGTTGCGTTAAGCTAAACTTGCGGTGGTTATCACACGTTCTTGAGAATATGCCCCTAAGAGTGTAATTTGTGTAATACATTACATTACATAACAGTTTTTGGTTTATTTTATTGTACGTAGTGGTAAACTTTGAAAAGAGTTTATTGATGAATAGCGCAATAGTTCTTTGATATTTACTGAAAAAAACATAGGTTTCAGGGACGTTATAGTTAGAAATTAGCATTTAAAAAACCTTAGAAATTCACTGAAAAAACCATAGGTTTCAGGGACGTTGTAGTTAGAAATTAGCATTTAAAAAACCTTAGAAATTCACTGAAAAAACCATAGGTTTCAGGGACGTTATAGTTAGAAATTAGCATTTAAAAAACATTTGAAATTCACTGAAAAAACCATTGGTTTCAGGGACGTTATAGGTAGAAATTAGCATTTAAAAAACCTTAGAAATTCACTGAAAAAACCATAGGTTTCAGGGACGTTATAGTTAGAAATTAGCATTTAAAAAACCTTTGAAATTCACTGAAAAAACCATTGGTTTCAGGGACGTTATAGGTAGAAATTAGCATTTAAAAAACCTTAGAAATTCACTGAAAAAACCATAGGTTTCAGGGACGTTATAGTTAGTTGGAAATTTCACTCGTACAAAACCACAGAAATTCGGCTGTTATAGTTAGTTGAGCTAACTATAACTCGCGCCCCCGCAATGCACTGCTGATGACGTCACATATTACATCATTCATGACATGGTCAGTGACATCACTCATGACATCACTGATGACATCTCAAATGACATCACTGATGACATCACTGATGACATCACCCACGTGATAATCTGATGCAGCTCCTCACACCCTAATATAAACTTTGATACACCCACTCTAAAATACAGACTACCATTTTCGAAACCATAGACACACTAATACCAGTTACTACATACCCACTCACTGATTCATAGGTCTACACACGTCCACTCATTCACCCATACAGTCACTCATACATGCAGTCACTTATCAATACAGAACTATCATTTGCACCCATACACCTATACAGACACTCACACATCGCCACTCATCCATAGAGTTATTCACACACCTAGTCAATCATGCAAAGAATGATTCACACTCCCATTTACTTACCTATACAGTTATACACACACCACCTCACTTATTCATACAAATACTAACACATACGTAGGGCCAGATGTATGAAGCTTTTTACTGGTCGCAAACGGGCCGATTCGCAGAATCGGCCCGTTTGCGAACGGTAAAAAACCTTTTGGGATGTATCATTCCAAAAGGCCCTCGCAAAATAGGGAATCGCAAAATTTGCGATTCCCTATTTTGCGAATGCATTTAAGGAATCGCAAATTGCGATTCCTTAAATGCAATGCAGGAAGCACCCAAGTTGTGCGATTTCTGGCTTAAGAAATCGCAAATTACCACCAACTTCAAGTTGGTGGTAATTTGCGATTTCATTGAAAAATGCATTTTTTGGCATTTTTCAAAGTGCCATGTGGCGCACATACATGCCCTTAGGGCATGTATGTGCGCCACATGTGCACACATACACATTTCAGGGGTGCAACAGGGTGTCCCTTTGAAACCCTTGCACCCATGAAATTGCATTCGCAATTTGCGAGTACCTATTTGGTACTCGCAAATTGCGAATGTCTTCCCATTCATTCCTATGGGCCTCTAGGCCCACAGGAATGAATGGGAAGGTATTCCTTAATTGCGATTCGCAATTTGCGAGTCGCAATTAAGGAATATGTAGGAATCGCAATTATTATTGCGATTCCTACATACATTCAATTTTGCGAGTCCTTAATAGCGATTCGCTAAAAATCGCTATTAAGGACTCGCAAAACTGTGGTTTCATACATCTGGCCCTTACTCTCTTATACAATCACTGATACAAGCACACACTCATCCATACAGCCACTCTCACAATCACTCACTCTCACATATAGTCATTTATATACTGCAACACTCACATATACTGCCTTTCACATATGTAGTTACTCACACATATACCACTGAGACATCCATTCACTCACCAACACACCCATACACACACTCACCCACCCATCCAGCCCTTCACAGATGCACTCTTGAACCCATACACTCAGTGAATCACCTACTCACACATCTATGCACAGAGTCACACACCCCCTACCCACATAGACAGTCAGGCACCCATACAGATACTCAGACAACCAATCAATAACCCATATAGACACTCATGTAGCTATTCACCAACCCATGCACCTGCTTACACACCAACTGACCGACTAATACAGACATTCACACAGTTTAGGCACTAACCCATGCATTCAGTAAGACACGATTAATCACTCACTTATATAGTCAGTCATGCACCTACTAAATCATCCATTCGGACACTTATACACCCACTCCTTCTTCAATACACCTTGGCATATATATATATATATATATATATATATATATATATATATATATATATATATATATATATATATCATATTTAAACTTTACAGAAACACACAGTCACTGGATGATATCATCAGTGATGTCATCAGTGATGTCATTTGAGATGTCATGAGTGATGTCACTGACCATGTCATGAATGATGTAATATGTGACGTAATCAGCAGTGCATTGCGGGGCGCGAGTTATAGTTAGCTCAACTAACTATAACAGCCGAATTTCTGTGGTTTTATACGAGTGAAATTTCCAACTAACTATAACGTCCCTGAAACCTATGGTTTTTTCAGTGAATATATATATCCATATATATACATCTTTCGGGTGGTCATTTTGTTCAAGCAAATGCTCTTTATACCAGGGGTGTATTATTTTTCTCCTTTATTGGTGTACGGATTATGTCTTCAGTAGGTACCGAGGCTCATTCATCTTATTATGATGGCGATGAGTCCTGGAGGGTCCTTCATATGGAGTATATCAAGACGATTCTTTGCTGATATTTCTTTATTGATACGAAGAATATGGATTACAAGGCTTTTGTCTTGTTCTTGACCCTTTTGGGTCCACAAGTTCTCTTTCCCTTTGCGGGATTGATGATAGTATTTGATAACTGTCAGATTGTTATTAGGGTTTTTCCCATTTTCCCTTAGGGCTTGATTTTTTCGGGCCTATAGGGCTGTTTATTATTTATATATTCTGTGATAGTTATCATAGGTGCTATTAAGACCCGGGCTCTTTTCCTACTATTCCTACGTACATTTAGTCAGTTGTTGGTTTTGACCAGCGGGTTCTCTTTGAGAAATGTTGTAGGATTCGTTCGCAGACCCTCCTCCGGTGGGTATAGCTGGTATTTAATTCAAAATTAAGGAATCTGTGGCTAGATGTCTCTGTCAGATGTACAAGTTACTTACCTTCGATAACATACTATCTGGTAGGACACAGTTTAGCCGCAGATTCCTTAACGCCCTGCCCATCCTCCCCGCTCTGCAAAAGACCTTTGAGACCAAGGGTTATACCCTGTATCAATTCTGGTTTGTATACCAGTGGTCGCTATCTCATGTAATGGTGAGTATACAAACATTTTGTTGTTGTTTCATGGGTCTTGTATTGGTATGACCATACCTTTCACTTCCATTGGTAAATAGTCTGAAGAGTGGAGGGTGTTCCCCTTTTTAAGGATGGTTCTGCTTCGAGGTGCAGGGTTTGCATACCCTAAGCATTGTTGCTTAATATGGGGTTTTTACGTTAAACCCTTTGGATGGTATTGGCATACCATTTCATGTTGTTCGTAATTGGTGTTTTTTAAAAAAAAGAATAGAAAAAAAAGATTTTTGATCATTTTTGGGCACACCGCTTCCACAGCCAGTTTCTAGAGTGGCTCCGCGTTCTGGCGCGGACGTTTTCACAGAAGAAACTGACGGTCGTGCGCCGGAGGGGACTTATATGGCTCCACTGACGTCATATCCAGAGACAACGTCATCATGGAGCCGTACGATGCCGTCCCCTGGCGTGCATAGATACTGCTGGAAAAAATGTCCAGATCCAGACTGGCGCCTGGGGAGAATTCAAAGTTAAGGAATCTGCAGCTAGACAGAGGGGCCGATTCACAAAAGTAATCTGAGCCAAAAGTCTAAATTTACGACTTTTGGTATTCACAGAAGTCACTTATGACTTTTAGTATTCACAAAAGTCATTTACAACTTGTATCTTTATGTCCGCACTCGGGCCAGATTTCCGCACTCAGGTGGAATTTCCGCACCCGGGCCAGAAATCCTGCACCCGTGCCGGAATTTCCGCACTCGGGGTGGAATCTCCGCTTCCAGGCCGGAATATCCGTATTCGGGCTGGATGATAATTTTCTTCAATGCTAAACACCTGTGCAAGTATCTACCATCCCCCACCACGCTCCAGCTGAAACACTGCAGCCCAACAGCCAATCCCAGCCCTGCAGCACATATGAAATCAGAGCTGACACACACAAATCTTCCAACATGTCGCTGAATGTGTTTGTTGCTCTGCCCCTTGCCATGCGGCAAGAAGACTTGAGGAGGAGGAGGAGGAGGAGGAGGAGGAGGAGAGTAGAGAGGATATTCAGACAAAGGATCAACCTATTTAGGATGTCCAGCCAAGATGTCAGGGCCAGATACCGTTTCCCTCCAGAAGTCATCTTGGAGATGGTATGTGAGTGGGAGCAGGAACTTGACTCTGTGACCTGCTGCTCCCATGCCAGTCCAGCATATCTCAAGATACTTTCTGCTATCCATTTCTTTGCTACGGGGTCGTTCCAAAGGGTCTCCAGTGACCTTGTGGGCATCTCTCAGGCAAGCCAGTCACGGTCCTTGCATCAGGTACTGAGCTGCATCAATTCAAGAGCCCACCTCCACATACGAATGCCCCATACACTGGACAGGAGACAAAGGGCAGCTAGGGATTTCTATCTCATTTCCTGCTTCCCACGTGTGCGGGGTGCAATTGATTGTACCCATGTGGCTCTTCACCCACCCCGCCGCATTGCACACATCTTCTGCAACAGACACCGATGGCATTCCATCAATGTGCAGGCTGTCTGTGATGCCAGTGGGAGATTCATTGAAGTGCATGCAGTGTTTCCAGGCAGTACCCATGACAGCTTTGTATTCCGCATGTCACCTCTTGCCCGGCGGATGGCTGTGGGAGAATTTGGCAACATGTGGCTAATGGGTAAGTACCAAGCACTAAAAATGAGGGATATGTGTAAATGAAATGTATGAATGTCACCTTACATTAACAACCATTGTACAATAAGAATCATCAAGCCACATACACGGCCTCAACAGAAAAGCATTTACCAAATATAGATCATGTTCTGTTCAAATTTAAGAGGGAAATGTAACCTATTGCCCTATCTTCCCTCCTCAGGCGATGCTGGGTATGCCCTCTCCCCTCAACTCCTCACACCATACAGACATGCAACCACTGTACATCAGCATAGGTACAATAGGGCACACATACGAACTCAAGCCATCATAGAGCCACTTTTGGTCTTTTGAAGTTGGGATTCAGATGTCTTGCCGTACAGGGGGTGTGCAGATGTACTCCCCTTAAGTTGTGTGCAAGATCATATTAGCCTGTTGTGTTTTGCACAACATAGCTTTAAGTCATGGCTTACACATACCTCTTGTCCCTCGGCTAGCTCTGAATCCTGGCAACCGGGCCATTGCACATAACAGAGGTCAGGGTATGCAAGTCCGTGATCGGCTGGTTGCCACTTTTTTCACATGAGCAACCTGTTGTGTTATGGACCAAATGTGGTTTGCAGTCTGTTTTGATAAACGAGAAGCTGATACATTGGCATGAGTTATGCCTCTTGACTGATTTGGAGTTTAGATACCTGAAGATGGAAAATCCCAGATTTCCTTGCCTACACACGCTACCGAAGATACATAAAGTAGCTGAATTTCCTCCTGGTCGTCCCATCATCTCTGGTATTGGTTCACCTACTGAGCACATTGCTGAGTTTGTGGATGTGTATCTAAAGCCTTTTGTGATAAACTTGCCCTCCTATGTGAGGGACTCTCTGGATGTTTTACAGACGTTTGAGGATGTGGTATGGGATCAGGACAACATGATGTTTGTAACATTGGATGTAGAAAGTCTCTATACTTGTATATAAAAAGATCTGGATTTGATTGCTTTGGACTCGTTTCTGTCAACTAGGAGTGCCAATTTTTACAAACATTCAGAGATGCTAAAGGAACTTGCAGACATTATACTCTCAAACAACTATTTTCTATATGAGGGTGAATGGTACCAACAGCTACAGGGCACGTCCATGGGGTCCAGGTTTTCCCCCTCTTATGCCAACCTTTTCATGGGTTGGTGTGAGAGGAGGCATGCCTGGGCCCGTGGGGCCTCCAAGTGTACTCAATTTGTCTGCTACTGGGGGCGCTTCATAGACGACATCATAATGATATGGACAGGGACCCTGATTCAAATGGAGGAATATTTTGGATACCTGAATGATAATGATCTGAATGTGAGGTTCACCATGAACAGCAGTAAAACAAGAATTTCCTTTTTAGATGTTGAATTGTATATAAAGGATAACAAGATTCAGAGCACCCTATTTCGAAACCGACTGCTTGTAATAGCATTTTAAAAGCAAACAGTGCGCATCCCGCTAGTATAATCAAAGCAATCTCCTTTGGTGAAATGTTACGGGTGAAACGGAACTGTAGTGAGGGGAGTGAGTGTGATAGAAATTTGAACAGTCTCGCCAACAGGCTGTCCTTAAGAGGATATGATGAAAGACTATTAAAAGATGCCAGGAGGAAAGTCACTGACATCAATAGAAGAGATTTGTTGAAGGTTAAAACTAAAGACAAGAAGGAAAAACCCTTAGCTTTGATTACCACCTACTATTCATCTAGCCACCAGATATGGCATGTGCTTAAAAAACATTGGAGTTTGTTGGAGAGTGTTCCCGGGCTAGGAACACTTGTTAGCAAACATCCAAAAGTCACCTACAAAAGAGGTAGCACTATTAAGGACATAGTCAGCCACAGTTATACACGAGAGGTGAAAGAGACCAGTATGCTGAATTGGCTACCTCCTAAACCGAAAGGTTTTTTCACATGTAAAAACTGTAGCATGTGTTTTCTGGGTATGAACAAGACGACCAGTTTCAGGTTCAACACCAAGCATGAATATAGGATCAACAGTTTTATCAACTGTCGTACAACTTTTGTTGTTTATGCAATTATTTGTGCTTGCGGGCAAGTGTATGTTGGTAGCACTACGAGAGAATTGAGGTTCAGGATTGCAGAGCACTTGAGAGCGATTAAAAATAGGGATACATCATATTTACTATCAACTCATGACTGTGACAGGAGCAAGGATTCCCCTTTTGGATTTCATGGGATAGATGTGGTAAGGGCAAATGTGAGAGGTGGTGACAGGAAGCTCTCGTTAAGACAAACAGAATCTAAGTGGATTTCGCGTTTACGAACTGTGTAGTCAGGTTTAAATGTGGAGCATGAATTTCACCACTTCCTTTAGACCGGGGGGTCTAGCTACAATTGTATTTGACTGTTAAGGTTGCCTGTTGGGAGTGATCAGAGCTAGCAATAACATCTGTTTCACATTTGCTTTGTTAGAGACAAGATAAGTGACCATGAGTCGCCTTCTCATGACTGGAAAATGGAGTCTCTCCTAGATGTTTGGCCCCTGTTTTCTGAATGTTTGAATTTGAAATTGCTTGGAAACCACCTTAGTGTATGTGGATCTAGATTACAAGGTTATTCTCAATGGTTGTTGTGAAACGGAATAATGATAAATTCTTTATGCGTGATGGTACACTGTGGAGTCTTGACGACTATTATGTTTCTTTATTAGATGGCATGTGGCTACATTATGTGTTCACATGTTATTGACTGAAGCGTGACAGTCAGATGCTTTATTGATTGGGACAATTGAGTGTCCTGCCTAAAGTAGCGCCCATTAGTTCTAGAATGGGCATTAGAGTTTGGTTATGCTTAAATTTTAAATGCGAAAGGGAGTAAGGTGACTGAAATTATTAAAGAAGCTATAGTCTAGTGTTGTGACCTTTTTGGCTTTAACTTGTGATAGCCATCGTTTGAACTTGAAGAAATTGCGGGAACTTCTGAGTTTTTGACATGGATTTATGGTAAGTTTGACTTGACACTTGTTCTCTCGTTTTTTTTGCTGCTTTTTTGTTAAGAAATGCTATTGAAATGTATTTTAGAAGTTGGTATTAACACTATTGTAACTGGCCCCATTGATTGAAAACACGTTATAAGATGGCTGACTCTATTGATGTAATACTGGTCCTTCCTTTGTTCACATGAAAGTGTTGTGGACCAATCAGTGGGCTCGGAGAGACTTTTTAAGGGGCGTCGGACTATGTATCTGGTTCGGACTTTGGTGTTTTAGACGGCTCACTACTACTCGGAACAGGTAAGACGCGTAGAGACTGTTGGGGATTTGTAATAACTTTGGCGCGCAGCAAATTGATGGACTTGAATGTTATCCATGAGTGTTTGGAGCGAGACATGCGTTTTGTGAGTGCGCAGTGTTTGGGGCGCTTGCAGTCTCGTGGAATTTCACACTCTGACCCTGTTGGACGCCTTTCGGACGTTTGAAATGGGACACTTTTATTATGTAAACACGGTGCTTGGGTGTCTATATTTTTCTGGAGGTTCGCGCCGCTGCTCTTTTGATGGCGCGCCCGCTTTGCACTGCGCTAAAGAATTGGTGCAAGGGGAGAGAGTGTTTGCTTGTGGTTGTTGGCGGTGAGATACACGCTGACGCCAATTCTGGTGCTTGTTGCATCGGACGCTGTAGAGATTACACGAGCTATTTTCCTGCTGAAGTGTCTTCGCGCTGAATACACTTAATACTTTGCATGATATTTTGCGGCTTTTTACGATATGGAGATGACATGCGCTTGTATTTTATAAATACCCGCTCACTGTGTTTGGGTTCTCTAGCGCTTTAGAAATGATGCGCGATTTTCTCTACTGATGTCGTTTTACGCTGTGCACCTTAGAGTTTTACCTCAAGGACCGGATTAAATGAAGGTCCAATGTAGGCTTTCTGATTGATGTATTTACTACAGGGATGTCAATTTTAGCTGCTGCGTCGACAGTAATTGTAGCTTTTATCTCTTTCAGGGGGCATTGTACGCCTTCTTAAGCGCACCGTTGCGCGGTAAGGGGCCATGTAAATTTAAGGCCTGACAGAGATTAAATATGTGCAACTTAAGGATTGGTTGTATATGAACATATGAAGAAAGGTGAGCATAAGGTGCTCTATACACGATGCATCCCGCTATTGAAGAGATTTTGAGATTGTGTTATTGAGAGATACAATAATAGTGTTACCCTGTTTCGCCTGCAGTGTGAGAGGTGATTTTAAAAAGAGAACGCGAAGTGAATGGATGGCTAAGCCGGATTTTCATGAACTGAAACCATAGGGAAAACACGCGAGGTAAGGACGCTCTTGGTGGTCGGTGAATACTCAATGGATTATGTATGATCACTATAGATGGGGATGGTGCTTAAGGCCATTCTTTTTTCACCATACAGTATCTGAACCAGGCACTTTGGGAAGGAACTTATGCCTACTTTGTCCTGTGTGTTTGGATCATCTTGGCTTGGAATGTTGGTAAGCCCCTGTCTTGCACTTGAAGATTTGGGAAATCTGACTTTGGAATATGGTGCACCAATTGTGAAATAACATGTAATGGTTTGGTTTAGTCTTTCGAATGCATGGCACACTAGTAAGAATATATTGTCTTGGACACATACTCGAGTGGAGACAGCACAACAATAGAAAGAGGGGCAGGTATGAACCCATATCTTAACTTAAGATAAAATACAACACCAAAAAAAGTATTTATGATCTGAAGGACTAATTCAAGTCATCATACTTGAGAAAAGTACTGTATATGTGTATTAAAGTTGTGCACTAATGAGTGTTTAGATAAATGATCTATTGAAACAATGCATTATATGGATATGTTGTCTGTGTGTTTGGAAATGTTCACTCTTACATTATTATTGTGTGTAATCTAATGTTTTTATCACTTGTATGTGTTTCACTCCTGTCCACTGAGTTTTTAATGTGAATACAAATAATTGTCTTAGAATTAATTAGATGTTTGTTGACCATGTAAGAAACTGTAATCTGTCTTTTAATGTGTACTTGTGAATGTTAACTGTAGTTTGTCTGGTTGATGTTCTAAAGTCTTGTCTAATGTATGTCTCTTGACAGCCCTGAAGAAGTCCCGTGTGAATTGGGACGAAACGTGTAGGCTGTTTTTCTGGTTGTATCGTCCTGTTTCGTCTAGCTACTTGAAAACGTTTGAATAAAGGCAGAAAAGAAATAACAAGGATGTGAAAGTTTTCATTTCAAACAGAATGTATTTGTCTTTCTGTCTCACATATAAGACAAGTGTCTGTAAAGGATGTAAGATACATGATTGAGCGTTATATATTCCTATGAAGTAGGATCTTTATACCTCAGAGTACTGTGCGCCTCTACCTGTGTTGTTGATGAAAGTTGGATAATTACGACTCTGTCCAAAAATTCCATCCTGAGACTACTTTTCAAGCCACACTAACTGTAGTTTGTCTGGTTGATGTTCTAAAGTCTAGTCTAATGTATGCCTCTTGACAGCCCTGAAGAAGTCCCGTGTGAATTGGGACGAAACGCGTAGGCTGTTTTTCTGGTTGTATCGTCCTATTTCGTCTAGCTACTTGAAAACGTTTGAATAAAGGCAGAAAAGAAATAACATGGATGTGAAAGTTTTCATTTCAAACAGAATGTATTTGTCTTTCTGTCTCACATATAAGACAAGTGTCTGTAAAGGATGTAAGATACATGCTTGAGCGTTATATATTCCTATGAAGTAGGATCTTTATACCTCAGAGTACTGTGCTCCTCTACCTGTGTTGTTGATGAAAGTTGGATAATTACGACTCTGTCCAAAAATTCCATCCTGAGACTACTTTTCAAGCCACACTAACTGTATGTAAACCACAGCTGTTGACAGGAGTCAAAAGATTGACCTGCATCAGGTCATGTGCCGATATCAGCAATCAGTGTTGTTGATGTCCCAAAGGAATCCATTGACTCATAGGATTAGATGTATATGTTCTGAGAGACCTTCCCGGACCTTTTAAGAATGGGTGTCTGAGTCACAAAAGGGCCTAACTATTGCATTGTTGAGTTTTTGCCCCCAACAGATTTGACTCCCCCACAACTGATGGGCCCCCAACGTGAGTGATGATGTTCTGGGTGAATCGGGCACTATGTGTCTGGGGTTCACAGCACTGCTTCCCCCGAATTTACAGTAAAACAACAGTAAACTCTTGTGTTGTGCAGTAAATATGAACTACATGTACCATAATGCAAAGGAGGAGCAAACTCTCCTGGGATGTGATGTTGTGCCAGCCCCGCCCCCCCTCCCCCTTGTCCCAGCCCAAATCTCATTTAATGGTCTGTTCTAGCTTTTGTTTCATGTCTATGATTTTCTCTTAAACTGTCATTTCAGGTTTCTCCGCTACAGAACAACAGGATGGCAGAGGATCTGATCTGTGATGAACGATGACTCAGAATGAACACAAAATGGCTGTCAACAACTTCCTGTGATGTATTTCCTGTCTACTACTTCCTGTATGTCATTTCCTGTATGAAAGAATGGGTTCCAGTCCTTTTTAAGAACTTCCGGCCCAAATACGGAGATTCCGCCCGAGTGCGGAAATTCCGGCCCGGGTGTTGAAATTACACCCCGAGTGTGGAAATTCCAGCCCAAGTGCGGACTGAATATAAAACTGACAACAAAAACAACCAGTGGTATGCTGTGGGCAGGTTGTAAGCCCGTCTGAATAGTAAACAATACGTCTCACAGCACAGCGCATGCGCTGTATAGGCGAGACTAAAAATGGGCATCTATCCCTCACAATTCCTCATCTATCACACCACCTAGTGCTGCGTCCCATAATACAATGACCGTGCCTCAGTAGTCATCAAGCACAACATGGAAACCCTTCCCAAATAGACACGAAGCAAAGACAATACACTTCCCACCACACATCCACACGGTGAAATATGCTATCCATATGGATAAGTGTTTCAATGCCCCAAATAGGGTTAATTAGTGATGTGCAAATGCTAAAATACAATACAATACGCTTGCCTAACACTAAGATCAATTATAGGGCAGGAAACCAGCAGTATATGCTTTGTCACACACAGAAAGCACAATATGGACAGCAACATTGCAATATTCTCCGGATTCCCTCACATTATTGGGCGATAAAGCCGTTGAAGTATCTCTTCTATAACACAGTAAAGGTAAGCCTCATATAAGATAGCACGTATGCGACAATTTACACCGTTTTGATTCAGAAACAGTGTAAAATGAAATTAAGATTTTCTACCTGTTGACACCAAAAACAAATTTGTACACACAATTTAAACTGGGTTTGGATTTGCTTTATTTGTACATCTGGGGAAAAAAATATTCGAATTTTCAGATATGGTCACCTGGAGAAAATAATAGAATGTTTTTTCAGCAAGTTTCCTCTTTCAATTTCCCGTGATTGGTGGTTTGGTACATAATGATAGTGATTCACCAACAGAGATGAGAGCACGAATAGACTTGACCGTGTTAAGCCCCTTTGTAAACATGATTTAAGTTCCCGAAACAATGTCTCTGGGTGTGGCTGTGAAAAGCAGAACCATTCGAAATCCAAGGCTCTGCTCCCAATTTGAGACAGGGAGTTCCTATGTTTTGAGCTCCTATAAAAGCAGTTCGCTGGTTGCTCTGACTGCTGAGAGGAACACGAACCGCCAAGATGCTTTGTGCGCGTGCCGTTTTCCTGCTTGTTCTCGTGGCTGCAGAAGGAAGTTGGGCACTCACGGAGAAAGATAAGAGCTCGATTGTTCAGCTGCACAACACCTATCGCTCACGGGTGTCCCCCTCTGCTGCCGACATGCTTAAAATGGTAAGTGATTCATTCATCGATTGTTTATTCATATATGGTGTTTTCTGAAGCGCCAAACACCTCACATTCACGGGCGCTTCTGGTCTTTGTGCTGTGAGTTAGTAGAGACTTTTCAGTGTGTTCGTGTAATGTTGGCAGGTAGGAAGACAACGGCTACGAATTCACTGATAGTGTTTCTCTGTAAAAAAATGAACCTGTAATGCGCTGTATACATATTTTACACATTTAACATAACTCGAGTTTCTTTTTATATAATGCAAAATAAAAATATTGGGCAGTCCTGTGACACCTGTGAGGAGCTTCTCTTTTTTTAAATGTTCTATTACTTTACCAAAACGTTGCCTGCCAGGTAAGATTGCAGACCTAATAATTTGACAAGCCAGAGATCCCCGTTAGCTCTGCTGGTAGTTAGCATGGCACAACCGTGAAAGAATGAAAAGGAAACGTGTAACATGCTCCTGACCCGAAACGGACTGAAACCTACTACACCGCTCATCGTGCAGGTGGGGTACCTGGGTGCAGTTAATGTGCCTCTTAATAGTCGTATCAAATGTGGCAAAAAACACACGCTCCTGGAAGGAATTTGGGCAGCAGAGCGAAGAACCTGGGCATAGCTGGTGGTGGTGAAGGTGTCTGGTACTGATTTCTTTAGTTCTCCCAAGCTTTGTTTAAAACCATTGATCACAAAGTGCTTTCATAGGTCTGCTTGGGTGGTCAGGCAGTGCACCTCCTTCCATTCACGCCTCACTCATTAGGTCTGGCTTGACAGCTCAGCTGCCAAACACCTTTTTTGATCAACAGAAAATATAGCTTTGAGGAGTACTACACAGAGCTTTCAGGAGTACTACAGAGAGTGACGTTGGCCCTGCCCATATAGATGTTGGTTACCCCGAGTACAGATTCAGATTGTACATAAGTTGTGTGCTTCCACTGAAAAAGAGAGCTTGTGTTGCAGTTCTTGCCTTTTGGGAAAGTGTGGGCTGAACACAGCAGGACAGACCTGGTTGGGGTAAGAAGCCACTGAGCAAGGCTACAGGCCTGATCTGTTTATTAGGAAAAGTTAGGACAAAGGCAATAGGCCTGACTAATTAATTGTGAAAAGCACATGTAAAAAGCCAATTGTCCTTTAAGGGTGTATTGTCATTACATTGTGTTAAACCATGGACACCGCTATTTTGTTACAAGGAATCATACAAATTACCATCATGGGCAAGGATTGTGGTGTTGATCACCTCAATGACAATCAGGAGGGGTACAAAATCTGCACTTTGAGAATCCTTGTTATGCAGTTTGAGGAAGGGTTGTATATTGTTTTGCCAACCGTAATTGTTTTTACATATTTGCAACCTTATGGAAAGGGGATTTTGCTTGGCCCAAACGTTGATTCCCTTGTGTACAGATTTTGATTGGGCAGAATTTGTGTGCTTTTGCTGAAAGAGCGTGCTTGTATTGCACTTTTACCTTGTACGAAAGCTTATCATTAAAACTGCAGGGGTGAACTGGTTATTGTGACATGCCACTGAGCAAGGCTTTAGGCCTGATATGTTTAATATGATAAGTTGCGACAAAGGCATTAGGCCTGGCTTATTTATTGTAAAAAAACATATGTGGATGCCACAGGCTTTTAAGCGTTGATTGGCATTACACTGGCATTAACGCTTGTAGACAGGTGTTTTGTTACAATGAATCTTATAGATTACCATGGTCAGAGAGGGTTTTGGTGTTGGTTTCCCTCTGACAATCCTTGGTGGTACAAGACTTGCACTATTCCTTGTTATGCCATTTTAGGAAGTGTTGTATATTGGTTTTCCCACTGTAATTTTGTACATAGTTTTATGACTGTATACCGATAGTTGATTTGTGGAAAAGCCTATGGATTATACAGTTGGCCTGAGTTGGTTATGGTGACAAGACGGTGATAAATGCTTTACGCCTGATTGGTTTATTAGAAGAGGTTACATCGTAGCCTACAGGTCTAATACTTTTGTTAGGAAAATTTACGACAAACGCAGTAGGCCTGACTTGTTGTGAAAGCACTATTTTAAAGCCAACAGGCCTTTAAGTTGGATTGTTAATGCACTGTGTTAAAGCCTGTAGACAAGTATTGTGTTATCAGGAGTCTCATAGAACGCTGTAGTAGTCAAGGGTTTTGGTGTTGGTTTCCCCTTATTGTATTGTATTGTATACAGCATTTATATAGCGCACTGTCACCCAACGGGTATCCTGGCGCTGAAAGTGTACATAGATGTAATGTGTCATACTGTATTTGAAAGAGAAAAAGGGAGTTATAGATAATAGAGACCTAAGGGGAGAGAAGGACATCAGGAGGAGCACTAGAGAATTCAGGAATTACATCTAAGTGTTCCTTTCCCTTGGGAATAACCAGGTCTTTAGTTTCTTCCTGAATTGCATTATGTCTCTGCTCCTCCTGATGTCAGATGGAAGTTCATTCCATAATCGCGAGGCTGCAGAGCTAAAAGCTCTCCCACCTGTTCTAACCCTCTTAAATTTAGGGACATTGACCAGATTTGCTGTGGCCGAACGAAGGTTTCTTGTGGGCGTTTACCACGTGAACTTACTCTGCAGAGGCCTAGGACCCAGACCATTTGCTGCCTTAAAAACTATGCAGAGAGATTTAAAAAATATTCTCTGCTGAATCGGTAACCAGTGAAGATCCCGTAGAGCCTGAGATGCTGAGGATCTGCGCTGCCAATTTAGGGCCAACTTTGCTGCAATTGTCTTATGGTTTCCCTTTCTGAGAAAGCTTGCTGGTAGAAAATGTGCACTTTGATGATCCTACTTATGCCTCTTAAGAAGGGTTGAAGATTGTTTTGCCAACTGTAATTTTGCTTAAATATATTTGTTCTGACTGTATGCCTGAGGGCTGCTGTGTGGAAAGCTTATAAAGATTTCAATAGTCTTGATTTGGTTATGTTGACAAGCCAATTATAATGGCTATAGACCCAGCTGGTTCTTTGGCAATATGAATGTCAGATGCCATAGGTATGATATGTTTGAATATGTTATAAAAGTTACGACAAAGGTAGTAAGCCTGACCCATTTATTGCGAAAAGCAGTCTATTAGCCCCAATAAGCCTTTAAGGGTGAATTGTAATTACACTGTCTTAAAGGATGTAGACTGATATTTTATTAGATGGAATCCAACAGATTACCGCAGTAGGCAACGGTTTTGCTGTTAGTTACCCCATCTGACAAACACATAGAGTTGAAGATTTACAATGTGTTAATCCTTCTTTGGCTCTGTTCATAAAAGATGTTGAATATTTTGACAGCTGTAATTTTGTATATATTTGTGATTTTATGACTCTTCCTGAATGTTGCCAGCTTATGTGCAATACAGGGGGCCTCCGTTTATGATGGCGACACACCAACATAAAAGAAATCTACACACATACATATACATTCCTAGAGAGTCTTTGGGGGCATCCTTTTCTGTTCAAGCATCATTCTCATTCTGCTTCACCCCATGACAGCATACTGCATGGGGGGATCAGTTAGCCTATTTATGCCATTAGCTCTATTGCACTGTGAGTAACAGTATTTTGCTTATCACCTGTGCACATCTATCTGAAAAATAATTTTGCTTCTTTTTCTGGGTTGGTGGCCAGTCCTTTAGTTTTACATAGTTTACCTTCTTTATGTTCCCTTTCACTTCTTTAATTCCCCTTTTTTGTGCGAGTTTGCTGCATCCTGTGTGGCCAATATTTCTAAACCTGATAGCCATCTCAGAATGGTATTGCCAGTAGTGAATAATTATTTTACTATTCCAAGATGGCCACCAACTTTAGAAGGATTATGTTTCTACCTTGGCTTCATACAGCAGTCATGCACTATACACATTAGCATTCGTAGATGTATACCCAGTGTGATCTTTGCTGAGAGGACACCATGTATTATGAATAGTGTATCATTGTTTTTACCGCTGCAAGATGGTCAACGCATTGCAGGGGGGGCGACCTTTGATCTCTTGGTAGGTCGCCCCCCCTCCGCACAGCGCCGCCTGTGCATCCAGTTCCTGCCGCTGCTGTAGCTGAGGCCCTCCTCCACCCGCAGGCTACCACCTGCGCCTCATCCCTGGTGGCCAGTGGTAGGCCGTAGGTAGGTTCTTGTCTGTGTAGCGTCATTGTTGCTGTTTTTTGCCCTTCCGTTCTGTGCCCCCTTCTGCTGTGATCTGTTTTGCCCTTCCATTTTGTGCCCCCTCTGCTGTGATCTGTTCTGCCCTTCCATTTTGTGCCCCCTCTGCTGTGATCTGTTTTGCCCTTCCGTTTTGTGCCCCCTCTGCTGTGATCTGTTTTGCCCTTCCGTTTTGTGCCCCCTCTGCTGTGATATGTTTTGCCCTTCCGTTTTGTGCCCCCTTCTGCTGTGATCTGTCTTGTGCCTGTGCCCCTCTGTGCCCTCTTTGACTTCTGTACCCCCTCGCCGCCCCCGTGTTTTGCGCCACTCCCGTTTCCCGCCGCTGCGTCCCCTGCGGCCCCGCCCCTCGCTGACCATTCGCTGCTCCTCCCTCCCACCTCCCCATATATGGCGGCCGCTGCGCGGCCGCGCAGCGGACGCATGCAGCGGGTGCGCCGCTGGCGCGCCTAAGGCAAGCCCGTCTGCGCCCGTCCGCGCCTGGACCGCGCCCAGCGCCAGAACCCCTGGCCCCCGCGCCCGCCCTGAAGACCGCCACAGATACGACGCCGCACACTCCACGCTCTCAACTCCGGACGGACCCACACCTGCTTCAAGGCCGCCCCGAAACGCACACATGGTCCCTTCACCTGCCGGAACTGCAGCTACACCAGCCTCAGAACCACCGACCCACCCGCAAAGAAGGACCTCAACCACCTCCGGTGCATCCTACTGAACACCCGCTCCGCACGCAAACACGCCGTCGAGCTCTGGGACCTGCTCGACACATCATCCCCGGACGTCGCCTTCCTGACCGAGACCTGGATGAACGACTCCTCCGCACCCGACATCGCCATAGCAATCCCGGACGGCTACAAGATCACCCACAGAGACCGCACCAACGGAGTCGGAGGAGGAATCGCCATCGTCCACAAGAACAGCATCAGAGTCTCGACCAGCACCAACGACACTCTCAGCACCGCCGAACACATGCACTTCCAGATCCACACGGACCCCAACACCACTCTCAGAGGCACCCTTGTCTACAGACCCCCCGGACCCCGACCCCAGTTCAGCGACTCCATCGCCGACTTCATCAGCACGCACGCCCTGACCTCCACCGACTACATCCTCCTCGGAGACCTGAACTTTCACCTTGAGAACAACAACGACAGCAACTCCACCACCCTGATCGACAACCTCGCCAACCTCGGACTGAAGCAACTCGTCTCAACGCCGACCCACTCGGCCGGCCACACGCTCGACCCCATCTTCTCCTCCAGCGCCCACGTCTCCTTCAGCCACACCACTGAACTCCTTTGGACCGACCACCGCTGCATCCACTTCTCCTTCCAGAAACCCACCACACACCACCGCCCTCAGCAGATCCCCCGCCGCTGCTGGAGCAAAATCACCGAAGACCAACTACAGGCAAACCTCGCTCTCAGCCCTCCCACCAACCACTCCAACGCCAACGAAGCCGCCCACAACCTCAGACGCTGGATTGACGACTGCGCCAACACCCTCGCCCCACTGAAGAAGCCCTCCCGCAGAGACAACAGCAAGAGAGCCAGCTGGTTCACCCCAGAACTCCTAGCCTCCAAGCGAGCTTGCCGGAAACTACAGAAGAAATGGCTCAGTGAAAAGACACCGGACAGCCACGCAGCCCACAAAGACGCCACCCGCAACCATCACCACCTCATTAGGTCTGCCAAGAGGACCTCCTTCACAGACCGCCTCAACAACAGCGCCCACAACAGCAAGGAGCTATTCAACATCGTGAAGGAACTCTCCAACCCCAGCTCCAACACCAACGACATCCCGCCATCGCAAGCCCTGTGCGACTCTCTCTCCACCTTCTTTCACCGCAAAATCACCGACATCCACGACAGCTTCGACTCCCAGACAGCCCCTATGGGCATCGACACACCGGATTCTACACACACCATCAACCACGACCCCCTGCCAGCCTGGACCAACGTGGACATCGATGACACCATCAAGACCATGAGCACTATCCACTCCGGCTCCCCGTCAGACCCTTTCCCACACCACATCTTCAACAAAGCCAGCAGCTCCATCGCACCCCACCTGCGCGACGTCATCAACCTCTCCTTCGAGACCGCGACCTTCCCAGAGAGCTGGAAACACGCCGAGATCAACGCCCTACTCAAAAAACCCAAGGCAGACCCGAAAGACCTCAAGAACTTCCAGCCCATCTCCCTGCTTACGTTCCCAGCCAAGGTAATCGAGAAGATCGTCAACAAACAGCTAACCCGATACCTCGAAGAAAACAACATCCTGGACCCATCCCAATCCGGGTTCCGCAGCAACCACAGCACCGAGACTGCCCTCATCGCCGCCACCGACGACATCAGGACCCTGCTGGACAACGGTGAAAGGGCGGCCCTCATCCTCCTGGACCTCTCCGCCGCCTTCGATACTGTCTGCCACCGCACACTACGCACACGCCTCCACGACGCAGGGGTACGAGATAAGGCCCTGGACTGGACCACCTCCTTCCTCTCCGGCAGAACCCAGAGCGTACGCCTCCCCCCTTTCCGCTCCGAAGCCTCCAAGATCATCTGCGGCGTACCCCAGGGATCTTCCCTCAGCCCGACACTGTTCAACATCTACATGACCCCGCTTGCACGCATCGCCCGACCTCAACATAATCTCCTACGCCGACGACACCCAACTGATCCTCTCCCTCACCAAGGACCCCCACACCACCAAATCGAACCTCCATGAAGGAATGAAGGCCGTCGCCGAATGGATGAAGATCAGCCGACTGAAGCTGAACACGGACAAGACGGAGGTCCTCATCCTCGGCCCCAACCCCTCAGCCTGGGACGACTCCTGGTGGCCTACGACACTGGGAGCACTGCCGACACCCACCGACCACGCACGCAACCTGGGAGTCATCCTCGACTCAACGCTCTCCATGACCAAGCAAGTCAACACAGTCTCCTCCTCCTGCTTCAACACCCTCCGCATGCTCCGCAAGATCTACAGATGGATCCCATCAGACACAAGAAGAACGGTCACCCAGGCCCTCGTCAGTAGCAGACTAAACTACGGAAACGCCCTCTACGCAGGAGCCCCGGCCAAGCTCATCAAACGACTGCAACGCATTCAAAACGCCTCCGCACGCCTGATCCTCGACATACCACGACACAGCCATCACCCCCCACCTGAGAAACCTGCACTGGCTCCCCGTCAACAAAAGGATCTCCTTCAAACTCCTCATCCACGCACCCAAGGCTCTCCACAAGACCGGCCCAGCTTACCTCAACAGACGACTCTCCTTCTACATCCCCACCCGCCAGCTCCGCTCCGCCGACCTCGCACTCGCCACCGTCCCCCGCATCCGAAGAACCACCGCCGGCGGCAGATCCTTCTCCCACCTCGCCGCTAAAACCTGGAACTCCCTCCCACTCAACCTACGACAGACCCAAGACCTGCTGACCTTCAGGAGGCTTCACAAGACCTGGCTGTTCGAACAGTAGCGGCGCCCCCCCCCCCCTTCTCCCTAGCGCCTTGAGACCCTCGCGGGTTTGTAGTGCGCTCTATAAATCCCATGATTGATTGATTGATTGATTGATTGCTTGGAAATGTGGTAGCTGCGTTGGAACTTTAAAACAATTATATACTTTGTACAATACCAATGCAAGATGGCTACCCACTACTATATTTCATTTTAATTTTGTATTGCAGATAGATGCTGCTAAGTTTTTTTTTCTACTTTTGTTCTTATAATTTATTTTCCATATGCCTATGGGAGTTTGTGTGTCAATTTTATTACGGATTGGTAAGTGGGAAAGTGCAAGAAGGAGTCAGTGAGTGGCTGGCATGATGTATGAGGGCAAGAATGAGTGCCAGAGTTCAAGCATGATGATTTATTGATAGCCTAAACATATGTGACTGAAAAGACACTTTCAGTTATAAGCTAGGCCTATTCACATTGCCAATGGTTGTTTGTTCTACCATTTGTGTTCATTTTTGATTGCTATTTGTCTAGTGGCACCAGTGACCCACGTTTAAAAATACCTTTTTACCTTTAGAACCACTGACACCCATGTTGGGTCCAAACTGAATGGTGGCGAATGGTAATGAAAAGCACAATTGTGCTGCGTTTATCTTTCAAGAGCCTATTTTAATTGATCTGACTTTTCTACAAAACGTTTAGTGAACGTGTGAGTAGTTGAGCGCAATATTGAGTCAATGGGTGGGTGGATGGATGGATGGATGAGAACGTGCATGGATAGATGAATGGATGGGTAAATTAGTGCCTGGATGAATTGGTGAGTGTGTGGTTTATGAATGAGTAGGTGAGCGAACAAGTGATTGCGTATAAGAAAAGTACACATTGCTTTTCACCTCATTTAGGCGCTCTAGAATTTGCATGCTCTCCTACGCAGATTATTTGATTTTTTTTATCAGACTCCAATTGGCTTGCAGAGATTGTTAAATTCCCCGTCCGACGATGTATAAGAGCAACAATAAACTGTCAATGAGCATCTCCAAAACAAAAGTAACATCATTTGGAAGACGTAGTGATAATCACACGAATGGGTTAACACTGGAAATAGTGCATAGATACAAGTTCTTTGGCTCATCTAAATTGGGAACATCACCTTATAGACCTTACAGTAGGAACTGCAAGTTGCTTCAGCAGATTAATATGTTTCAACAATCAGTACTGCATGGCTTATAGTTCCCCTTTATTGAAAGTCATCTCGGCCAAGGCGATCTCCATGTTGCTATTTTGTTCATTTGTATTCATTCACAAGGGCACTAAGGCATTAAATAGAATTGAAACAATGGGTTTTGCGAGCGCTTTCGCTTTAGTTAAAGTACACCTCAATGTAAGATTAGATTAGAATTGGCAATTCCATCAGTATCGATGCCGCAGAAAATGCAGCCTTGTTATATTTGGGGCGACGCTGCAGCAGAGATGGACCCTGGCAGCACTGGTTTGAAAAGGAATCGATGCTCCTAAACAGGCATAAAAAAAGATCTTAGAGGATTATTTGACACAATACGACCTAGTGACAATTTGGGAAGCGGTTAAGTCTTCAAAGCATGGTCTGAAGGTTTTTATCCATAGGAAACTGCTTCATTTTAGCTATATACTGATATTACACATTGTGGTAGACTGAAAACTGATGGAACATTAGAAGGTTGTTATAGTTTACTAGCCTCCCACATTTGTCTGACATCAGGCCTTCGCCTCTTTATTCGTAGATCCTACACAACAATTCGTTTTCATCAGTTGGACCTTAAGGCGAGTGCTGGGCACTCGAATATTCCTAGCAATAGAAGTCAATCCTGTTGATTATGAAATGAGTCCTTGTGTCACCTAATCTCTGTCTGTCGAAGCCTAGATTTTGTTTGAAGAATTATTCTGGTGTGAGTTATTTAATGAACACAAAGTAGGATCTTCTATAGATATTTTGCTTTGTGTCCAAGTGGTCAATATCGCAAGATTCTATAGTGACTGGTTACATTAGTCTCAGAAGCCAACAAGACATTCAATCTACATGCAAAAGACGAGGCATAAGGTTAGATTGTGCTTCCACTTGCTGCAGTAACTAACGTGCTCTTAGCTTCTGTGTGAAGGGCCTATACCAAATTGTTGGAAATTCATTTTTGTATTTCAATTTTATATTGTATCTTAGACTAAAATACAACTTGCCTGTTTTCAACACATTGTAGTTGAGTTGCGTTCCTAAAAGTAATGCTAGATAAAACTGTAAGCTGTAGCTGAATGAGTGAGTGAGTGCATGTGTGGGTGAATGGGTGGTTGAGTAAATGTGAGTACTCGACTGGATGAATGAATGAGTGGATTAGTGAGGCCATGGCTAGATGAATGAGTGGAAGGGTGGATGAGTGAGTTTGTGTATCAATGGCTTGGTGGATAAGTGAGTGCTCTTGAGCATCTCTCCTCTTTTTGTAGTCCAGAGAATGCCTGCCATGGAATGCCCTGCACACTCAGGCACCCACCCAGAATGCCTACTACACAGTGTGAGACATGGCATCAGTGGCGGATGGTAGGCAACGGTGAGGAGAATGCCTACTACACGGTGTGAGACATGGCATCAGTGGCGGATGGTAGGGAACGGTGAGGGGGGTGGGGTGTATAAAAAAGAAGACTTTCCTTGTCGGCGCTCAGACAGGGACTGGAAGGCTGTGCATGTTCTCTACCCAGGCTGTACAATACAGCCGGTGGAGAACATGCTAAGTGCGCATGATGGTTTGGCTGGCCCAAGACGGCTGGCCAAGCCGTCATGCGCACTTATGGTGCAGCAGCAACCACTCCTCCTCCCTCTCTCTGTGTCAAGCCCCTCCCCAACCTGGCTCGCTCCTTACAGAAGAAGAAAATTATAACGTTATTAATGTTGCGTTATTATCATTTTCTTTTTCCACTTAGTTGGGCGACGCTCCTCCACCTTAGCGGAGAAGCCGCTCCTCAATGGTATGTTGTGCTGCGCTCGCCTCTCAGACTACATCTGTATAGCTTGGACTACATCCTGTTCCAAGGCTACCACAATCTCCCTTAGAAGTTGCCACTTTGAGTGGAATACAACGAGGTACATGCTCCGACTTGCTTGGGCTTGGTTCATCCATTCCTACTGTGTCTGCAGCCCTACGTCTCACACAGAGAGAGGCTGTCTTCTTTTACTTTGTGCCTTTCAAACCCAGCCTCTCATCTGCCACTAACCCCGCCTCCCTTCTGACCATTCTTGGCAACTCCTAGGCCTGCTTCTAGTCATGCTCTATGCTTTACTCTGGAGGGATGAAATGCTGATCCATAACTGGCTGGCACCATAATGTACGACCTCATGGCAGCTCAGGGGCTGCTGCTGCAGAGGCGTCTTCTGCGTCCCATGCTCTAACCCTAACACCGACTTGACCTCATCACAGTGTCCCCTGTGGCAGTTCATGTGCTCCACCCTGTGCTAAGCGTTACTCTGATAATACAATGGTTGACAGGGCAGACCTTGACTAAGCCTGCGCCCTCTGCCCCTCTCCTGGCTCCACAATGGCAGCTGGCGATGCTGCAGCTGGCGGCTCCTCGTCTTATCTACAGGAGCTTCTCCCGCAGCCTGAGACAGAGTCCAGAGCTCTGCGTGCCCTTTCCGAGCACTCCTTTCATCATAAGTAGCAGCATTAGTGCCAATATCGGCAACACTCCTCATTTCTCATACAGTGACATACATAAATAAACCACACAACACCTTTTTAGTGGAGAAATTTGCTGCAGGTTTATTTGCATAACCAATATGCCAACATGGTGGGTTATCTTACAGGCGATCCCAGGGCAGGCCAGCCCCTATGCCGCCTGCCCGCCTGATGAGCCAAATTGCACCGTGGCCGTCGCCAACCGGTGGTTACCAATTATTGGGAGAGGCCACCTCTCCCATCAGTGGACCGCCAGTCCACTCCCTTACTCACGCCCCCCAACAGGTGGCAGGAGCGTTCCAGGCAGCCCCCGGTTGCTCAGACTCACAACTGTCCGTAGGACTAACGGGGCGCCGTAGTTCTTCCAGGGGACACGCTAAGACATCCCTGGGTATCCTTGGCTTAGTACCCTTGTTGTACTGCTGCAATAAGTACCCTTCTGTACTTTGCAGACTCTGGATCGCCCTGTAACTCCTCCTGCAACACAAAACAATAAGTTAGATTCTTCCCCTCCCCATACTACCCTTTGGCCGTCCGCAGGGTAAGCGGTAGGGTGGGAAACAGCGAGACGGGCAGCGGTCAAGAGACCGTCCAGTGGGCGGAGGAAGGCTTTTGTACCCCTGTCCCCCTCCCACGGCCGGAAGTGACGTGGCCAGCAGACCCCCTGGTCCCTAGCCCAGGAGCCTAGTCCGCAGACTTCTGTGCCTTCCTGTGGCACTAAGGCGGCCGCCCTGTTGGAGGGTCCCCTACGTGGCCCCCCTGGGCAGCCTTGGCATAGTGCCAATATCGGCAACACTCCTCATTTCTCATACAGTGACATACATAAATAAACCACACAACACCTTTATAGTGGAGAAATTTGCTGTAGGTTTATTTGCATAACCAATATGCCAACATGGTGGGTTATCTTACCGGCGATCCCAGGGCAGGCCAGCCCCTATGCCGCCTGCCCGCCTGATGAGCCAAATTGTACCGTGGCCGTCGCCAACCGGTGGTTACCAATTATTGGGAGAGGCCACCTCTCCCATCAGTGGACCGCCAGTCCACTCCCTTACTCACGCCCCCCAACAGGTGGCCGGAGCGTTCCAGGCAGCCCCCGGTTGCTCAGACTCACAACCGCCCGTAGGACTAACGGGGCGCCGTAGTTCTTCCAGGGGACACGCTAAGACATCCCTGGGTATCCTTGGCTTAGTACCCTTGTTGTACTGCTGCAATAAGTACCCTTCTGTACTTTGCAGACTCTGGATCGCCCTGTAACTCCTCCTGCAACACAAAACAATAAGTTAGATTCTTCCCCTCCCCGTACTACCCTTTGGCCGTCCGCAGGGTAAGCGGTAGGGTGGGAAACAGCGAGACTGGCAGCGGTCAAGAGACCGTCCAGTGGGCGGAGGAAGGCTTTTGTACCCCTGTCCCCCTCCCACGGCCGGAAGTGACGTGGCCAGCAGACCCCCTGGTCCCTAGCCCAGGAGCCTAGTCCGCAGACTTCTGTGCCTTCCTGTGGCACTAAGGCGGCCGCCCTGTTGGAGGGTCCCCTACGTGGCCCCCCTGGGCAGCCTTGGCATAGTGCCAATATCGGCAACACTCCTCATTTCTCATACAGTGACATACATCAATAAACCACACGACACCTTTTTAGTGGAGAAATTTGCTGCAGGTTTATTTGCATAACCAATATGCCAACATGGTGGGTTATCTTACGGGCGATCCCAGGGCAGGCCAGCCCCTATGCCGCCTGCCCGCCTGATGAGCCAAATTGTACCGTGGCCGTCGCCAACCGGTGGTTACCAATTATTGGGAGAGGCCACCTCTCCCATCAGTGGACCGCCAGTCCACTCCCTTACTCACGCCCCCCAAAAGGTGGGCGGAGCGTTCCAGGCAGCCCCCGGTTGCTCAGACCCACAACCGCCCGTAGGACTAACGGGGCGCCGTAGTTCTTCCAGGGGACACGCTAAGACATCCCTGGGTATCCTTGGCTTAGCACCCTTGTTGTGCTGCTGCAATAAGTACCCTTCTGTACTTTGCAGACTCTGGATCGCCCTGTAACTCCTCCACAGCTCTGGGGGTGGCCAGCGTCACCACCAGGGCCCCCCCACCAAGGCAGATATTCCTACCTCCAGCCTGTTGCTTCCAAGGCCTCCCCAAGGTCCAGCAAAAATAAGTCCATGCCTACCCTTGAGAGGTGAATCCCATCCACTTCCCAGCATCCAGTATACTTGCCATGAAGTAAACCATGCCTGATGAAGCCAAATCCCCTTAGTTCCGTGAATTTACGCATGGCGTTGTTCACGCTCCTACGTGATATCTCAATGGCGTCTCCAGATCGGGCTCCTTGCCAAACTGGGCGAGGTAAAATTTCAGACCACCACAGTTCACATGCCCCCAGCTGATTACTCAACTGACCCATGATGTCCCTCATGTCTTGGAGCAGTACTCTCCTCCCCAGAGTCGTCAGGTCATTCCCTCCCAAGTGTATGAGCAGAATATGAGGTGGACCGATCCCTCCCCCAAGTCTCTGCTGCAGCTTCCTCATCAGCTCGTTCCAGAGCATCCCCGGGTAACCTAGCCACGTTATCTCTGTGGCGGAGAAGCCATGTCGCCACTTTCTTATCTCAGCCCACTGTGCCACTCTAACGATGCTTGAATGGCCAATT
Source organism: Calotriton arnoldi (assembly GCA_963921515.1). Lineage (NCBI taxonomy): Eukaryota > Metazoa > Chordata > Amphibia > Caudata > Salamandridae > Calotriton > Calotriton arnoldi. Next base: position 2,337,013 of record CAWUFW010001687.1, on the reverse strand, counting down.
ACCCAGACCTTGGTTCCTGGTAAATAAAGAGATGTTGTGTTTGAAAACTATATTTATTGTAACGTTTATATTCTAATAGTCTACAATTGCACAACAAAACCACATCACTGCAACATCATTTGGCAAACCGGGGAAAATCCGTACACCTTGAAACACCTGACTGTCGGTTGCCACAAGGACCTAAGAGTCCTCTCGCCATATCCTTCCGCTCAAGGCCTTATATATCGTTAGTAGCATTGCGACTCCCAGCGCCTTACCTGCTTAATTCGCTCTGGCGGCATCCCTGATAGGAAGGCTGAGGTTGCCGCCCCAATCCTGAAGGAGTGGCTGCTGAATCTCTTGTCTCCCCCTGTCTTTCCTGACAATTGCAAGCATGCCTGCATGCTGTGGTCTACTTGGAACTTTGTAACCGGAGACCCGTCCTCATGCACCGGGAAATACCCCGCAATCCCCGGGCGGAGGGCCAAATAACCCTTGCCCAAGAGCAAAGGGCAATGCCTAGCGTCCCGCAGCCCCTGTAACAGGACTACTCTCCCTTCTCCTGCCTGATCAGTTTAGACTGTCTTTGGTCCAGCAAAACAAGTCCAAGCCCTTACTGGACCGGAGGCCAGCATGCCCCTTCTGGACAGGTGCCCCCATCCTATTTAAACTCCCTGTGGACTTTAGCATGCCTGATAACCAAAACCCAGCTCCCTCTGTGGCTAATATAGCTGACCGTGCGGGGCTTATGAGCTTGCTGCCGCAACAGGTCACCTACCGGGTGCACTTACTTCACCCTGTTGACCAGACAATTGCACAGACCCCTTTGAGTGCTAATCCTGGAGAACACCTTGCTGGATTGAAATCTGGTTCGACCCTATATGTCTTATGCCCGCCGCTGGCGACCACTCACCCTTTCATATGTTGACCACTTCACAGTCCACCTTACTTGCTTCACTGCCGTTGGGTCACAGATGCCAGTACCTGCTAACCATCTCTGACTCTGTGTGCTTAGACTCGCAAAAGTGACGGAATCTTATATTCCCCGTTTCCTGTTAGCTGCAGTACACTTTCAATGGATTGCTGAGAGATCCCACAAACCGCATTGGTCATGTGAACCTTAAGAAGCACCCAACTTTCACATGGGCGTACCTCTAAATGAGACTGGCTCCACACAGCTGTAAAGTCAGAGACACACATCTTAACCTATTTACTGGTTTTGCCACTTGGCACCCTTCTGGTTGCAGCACTGTGTTTATGTGAAGCGCGCGCGCCCCCGGGGCACGGTGTCGCTGGATAGCCGGTGTATGTTACCCACTCTCTGATACTTAATCGCTAACTGCCCTTACTTTGGTTGAAGTAATGCTGGATGTTTCCTAAGGACTGTAGACTTAATGCTCCAACCTAGTTTGACCCCAAAACTTAGGGACAACCCAAGTAGTAATCATGCCCATCATGGTGCATCTACCCCAGCATTGACTATCCACGTATTAGGGACACCAGTAGCAGAAGAAGCCTCTTCCAGTCTCTGGTTCTAGTGCAAATACCTTCCCTTTCCCGAATATTGGGAATGCCAAATGGTCATGGTGCTCTAACGCCGTGTTTACCAAACTACCAGCACCGTGGCACACTTGGTAGATAACGACTACCACCCCCCGCCTGCTGACCTGGCTAAAGCGCGGGAGAATATGTCTTACTGAAGCAACCTGCCCTTGTGTGCCCGGCAACGGCTTGGTGTGGATGGGTTTGTTAACAATGTTTGGCAATAAGTGTAGTACCCTTTACAAGCCTCTCCTGACCAGCATCCATATCATGCTTAAACAATCAGTGGTTTGGCCACCTGGCCCCTACTGGTAGGTGATACGGAACCTCCTACCCAGCCTCGGCTGACAGTCTCGCGTTGCTGTCACACCAACTGTGTCCCTTGAATCCCTTCATCCTCCTGTGTTCCCTAACCTTGGTTCTAGAGAGCACTTCGCACCGTTGGCCAGACAAATCCACAGACCTCTGTGATTGCTAGACCCTGGGGAACACAATAATGGTGGCAAATCCGGTTTTAAACCAAATATGCACTGTGCCCTGTGTTAGGGACAACTCACCCCTTCGTGGAGGACAACAGTTCAATTCCGAAACTGGTGTGACTGTGCAAGAAGTGTAATGAGTCTTCACTTGTGCAAGCCGCCCAACCAGTAAGTCTGCCCTGACTGACCAAGTGTTCTGGTGCCGGGTTAGGGAAGGCGTTTCCTGATCAACTCTAATGAACAAATAGTGTGTTGACCAGTTTCAGCGAATGTATGTCTTAAATGTAACTGCGAGTGCAATCTCTTAGGGTGGATGGATCATCAATGTTGCCGGGTCAACGGGTGGGGACAGGGTGAGACTAATGACAGATGCCGGGTCCCCTGTTGGAGTCCCCACCCGAGCCGTAGCCCACCCCCACCCAGATTCATAGGTTCTACGCAAGGGCCCTTAGTTTGTTCCAAACCCATACTCCACATGTATTAGCACCTGGTGCCGCGCCACATTGCACTCAGATTGCTAGAAAGTGGTACTGCTCACATATTACCCATGGTGCTCCCAGCGCACCTCAACCCAGCAGACTAAGCCCTAATTAACCCCCGTGCATACAGCAAGGAGCTGCATGTAGCTCCTGAACGCCCATGAAGTGGCTCTCAAACTGAATCTCAAACCTGACATCATACAGAGGGTTATGCCTGTTGGAAAATGCCGCACTGCCCAGATACGGGCCTTGCAAATACATACCAGCTGAAACAACTGCAGGCCATCCTGCTAAGATACAAACTATACATGACCAGAACGTGTCCATATGTGTCCAATGAAATTAAACAAGTAACAGGCTTCTTGTATCAGCCAGGCCAAAAGTGGAGAAGTGCAAAATGGTCTTAGTGTGGGCCAGAGTGGAGTGGTGTATGAGTGGCAAACGTAAGCCCCAGAATCTGTGCCACCAGCTGCTGCATCACCATAATGTCAATGGCCCTGAGTTTCTTAGAAAATGGTGATGTTGTGATACAACTTATGGAAATGTGGGCAGCGTTACGGCTGTCAGTTCATGGTCAAGCACTTATATAGTTCGCCTGTAAAGTGTATGTAGATGTGGGCAGTGTTTAATCCGTCATCTCATGGATCAAGCACATGTATAGTTAGACTGAAAACTATCCTTTTGACTTACATGGTAGGGTGAAAATTGTCGAGCAGCCAAGAGCAAAGGACATCTTTGGTCATGTACACCTTAAATGCAGCACAATGTACCATGGCATACCATATAATGCCTCAGAGGTGATGCAATTGGAGGACCCCAGACAGGCAATATTCAAAATCTTTTGCATGGCAAAAGCCGCCATAAATGGTAGAAAGGACCATCAACTCCAGAAACAGCGCCTAAGTGGTAGACCCAGTTGACCCCAACCCAAGCTTGTGCAAGATCCAAGCCAATGGCTCTCCGCGGGTTTGATTCCGGTCCATGCCTCATGAGCCAAGAAACTTCCCGGCCGAGGTAGACACCTAAACACAAACAAAACTGGTCGAGACGTGGAGACACAACTTGGTTAACGGACATTCCTGAAGAGGGTGCCCTCTAAGACTACAAGGAGGTAGCCAAAGTCCGTACCACTTGCTCTAAGACCCCTTAGTTCTGGCCAGTCATTCTTATAAGCCAGGCTAAACAGAGCGATACTTGCACAAACAACCCATTATTAATCTATAGCAGCCCATGTGTGCTCCGACACAGGGTTCACCCGACTTATAGCCCCGCAGCCCACTTTTTGATGACAACTTCCACAACCTGCCTGGCTGCCATGGCTACCAGCTAGGAGATTATTGCCTTACAGGATAAACCCGTAACATGCCCTTGTTTAGAGGGTGCCTGCCTAGCTGTCTTTGCCCAGACCTTTGTACAGGCAATGCTGTTGATGGACTATGGCAAACCCTGAATGGCGTCACTCTGGTATCCGTGACTGATGTCTGTCGTGCCTCTGCCACTGAATACCCTGATTTGGTTGTGCAACACTTCCGCTGGGAGACTACTATGTTCTCTATCTGCAATACTTTATTACATCACTCAGCGTAACCAAAATCTGATATACGACCTCCAAAGGTAATGTGCTGGGTTGCTGGGAACCAGAATAGGGTGGTGAAGTACTTTACCTCAAAACAACATTGTCCTGAGAGTCATGCTTTCCAAGATGGACGACTGTGGCCCAGCCCCTCTCGATGTGTTTGGCCGCACCAACTCGTCTTCAGAAGTTGAGATGGGCACGGAGACATTACCAATAATATAACCCATGGAGCCACAGTCATTGCCTATTTCTTTTATGAAAGTTACACCACTGACAATGCAAACAGTCCTGGCTTGTTTTGTGTAATGTCGCAGGTTTTATCATCTCTCTGAATGCCGAGACGGAGCGCGACCGTTGATTACATCGGCCAAGCCCCTCCTTTGGGCGACCTCGACCGACCTCCCACTCAGCCTCGGATATGAAGTGGCAGTTTCGAGTCATGTAAGAATCCTAAACTCAGAGTCTACATTACTCAGACTAGGAGCCGAACGGATACGTCGTCAACACAACTGTACACGGCCTAAATGAACTAACGGAGATAGGACACTTTCTCAACATGATCCTGAATAAAAGCTATGATACATGTAAATCTGGGATTTACCTGGTCCAAAGATACCCCAGGTCCGGAGGTGAAGTGTAATAGCTCCAGCGGGCCCCAGGCTCCTCATCAAATGCCCACCAGTGTGCAACGCAGACCGGTAGTGCAAGTTACCCCCTTCGGCCCGGTCCCCGCGAAGGTTCTACCTTGCGACATATCACGGCCCGCGTGCACTCACACCATGGTGCACTAATCCGGTTGACCCACCTCTGCCCCGGAAACTGGCACTAAAGCTCCGACACACCAAATGGTCACCCCCAGGCCCAACTTACGGCGACGAGGCCCTTGCAGCAGAGCTCAAGTGGCGCCCGTTGCCCCGAGGCGACTGACCGCATCAACAATGCATGCTCGCTAGCAACAAGGAGAAGCTGGCTCCCTCCCCGGGACCACCGAGACCCTGTTCCAATCCTTATGCTTTGGAGCACTGCTGATGGGCACAGCGGGGGCTCAAAGCTTTCCCCGCTCGCAGAACCGTGATAACTCCAGTCCCCCATGTCGGCTGCCAGCCCTCGACCCATTGGGCCCAGCTATGAAATCGCTCACCCATCCGCTAGCTGGCAACCCGGTTGACGCGATGCACGGCACACAGGCACGGCTGGTGAAATCAACGTGGCAAGGGAGTGGCTGGGGGAAAACCTTAATACCCATTCGAAACACAGCCTAAAAGCGCACAGTGAAAATGACTCGTGCCAGACTGGTCACTTAGGACATGATCGGAACTCATGAAGCGCAACTGCCCGACAAAAGTGTGCCCTGCCCTGGCCGCTGCATGCGAAGGAGGCGACCTGCACAGCTGGACATTCACACCAGTGACCGCGTCAGACGCGCGATCCGTAGGGCCCACCGGCCACTCAGACCGAACCCCACTGGTCCCACCGCCAGACGGGAATCACGAGGATGCGGTGCCTCTAAGGGCCGGGGCATAACCGCATATTGCTGAACTGTTCAGGAGGGCGACAATGTAAGGCATGAGTGTAGTGCCAGAAATTGAACGTGGCATGACTTCGCTGGCAAGGCCTGCAACATATCGACATCAGTGGCTCACTGCAAATAGATGGGGCCCGCTGCTGAAAGTGATGAGGGGCCCCTCCCATATCTCACAGCTATTATTGACCTGAATGGGCGCCCCTTAAAGGGGGGGTTGAGGGGCCCCAAAAGGTACACTCCCCCTCCCCTGTGCTGCAGGGGCTTGACGACATGCCTGGGGTGCTGGGGCTCCGTGCCCACCATGAGTCGGCCACTTTACCCTGATTAAGTGATTTGCCCAGAATCACCAACTTAAATATGCTCATCTGCCCCCAGATGGGACTCGGACTCCCAGTCCCTGGCATAGGAGACCCGTGCCTCATTCATTAGGCCACTGGTGCAAACGCACGTTTATTTATTCCAACACCCTTACTATAGATCAGTGACGGGCCCGACGAGCGACGAGACAGACCGCATGGCTGGCGGAAAAGGAACCCACCGTGACTCGGGAAGGCTGCCTCCACCGCTTTAGTAAGTCCGGGTGGAGAGTGGGAGGAAGTCGCGGAGCCCGGGGAAGTGAGGACCCACCACCGATGTCCCTACCCCGACCCAGGACCAGGGCGCAGACCTTACGAGCCCGATCTTCGCTGACCTAAGGTGGCAGCTGAAATATGGCGGGTCGGGGGTGAAAAAACACCGGGACAACGGCATCTCAGGGTGAGATACCCATACCCAGGGCATGTGGGACACGGCGTGCCTGGCGGAAATAGCGGAACCCGGGCCACCCCGTTTGAAGCCAGCAGGACCCCCCGGATTTGCCGCAGTTACCCTAGCCCTCGAGGAGCTGTCCTTCCCCCCCTGGTGCGGGTGCCGCTGCCGAGGCGAAGCCGGGCAGGCGCCCCTGGCCTAGTGGGGTCTGGGGGGGAGGATGTAAACTCACCAAGCAAGTGGTTCCTGAGGGCTGGTAACCGCACAGACGGCGAGGCTGGCAAACAGCGAGACGGGCAGCGGTCAAGAGACCGTCCAGTGGATGGGGGGAGGCTTTTGTACCCCTGTCCCCCTCCCACGGCCGGAAGTGACGCGGCCAGCAGACCCCCTGGTCCCTAGCCCAGGGAGCCTAGTCCGCAGACTTCTGTGCCTTCCTGTGGCACTAAAGCGGCCGCCCTGTTGGAGGGTCCCCTACGTGGCCCCCCTGGGCAGCCTTGGCAGAACTGAAGCCTGCAAAGTCTCGGCGCACACAGCCTAGAGCACCACTGGCCCGTGTGTGGCTGGGGGATCACTTCCGGGCCAGCTGACCGAAGCAGGGCCCACCAATAGCAGCAGCACTTGTTTAACTGGTGTTTCTTTGGTTGATCATTGTATGTTTGATTTAAAAAAAACATTCATAAAAATATTGAGAGGAAAAAAAATAGCAGCAGCACCGGTAGTTTCAACAAGGACCGACGAGGCTCTTACGTGGATAGGTATGTTTTTTAACCAGTCACAGTATTAATGGGACAGTACTTCCTGTTTGTTTGTTTTTTTAAACTGGAACTGTTCAAAAGAGATAGCAATAGAGGGTCACAATAATAAGCCATGTACAGAAAAACATCACATTATTACAACATGCCAAGTTCCAGGTAGTGCCAATCATTGCACCAATTGATCCCAGAACCTTCCCCCAGTATGTATTAATTTGAGGGCGTACCCATGGTAGATGCAGGAAACCAGCCTCGTCAGTGCTGGATTTCCCAAATTTGGGATCCTCCACTAACCCACATTGTGACAGGCTTAGGGCCGGATTTAGAGGCTGGCAGTTGGTTATTTCACCACAAATACAACAGATATCCCGTGCTCCTTATTACAAATGTCCTAGGATATAATGCACTTGTAAAAAGGCGGACAGGATATCCCTCAAGCCTGTGACAGCGTAACTTGCCGCCGAACTCGAAATCAGACCCTTAATTTGGTATTATAAATTCTAAGGATATATTTTAAGTGAACTATGTTGTGTTTACTAATGGGAGAAAGACCCCAAGTCTGTGAAACAAAAAATCTGCAGTCATGATCGGAGATCTTCTCCCCCGCTCAGGGCACCATTTATCCTGCAAGAATGGTACCATAATCAGTGCCTCTCCGTGCATGGCGTTAAACAGTAGAGAAACTATGCACCTAGCATTGGGAGAGGAGAACATTAACGTCAACCATTTGAACTCCGGAATTTCTTGACAAAATGAAGTGAATTCACTTTTGTACGCCGCCCTTAGTTTATTGTGCAAACAAACATCTAAGGGTGTGTGATTGGGTTTCATCCTAATGCCTTAATGAGCTTCTGGGAAAATACTACTGAGGGTAGTTAAATCAAGGGAGCGAAGCTCAAAAACTTTTTTTTCATGTTAAAGTTAGGGTGATTAAGCAGAGGCAGTTTCAGGAAATACATATTATCCAGCTGGGCTGTAAGGCGAAGTCTGCACCAAGCCTTAACAGTGCACGCCACCGTGTCTATAAAGAATGGCTTGGGTGCTGGCAGATGGCTTAGCACAGTATTAAGATATTGTGGGTGTACTTTGGCCCTTCCATTACCCCCAGGTCCCTTATGTCCTCGTCCCATTCAGATACAAAGTGGAGATAACCATCTCCCGACAGAAAACAACAAGAGTAATGCTGGGACCCTAATACTGCCCCTCCCACCGGGAGTACATAATCAGTACTTAAGCAGCATCCCGCCTGTTCTTTTTTTCTGTCTGTCGACAGGTTGAACGTGGATGTGCTGGTGCTGCTCCTGCTGGCTGGAGTGGTGGTATCCTCCCCTCGCCCGGCTGCCTGGCTGTGCGGGCGCGGGGTTTCCTGGACTGTCTCCCTGCCTGCCGGGCTTGCTGGGAGTCAGTTTCTGCCCGGCCCTGTGCAGCTGGGGGATTGGTTCCCGGTTCCTTCCGGGTCGCGGGCTCTTCTTCCCGAGCCTGGCTGGGTGGAACGTGCCTCGTTTGCGGTGTTCCTGCAGTTTCCCTTGGATTCTTGCTACCGGTTGCTGAGGGGGGGGCCTTGGTGCTGGTGTTGGCTCCCGCCCCAGGTGAGTACCGCTTGGCAGTTTTTTTCCCTTTTTGCTCCCTCTGATGCCTGTGGGTTGGTTGTGGCAGGGATTTCCAGCCCGCCCAGGTTCATTTTATGTGCTCCCTCCTCCTACGTACTGGACGGACTTCCGCCCTTCATCGTTGGGATTTTTATTTGCGGCCTGGCCTGGATGCTTGCCCCTCGGCAGTTGGGCCAGCGCTGGTTCCTCCGTTGTGGGATGCGGGATGTTGGAGGATGCCGATGTTAGAGGGCATGCACTGCAGTACGGTCGCTGACGCGGAGAGGGTCTCCGCTGTGTGTGTTGGTGCCTTCTCTTGCTTCGCTCTGTTTTTTCCTCCTAGTTGCTCTGTTGATGTGCCCGGCTCGCGCCCTCCCCTGACTTTGTTGTGCTCGGGTGGTGCTCGGGCGGCGGTCCGGTTGTATGTGGCCTTTGGCCTTTCCAGCCTGTCTGCCCCTGTTCTCCTCTGGTTGAGGTGCGTCAGGCATTGTTCGTGCCTGGTTGGGGGTCCGCCTGGGTATGCCTGGGATGTGGGCTTCATGTGGCCTCCTATACAGGTCGCTGGCTGTTTCGTGCCTGGTACTGGCGGCTCGGTGCTCTCAGTCCCTGGGGTGTTGTGCCTTTGCCGGAACAGGGCTGGTACGGGCGGTGCTGGGCTGCGGCGTCGGTCGTGGTCCTCTTGGTCCCCCGGGCCCGTCTCGCTTCCTTCCCAGCCTCACTCTCTCTCTCGATGTACTGTGGGGTGCTGGGTGCCAGGTGGTGTGTGTTTTCCGGCCCTGGTTCCTGGCTGCGTGACGCCTCTTTGCTTCTTGGTGCTTCCTTGCGCCGTCCCTCCCGCCCCTGTCCCGGTGGCAGTTCTTTCTTGTTTCCCTGCCCTTGGGGGTGTTCTGGGGTGCTCAGCTGGCATGGTGGGTGGTGCTGTGTTCGTGCCTCCCCTTTTTGCGCGGGGGCCACGGTGCTTGGGTCCTCCTGGGTTCCCCTGCGCTTTCCAGGTGGTGGCCTCCCTGGTGGTGCAGTTGGGTCCTTGGTCGTCTTGGGACTGAGTGGCCGCCGTCCACCTCGCCCTTTGTCTGGTGGGGGTTGTTCTTCGGCTGCGGCTCATCTTCTCCCCCTTGCTGGTACTTGCCCTCTCCTGGGCTTCTGGTCCTGCCTGGGTCTGCCCCGCTCTTTTTCTTTTGTGCCTGCGTGGCTGCATCCTCGGGGTGTTGCGGGTGCTGTGGTCTGGCCTTGGGCTGGGACCGCGTGGGGTGCGGAGTCCGCTTCCTCCTGGTTCCAGTGGGCTGCGCCTGGTTCCTCTCGGGGCTTCCGGGTGTCGTGCCTGGTGCTCTGTGCTGCGCTTTACCCCCGCTGCCTTCGGTCCGGTGTGGGTCTCTTTCCCTTCCATGGTCCCATTCTGTTGGCTGGCCTCCCTGTGTTTCATGGGTTGACATTTGCTGGGCTGCGTGTTTCCCTGGTGCTGCCTCCTTTGCGGCTCTGGCTTCTGGGGCTTTCCTTGGCTTTGTCCTTGTGTTCCCCTGCTTCTGCTACGACCCTGCTGTTTTCCGGTGCTTACCTTTGGGCTTGATTCGGTGGGTCCTGGCCGCCCCTCCTGGTTCTACCGGCGGTTCTGGTTGGGTGTCTGGCGGGCCTGCTGGGTGTTGTGGCTTGCTTTTTGTCTGGCCTTCCCCTCCCTGGCGGCTCCTGCTCTCGTCTGGTCTCTGGGGTTTGGCCGGTGTGGTTGGGCTCCGGCTCTTCCTTTCCTTGCTTCCCTGTGGGGGTTCGCCTGTTTGACCCCTGGGGTTTCTGCCGCTGCTGTTTGGGCCTGGCTGTGTTTGCTGCTGCCGTGTCCTTGGCGTTGGCGCCTGTTTTCCCCTCTTCTGGCCTGCGGTTCTCCCGGTTGGGGGTCCGTCTGGGCTCCGGGGGTTGTTGCTCCCTGGGGGGTCCTGGTCTAGTCTGTTCCCCATCGTGGGTGTCTGGCTGGGGGTCCGCTGGGGCTTTCCGGCTCCTGCGGTTTTCGGCGCCTGTTGGTTGCCTTCTTTGGCCTGGTGTTCTTGCCTGTGCCGCTTGGGCTGTCCTGTGGGTCGTAGGTGCTCCGTTGGTCTCCGGCCGTGTCCTGTTGTGTCCTTCTGGGCCTGCTCCTCCCGGCGGTTCTCTTCCTGGGCTTGGTTCGCCTCTGGTTGGGTGTCCGTATTTTTGCCTAGTCCTGGGTTTCCATTGGGTGCTGTTGGGCTTCGGGTTTCCCCCGTTGCCCCGGGGCTCCTTCTTCGTTGGCCCTCTTCCCTGTTTCCCCTGGGCTGCGGCTGCCTTGTTCGGGCCTGTGGGGGTCCTGGTGTTCAGTGCTTCTGGGTTGGCGTGTCCGGGGTTGCCTCCTGTTGCCCCTGGTCTGCCGGCTTCATGGTGGTTCGGCGTGGCCTCTGGCTGTGCCTCCTTGGTTTGCTGGCTCTGCTGCTGCTTCTATGCCGGCTCTGGGGGGTGTTTTGTGGAGCGTTCCTGGTTCTTTGCTGGTTCTGGTATCCTGGCTCACTCTTGTCTTCCCTTGTTCCCCGGGCTCTGCCCCCGGTGTGTCCGTTTGGGTTGCCTTCCCCCCCCCCTCTGTGGTTGGGGTGCGGTTCGGCCTCTGTGGGGTCCGCCCTCCTGGCTGTTGGTTGTCCGGGGTCTGCTGCTGCCTGGCCGTCTGGCTTCTCTGCTGCCTCCGGTTTCCGCTTTGGCGGTTTCCTCTGCTTGTTTGTTTTTTCTTCCGGCCCCCTGTGTGGTCCGGCGGTGGGGTGCTGGTGGTCTTGTTCGGACTCCCTGTCCTTGGCTTCGGCCTGGATGCTGCGTGGGCTCCTTCTGCTGCTGGTTGGGCCTGGGGGTCCTCCTGCGTTGGCGGTTTGCTTGGCTTCGGTCCTGGCTTCCTGGTTCCTTTTGCTTTGTTGCCCTGATTCTGGCCATTTTCTTGTCTCCTTTACGGAGTTGGCTGGGGTCTGGCCTGCTGGGTTCTGGTCAGTGGCTGTGTGCCCCGGGGCCTTCTGTTGCTCCTGCCCTTGCTGTGTGTGGGCCTGGGTGTTGGGTGCCTGTGCGGTCCTTTGGCTTCTGCCCCGGCTTTGGTCCTCTCTGGTCCTCCGCCCTGGTGGCTCCTGTTCTTGTCTGACCTCTGGGGTGCGGCTGGTTTGTGCCTGGTTGGTTCCTGGTTTGGGGTCTGCCGGGGTTTCCCGGTTACCCTGGGGTTGCGCCTGCCTTGTTTTTCCTTCCCGTTGGGGTTTGGGGTTCTGGCCGTTGCCCCTGCCCCCACCCTTGTTGGGCCGGTTCGGGTCCGGGTGGTTGGTCCCCGGTCTTTGCTGGCCTCGGTTGTTTGGTCGGCTGTCTGTGGGGTCTTCCTGGGGGCGTCTCTGGCCTGTGGTTTTTCGGTTTGCCTCCTCTGCCCCTGTTGCTGTGGCAGCTCCTGGGGTCTCGCTGTGGCTCCTCCTTCTGGGCTGGGGTGGTCTTTGGCGGTCCTGTCCTTTCTTTCCTGGGGCCTGGGCCTCCTCTGCGGGGTTGGGTTTGTCCTCTGGTCTCTCTGTGGGTCGGTTCGTTCGGTTTGGTGCGGTGGACCTGTATCTGCTCTGTGCTTCCCTCCTTCCTTGTTGGTCTGGGTGCTTGTGTCTGCGCACTGTTGTCCAGCCTTGGCTTCTTTCTTTGGCCTTCTCCGGGGTGGTCGGGGTTTGCTCGGTGTCTGTGCGGCTGCCAGGTCCTGTGGGCCTTCCTGGTGGTTCTGGGCTGGTGCTCCTTGTCCGGGGGTTCCCTTGGCCGTGTCCTTTTGGGTTCTTTTGGCCTGGTGACTCTGTCTCCGGGTTTTTTCTGGTCTGCGGCCTCCTTGTCGTGGCTCTGGCCTTCTGTTTTTTTCTTGGTTGTGTCCGGTCCTTGTTTGTGTCCCTGCGGTCATGTTCTGGGTTGCTGGCCGGTTGCTTCCTGCGGTTCCCCCCTCCTCTGTGCTCCCTTGGGTTGCTGCGTTTGGTGTGGTGTCCTGGGTGCGTTTGTGGGTTCGGAAAGGCCGGTTTTCTGCTTTGGTATTCTCCACTTTGTATCTGAATGGGACGAGGACATAAGGGACCTGGGGGTAATGCTCTATTACTTACCGGTAATCTTCATTACTCCGGGTCCCGTTGTCCTCGTCCCATTCATACGCCCCTCCCTCCCTCCCGTACGGCCGGCCTTCCTGTGTGGGCTTGGTTGTACAGGCGGAATGCTGGGTAAGTACTGCTTATGTACTCCCGGTGGGAGGTGCAATATTAGGGTCCCAGCATTCCTCTTGTTTTTTTCTGTCGGGAGATGGTTATCTCCACTTTGTATCTGAATGGGACGAGAACAACGGGACCCGGAGTAATGAAGATTACCGGTAAGTAATAGAGCAATATCCACAGGAGGCATAAGAGGTGGTGGGAGGTACCAGCAAGGGGCAAAATGCACCTGTGCGATCAAGTAATATAGTTCAAAATCTGGAGCCATCAAGCCTCCTTGATCATACCCGAGAGTCAGCTTCTCCCACCTGCTTCTACGCTGCCTTCTCGCCCACACAACTTTATCATGATGGATCTTCCAGTCCAGAAGAACTGTGGGGAGAACACTAGAGGGGACACTAAGGAACAAATACAACAATTGTGGGACAATAATCATCTTCATTAGGCTATATGGTCTGCGATAGACAACGGAAGTGTAATCCACCACTTTACCTGTTCCTACATTCGTGTTATAGTGACATTTTCCCTGATAATAGTATGTGCATTAAGACTGATTCAAATGCCTAGATACTTTGTTGAATCTCTAGGCCATTGCAACGGATAGTCTGAGGTACATCTAGGGGAACTGCTTGTGAGGGTAGATATTAGGGATTTATTACAATTAGTGTAAGCCCGGATAGGACACTAATCCCATAGACTACTGATGAGTAATTACTACTCGGTTCTTTGAAGAATAGCACAATATAATCTGCTCTTCTTATATCGAATGGTGCTGCCTGAGTTTATGAGCAGGGAGTTTGATTGCTCAGTCAAAAAAGATGGGGTACAATGGACTTCACTGACTAGTGCCGCTGCTAGAAATTTTGATTCACACGAATGGGAGTACCTCTTCATTATATAGGAAATGATGGGCATTCTGAAATACTTTCTGGATTGGATTAGGCTACTTTATACCTGTCCCAGGGCCTGGATTTGGGTAAATGGCTAGTGGTCCAACTCATTTGCAATACCAACTACGGTTTCGAAATTCAGTGTACTTGTGTAGTTAACTATCAGGTCCCTACTTTCCTTTTCTAGTGTAGCCATATGATCTGTAAGAGATCCTACTTTGCTTAGGCATACAAACTCCTCTGGTGAGAACTTTGAATGTAGCCCACAATGTACTGACACTTTCCACTGACCTGCCACATTCTTCAGTTTTCTGACTAAGATGCAGACTGTTCACTATCAGTGATCCGGCGGAGTGTTTAACGTCAAGACTGGGGCATATTAGCAACGCTTTGCGATAACTATCGCAAAGCGTGCTTAGCGCTCATTTTCCTAACGCCGGCTATCCCAGGTATTTATCGCGGAGATATCGCGTTATTAGCAACACGTATCTCGTAGGCGATAAAGATTCCTGCGATAGCGGGGAAATCGCCGTTTTGCATGGAACATCGCTGGTTTTCCAGCGATGTTCCCTGCAAAACGGCGATAACCTTGCTGATACGACCCTGTGGTCGTATCAGCAGAATCCACCCCTATGTTAGGGATGGCTAAGTCAGGATTTTAGCAGACGTTAGATTTTGGCGAAAACGGCCGTTTTCGCCAAAATCTAACCTCTGCTAAAATCATGTGGGCTGCCTTGTAAATATCGCGATGTGAACATCAGCGATATTTGCAACGTAGTCCATCCGGGGTACGCCCAGTAACGCCCACTTTGCATCTCATTGGAGATGCAAAGGGAGGCGTTGGGAAAAAGGGTGCTAACATGCGATTATGCATGTTAGCACCCTCTTGTTGATAGGGCAATAGTTTTATCTCCGTTTTTCTGGCTTTTAAAGCCAGAAAAACGGAGATAAAGCCCTTGCTGATATGCCCCAAGAGTGAGTCTTGATTTCTGGGCTCGTTTTTGCCCATGTTTCTGGTGAGACACTACAAGTAGGTGTAGTGCTATTGCCTGTCCTCTGGGCCCTGTCGAGGGGACCGTTTACAAGTTGGTGAACGTTGTATTCCTGCTACTTCGCATAAAAAGTGATCTAAGATGATCAGATGAGCGCAATAAATAGCAGGCGATCATGGTCTCTGGCAAGCAAAACCGTGTGTGTGTTTCACTCACCAGTTGCAGCAGTTACCCTCATAGATGTAGAGTTCAGGTGAACCTGTATGGGGCGGATAACAGTATGAGACCTGGGGTAGTGCCTACAGACCCCCGACAGGAGTTTTGAATCCGCTCGTGATTCCAGAGAGCTCACCACCTCATCAAGTACGAACTGACACGGCTAGGAAGCCGCGGCAGGGGCTCCAGGCCGATACATAACCTCTTGATCTCCCAACGAAGCCTGGTGAATTTTAACTAAACTGTGCCTGGCCACATCTGCACAATGCTGAAACGGCATGCAGGGACACCTACGACCAATCCCAGGGAATCAGGTCCATCCAACCAGCTGAATGCACAGACTCCTACGCACCTGCAGAGCAGGTAGGCCTGTCCAAACCAGATAAGGTCCGGAGGATCTATGCATCTTCCCTTGCACTTGCAGGGAGGGATGGAAGAAACCTCCCACGCTCCTACTCTTCGATCTCAAGCCGGGGGAACATGGCTCACCTATCCAGGCAGTGGCCCTGTGCAATGCAAGTGTCAGCAGTGCCCGTCTGCTAGCCCTAGGGCAAACAAAATGCCCAGCTCACCCTACTCTGAGGCAGCCTGTGTCTGATCAACTCTGAGATGTCCGCCCTGGGCCAGTACAGCCCGCACCGCAATGCGTTGCACAGCCATGCTGCAGGGTTTCAGCAGGGTCACATCTGTTCGACTCCAGGACAAAGAGTCAGGCACAGGTGGCCACACATCCATAGGCAGATGACACGCCGCTTTAGGTCCCAGCGCGTCCCGGCTAGGCCCAGCACATCCCTGACCATTGGTGATTCCCCCAGCGGCCAATCTCAGGCCCGGTTCTAGGAATTTTCATCTGGATAGGCCATGGATTCGTTCGGGTGGGCCAATGCGGGCCCAATTTTTGTCAGTTCTATAGGTAGCCTAAAAACCCAAGATTTACATCATATCTTCTTCCAAACAGGCAAACGGTGCGTCTAGAGAGTTATTTGAGAGTAAGAGCTGAAGCCTATACTCAATAGCCCAACTTTTATAATTTCCAGCAGGCTAGTCTTTAGCACCAGCACCAGGATTCCAAGCAGAGTGTAATAGTAGTTCAAGGTTAAGGAGGTCACTGTTACCACACGTAAGCCTTGACATTATGCACTACAAAGACTGGCACTGAACGCTTGATCCAGCTTGAGCCTTAAGTCTGGCTCTGGCTCAGCTTGAGGTCCTGCTGGAACTTCGAGCCCATAATGAGCCGAGCTTTCATGTACCTTCTGCCTGCCACCCTCAATCTACCCAGGATGTGGCCTTACGGCGAGAGCTTCCAACTTTAGCACTGAACAAGCTTAGACCGAGTCTCGGCGTTGGCTCAAATCAAATCAAATCAAAATACGCTTTATTCGATTTTTGATGCGATAAAAATCATAAAAGCACAGAAGTATAAAAGAGTAAAGCACAAATTACACCATGATACAGAATATTAAAAAAACGGTACATATCTATCCTCATAACCACTTGCTATAAGATTAGTCGAAAAAGCAGTTTACATTGTATTCCTAAACCTAATCACAGCTCTTAAAAAAGCAGAAACAGCTAAAATAGTTTGTTCATTTTCCAAAGATTGTAATCTTAAAAAAGCAATTCTGCATTGTCTTAAGCCCCATTTTCTTAAAATTGGTATTAAAAACTTTTTCCTCAATGAAACGTAATATTTACAAAACAGTGTACAATGCATAGTCGATTGTACAGAAATATCATCACAAGGGCATAGGGGCACATTTTTCGACCAATCGTTAATTTCTGGGAAAGTAGTCAACCTGAAAAAGAACCACCTCGGAAGCGGGTTAAAAGCATACGGCAAAAACTACTCTGTACCTTTACCAAGTACGGTTGTATTCCTAGACAAATTGTCATCAGATGGTTCTCCATTACCGTTTGTTTCTCTCTTTCTATGCACCATCGTTTATCCGCTAGGTGGTTCAAATAACACATTTTTATAATTTTTCTAGATATCGTTTCCATACAAGTTGGGGAATCAAAATATTCTGGATGACCAATCTCATACGACATTTTTTTTATATAACTAATCCATGGTATACTAGCCACCTTATCTAGTTTAATACAGTCTAAAATTACGTCTCTGTTAAAACCTGTTTCCACAGATGCCCATACCTTATGCCACAATAGTAGGGGATTAATTTTGATTATGTCCGTGATATAAGTAAGACCAAGTTCCCGATGGCAATTATATGTGGCAGTAGAACTGGGGACCGCCAATAAATAGCGAATAAAAGCGTTTTCACAGAATTGAATATCTTGTGATTCTGCGATACCCCATATCCCTGCCCCATATGTCGCAGTCGTAATGCATTTAGATTTATAAATATCCAGTAGCTCAGGGACTGGTCTACAGCCTATTTTTTCGAGAAATTCATAACTGCTCCTATTGCTCTTGAAAAGGTGAGCTTTCTTGCCTTAATGGCCGGTTTCCATGACCCCTTCCTATCAAAATTGATTCCCAAGTAGGAAAATCTGTCTGTATTTTCAATTTTTTTATTATCGATAAAAATGTCACATTTTTTACTTTTCTTAGTTCCACAGCTCATTGTGTATGTCTTTGTGATGTTAACTTTTAAGCCCCTTTCTTTCATATATAAAACAAAATTAGTCACAGTTCTTTGTAATCCTATCCGCGTCCGCGCCATAATAACTGCGTCGTCCGCATACAATAAAATGGGAACAGGGGTATTTTGAATAATGGGGTAATCTTGTCTATGATCAATCAAAAATTGTCCTAAGCTATTGATGTATAACGAAAAAGAAAAGGGGCAAGTATGCACCCTTGTCTCACCCCTTTTTAATACAAAACTTAGCTGAACACTCCCCCTGTCTCCCATATCGCACCCTCGCCCCTGCCCCCTATACAATTCCTTAATAAATACTAGCAGGGGTGGATCAACGTCCATTTCTTGAAGGATGGTCCACAACTTTTCATGTTTGACGCAGTCGAATGCGGAGCTTAAATCGACAAACGTTAAAAAGAGGTTACCCTCCTTTGCTAGAGTGTATTTCGCAATAATTAGTGATAGGTTTAGTCCCTGTTCTATCGTACCGAGACCTGTACGAAATCCATATTGATGAATCGATAGCACACCTTTTTCTTCTGCCCATAACTGTAATTTATTCAGGATGACCCTCCCTGCAATTTTCATAAATGCATCCAATAAAGAAATTGGGCGGTAGCAACTTGGGTCATTTCTATCTCCTTTTTAAAAATAGGGATCACTACTGCATCAGTCCAGGTAGAGATAAACTTATAGCGATTACAACTATTTAAAACATTCGTTAAAAGCGGGGCCCATAACGCTAGGTTAGATTTATAGACATCAACTGGGACGCCGTCCGGCCCTGGAGCTTTCCCTGAAGCACTATCAGTTATAGCCCTACTGACCTCCTCAAGGGAAATATCAATAACTATAGGAAATATTTTTGACTGCGCATCTTCTTCAGTCCCTATTTTGGCTGAGGCTATCTTATTAAAATCAACAGTCTCATCATTATAAAGAGACGAAAAAAATTCCACCCATTTCTGCTCAGTAATAGCTAAATCTATAATATCCGTCTCCCTATTTGCATAGAAGGGTGCATTAACCGCTTTCCAAAAACCAATGGTATCTTTCTTTAGGCATGCTTGATGCAGGGCCTGCCAAGCTTCCATTTTTAATTGTGTCTTACGTTTTTTTTGGGCTAATCGATATACTGCTCGGGCCTGTCTTACTTCTTCTTTGCATCTATTCCTACTTTGGAGGACATTTTTCAAGTGAGAGTGGGCCTTGCTACAATCTCTGTCAAACCAACCCTGTCGTTTATTCGTTCCTAGCCGCTGTTCCTTTTTTAATAGATCTCGAGCCTCCTCAGTTATCTTAATAAAAGCATTCAAAATTTCCGCATCGTCACTCGTCTGTGATAGGCAAGTTTCAATGTCATCTAATGACCTTTTAACTAATTGATTAAGAAAGGCCACGGGATCCACTTTTTCCCAATTCAATGTATATCCATTTATACTCGCTAAGTTAATATTGTAATTATAGTTACAAGTGATAACATTAGTCATAGTTGTTACTAAGCTTTTTATATTGAGATTCAATTGAATTGGGTAGTGGTCACTCATTAAAATGTCAAGAGTTTCACAGGATGAAATAGTACTTGAATATCTTTTTGACATTATGGCAAAATCAATTGTAGAATTGCAACCTCTCCCATTAAAAGTGGGCTCAAAAGGTATGGGCGGTCGACATAGTTCGTTTGCGTATCCCATGTCGAAGTGAAAAATTATGTCGTTTAGCAGATCCCCTAGAACTGTATGTGAAAAATGTGTCGGAAGTTCATCCTTGTAGTTACCTAGGCCACAAATTCCCTGCTGGCTATGTTGGCATAAAAAACAATTAAAATCACCCACCCATAAAATAAGCATATCTCCAGACGTTTTTCCCTCTATATTTTTTAAGATTTGACAAAAATCCACAAGGACATTTTTCAACTGAGCTTTGGGAATATTATTATAAAAATTTATTAACATTACAACCCCTTCTCCCCTTATGCCCATCATTAATATCTGATAGTAGTCAGATGTATTTACAAGTTTTATATTTGTGAAACCTGCTACATTAGAAATATAGGTACATAAACCCCCTTTATTTCGCCCCTGGTTACTATTAATGGCTGGTGTATTAAAAGTTTGGAAACCATTTATATGGTGTTCTCCTGTTACCCAGGTTTCTTGAAGGCAGATTACAGAAAAATCATTAATAAAAGTTAACCACTCTTGATCTTTTACTTTGGTGGTTAATCCCGCAATATTCCATGTTAAAATTTTATAAGACATGATAGTATTTAATTGCATCTGCCCTCCTCCTAATTCAGTGTGGGTCATATCTCTCATTTGGTTTTCCCTTGCGTGATTAATGTTCTTATTTCACTAGCTCCCTTTCCACTATTATCTTGTACTGTGTGACAATTTCCATATCTTTCCCCTTCCTCTTCATTTGGGCAGAACGTGTATTCACTTTCTACCTCTAACGCAGTATCAGTAACGTAATCATGTACAGGCGGGTTCTCGCCCAATATAGGTATCAAATTCACCTTAATTTGACCATCCTCTCCCCCTTGCTTTACTATTGGTCAATCTAAATCTTCCATTGAGGTTAACAAGTCATAGCGATTATAAAGTGGAATACACCTTGGCTTTGTTAAGTCAATACGAGAATCCCCTACATGGTTACCCGCAGAGGTCTTGGGGGAGAATGATTTGGGGGATAAAAAGCCCCTAGTGGTAGGACATTTATTTCATTGTCTTTATAAGTTACATTTCCTATCCTAGCAAGAATCGCATGCACTAGCATCGGGTCACTGAATGTTAAAACTATACAATCTCCATGTAGAGCTTTTCGACCCTTTCCCAGCCACCTAACTCTTCTTACCATTTTAAAATTTTTGAACAAAGCATCGTTAAAACCAAATTGTCTTCCTAACCAATGCAGAGACTTATTTCGGATCTCCTCCCAAGGTTCAGAATCTAAGCTATGTCTCGTTGGTACATTTGCCAAGATTACTACATAAGGTGTAGCAGCTGGTGGTAAATCAAGGCGATCACCCTCCATACTCTCTAGGTTTGACCTTGGCCTCGGTACAAAGGCCCCTCTGTTAGTATTGGTATTTGTTCTAATCTTCTCTGATTCCACTCTATCTACACCCTCTATTAAGTGCAAATTATTCCTTGGGTGGATAGAACTTTCGGGTGGTAATCTAGTTACAACATGGGAAATACCACTACTAACGGTAGATCTAACATTCATTTCAATGGGATTAATCGTGAGTCTCTCTGTAAGTATAAGATTAGGTGTATCACTACCTTGTAAAGGCACCCCACCTATGATCGATTTATTCATTCCACTTAAATACCCCTCCAAATTTGCTACTCTATCTGTTAAATTTCCTAGGGCTCCAACCATATGACTGTACACTTCTTCTATTCTCTTAGATATTTTTTCCAATAACATTGTTTGGACATCAATTTGGCTGCTCAGGGAAGGTATACCGTTCCTGGCAGTATTTTTGCAATCAAGTTGTTTTGATGAATGCTGTTTCCCCTGTGGTTTTCTTTTCTTTAATGTTTGATTTTTTGGCCGACTAATTAAACTAGCCGGCGTCTCTCTCGCCAATTTCCCACATGCATTCTCCTCCATCATATCTGGGTTCTTACTTCGCTTCAAGGGAGGTTGACAATCATCTCGTAAATCACTCACATCTATGCGCTCAGAAAACTCTAGTCTACACCCATTTAGCACACCCTGTGCAGTCTCACTCTCATTTGGGTTTATAACAGCTGTAATCAATGCACTATTCTCTTCCGTTAACCTGCCCTGCCTTCCTTTCGTCCCTTTTGTCAGTGTTTCTTCTACCGTGTTAATTTGTTCTTCAATTGCCCCCATAGCACCAGTCAAATATGTCAGCAATGATGTTTGGCCTGCCAATTTTAAATCGGAGTTCTCCCCTGAGCTATATGGCCCAGCTTTCTTTTGGTCATTTCCTTTGTTTTTTATAAAAGCCCCTCAAATAATAAAAAATAATACGTTAATCTATGAGTACTTGCGCATATAAATATCCATATGTCACTGTGTCCACTTTAGGGGGTGGCCCAGCCCAGCCTCTGTCGGTCTCAGACGGGCTAAGACGGGCCCGTCTTGGCCCGGTCTTCGCCCGGGCACGTCCCGCGCGCGTCCCGCGCCGCGGAACCACGGGGCGGCTCTTTATTGCGTTGCAGCCCCTCCAGGGGCTGTGTGCAAATAGCAAAGTGTACCAGGGATCAGGGCAAGGGACAGCAGCAAAGACCTTCACGAGCGCGGTCTCCCGCTCACCGGGACCGCGGGGCGGATCTTTATCGCGTTGCAGCCCCTCCAGGGGCTGTGTGCAAATAGCAAAGTGTACCAGGGATCAGGGCAAGGGACAGCAGCAAAGACCTTCACGAGCGCGGTCTCCCGCTCACCGGGACCGCGGGGCGGCTCTTTATCGCGTTGCAGCCCCTCCAGGGGCTGTGTGCAAATAGCAAAGTGTACCAGGGATCAGGGCAAGGGACAGCAGCAAAGACCTTCACGAGCGCGGTCTCCCGCTCACCGGGACCGCGGGGCGGCTCTTTATCGCGTTGCAGCCCCTCCAGGGGCTGTGTGCAAATAGCAAAGTGTACCAGGGATCAGGGCAAGGGACAGCAGCAAAGACCTTCACGAGCGCGGTCTCCCGCTCACCGGGACCGCGGGGCGGCTCTTTATCGCGTTGCAGCCCCTCCAGGGGCTGTGTGCAAATAGCAAAGTGTACCAGGGATCAGGGCAAGGGACAGCAGCAAAGACCTTCACGAGCGCGGTCTCCCGCTCACCGGGACCGTGGGGCGGCTCTTTATCGCGTTGCAGCCCCTCCAGGGGCTGTGTGCAAATAGCAAAGTGTACCAGGGATCAGGGCAAGGGACAGCAGCAAAGACCTTCACGAGCGCGGTCTCCCGCTCACCGGGACCGCGGGGCGGCTCTTTATCGCGTTGCAGCCCCTCCAGGGGCTGTGTGCAAATAGCAAAGTGTACCAGGGATCAGGGCAAGGGACAGCAGCAAAGACCTTCACGAGCGCGGTCTCCCGCTCACCGGGACCGCGGGGCGGCTCTTTATCGCGTTGCAGCCCCTCCAGGGGCTGTGTGCAAATAGCAAAGTGTACCAGGGATCAGGGCAAGGGACAGCAGCAAAGACCTTCACGAGCGCGGTCTACCCAGGATGTGGCCTTACGGCGAGAGCTTCCAACTTTAGCACTGAACAAGCTTAGACCGAGTCTCGGCGTTGGCTCAACATCCTGTGATTCTGGGCAAATCGCCAATGCCTAAAAGAAATTAATGTCACCTTGTACAATGTAACTGGTGTTCATGTAAAGCGCTTCAATATCTCCAGGTCGAGTTCCCACTATAGAAAAGCAGCAGAAAACTGCACAAAGTAGTAAACACAAAGCATTAACATAAAAAGGAGAGACAAATAGATAGCCATTTAGTGGGTGATTTGTACAAAGTGAAAAAATAAAACCTGGATAAATTGGAGCTTCCCAACTCAAATTGTGTGAGCTTGGGCAAATATTTTATTTCACCAAAACTCGTTTTCCTTCATATTTGTGCATGAAAGTACATTCAAATACGCGAATCAGAAAACCAGCTATACAAACACCTATTGTGTTTGATTTAATAGGCAACTGTTGGTCTATAATAATCTGGGCCACATACAAGGTCCACATGACAACTGTCTTGCCTCTTGGTTCACTAATGGCACTGTTAGCAATGTGAGGACGGGGCAGGAATGGCTTTAAGCTCATGTTTAAAAACGATCCCTTTTAATAAGTACTTCTCAGTGCAGTGCTATGTTGTGAGATTAATACCAAAGCTTCCAAGTGTTAAAGAAATACAAAGTTTTGCATTTTGAAGAGACTGCATCATATTTGACATGATGTTTGTTGTATGTTTCACATAGCAAACATTTCAGGGCTCGGCTTGTGCTTGGGCTCTAAGGGCCAAGCCAGAGCCTTAGCTCGGCTCTCCCTATTGATTTGTTTTCTCGCCCATCTCTGCCCCAAAACACACCACTCAATTTCAGTTTTAACGACAGTGGAAACATTATTTCGACAATCGGACGTTGAAATTGAGGAAGCACTTAAGGGGTCCCCCTGCTAGAACCGGGCCTGGCCAATCTCATTGTAAATGTCCCCTCTTCTACCTTCGCAGATCTTCGAGGCAGCTGTGATGCGGTTATGAGCAGAAAAAACGCTGATGTGGTTGTATTATTGGCCCCGGCTCGAGGACGCTCACCGAAGCATCGCCCTCTCGGAGGCGAGCTCTCTGACGCCCAGTATTTTTTTAGGTCTCACCCTGAGCCAGCGCTTGCGCTGGCTCAGGGCGAGACATTTAGTCAGTGGGCTTTCAGAAATGCAACCACAGCTTTTTTGGCTTGCCTAGAGCATGCGGGTACGCGCACAGTAATGCGCATTCCTCGCATGCTCCAGGCGCCATCTGGCTTTCCTCTCACTTGCTCCTCCCCCTCCCCCACCACAGAACGCGTCTCGGGCCCGCGCGGCCGTGTCACTTTCACGGCCGCGCGTCACTTGCTCTCCCGCTCCTCCCCCACCACAGAGCGCATCTCGCACGGCCGCGCAGCCAATGCTTGTTGGTATTCTCTGCAAGTCCTTTGTCTTCCAGTGCGATCCCGCGGGACCGAGCATTTTCTACAGCATACAGCGGAGTGGCACGAGGCATCTGACTTTCTTCTGCTTGCTTAGATTAACAGGGCCACGTTTGAGCCCCTGAACATGGAGCGGCCGAGACGTCACATTCAAAGCAGATCCTCACGGGATCCCGTTTGCAAATGACTGAGATGAGTCGACTAACAAACATAAATGGTTGAAATGTATTTAAATAGAGGAGAGGCGGAGTGCTTGGGAAGAGCGAAAATATGTAAGATTTAATTGAAGAGAGTTTTAACGAACTGTTCATTTTCTAAACATCTCTCCATTTTTTAATCACATCTCAAACCTCTACGCGCGCGCTCGCACGCACGCACAAATATACACACACACACATCATTCCACCGCTCAAAGCAGTTTCTCATATGGATGGCCACAATTCCCCTGAAAACAGATCAGCAGCTTTTGCCCCTAATCTCACTTCCTCCTAACTGGAACAAGCTGCGCTTGGAAGAAATCCTGCATCTACAATATATGTGACAAGAATAACAAAAACGTAAAACATATTTTAAAGTAAAAGCTAGCATTGGACATATTTTTCCTGCCAGCTTATGCGTTTGGGTTTCATAAATTAATTGTTGCCTGCATCTCAATAAACCAAATTAGAAGCTTTTCTCAGTAGTGGTGACCCATGGTTCACACACAAATGTTTACCAAAACAGTTTTTAGATGATAGCCCTTGAGAAACATGGGTGGCTATCCCTCTGATGTTGAGTCGCCAAGTGCTGGAGGATGAAACTAAGCAAATATGAGCACAAATTTGAACAGGGAAGGAAATTAATTGAAATGTTGTTATTTTATTTTAAAGTTGAAGGAAGCAGACGGACATATTAACTTTCAATTAAAGACGACTTTTCAGAGACAAAACCAAACAAAACATTTCCTACAATCGTGTATAATTAAAAAATGAAAAATATGATTCCATATATTTAGAAGCTGTGCCAATTTGGGGTGATTCTTTTTTTTTTTTTTTGCTGTATATTGATGCATGCCCTCTATTTTACTTACAAAACCATGTGGTTCCAGCACAGTACGATGATTTAGTAACATGCTGCCCAGTGGGCTGCAGACCAGCTGTCCAACCTCAGATGTAACAAGCATTGGCATAGCCAATAGGTCTCGCTTTTGGGACCTTATAAGTATTTAGTTATGCAGCACAATATCCTTGGTGCAACAACATCAACTGTTGCATGGTTAAAAACTTATAAGGTCCCAAAGGCGAGACCTATTGGCTATGCCAATGATTGTCTTAACTAGCTTTTTGTTTGCCTCTCCTTGCCTCACTTAATGAAGGTGTTTGAGTTGAAAACTGTGGAGGCAATGGGATGTTTAAGTTCTTAGATTAAGCCCGCGTTCGGAAACCTACAGTCTCATTTCAGAGGGTTAGTATATTTGTTGGTATGACATGAGGGGTGGATAGGGAGGCAATGTAAGACGCAGACAAGACAGCGCCAAGACGCCTCCGTACATACGACGCGCTTTTACAAAATTTCAATCAAATCAAATAAGTTTTTAGTGTGGCTACCATAACACCAAAGGCTCCTTTGAAATTAATGCCCACTGCATATGATGTAGCAAGAGTGAAACTCAATATGTCAGCATGACTACTGAGTTCCTCATCAAGACAACACAACTGATGAGAACCAAAAGAAACCTACATTTTATTTACATTCCTCAAAGCTCCTTTAGTGATTCTTACATTTGAAATTAATGTCGCCCAATACCGATCATGTCACTAACAATGTGATTACAGTGATTATCACAAACATTGATTGTATTGTTATCCAGAGTCCCTTCTCTTTCAAAACTCTGTCTCTATCCTTGTTTTATTTCCTGTCTGCAGTTTGGCTGTGCTCCAGAGCTGGCTGTCTAAAAGTGTGATTACCACAATTACCACAATTATCACTAACATTGCATTGTGAGCGTGCTCCTAATGTATGCATAGATTGCTTTTTTCTTATTTTAGCTCTGTGACTGCATTTAGTCTTCTCTGCTAAAATTGTGGTCCACTTATTGTTTTATTTCTGTGACAGAATTTAATGGATACTTCTAACTACAATTTCCTCACCTTGTGAGTCTCCTGAGGGGTGAGAACGAATCTGGAAATTATTTGCAATAACTCCTGTGCACAGGCAGGTGGCACCATCGACATCCACTTCCTCCAGACTTAATGCCACAAATACACATATAGGCGCCACCCCTACACGCTGACTTGAGTTGTTCTTTTTGTGTGCCCTCCACTCCTAATAGTTTTGGTGCATTCCAAAGTTTTTTTACAAAATTGTTGGCAGTGTGCAGGAATGTTGCCCCCTAAAAAGAGAGGATTTAAACCATGTAACAAACAGATGTCAGTTACAGGCCTC
Source organism: Calotriton arnoldi (assembly GCA_963921515.1). NCBI lineage: Eukaryota > Metazoa > Chordata > Amphibia > Caudata > Salamandridae > Calotriton > Calotriton arnoldi. Next base: position 2,310,412 of record CAWUFW010001687.1, on the reverse strand, counting down.
TACGGCATTTGTTCTTGTTGCTTCTACACCAAACATGGCTCCCAGCCCTGTGACAAATGCTCCTTGATTCATCTGAAGGCATCAAGAACACAAAATACTTAGGGGCATATTTACAACAGTTTATCGCCACAGGAACGTCACTTTTTATCACGTTCCTGTGGCGATAAACCCTTCGCCCTATTTACAAGGCGGCTTTAAGCCACTTAATGTGGCTTAACGCCACCTTGTGAATAAGGTCCCCTTTCACGCAGCACTTAGCATGAAAGGGGTAAGCAATGGGTGTTGTGATGGGCGTACCCTCACAACACGCATTGCTTTTCGACGCTGCCCCCTATTTACAAGGGTGGCGTAAATATGGGGCAGCGCCATAATTAAGAACAAAAAAAAACTGATTTTAACATGGCGAAACGAGGAGAAATGATAAATTGTGTGCTGCACTGAGGAGCACACATGGAAACAGCAAATCACCATGAATGATTGTTTATGTGCAGGAAGTTATCCCTTCCTGCACTTAAACAATCATTAAACAATGACGATTTGCAACTTCTAGTGTGCTGCACAATGCAGCACACATAGGAGTTACAAATCACCATTAGGGATTGTTTATGGGGGGTTTTTTCGGAATTTTATATAGCGCGAACTTGACCCAAAGATATCCGGTATCTGAGCGCTTTACATGAGCACCTGTTGCGTTACATAAGGACACATTCATTTTTGTTAGGCACGGGCAAATTAAGTGATTTGCCCAGAATCTCAGGATGTTGAGCGTCGTTGCTGAGACTCGAACCCGATTCCCCAGATCTGAGGTCGACCGCCCTATCCGTTAGGCCACATCCTCTCCCCAAGGGACACCTTCCTGCACATAAACAATCATTCCCTCAATGCAGGCACCCCTGCACTATGGTGCAAGGGTGCCTGCGTTGGTGCTAGGCAGCGGAATTTAGCACCAGCGCTAGGGAAAACGCACAGATGCTCCGTATCATTGTAAATACGGTGCATCCTTGCGTTTTCAGAATGGCAGAGCGCGTCGCTAGCAATTTTGGCTTAACACCGCGCTCCACCATTCTCTTGTAAATATGCCCCTTGGTTGGTTCTATTCAAAGTCTTGAGTCTGCTCCTGTTCTCGCTTGTCTTCCTCAGGCGTGTCCAAGCAGAAGTCGCCGGACAAGTTCTTCAATGTCCAGATGCATTTGTTCGAGGTAGAGGTCATATGGTCTGTGTTCGAATAACCCAACTCTGTCTTTGACTTCTGACTTGGACCCAATGCCGAATCTGAAGCCATTGCACTCAGAGTTGCCTTTACCATCGTCAACTCCATAGGAAATTGCTTCCTCCAAAACAGCCTTTCACAAACTTTTGAATATGTTTCCCAGATCTCCCTAGCCTCCTACAGACCCCAGGGTCCTGTCCAGGTTTCCAGATGGATTTCTGCTGGAAAAGTCCTACCTTGGCGTTGACTGACCTGTGCAAAGTCGGTTGATCCAACATCCAAGCCCGAACAGCTGAGGAAGCCTGCCACAAGCCGCATTTTGGAGAATAGGCCTGGGGAGGACTACACCTCCCAGACTCCCCGGTCCCCCGCTGCGTCACTGCCGCGCCCGGAGGCGCTTTCAGGGGCAGATCTACAAGAAAGTGCCGCAGCGTGGCGCTGCAAGCCCTTTGGCTGCGCCACGCTGCGGCACTTTCAGAGCACAGGAATGCGACATATTTACAAGAATATGTCGCATTCCTGTGCTCTCCCCTGCGCTGGCGCACAAACAGCGTCCAAGCGCCGGCGCAGGCACCCTTGCACCATGGTGCAAGGATGCCTGCGCCATGGGGAGATTGTTTCTGTGCAGGAAGGGGCACCTTTCTGCACAAAAACAATCAGTACAGGCTTTCCTCTTTCAATGCGTGCTGCAGAATGCAGCACGCATTGAAAGAGGAAAAACGAGGAGAAATGAAAACATTTCTCCTCGGTGCTTCTCGCTACGCCACCTCTAGGGTGGCGTAGCTTTCAGACGCATCTCCAGAGTTACGATTTCTCGTAATTCTGGAGATGTGTCTTGTTCCATGGGTGTTGCGTGGGAACACCCACAGCAACACCCATGGAACGCCCCTTCACCGCAAAGTGCTGCGTGTGAAGGGACGGTATTTACAAGGAGAGGAAAAGTCACGCATGGTGGCTTTTCCTCTCCTTGTAAATATCGAGGAGCCCCCTGCGCCACCAGTACGTCACGAAAAGTGACGTACTGGTGGCGCAGGGGGCTTGTAAATCTGCCCCCAAGTATTTCTGCAGGCCCGCGGCACGGGAAGCCCAAGGAGCCGAGGAAGCCTTCCACAAGCCGCATTTTGGAGACCGGGCAAGGGGAGGAGTACACCTCCCAGACTCCCCGGTCCTCCGCTGCTTCACTGCCGTGCCCGGAGGCGCTTTAGGCATTTCTGCAGTCCCACGGCGCGGGAAGCCCGAGGAGCCGAGGAAGCCTGCCACAAGCCGCATTTTGGAGACTGGGCTGGGAGAGGACTATGACTCCCCAGTTCCCCGCTGCATCACTGCTGCGCCCATAGGCACTTTAAGCATTTCTGCAGCCCTGCGGCGCAGAGCCCGGAAGAGGCTGGGCTGGGTCACACCTCTTACATCTGCACTTCGGAGCCCCACTCAAGCTACTGTGTGCATTTGTGAGAAGTTGGCCTGGTATATGCTGTTCACTAATTAAGGTGGGCACCCTGTACAAGTCCAAACAGCCCTTATTGTGATTTAAGAGGTCAAAGATAACCTTAGAAAGCTATCCAAGTGGTAGCTGTGGAGAGCAGCCTTCAGGCTTAGTCTTGAAGGAATGTTAAGCAGCTTGTTTTACCAGTATGCAACCTTATAGTATTGATTAAATGAAAGGAGAACCACACAGAAGTTATAAAAATATGTATTTATTAGTATAACACACTAAAAGTATGACAGTATCTTCTACACAAAGATACTCCCAAAGCACACAATACTGTCACACAGAAACAATCGTAAGTAGCACTAATACACAGTGTGCTCCCGGGGGAGACCAAACCATATACTAAAATAGTGGTATAAGAACCACGACTCTGGTCGAGACAGTGTCTAGAGGATGCAGAATCTCTGGGACCACAAGGAACCACCCAAGGTGAGTAAGTAGGGACCCCACGGAGGACGGGTGCAGTGTGGGAACACGACCGCGTGCGCCGTACAATTCTATGGGAGAGTCGCGGTTGCAGTTTTAAAGTTTAAGGACCCTTCTGAGTGGACTTCGAAGAAACACATTGGAACGTAGGAGGTTGGAGAGCCACCCCACCCGTGGATACCATAGTACCAGGGTTACCTATCCCAGGGAAGCTGGGTGCATAGGTCTGAAGTGGCGTCGGAAACCGCCGCCGATCTCTATGGAGGACTTCGAAGAAGAGCCACTGCTGCGAAGAAGAAAAGTGTCCGTCGGAATCCAAAGGTGGATTCTTGGTGAAGAGTACCTGAAAGCAGAGGGGACTGAGTCTGGGTCACTCAGAAGTGACCAGGGGCTCGGTAGACGAATGCCCAACGATGTCGAGTGCTTCAGGTGCGTTGAGGGGGTTCTTGACTCTGCAGCCACCGGGACAAGGAGACGTCGAGGATGACCAGAAGCCGGATAGAAGCTGTCCCATGAAGGATGTCGAGTGCTGAGGGGTCGGTGTCTGGCTGCAGCACCAACAAGCCTTGGCAGTGGCAACCCACGAAGATGGTCAAGAAAGGTTACGGTTCGGACCAGCAAGGTCCAGGAGACTCACCAAACACAGGGGAGTCGGACAAGCCTGGAGCAACCAGGGGAGCCCAAGAAAAGCAAAGATGACCCTCAAGAGGACCCACAGGCCAGAGGCACAGGAGTCACGAGGGGACCTCGAGCAGTTTCACCAAGCAACAGCCCACGGAGCACTCAGTGCGGGAAGGCCGAAGTTCTTTGGTGGAAAGGATGCCAGCGGTTGGGGCTACTTGGAGCCCAGTGCACTTGTTTCGGAAATGCCAACAAGCATATGCACTTGCAAAAGTACGCGGTGCACATGGGTACAGGAATTGCAGCCCCCACGAGGGATTCTGACCTCAAACTTGGTGAGAGGGCAGCTCGGACCTCGAGGGACTTGGAAACCCACCTTCTGTGTTGCTGGAGCCTTTGGAGTCTGTACGAGCTCAGGAGCTGCAGACCGGTCAATCGTGATGTGGTGCCTGCGGTTGCAGGGGAGTGACTCCTTCACTCCAAGGGAGATGTCTTTGGTTGTCCTTGATGCTTCACAGGTCCTGCACGGAGCCTGTATGGTGCACGGGCACAGACGATGCTTTGGACGGAGTAGGGGGCGAAGTCAGGCCCAAACGAAGTCCAGCAAAGTCCAGAGTGTCCAAACGGTTGAAGTTCAGTGGTTTCTGGTTCAGAATCTTGTCCACGTCGAATCTAGGGTCCTACAATGAGGTAAGCCCTTTTGTACCCACGGGAGAGGGTTGGACAGATTCAGGGGACCCTCCCAGGGGAGGGTCTGGACAGTGGGGAGCTTACTCCCATGTCCTTGGTCCAGTTTCGCGCCAGAGCAGGAGCTAACGGCTCCCAGGACTGGTTGGAACTGGACTATGCACAGGGACACCAAATGTGCCCCTCATGCAGACTTTCGATCGTTGGCAAGCGCACCCACCCAGGCCTAATACACTAAATCCTGTCTGGGAGGTGGTCACACCTCCCTGTGACAGAACGCCTATTGTTCTGCCTTCCCCTGCTTGAGCTTGGCTCAGCAGCAGGAGGGCAGAAATGTGTCTCTGGTCGGCAGCAACCCTTTTGGGCTGCCCGGGACTAGAAGGCTGGTACCGGGAACACCAGGGACCTCACAAAGCTTGTTTCTGAGGGGTGGAATCCTACCTCCCACACCAGTTACCGGTGTGGGAGGTATGATTCCACAATGTTTGATACCAAACACGATAGGGTTACTTTCAGCCGTTTTAGAGTTGGTCATCACGCTGTCGCATAATGCCACTCTATATGTCATAAATAGCTGAAGCACTAGCAACCCGGGAGAATGGACTCCGTAGGCTGCAGGGGTGTCTTGCTCATGCAGTGGCACCCTCTCACTTAGAACCAAGCACCCTGCCTTCAGGATTGTTAAGGCCTGCTAGAGGGGTGACTTATAGGTTTTAAGTGTAGTGACCCTTAGATATAGTAAACCTATATCTTAAGTAAGTGGTGCATGCAGCAACTTACACAGGCTGCAATGGCAGCCTGTAGATCCATTTTGCATGACCTCTCATGGGGGGCATAATACATGCTTCAGCCCATGGGAGGTCTCTGGGGTACCTATGCGCTGGGTACATGGGTACTATATGCTAGGGACTGGCAAGGGCACCCCAGTATCCAATCTGGAGTGTACCTGAGTACATGACATTACAGTTTAGGGAGAGAGCAGATAGACTGGGGTCCAGATTAGCAGGATCCCAGTCATACTAGTCAAAAACAGCGTAACATGAAGCAAAACGTGGAGGTAACCATAAGAAGCAGATCCTACTTTCCTACACACCCCCCTCCCCAAACGTAAGGAGATGAGACTAACCTTGCCCTGTTGAGTTCTCATTTTCTAAGTGGAAATATCTGGAGAGTCCATCTGCATTGGCATGGTTACTCCCAGGTCTAAGTTCCACTGTATAGTCCATCCCCTGTAGGGAAATGGACCAACTCAAAAGTTTGGGGTTTTCACCCTTCATCTGTTTTAGCCATAGGAGGGGCTTATGGTCTGTCTGAACAATGAAGTGAGTGCCAAACAAGTATGGCCTCAGCTTTTATAGGGCCCAGACCACAGCAAAGGCTTCCCTCTCTATAGCTGACCAACGTTTCTCTCTGGGGGTCAACCTTCTGCTGATAAAAGCTACTGGTTGATCCTGAAACTCTGCATTAAGTTGTGACAACACAGCCCCTACCCCCAACTCAGATGTATCTGTTTGGACAATGAATTGCTTGGAGTAGTCAGGACTTTGCAGACTGGGAGCAGTGCTCATGGCCTGCTTGAGATCATCTAATGCCTTCTGACAGCTAATTGTCCACTGAACCTTCTTGGGCATTCTTTTTGATGTGAGATCATTAAAGGGAGTCACTATAGACCCATATCTTTTAACAAATCTCCTGTAATACCCAGTCAGGCCCAAGAAAGATCTGACCTGAGTCTGGGTAGTTGGAGCAACCCAGTCCGTGATGGTCTGGATTTTGATCTGTAATGGTTGAACCTGGCCTGCACCCACAAGGTGGCTCAGGTACATAACCTTGCTCTGCCCTATCTGGCACTGAGTAGCCTTGATAGTGAGGCCTGCCTTCTGCAGAGCCTCCAAAACATTCTTCACCTGGACCTCCCAGGTGGAGCTAAAGACAGCTATATCATCAAGATATGATGCACTATAGGCTTTGTTAGACCTGGTACCATTGGCGTGAGTCTCCCTTCCATTTTTCACTGATTGCCTCCTCTGTTTTTGATATGCGTTGCTGGTTTAGATGCTTTGGGCACTGTGCCACTGCTATTCAGTGCCACAGTGCAAGTGCTCCCTATTGTAAATTGATGTATGGATTAGTGACTCCATGATTGGATTATTTGATTTACTTGTCAGACCCTAGTATAGTGCACCATGGGTGCCCAGGGCCTGTAAATCAAATGCTGCTGGTGGGCTTGCAGCACTGGTTGTGCCACCCACAGAAGCAGCTTGTAAAGTGTAGCTCAGGCCTGCCATTGCAGAGCCTGTGTGCAGTCTGAGACTGCCATATCGACTTGGCAAGTGCACCCACTTGCCAGTCCCTAAACCTTCCCTTTTCTACATATCAGTCACCCCTAAGGTAGGCCCAAGGGCAGGGTGCATTGTATGTAAAAGGTAGGACATGCCCTGATGTGTGTAGCATGTCCTGATAGTGAATTGCAGCCAATTTCGTTTTTCACTATTGCAAGGCTACCTGTCCCCATAGGCCAGAATGGGCAGCTTGATTATAACATCTTATAATCCTAACTGACCCAGGGAACATGGTAGAAATTGGAGTTTAGTATGCCTGAACTCAGAATGATAAAATACATCTTTTAGTGAAGTTGGTTTTAACATTCTGTGTTTGAAAATACCACTTTTAGAAAGTAGGTATTTTCTTGCCTAACCATCCAGCCTGCCTCTGCTAGCTTGTGTATTGTATGTCTGGTTTTGTGAGTGACAGGGGCTGGGGGGCTCCAGGAGACAGGGTGAGTCAGCACTAGGCTGAATAGACCTATCTGCATGAGGAGTGGTGGGAGGAGTGGCACCTGGGCCTGAATAGGGCTGTGCCTGCCTTCCACAATGCTGGCTCCACCTCCTGTGGTGTGTCTGATGACCCTGGCCCACACTGACAAAGGAAGAAGTTGTGCACTGGCAGAATGCACCCAGAACTGGTTTGGACTAGGTACAGGACCCTCTGCCTTCAGAGGACAAAGGATTTACTGGTATAAATATTGGCTCCCAGACCCCAAGACTTTAGATCACTTCTGGAACAACAAGACGAACCTTTGCCAAGGAGAAGAACCAAGGAAGCTGCAGGAGTTTGGACTGCCCCTCTGCCAGTGTGCTGTTTGCTCGGTTGGCCTGCAGTGGTCTTCATTGCCAAGGAAAGGAGAAGGAACTTTCAAAGAACTTTCATCATCTTGCAGAATATTTCTCCAAGGGCTTGAACTAGAGCTTGCCTCCTGCTGAAGTCTCAGGGCTACAAGACTTCACCACCAGCTCCCTCCTGAATTCCCTTGCTGGGGATTCTGTCTGCAGAAGTCTGCGTGTCGCTGGGAGCTGGAAGCGCGACTCAACGAGAAGAAGCGTGTCGCTGTCGCAGCTGTTGCCGTTGCATCGCCGGAGAAGTGTGTCGCCGCCGCAGAGGCTGCCGCCGCATCACCAGAGAAGCGTGTCTTCGTCACAGCTGCCTGCCTTCGCATCACCGGAGAAGCGTGTCTTTGTCGCAACTGCCTGCCGTCGCATCACGGGGGAAGCTTGTCGCCACCGCAAGGGTCGCCGTCGCATCACCGGAGAAGCGTGTCGCCGTCGCAGCTGCCTGCCTTCGCATCACCGGAGAGGCGTGTCGCAGGACCTGTCGTGGCTCCAAAGGTACAGAGTTCGCTGCTCGGCCGTCGGGCATGCACGCATCATCTTCACGTCGTCGCATCGCATCAAGGGCACACTATCATCGCATCGCACCGGATCGTCGCATCGCATCGAGGCGCCTGCTCGCCGCATCGCCCTTTCTGCGGACCCTTTGTTTTGTGTTACGCATCCAAGGTACTTTTGTGAGAAACGTGTCGCATTTATCATCATCTTGAACTAAGTTACTTCTACCATCTTTAAGTCTATTTTGAGTACAGTATTGTGGATTTTTGTCGTTTGTGGTCTTGTGTTAAGTCTATATAAAGAATACTTATTTTTATAAAACCTGTGTGGTGTTCATCCATAGTGTTTTCACTGTATGACTGTATGTGTTCATAAATGCTTAACACACTGCCTCTGAGATAAGCCTGTCTGCTCGTGCCAAGCTACCAAGGGGGTGAGCAGGGGTTATCCAGGAGTGTAATCCCCTTTCCCTGACTTAGAAGCAAAGGTCCCTATTTGGTCAAAGGTACCTACCAACTAGAGATACCCAGTTCTAACATTGGTGGTCAGCGGTGAGGATTCTGGACTTGCATTTGTGACTCATATACAGTAATTGGTGTACACTACTAGTGAATGCAGACCAAACGCAACCACATACTTTTTTGGTAAAATAAATTTCTCCTTGGACTTTTATTTTTTCTGAGAACTGCCAATTCTTACTACCATGAGCCGACCAGCATCTGTTGCATCTATGGATCTAGATTTTGAGGAAGAGAGGTTGGAAACCTACAATGTGAAACAGCTAAAGCGCTTTTGCAAAAAATTTAAAGTTGCTACCCAAGGCATTGCCAAAAAGGATGAATACCAAAAGGCGCTGAGGGCCTGGGTGGAAGCAATAAATACCCCTGAACTGGTGGTGGAGCCAGTTGGGGATGCAGAGGGGCAGCTGAATATACCATTGATTCCAGCCAGGGAAGGGGTACCGTCCCCGCCTGGCAGTAGCGTCTCTTCCAAAGGCCTGTCCCCAGGAGAGCTGGAAGACAGGGAAAGAGACAGGGTGCACAAGCTGGAGATGGCCAGGCTCAAGATGGAGGGTCAGAGGGACCTAGAGAATAGCAGGTTGTCCTTGGAGAGAGAGAGAATGAGGTTGGAACAGGAGAGAATGTTGAGGGAGTTAGAGCTCAAAGCAAAAGGCTTAGAAATCAATCCCTCTGGTGGCAGCGCACCATCTGTGCCTGCAGAAAGCAGAGTCCATATCCCCAAGGATGTCATAAAGGAATTCCACAGACAGGAAGATATTGGGCAGTGGTTTGCAGCCTATGAGATAGCAATGTTGGCCCACCGGGTCCCTGAGAAGGATTGGGGAGCGGCGTTGTGGGGCCGCTTTTTGAGTGATGGGAGGGATACATTGTTAGACCTACCCAGTGAGAATAGGATGCCTTATGCCCACATGAAGGAAGCCCTGATGACAAGGTATGGTTTGACCCCAGAACTCTATAGACAGAGGTTCAGGAATTGTAAGAGGCTGGTGGCAACTACCTGGGTGGAGTATCAGTCTTTCTTTTGCAGAGATGTGGATGGTTGGGTGAAGGGTAGCAAAGTGGATACTTTTGAAGCGCTCTATGATTTGTTTGCATGGGAGCACTTGTCTGCTAATTGTTTTCCAGAGCTACGCCAGCACTTTATTGATAGCAAGTTAACTAACCATAGGATAGGAAACTTGCTGAGGAGGCGGACCGCTGGGTAAGCACCCGGGTCCACAAGGGTCACGTGGGAGACTTCGCCAAAGGTGGGCAGGGTCCCCAGCAGAAGAGTGGGGGGGACAAGGGTAAACAGAGGGAGTTCCAGAAAGGGCCCCAAAGTAATTCCCAAGGGAGCCAAGGGAAGGGTTCCCAGCCTCCCCCTGAGAAAAAGCAAGAGGCCCCGACAGGTAAACCTGTTCACAGGGGCCCCTCTAAGTGCTTCACGTGTGGTCAAGTGGGCCACCGTTGGTATGATGCACAATGTCCCCTAAGGGACTCCCAAGCACCACCACGTGCACCACCCCATCAGATGGTGAGTGTAGCCCTGGGGGGGAGGAGATGGGTGCCCAAGGTGGGTGGGGTCCCGCAGAAATGTCCCTTGTCTCGCTAGGAGACTTTGAGATGGTCCCTGAGACCCAGCTGCCTGATAACATTAAGAAGTACAGGCAGTGGGTGACCATCAATGGCCATAGGGTGGAAGCTCTCAGAGACACTGGGGCTAGTGTGACAGCTGTCAATTGCCGGCTGGTGTCCAGAGAGCAGGTTATCCCCCATGCATTCTTCCCTGTAGTTGCCGCGGACAACTCGCAGAGCCAGTGTGAGGTAGCTCAAGTTCCCTTTGAGTGGGGGGGGGTCTCAGGTACTCTTCAAGTAGCTGTGAGGCCAGCCATGCCTGTTGATTGTCTGTTGGGCAATGATTTAGAGAACTCCCCTTGGGATAAGGTGGAGAGAAGGTCTCATTTGGAGATGTTGGGTCTGCCTGAGTGGGCGTGTGTGACCACTCGGTCTATGGCAGCCAGTAAGGGTGTTGAAGAGGTTCTGGAGCCTGAAAATATGGCCCAGACCCCTGCCTTAAAGAGAAGAGGTAGGGGGCGTGAGAAACCGGCCCCCATAGTTCCCACGGTTCAGGAGGAGGCAGACCTTGAGGGGGATGCCCTGGAACCTACAGGGGAACAAGTGGCCAAACTGGGGGACCTGCCTGAGCTGACCCATTGGCAGCACGAAGGAGGCCCCTCCAGGGAGGAATTTTGTGAGGAGCAGCAGAAGTGCCCTTCTCTTGTGGGTTTGCGGCAACAGGCCACAAACCAGGCAGCAGGTGATCAGTCTGGATCACACTGGATCTACTGGGAGAATGACCTCCTGTACAGCGAGCCTAAGGTTGCTGAGCCTGGGTCAGCCCGTGTGCTGGTGTTACCCCAGCGCTTCAGAGCCTTTCTACTGGGTTTGGCTCATGATGTGCCTTTAGCTGGACATCTGGGGCAGGACAAGACCTTTGAAAGACTTGCCACCCACTTTTATTGGCCCCAGATACGCAAGAGTTCAGATACTCATTGTAGGACTTGTCAAACTTGCCAGGCAAGTGGGAAAAGTGGAAGGAAGCGCAAGGCTCCTCTCCAACCTTTCCCTGTAGTCAGTACCCCCTTTGAACGGGTAGGCATTGACATTGTGGGGCCTCTGGACCCCAAGACAGCCATGGGCAACAGGTTTATCCTGGTCTTGGTGGACCATACTACCCGGTACCCGGAAGCCATCCCGCTCAGGACAGTGACGGCCCCCGTGGTGGGACGTGCACTGATGGGGATTTTCTCCCGTGTGGGGTTCCCCAGAGAGGTGGTGTCAGACCGTGGTACAAACTTCATATCTAACTATATGAAGTCCCTGTGGCAGGAGTGCAGTGTTACCTATAAGTTCACCACTCCTTACCACCCCCAAGGTAATGGGCTGGTTGAGAGATTCAACCGGACCCTTAAAGGCATGATCATGGGTCTTGAGGAACCTATGAGGCGTAAGTGGGACGTCCTCTTGCCATGCCTGCTTTTTGCTTACCGTGAGGTGCCACAGAAGTCCTTAGGGTTCAGTCCCTTTGAACTGCTGTATGGTCACCCGGTAAGAGGACCTTTGAGTCTGGTCAAGGAAGGCTGGGAGCAATCTCCCAGGAAACCTCCCCAGGATGTATACAGTTACATGCTGGCCTTCAGGAACCAGAGTAGGCGATTCAGACAACTCGCTCAGGCAAATCTGGAAGCCAGCCAGGAGGAAATGAAGCAGTGGTACGATCAGAATTACACTCTGATTGAGCTTCAACCTGGACAGAAAGTTTGGGTCATGGCCCCTGTAGAGCCCTGTGCGCTCCAGGACAGGTGGACCGGACCATTTGAGGTGGTGGAGCGCAAGAGTGATGTCACCTACCTGGTGAACTTGCGGTCTCCTAGTAACCCTTCGCGGGTCCTGCATGTTAACCGCCTGAAGCCCCACTTAGAAAGGTCCGAAGTGGGCATGCTCCTAGCGACAGATGATGGAATGGAGGGGGAGACCGAGCCTCTTCCTGACCTCCTGTCTGCAACAGAGCAAGATGGGTCAGTGGATGGTGTCAGCCTCTCTGCCACACTGACCCCTGAACAGCAGCAAGATTGTCGCCAATTGTTGGGACAATGCTCTGATTTATTCTCCCTGGTTCCTGGTGTCACTGAGCGGAGCGTCCATGACGTGGATACTGGGGACAGTCCTCCTGTGAAGCACAAGGCTTACAGAGTGACTGACAGGGTCAGAGCTCACATCAAGGAGGAGGTCTCCAAGATGTTTGCCTTAGGGGTGATTAAGTCCTCTCACAGCCCTTGGGCCAGCCCAGTGGTCTTGGTCCCAAAAGCTGCCGCGCCTGGTGCCACACCCGAACTCTGGTTCTGTGTGGACTACCGAGGACTCAATTCAATCACCAGGACTGACACGCACCCCATCCCCAGAGCTGATGAGCTCATTGATCGGTTGGGGGCTGCCCGGTACCTCAGCACGTTTGATTTAACGTCTGGGTACTGGCAGATCGCCTTAACTGATGGGGCCAAAGAGAGGTCAGCATTCTCCACACCAGATGGGCACTACCAATTCCGGGTTATGCCCTTTGGGATGAAGAATGACCCTGCCACCTTTCAGAGGTTGGTCAACCAGGTGTTGGCTGGACTGGAGGATTTCAGTGCCGCCTACCTGGATGACATTGCAGTGTTCAGCGCCAGTTGGGAAGAACATCTGCGCCAACTCTGGGAAGTGTTGATGGCACTGCGAAAGGCAGGCCTCACGATCAAGGCGAGTAAGTGCCAGATCGGGCAGGGTTCTGTGGTGTACTTGGAGCACCAGGTAGGGAGCGGCCTGGTGGCGCCCGTACAACCCAAGATTGATACCATCCTGGCATGGGAACCCCCCAAGACCCAGACACAGGTGAGAGCCTTTTTAGGACTCACAGGGTACTACAGGAGGTGTGTCAAGGGGTATGGCAACATTGCTGCACCCTTGACTGAGCTGACTTCCAGGAAGCAGCCCAAGAAAGTGAACTGGACTGACACCTGTCAGAAGGCTTTTGACACCCTGAAGACTGCCATGTGCACAGCACCCGTGCTTCAGGCGCCCAACTTCTCAAAGGAATTCATTGTCCAAACAGACGCTTCAGAGCATGGTGTGGGGGCTGTTCTATCACAGATTAATGAGGAGGGCCTAGACCAACCTGTAGCCTTCATCAGTAGGAGGTTACTTCCACGGGAACAGAGGTGGAGTGCAATTGAGCGTGAGGCATTTGCTGTGGTCTGGGCATTGAAGAAGTTGAGACCATACCTGTTTGGGACTCACTTCCGGGTTCAGACAGACCACAGGACCCTCAGATGGTTGATGCAGATGAGGGGTGAGAATCCGAAGCTGTTGAGGTGGTCCAGTTCCCTACAGGGGATGGACTTCACGGTGGAACACCGCCCTGGTACAGAACACGCCAATGCTGATGGTCTGTCCAGATTTTTCCGCCTTAGTGAAGAGAACTCCCAAGGGGTTGGGTAGTCCTCCCCATATTTCAGCTGGAGGGGACACGTGTTAGACCTGGTACCATTGGCGTGAGTCTCCCTTCCATTTTTCACTGATTACCTCCTCTGTTTTTGATATGCGTTGCTGGTTTAGATGCTTTGGGCACTGTGCCACTGCTATTCAGTGCCACAGTGCAAGTGCTCCCTATTGTAAATTGATGTATGGATTACATGATTGGATTATTTGATTTACTTGTCAGACCCTAGTATAGTGCACCATGGGTGCCCAGGGCCTGTAAATCAAATGCTGCTGGTGGGCTTGCAGCACTGGTTGTGCCACCCACAGAAGCAGCTTGTAAAGTGTAGCTCAGGCCTGCCATTGCAGAGCCTGTGTGCAGTCTGAGACTGCCATGTCGACTTGGCAAGTGCACCCACTTGCCAGTCCCTAAACCTTCCCTTTTCTACATATCAGTCACCCCTAAGGTAGGCCCAAGGGCAGGGTGCATTGTATGTAAAAGGTAGGACATGCCCTGATGTGTGTAGCATGTCCTGATAGTGAATTGCAGCCAATTTCGTTTTTCAATATTGCAAGGCTACCTGTCCCCATAGGCCAGAATGGGCAGCTTGATTATAACATCTTATAATCCTAACTGACCCAGGGAACATGGTAGAAATTGGAGTTTAGTATGCCTGAACTCAGAATGATAAAATACATCTTTTAGTGAAGTTGGTTTTAACATTCTGTGTTTGAAAATACCACTTTTAGAAAGTAGGTATTTTCTTGCCTAACCATCCAGCCTGCCTCTGCTTTCTTGTGTATTGTATGTCTGGTTTTGTGAGTGACAGGGGCTGGGGGGCTCCAGGAGACAGGGTGAGTCAGCACTAGGCTGAATAGACCTATCTGCATGAGGAGTGGTGGGAGGAGTGGCACCTGGGCCTGAATAGGGCTGTGCCTCCCTTCCACAATGCTGGCTCCACCTCCTGTGGTGTGTCTGATGACCCTGGCCCACACTGACAAAGGAAGAAGTTGTGCACTGGCAGAATGCACCCAGAACTGGTTTGGACTAGGTACAGGACCCTCTGACTTCAGAGGACAAAGGATTTACTGGTATAAATATTGGGGCCCAGACCCCAAGACTTTAGATCACTTCTGGAACAACAAGACAAATCTTTGCCAAGGAGAAGAACCAAGGAAGCTGCAGGAGTTTGGACTGCCCCTCTGCCAGTGTGCTGTTTGCTCGGTTGGCCTGCAGTGGTCTTCATTGCCAAGGAAAGGAGAAGGAACTTTCAAAGAACTTTCATCATCTTGCAGAATATTTCTCCAAGGGCTTGAACTAGAGCTTGCCTCCTGCTGAAGTCTCAGGGCTACAAGACTTCACCACCAGCTCCCTCCTGAATTCCCTTGCTGGGGATTCTGTCTGCAGAAGCCTGCGTGTCGCTGGGAGCTTGTCACACTGATCGGTCCTCAGGATCAGTTTGTTGCTCAGAGGGGTCCACCTCTTGATATCCCCAAGCCTTAGTAGCCGTAATGGCACAGGTCAGTGGGAGGATCAAGCGAGGGAAGGATAGGATGGGAACAGCAGGGAGGGAGACCTGAAATGATAAGAACAATATATAAGCACAGAAGTTCACTCCTACTGTATATAACCTTAAGAAACAATGGCTACTAGTGCAATCTCTATGCCTGTAAACAAAAAGAATGACACCCGTAGATTAAGACACTCCTACCATAAGTCGTTGATGTAAAAGCATCCATTTCTTTGTTTTGGCTGTAGTGTGGGAAACATAGAAGAAAACATTCATAGGGCGAAAAAACACACCATTCATAGAACAACAGCACAGAGTTGTATTACCCCAAAATACATTTGAATAGGTTTCTATCAGCAACCTACCCTTTCTAGACTCCACTGTGCCTCACAGGGATAGAGCGTAGTCCTTTACCACTCCTTGTTACCCCTGTTGAAAATAGAGCCAGAAGAACACAAAACATAAATCTTCACTCCGAGATAGATATCATATTTAGGCATATAATATTGTTACTTGTATCTCAATCCATATCATGGTTCAGTTTGCCATGACCTCCAAATGTTTAACGTATAACAAACAAGGCATCAGAGATGAAAAACACCATGCATGAAGTTAAACAACGTGACTTAAGCCCAGTCACCGCTGTTTCAATAATCAGGGCTAAAATCCAATGACCGCTCCGGTCTGAATACCAGGTGCACGGCGTGAATTGAGGAGAGTCACCGGCCGTGTGAATATTGCCGGTAGCTTACTCTGGCAGGCACACTATAGGATGGATGCAGTCATTGCTGGGAGCCAACCAGGGCCGAAACATAACGTGAGGCTGAATGCAGGCAAACTATCCCACTCCGCACGAGCGCAGCGGTGCTCACCAACGGAGGACGGGACCTGCTGTAAATACCCAAGTTTGAGGGAGAATCGGTGCAAAACACCCTTACCGGACCTCACTGGATTCTCGGGATGCCAACACCACCTCCAGATACAAAGAATTTCCGACGCCTAGCCTCGCTGCATCTCTGCCTTTATGGGAGTCCCCGCAACGTGACGTGCGCGCCTGGCCTCATGGGAACTGTAGTTCTGTGCGCGGCCGGCATTCCTGACTCAGCTGATCGAAGATTAGGCTGCCGCAGCGCGCCCAATGCAACGCGCGTGTAACAGTATATTCCCTCGCTAACGAGAGCACGCAAGGGGGCCGAGTTTTTGTGGGGTTTTTCTGTGAAAGGAAGCTACCAATCTGGCCGCATGGACCTCAGATGCCGGTTCCCATGAATCCTCCTCAGAACTGTACCCCTTCCAGGCCACCAGGTACCAGAGCTTACGGCCGCGGAGCTTGGAATCCAGTATACCCCGCACCTCATATTCCGGGATGTCATTGACCAATAGAGGCGGAGGCCGCTTACTTGCGGGAGTGTAGGCAGGTTTAAGCAGAGAAACATGAAAAACGGGATGGATACGTAGATGTGACGGCAGTTCCAGTTTCATAGCCACTGGACTGATGCATTTACTGATCTTGTAGGGTCCAATATACCTGGGGCTAAACACATTGTGTTTTTTGAAACGTATATTTCTGGTTGATAACCAAACAATATCCCCTTTGTGGTATAACGGTCCAGGTCTTCTGTGTTTGTCTGCTGCAGCTTTATATCTGCATTTTGTAGCCTTCAGGTATTCTTGCGTATTGGCCAACGTATCTCTGATATGGGCCACCCTCTTAGACACTTCGGGTAAGTTGGCGTTTTCTGTGGGATGGATGAAGGGAAGAAACCTGGGATGGCGTCCATAGATACAATAAAATGGGGAAATACGAGTAGAATTGTGTGTGACGTTGTTATAGGCCATTTCTGTTAGCCAAAGATAATCCACCCACTCCTCAGTGCAATTGTCCACATAACAGCGCAAGTACTGTTTGAGCGTTTGGTTGAGGCGCTCTGTTTGCCCATCTGTTTGAGGGTGGTAACTTGTAGACAGGGCCGTTGTTATATGGAGCGATGAACACCACACTCTCCAGAACTGGGCCGTGAACTGAGAACCCCTGTCTGTTACAATGATTCTTGGTAAACTGTGCAAGCGTACCACATGCCTCATCAATATATGAGCTAACTGGCCTGCTGAAGGAATCGTCCTGCATGCCACGAAGTGTCCCATTTTCGTTAAATAATCCACTACGACTAGAATTACCGTGCATCCTTTATCCACTGACAACCCCACAATAAAGTCCAATGATATGTTTTCCCATGGACTGCTAGGAGTAGGGAGAGGTTGCAGCAGACCTTGTGGGCGTAGGTGATCTGATTTCATCTTTGCACATGTTTCACAAGTTTTTATCCAGCATTTAATGTCTATCCTGAGAGACGGCCACCAGAACTGTCTGTTGATAAGTTCCATGGTTTTTTATACCCCGTGATGTCCTACACTGGGTGATTCATGACACCAAAGGTATACTTGTTTCCTGAGTTTCTCAGTAGGTACCAACAGGCGGTCCCGGTTCATTGGGAAACCATTCCTGATTTGCCATTCCGTATGGCTTTTCAACCAGGCCCTCCAGGAAAACGTGTTGACTCCTTTGAGTACGTCCTTGAGGAAGGTATCTGGCTGTATCACACACAGAACTTTCTTAGGATCAATGATGGAACGCTCCGGTTCTGTATCCATGTCCTTGGAAGACGACTGTCTGGTGAGGGCATCTGCTTTTCGGTTCTCCGAACCTGGCCTGTAAGTGATGATGAAGTGATATTCTGAAAAGAATAGCATCCATCTGAGCTGGCGAGGTGTAAGATGTCGAGCTGCAGTCATGAATTGTAGATTTCGGTGGTCGGTATAAACCGTGACCACATGCTGAGCGCCCTTCAAAAAATGTCTCCACTCCATGAAGGCATTTTTTATGGCCAAAAGCTCTTTTTCTGATATGTTGTAATTCCTTTCTGCGTCGTTCAGCTTTCTCGTCATGTATGCCACAGGATGCAGTTGTCCCGTGGAGGAATGCCTTTGGGATAACACCGCCCCTAATGCCACATCAGATGCATCTGCCTCAACGATATATGGTTTCTCTGGGTCAGGGTGAGTCAAGATTGGAGCGGTGACAAAAGCTGTTTTCAAAGCCAAGGCGTCTTGGGCCTCTTTGTTCCATGCAAACTTCTGTGTTTTTCTCAGCAGTTGTGTTATGGGTGCCACCAACTTGGAGAACTGGTTTATGAAGCGACGGTAGAAGTTCGCGAACCCAATAAAACATTGCACATCACGAACGTTCTGGGGAGTAGGCCAATCTTTAACCGCTGCGATCTTTCTTTCGGCCATTTCCTGTCCGTATGGAGTGAGCATGACGCCGAGAAATTCCACTGTACTCACGTGGAATTCGCACTTGCTCAGCTTGCAGAACAAGTGGTGTTTTTGCAGGATCTGTAATACGGTTTTCACATGTCCAATGTGTGTGTTCCCGTCTTCTGAGTAGATGAGAATATCGTCGATGTATACCACCACATAGTGGTCCAAGATCTCACGTAACACATCGTTTAGAAAATATTGAAATGCCGCCGGTGCGTTGCATAACCCGAAAGGCATCACCAAATATTCGTATAGTCCATAACGGGTCTTGAACGCGGTCTTCCATTCATCGCCACTCCTCATGCGAACCAAATGATAGGCGCCCTTGAGGTCCAACTTGGTGTAGACCTTAGCCTTTTTTACTTGTTCAAGTAGCACCGGAATCAGAGGCAAGGGGTAGCGGTTCTTCACGGTGATGGCATTCAGCGCTCTGAAGTCGATGCAGGCGTGTAACTCGCCATTAGCCTTGGGTATGAAGAAAAGCGGGGAAGCCGCAGGCGACTTTGAAGGACGGATGAATCCCAATCCCAAGTACTTATCCAAGTAGGCCCTGAGATGGAGATTCTCAGGCTCAGTCAAGGCATCCTCCCGCTAGGCACTATTGCCCCAGGAACAAGGGGGCATATTAGCAAGGGCCATATCGCCGCTTTAGCGGCACTTTTTGCCGCCTAAAGCGGCGATATTTTTATCACCCTATCAGCAAGCTGTCGCTAACAGGCGTTAGCGACAGCTTTCTGGCGATAGCGGCCCATTTTCCCATCGCCTTGCATGCCAGCGATAAATATCGCTAATGACATGCAAGGTAGGCGTTCCCAACTGAAAGCGACTGAAAACAGTCGCTAACACAACTTCTCCCTATTAGCAACGCAGGCGAAGCGATAAAAAAATTTGCGCTAAGCGCGAATATCGCTAGAATTTAACACCTGCTAAAAACATGACTTACCTGTTTGTAGAATAGGAGGTGGATTGTCAGCCTAAGTCCACCATGGCGTTAATGCGTGAATATTGCTGGTTTTCCAGCGATATTCACGCATTTCGCCGCTATCGCTGGATATTTTATCGCTTTGGAGATAAACCTTGCTAATAGCATGTTATCTCCGCGATAATATCCAGCGATAGGCGGCGTTAAGAAAACGCGCGCTAAGCGCGGTTAGCGATATTTTTCGCCTGTTGTTGCTAATATGCCCCTAGGTCTATTTGACAATCGTACTGTCTATGGGGTGGTAGTTCTTCCGCCTGGACCTCGTTAAACACCTCTGTGTATGCCTGATATACTGAGGGTAGTTGAATATCTTTTTCGGCCGCAGTGGCTATAGTCATACCTGATGCTAGAGCTGGCGCAGGTCCTTCTGGCTCACACAGGCAATGTTCCCTACAATAGGGAGAATTCATTTGCACTGTTCTGGTCCTCCAATTGATTTCCGGGTTGTGTTCTATCAACCACGGTAATCCCAAAATAATCCCATACTGGGGAGCTTGGATCATGTTGAATGTTAAGTGTTCCCGGTGAGAGGTTCCATATTGGACCATTATTTCTCCTGAGTTGTATCCTATGGGTCCTGTGTCTAGTTTTCTTCCGTCTACTGCATAGACCTCCTCTAGACTGTCTTTTGGCACCAGAGTAATACCTCTGCGTTTTGCTTCCCCCATATCCATGAAGACGCCCGTGGCTCCAGAATCGATCATGGCTGAAGCTCGTGTCCATTCCGACTGTACTAGTAGCAACAAGGTAATAAACAAATGTCCCTTCGCTGATGGGTTGTCGTTACTTAAGGAAGGGAGATATGTCTGACCCCAAGAAACCCCTTCGTCTTTTCTTGAGTCTATTAGTTTTCCTGTGCCTTATCCACGGCGGCAGTCGCAATTCTACTGTTACGGAATCGGTTGCTCTTGGGCTTTACAGGGCAATCCTTCACGTAATGGCCTTTTTTGCCACAATATAAACAAAGGCCCTGTTTACGTCTTACGTCTTTTTCTGCCTGTGTTAACGCTGCACGTATAGTTCCTATATCCATAGGCTCTGATGCTTGGGTGCCTTTGTGTTTCAGTGTTTCTTTGTCGTTCAAACAGTGGAATGGTTCTTTCTTTCCTCTTATGGTCCACTTTACGCTCGCTGAGTCTATGGTCTAAACGCAGCACAAGACTAATCAGATCCTCACATGTAGTAGGCTGGGGGTCGATCTGAGCGATTACGTCCTTCAGCTCCTCCCTTAACCCCTGATGGAATAGCGCAGCTTGTTTAGCCTCAGGCCAATTTGTTTCTGCCACTAACCTCCTAAAGGCGTTCAGATACACCACCAGCTCTTTATTACCCTGTCTCAACTCCAATAGTTCCCTATCAGCTGTGAATGACTCCGAACGCCTATCAAATACCTTCAAAAATTCGGTTCTGAATTCGTCCCTATCGTATAGGAGGGGATCATCTTTGTTTACCAACGGCACTGCCCATTGTGCCGCATCGCCGGCTAAATACGAGATAAGAAAGGCTACCCTCGCTTGATTAGTGGGGAAGGATTTCTGTTTGCAAGAGAAGTGGAGCATAACCTGTGTTAAGAACACTTGGACCTTGCCCGACTCCCCATGAAACCTTTCTGGGGTTGCTAATGGTATGGATTCCGGCAGTTCAACAATGACAGCATTGGTGGGTGCTGCTGCCTGTCCCCCTATGTTAAAAGGGTTTTGTTGCATCCCTTCTACCCTGGCCTTGAGATCTGCAGTTTCCTGACGTGATGCTGCTAGCTCCACCTGCACATTGGCAAGAACAGCTAGAACATCATCAAGAGTGGCCATTCTGCACAAACCGACCGGGAGGACTAAATTCGTGGGTCGGAAATTCTGTCACACTGATTGGTCCTCAGGATCGGTTTGTTGCTCAGAGGGGTCCACCTCTTGATATCCCCAAGCCTTAGTAGCCGTAATGGCACAGCTCAGTGGGAGGATCAAGCGAGGGAAGGGTAGGATGGGAACAGCAGGGAGGGAGACCTGAAATGATAAGAACAATATATAAGCACAGAAGTTCACTCCTACTGTATATAACCTTAAGAAACAATGGCTACTAGTGCAATCTCTATACCTGTAAACAAAAAGAATGACACCCGTAGATTAAGACACTTCTACCATAAGTCGTTGATGTAAAAGCATCCATTTCTTTGTTTTGGCTGTAGTGTGGGAAACATAGAAGAAAACATTCATAGGGTGAAAAAACACACCATTCATAGAACAACAGCGCAGAGTTGTATTACCCCAAAATACATTTGAATAGGTTTCTATCAGCAACCTACCCTTTCTAGACTCCACTATGCCTCACAGGGATAGAGCGTAGTCCTTTACCACTCCTTGTTACCCCTGTTGAAAATAGAGCCAGAAGAACACAAAACATAAATCTTCACTCCGAGATAGATATCATATTTAGGCATATAATATTGTTACTTGTATCTCAATCCATATCATGGTTCAGTTTGCCATGACCTCCAAATGTTTAACGTATAACAAACAAGGCATCAGAGATGAAAAACACCAAGCGTGAAGTTAAACAACGTGACTTAAGCCCAGTCACCACTGTTTCAATAATCAGGGCTAAAATCCAATGACCGCTCCGGTCTGAATACCAGGTGCACGGCGTGAATTGAGGAGAGCCACCGCCGTGTGAATATTGCCGGTAGCTTACTCTGGCAGGCACACTATAGGATGGATGCAGTCATTGCTGGAAGCCAACCAGGGCCGAAACATAACTTGAGGCTGAATGCAGGCAAACTACCCTCCTCCGCACGACCGCAGCGGCGCTCACCAACGGAGGACGGGACCTGCTGGAAATACCCAAGTTTGAGGGAGAATCGGTGCAAAACACCCTTACCAGACCTCACTGGATTCTCGGGACGCCAACACCACCTCCAGATACAAAGATTTTCCAACGCTTAGCCTCGCTGCATCTCCGCCTTTATGGGAGTCCCCGCAACGTGACGTGCGCGCCTGGCCTCATGGGAACGGTAGTTCTGTGCGCGGCCGGCATTCCTGACTCAGCTGATCGAAGATTAGGCTGCCGCAGCGCGCTCAATGCAATGCGCATGTAACAGAGCTGGAAGCGCGACTCAACGAGAAGAAGCGTGTCGCTGTCGCAGCTGTTGCCGTCGCATCGCCGGAGAAGCGTGTCGCCGCTGCAGAGGCTGCCGCCGCATCACCAGAGAAGCGTGTTTTCATCGCAGCTGCCTGCCGTCGCATCACTGGAGAAGCGTGTCTTCGTCGCAACTGCCTGCCGTCGCATCAACGGGGAAGCGTGTCGCCACCGCAAGGGTCGCCGTCACATCACCGGAGAAGCGTGTCGCCGTCGCAGCTGCCTGCCGTCGCATCACCAGAGAGGCGTGTCGCAGGGCCTGTCACGGCTCCAAAGGTACAGAGTTCGCCGCACGGCCGTTGGGCGTGCACGCATCATCTTTACGTCGTCGCATCGCATCAAGGGCACACTCTCATCGCATCGCACCAGATCGTCGCATCGAGGCGCCTGCTCGCCGCATCGCCCTGCCTGCGGACCCTTTGTTTGTTTTGCGTTACGCATCCAAGGTACGTTTGTGAGAAACGTGTCGCATTTATCATCATCTTGAACTAAGTTATTTCTACCATCTTTAAGTCTATTTTGAGTACAGTATTGTGGATTTTTGTCATTTGTGGTCTTGTGTTAAGTCTATATAAAGAATACTTATTTTTATAAAACCTGTGTGGTGTCCATCCATAGTGTTTTCACTGTATTACTGTATGTGTTCACAAATGCTTAACACACTGCCTCTGAGATAAGCCTGTCTGCTCGTGCCAAGCTACCAAGGGGTGAGCAGGGGTTATCCAGGAGTGTAATCCCCTTTCCCTGACTTAGAAGCAAGGGTCCCTATTTGGACAAAGGTACCTACCTCTGCCAACTAGAAACCCCCAGTTCTAACAGGCTTCCAGACCTGTAAGGGCTTTATTCACCAGCCTTTGGAATGTGGCAGGTGCATTCTTCAAACCAAAGGACATCACAATAAATTGATAATGCCCACTAGGGGTTGAAAATGCTGTTTTTGGTTTGGCATCCTCAGCTAGTCTGATTTGCCAATAGCCAGCAGTTAGGTCAAAAGTGCTCAAGAACTTGGCTGAGGCCAAAGTGTCAATAAGCTCATCTGCCGTAGGAATGGGATGAGCATCAGTCCCAGTGACTGCATTGAGTCGTCCCCTGTAGTCAACACAAAACCTCATCTCTCTTTTTCCACCCTGGGTGTTTGGTTTCGGTACCAAGACCACTGGACTAGCCCAAGGGCTATCTGAGGGCTCAATTACTCCCAACTCTAGCATCTTTTGGACCTCAGTCCTGATGCAGTCTCTGACATGGTCAGGCTGCCTGTGAATCTTATTTTTAACAGGTAGACTTTCACCTGTGTCCACTTCATGGGTACACCAGGTGGTCTGACTAGGAGTCAGAGAGAACATGTATCTGTATTGATTGAGGACCTTCCTACAATCAATTTGTTGCTGGTCAGTGAGGCTGCCTGCAAAAGCTACACCATCAACTGAACCATCATCAGGGTTCTGTGGGAGGAGGTCAGGGAGTGGGTCACTCTCTTCCTCCTGTCCCTAATCAGTTGCCATGAGCATGCCCATGTCAGCCCTGTCAATGTATGGCTTGAGCCTGTTCACATGGAGCACCCTGTGGGGGCTCCTGGGAGTACCAAGGTCCACCAGGTAGGTGACCTCTCCCTTCTGGTCAAGAATGGTATCGGGTCCACTCCATTTGTCTTGGAGAGCTGCTGGGGAAACAGGCTCCAACACCCAAACCTTCTGTCCTGGCTGTAAACAGTCAGTACAGTCTTTTGGTCATGCCAAGCTTTTTGCAATTCTTGACTTGCCTCAAGGTTTTTACTTGCCTTCTTCATGTACTCAGCCATCTAGGAGCGGAGACCAAGTACATAGTCCACTTTGTCTTGTTTGGGAGGTTTGAGAGGTAACTCCCATCCCTCCTTCACCAAACACAAGGGACCCCTAACTGGGTGTCCAAACAAAAGTTCAAAAGGGCTGTAGCCAACCCCCTTTTGTGGGACCTCTCTGTAGGCAAAGAGAAGGCAGGGCAACAGGACTTCCCATTTTTGCCTAAGCTTTTCTGGGAGGCCCATGATCATGCCCTTGAGGGTTTTGTTGAACCTTTCAACTAACCCATTGCATTGTGGGTGATAGGGTGTGGTGAACTTGTAGTTCACTCCACACTCTTTCCACATTGCAGTAATGTAACTTGACATGAAGTTGGTTTCTCTGTTAGTTAAGACCTCCTTAGGGAAACCCACTCTGGAAAAAATTCCCAGGAGGGCCCTGGCCACCACAGGAGCTGTGGTGGTTCTAAGGGGTATAGCCTCTGGATACCTAGTGGCATGGTCCACCACCACTAGAATATAATTGTGCCCAGATGCAGTTGGAGGGTTCATGGGACCAATGATATAAATCCCAACCCTCTCAAAGGGACCCCCCACCACAGGTAGTGGTATGAGGGGGGCCTTTTTCAGTACCACCTGACTTACCACTGGCTTGGCAGGTGGTACAGGAGCGACAAATCTCCTTTGTGTCCTCTGACATGTGAGGCCAGTGAAAGTGAGGGACAAGCCTGTCCCTAGTCTTACTTTGGCCTAGGTGTCCTGCTAACGGAATGTCATGTGCTAAGGTCAGTAGGAAGTCCCTAAACTTCAGAGATATGACCAACCTCCTGGTGGCACCAGGCTTGGGGTTTCTACCCTCTGAGTATAGGAGTCCCTCATCCCAAGAGATCTTGTGAGATCCATTGACACTCCCAGCAGTCTCAGCAGCAGCTTGCTGTCTGAGGGGTTCAAGAGAGGGGCAGGTTTGCTGCTCCAAACTCAAGTCTGCCCTGGAAGGGCCCCTTGTCCTAAAGAACTCAACCTGATCAGGTTCCAGTTCCTCTGAGACAGTTCCTTCACAGGGACTGAGATCATCTCCCTCAAGAGATTGATCCTCACACTGAGTCTGGGGGGAAGACACAGCTTACCCCTCCTGCTCCTTCTCTTGGAAGGCCCTTGATCCATTGTTCCCGGATCCAAGGTCCGTTCAGTGTTAGCCAGCTTGGCCTGTGACCTGGTCACAGCAAACACATCTGCATTGATGCCCAGCATTGCTGCATGAGTCCTTAACGCTACCTCAGCCCAAGCTGAAGTTTCCACATCATTGCCCAACAAACACTCCACTGGAAGGTCTGAGCTAAAAACAACTTTCTTAGGGCCAGTTACCCCTCCCCAGCTGAAATTAACAACTGCCAAGGAATGATCAGTCCTGACATTGTTAGCATTGGTCACTTGGTACAGTTCTCCAAGTATGATTTGGTCAGGGCCCACCAGATTCTCTGCCACCATAGTGACACTTGCACCCGTGTACCTGTATGCCACAGCCTCCTTACCATTGATCAAAGGCTGTTGTCTGTATTTGCCCAGGTTACTGGGACTGACAAATAAGGTGACAAGATCCATGCCACCATCACAGACTAGCACAGCCTGAGCTGGAGGTCTGACTTGCCATAACCCATCTCAGAGCCCAAGGTTAACCCTACTAATCCCTTGTTCCCTGTACCACCACCTGTACTTGTGCTAGGGGGCGCAGTTGCCTTAGGGGCAGTGGTGGTAGGAGGATTTTCCTTGGCTTTTGAACAATCTACATCTTTTGTCCAATGGTTCTTTACCTTACACAAGTGACACCAAGGTTTCTTTTTGCCTTTCCCTTTGTTGGATTGTGACTACCCCCCAGATGCAGGTTTTTGGGGCCCTGATGAAGACTTTTGATCTTTACCCTTGTCCCCACTCTTATCTAGAGTTTTAGCATCTTGCTTCTTTTGGTCACCACCGTTGTTCGGATTTTTCTGCTTCACTCTGGTTCTGACCCACTTTTCTGCCTTCTTTCCCAATTCTTGGGGAGATCTCAGATCAGAGTCAACCAGGTATTGATGCAACAACTGATTTTGGCAATTATTAAGGATCTGCTCCCTCATAATCAAATTGTACAATCCCTTAAAATCATTCATTTTGCTGCCAAGCAACCAGCCTTCCAGAGCCTTAATGGCACTATCCACAAAGTCTACCCAATCCTGATTCTGTGTCTTCTGGGTGTCTCTGAACTTAATCCTGTACTGTTCAGTGGTTAAGCCAAACCCATCAATGAGAACACTCTTTAAGATTGAGTAGTTGTCAGCATCCTCTTCTCTAACAGTGAGGAGCTTATCTCTACCTTTGGCAGCAAAGGAGACCACAAGATAGCTGCCCACTGCTCTTGGGGGACCCTCTGTATGTTACAGGCCCTTTCCAAAGTAGTTATCTATTTATGGATGTCATCCCCAACATGGTAGGGAGAGACAATCTTGCTCAGGTTCCTATTATCAAAGGAATGTTCCTTAGTTCTAGGGACACTGTTGCTGCCACCATGGGACTCTAGTCCCAACTGTTTTCTAGCTCTCTGGACTTTAGGGACTCTTTGTCCAGGGCCAATTGCTGTTGCCTGAGCCTAAGCTTAGCTTTCTTAAGTTCCAGAAATTGGTACTCCCATAAGTGTGGTCCCTCTTGCTAGATACCGAGGTCCCTATAGACTGTCCTGAGTGATTAGATTCTGCAGGGGGAGATCTAGATCTCCTTGGTAAACTCTGCACTCTTCCAGGAGGGGTGAAGAGAGGCTCCCCAAAGCCATCTCCCTGACCCTCTTGAAGATGTGAGTTGTCCAGGTGGGAAATATCTTGTTCCTCCTGGCCATGGTTTGAGTCTAGGTCATAAAAGGTGTCACCTCCTGACCTGTCCTCATTCCCTGTCCCACCCACTCTCTCCGGTTCATCTGACCCTGGGGTCTTCCTAAGGTCATCAAGCAGTAACATCTCTATTAGACATTGAGTGTTGGCACTTCTCCCTGTCTTCAGCTTTCTAGAGGCACACAGGGCTTTCAATTCTTGGAATGAAAACTCACTGTACCTAGAGGGCAGAGAGCCACTGGCATCTCCTTTAGTAGACATACTAAGTGCGGTGAGGTGTTGCACCTACCTAACCTAGTGGGAACTAAACTCTCTTGAGGTTGGTGAAAGGGTGTGCTAGACCCTTGGCTTACCCAACCCTAAGTTCAGTAGAACTTACTTATTCTAAGCTAGCGTTATATGTACCTAGTACTTAGTGGTTTTCAGTTAATCAATACAAAGATTTATCTGGTAAAACAGTGCAGGCTTGAATCCCAACCGCTGCACACCAATGTGAGAAGTTGGCCTGGTATATGCTGTCCACTAATTAAGGTGAGCATCCTGTACCAGTCCAAACAACCCTTATGGTGAATTGAGAGGTAAAACATAACCTTAGAAAGCTATCCAAGTGGTAGCTGTGGAGAGCAGCCTTCAGGCTTAGTCTTGAAGGAATGTTAAGCAGCTTGTTTTACCAGAATGCAACCTTATAGTATTGAATAAATGAAAGGAGAACCACACAGTAGTTATAAAAATATTTATTTATTAGTATAACACACTAAAAGTATGACACAGTATCTTCTACACGAAGATACTCCCAAAGCACACAATACTGTAGCACAGAAACAATCGTAAGTAGCACTAATACACAGTGGGCTCCCGGGGGAGACCAAACCATATACTAAAATAGTGGTATAAGAACCACAACTTGGGTCAAGACAGTGTCTAGAGGATGTAGAATGGCTGGGACCCCAAGGAACCACCCAAGATGAGTAAGTAGGGACCCCACGGAGGACGGGTGCGGTGTGGGAACGCGACCGCGTGCGCCGTACAATTCTATGGGAGAGTCGCAGTTGCAGTTTTAAAGTTTAAGGACCCTTCTGAGTGGACTTCGAAGAAACCCTTTGGAACTTAGGAGGTTGGAGAGCCACCCCACATGTGGATACCGTAGTACCAGAGTTAGCTATCAAAAGGAAAGCCGGGTGCATAGGTCTGAAGTGGCGTCGGAAACCGTTGTCGATATCTATGGAGGACTTTGAAGAAGAGCCACTGCTGGGAAGAAGAAAAGTGTCTGTCAGAATCCAAAGGTGGATTCTCGGTGAAGAGTACCTGAAAGCAGAGGGGACAGAGTCTGGGTCACTCAGGAGTGACCAGGGGCTCGGTAGATGAATGCCCACCGATGTCGGGTGCTTCAGGTGCGTTGAGGAGGTTCTTGACTCTGCAGCCACCAGGACCAGGAGACTTTGAGGACAACCAGGAGCTGGATGCAAGCTGTCCCACAAAGGATGTTGAGAACTGAGAGGTCGGTGTCCGGCTGGAGCACCAACAATCCTTGGCAGCGGCAACCCACGACGATGGTCAAGAAAGGTTACAGTTCGGACCAGCAAGGTCCAGGAGACTCACCAAACACAGGGGAGTTGGGCAAGCCTGGAGCAACCAGGGGAGCCCAAGAAAAGCAAAGATGACCCTCAAGAGGACCCACAGGCCGGAGGCACAGGAGTCTCAAGGGGACCTCGAGCAGTTTCACCAAGCAACAGCCCACGGAGCACTCAGTGTGGGGAGGCAAAAGTTCTTTGGTGGAAAAGGTGCCAGAGGTTGGGGATACTTGGAGCTCAGTGCACTTGTTTCGTAAATGCCAACAAGCATATGCACTTGCAAAAGTACGCGGTGCACAGGGGTACGGGTATTGCAGCCCCCACGAGGGATTCTGACCTCAAACTTGGAGAGAGGGCAGCTCGGATCTCGAGGGACTTGGAAACCCATCTCCTGTGTTCTGAACCCTTCGAAGTCCATAAGAGCTCAGGAGCAGCAGACGGTTCAATCGTGATGTGGTGCCTGTGGTTGCAGGGGAGTGGGTCCTACAGCCAGGTAAGCCCTTTTGCACCCATGGGAGAGGGTTGGACAGATTCAGGGGACCCTCCCAGGGGAGGGTCTGGACAGTAGGGAGGTTACTCCTATGTCCTTTGTCCAGTTTCGCGCCAGATCAAGAGCCAACGGCTCCCAGGACTGGTTTGAACTGGACTATGCACAGGGACACCAAATGTGCCCCTCATGCAGACTTTTGGTCGCTGGCAAGCGCACCCACCCAGGCCTAATACACTAAATCCTGTCTAGGAGGTGGTCACACCGCCCTGTAACAGGATGCCTGTTGTTCTGCCTTCCCCTGCTCGAGCTTGGCTCAGCAGCAGGAGGGCAGAAATGTGTCTCTGGTCGGCAGCAACGCTTTTGGGCTGCCCGGGACTAGAAGGCTGGTACCGGGAACACTAGGGACCTCACAAAGCTCGTTTCTGAGGGGTGGAATCATACCCCCCACACTGGTTATATCTTAAGTAAGTGGTGCATGCAGCAACTTACACAGGCTGCAATGTCAGGCCTGTAGATCCATTTTTCATTGCCTTTCATGGTGGCATGGCCTGTAGATTCATTTTGCATGGCCTTTCATGGTGGGCAAAATACATGCTTCAACCCATGGGAGGTCTCTGGGGTACCTATGCCCTGGGTACATGGGCACCATATCCTAGGTACTGACAAGGGTACCCCAGTATCCAATCT
This sequence comes from Calotriton arnoldi, assembly GCA_963921515.1. Taxonomy (NCBI): domain Eukaryota; kingdom Metazoa; phylum Chordata; class Amphibia; order Caudata; family Salamandridae; genus Calotriton; species Calotriton arnoldi. The sequence goes on along the minus strand of CAWUFW010001687.1, from coordinate 2,280,469 downwards.
GGAATGTACCTGAGTTCATGACATAACAGTTTAGGGAGAAAGCAGATAGACTGCGGTCCTGATTAGCAGGATCCCAGTCAGACTAGTCAAAAACAGTGTAACATGAAGCAAAAAGAGGGGGTAACCATAAGAAGCAGATCCTACTTTCCTACAGCATTGTAACCTCATTAGCATTTACTAGCTTTCCCCCATTGGACGTCTTGGTTTGGGGCCTCAAAGCTTTGTATAACGGAGCCTTACTTAAGGCATTGTGCTTGCTGAAGTCCAACTAGGGCTTTATTTGCACCCTTTTTTTGGGCGCCCTGACCTGGTAATTTGTATTTTTCCCTTGTATTCCCCTTTTTGTCCTCCTAAGGATTGTTTGAGGCTCTATGGGGAAAAGGAAGGTTGTGGAGGGGTTTGCAGGGGCTGGTGGAGTGCATAAAGCACTCAAGAAATCTAAGAAGAAGCAGAGTTCTGCAAAGGGGAGTGGTGTCCTTGATCGCATCCACGATTTACTGACCGAGTGTGAGGGACTATTGGCTCCTACTGCTACTAACATTGTGCCTAAACCCAAGGCCGATACAGTTCATGGATCTACTGCCAACAAAGGGTGCATACCCAGAATGTTTAGGAAGATGAACAATGGAAATCGCAATCAGCCCCGGGAAGCTCCAGGAATGCTTGTTGACGATTCGCAAAATATAACTATTGACTTATTAACATCCACTACTGAGCTTCCATGTAGCAATAGATTCTTACCCCTGCTAGACCTGCCAGAAACAAGCATTACTATTGAGGACCAAGACGAAAGGGTGGAAGCCAAAAAAGCAAGTACCTCTTCACCCATTGATGCAGTCCTAGTTGAACCTGAAGTTACCAGCTCTGTATTTGACGTATATATTTTTTTAAAACATACTTTATTGATTTTACCAAGTGCCACATCTAGTGTGGGCATGAAAATATTGAATGCATAGGCAGAGCTACTAATATTGAATTAGTAGAAACTTCTCAATTCAGATAAGATACATTCAAGAAATAAGCGGCTACCTATGCAAGACATCAACATTGTAACATCCACATGCGATTGAGGATTTATTGGAGGTTAATTGTCAATCAATGACCATATGTAAGCATTATAATGAAAAAAACATTCCTAAGTAACCCACCCCCCTCCCTCTTATCTGGCTCACCCCGTTTTTCAAAAGCATATCCGGAGCTCGGCTTGGCTCTAGCCTTCTCCTCACCGGGGATTCATTCATTCATCAGGGCATTTTCATTACCGCCAGGTCGTGCGGCCGACCATGGTGGGGGGCCAGGCACGGCAGTATGTCAGGGGAAGGGGGACATGTGCTTTATTTGCGTTGTGGGATAGGGGGTTCGAATGCCTTGAGTGCCTCAAGCATTAGATCCCATTCCATGGAGATCGGTGTTTTCCTTAGGCCCCTATATTCTTCCCTCCTGATGTCTGCACTTTCTGCACTGCACCATCGGACTGCCTCACCGTGCCATGAGTGTAATTTGAGGAAAGGGCCGACTTCCACCGCATAGTGATGGAGCGCTTCGCAATAAGTAGGGCCAAATCAGGAAACCTGAGCTGTACTTTCTGTGACGTGGGGCGGCGATAAAGACCCAATAGACACCGTTCTGCTGAGTCCCAGCTAGGGATACCTGTGATGTCTTCCACAGTGTGGGCAATCTCGGACCAGAATCCCCTAAAACAGTGGTTCCCAATCTGTGCGCTGTGGCACCGCAGTGCGCCATGAAAAGTAGCCAGGGGCGCCGTGCACCAAGCACACAGATTGGGAACCGGAAGCCTTCAGTGTACAGCAGTGCACTCTTGACCTGTATTTTTGTGAGCTGAGAATTCTATGAAGTTTCGGCAATTAAATAACACAAGCACAAACCATTAAAAACGCTGATGCTTTTTGCTTTTTCCTGCTTTGTGTTCAGATGTCACATACTCTTATGTATGTGCTTGCATGCATTCCTCAATAAATAAACAGATGTTTAGTTGGGCCCCGCTTCCACGCAGCATGCTGAATGTTCCAGAAACCTATTTTAAGGACACCAACCTTTCCATAGTGAGGCAGGGCTGCAAAGACCAGTGTTTGCCCCATGTGAAAATGTAATCTGTTCAAATATCTTTTGCAGAGTCTTCGAAATAAATTCTGCCAAAATCTGGGCCGTACGTAAACCGGCTTCTCTGAAAAATCAACATGCATTTGAGGGGCAAGGATTCATTTTTGTGGGAGATGTTAACATAATATGGAGATTTTGGTAGTCTGTTTTGCAATATGCTTTTGTAAAGTTTGTTTCTGTGGTCTGTTTCCATGTGCTACTCCTACAGTCTGTTTTCACATGCTACTCTGGAAAGCAGCATAAGTGACTTATTTAATTGTGGCTAGCTCATCTAATGGCCTCAAAGTGTGAGAAGAGGGTGGCAAGGCCGTGAATAGTTTTTCGGCAATATTGTCGTTCCTAGCTGTGGTTCTAGTATCAGTGCTCGTGCTGGCAGTCTTACTAGTACCCAAGAAAGCCACACTAGTAAAGTCTGGACTTTCATATTTATCTGTAGGATTTGCATGGCACCTCCAATTGGATCCCTTTTGTTATTACCACCACTACATTCCATTCTTCCAGAATTTCACATGCCTCATCATACAACCTGCACCAGCACACTATTCAGCCGGGATGCCATATTTCCCCCATCTTTGCAAACAATGCAGTTTGTTGCATAGTTCACCATACGTTAGTGACAGAGCACCACACACGCATGAACACATACATGCAAAGTCTGGTGTAAAAGCAATAGTTCTTCAAAACTCATTTGTGAGTCAAATGACTACATGCAAGTACTACCTAAAAGGTCTTACCGTGACCTGTCACGCACATCATAGCCTACCATTGACACACTTTCACAGACTCCATGATTTTAATACCTTCATCGGCTTCATCCCAATTATTTTCAGGGAGAAAAATGAAAGTACCCCTGAGGCTGTGCTTACATCCCCCCACTTGCCAAAAAAAAGTAACATAATAGGGAGCCACGGCCAACGGCCAATAGCTCAAGGGAGCCGGGGGTCAAAAAAGTTTGGGAACCACTGCCCTAAGACTTGGGCACATCCACAACATGTGCATTATGTCTGCATCCTCCGTCTGGCATCTTGGGCAGGACACCTGGGTGGTGGGGTACATGCGGTTGAGGCGGTGTGGAGTGAGGTAGGCCCTGTGAAGAATCTTATATTGTATTAGCTTGAATTTGGCATTAAGGGATACTCTTTTAAAGTATTCTAGAAGAGAGGTCCAGTCCTTGTCCGTCAAGTTCCTACCCAGGTCATTCTCCCAATTTTCTCTAAGTGTAGTGAGGGGGGTCTCCGCATGTGCCCTGGTGTCCCTATAAAGCCATCTAATCAGGTGACGCCCATTACCCATAAGGTATACCGCATATGTCAACTCATGTGTCAGAGGTTCCTCGCCATTTGGTGCCCAATGTTTCTTCACGTAACTAACCAGAGCTGCATGCAATAGAAAGAGAGAGCGCGAGGTCCCTTGTGCTCGGGAGAAATTCTCATGGTCCAACAGTATCCCGTCTGTAAATAATGCCCCCACCGTGGAGACACCCTCACGCGTCCATTTAAGTATATTACGCGAGATGACCAAGCCAGTGGGTGTAGGGATTCCTAATAGGGGAGTGTTAGGGGCGTAGGGAAGTGTTTGGTTTGGGTATTGTAGCGCCCGCTTCCAGTAGGCAAGCGCTGTGCGCAGCAGTAGAGGGATTTCTGAGGGGATTCTACTCTGTGGCAACAATAAGATGTGGAGGGTGCCGTGAGATAGCAGTAGCGGTGTGTAGTCCAGTTCCTGTAGGTTGCGTCCGTCTAGCCAATATGATAGCCATTGTAACTGGCCTGCATAGCAATAGGCCTGGAAGTCTGGCACCCCTAGGCCTCCCTTGTCCGTCCTCAGTTGTAATTTGGCCAGCCCCACTCTCCTGCAGCCCCTTCCCCATATGAGGTCTGCGAGCAGTGTGTCCAGTGTTTTAAAAAGGGGGGTAGGGATCAGCACTGGTAAGTTTGTGAAGAAATATAACAGGCGTGGGAGCATGACCATCTTGGAGATTGCTATTCTGCCCATTACCGAAAGGGGCAGTGAAGTCCAGAAGGATGTCTGTGTGCGAAGCGCTTTAATCGCCTTCAACAGGTTGCCCTCTAATAGGTCCTGTGAGGATCTATATATTTGGATGCCTAAATATTTAAAGGTGTCTGGCTCTACTTTAAGAAAGAGTCGCCCAAAGGTAATAGCGTCCGAGGGCCCAACTGGTCGGAAAAATAACGCATGAGATTTCTTCTCATTAATAGCTAGGCCTGAGATACATTCGAAATGAGCGAAGATACGTGGTAGGGGTTCCAGATCATTTGCCAAATTATTAATGTATAGTATGAGGTCATCGGCATAAGCTGACATTATATGTGTTGTATTGTCCACTCGGATCCCGGTTTCTACCGCCTCCTTTTGGTGTCCAATGGCTAAGGGCTCCAGTGCTAGCACGAAGAGCAATGACCATAGAGGGCTACCCTATCGGGTGCCTCTGCTCACCAAATATGGTTGCGAAATGTGAGCGCCAGTTCGGGCTCGTGCCGTGGGGGCGGTGTAAAGCAGCCTGACCCATTTTATATTTTCAGGCGGGATGCCAAACTTATCCAGTCCTTTAAACATATATGCCCAGTTGAGGGTATCAAAGGCTTGGCGCAGGTCGAGGGTAATGCATCCTGTACTCTCAACATTATTGGAAGTGGCCTCCATTACATGGTAGAGGCGTCTGATATTCAAGGAGGTACTGCGGGTTGCGGCAAATCCGTTCTGGTCAGTGTGGATAAGTTGTGGCATGAGGGGGAGCAGACGGCGAGCTAATATTTTACCCAGGATCTTGAATTCTGTTGATAGGAGTGATAAAGGGCGGTAGCCTGACATGTCCAAGGGGTCCCTGCCCGGTTTAGGAAGTGAGGTGACCAAGGCTTGCATAGTGGTGAGGGGGAGGGCGTCCTGCTCCGACGCCGTTTGATACAGCCGTTCCAGGTGTGGAACCAGTGTATCCGAGAAGGTGTCATAGAATTCCGCCGGCAGGCCGTCTAGACCAGGAGCCTTAGTGCGGGGGAGCTCTCGGATGGCTTCCCAGATTTCCTGTTTAGTGATAGGGCCAGTCAGTTCTTCTTGGTCTGCCTGTGAAATTTGGGGGTAGTGGAGATCATTTAAAAAGGTTTCTATGTGTTCCTCCATTGTCTCCTCAGGGGCCTTGTATAACGATTTGTAATATTCACAGAAGGCTAAGTTTATGTTGTGTTGTGTGTTCACCTTAGTACCATCTAGTAAGGCTATCTCGTGTATAGGGGTGGGGAAAGGTGCATCCTGCAGAAGTTGTGCAAGAAGCAATCCCGACTTGTCGGCCTCTGTATGCTTTATTTGAGTATATAACGGGTAATCAAGTATTCGGAGGCGCTCCAGCAGTTCAGAATGTTGTATGCATGTTTCTTGTAGCTCCTCCTTTTTGGTGGGGCTGCTAATTGCCTCTTGTTCTACCTTATTCAGAGTGTCCTCCACAGACTTAAGGCGTTTATGGATTTCCTGCCTGGCCCCCCACTGTGACGCCAGTGGCGGCACCCCTTATGATGATCTTGAACGCGTTGCATTCTATTAGACGTGAGGACGCCATGTTGTCATTTTCATCAAAGTAATTGGTAATGGCTGATGCCATAGTGGATCGAAAGACCGTGTCTTCAAGCATCTGTGGCAACAACTTCCAGGTAGGAATGGGTGTAGGAATTCTCCCCCATGCCAGCGTAACCTCTAGGGGGTTATGGTCAGAGAAGGTCTTTCCTAGGTAAGTGGCATCAACCACCTGGGTGGTGTTGGTGAGGGAGCAGAATATTCTGTCCAGTCAGGTATGAAGCTGGTGTGGTGGTGAATAAAATCAATATTCCCGGCTGTTTGGATTCTTGAGACGCCAGACGTCCCCCAGCGACCAGCCCTCCGCCCAACCCCGGAGTGCCTCTGCCTGCTTTACTGAGACCGCACCTTGAAGGGGAGGGTGAGAGCGGTCCAGTTGGATATCTAGAACCGCATTATAATCTCCTCCCAGCACCCATGGGTATGCCCCCCAATCCTCCAGCACAGTGTTGAGGCTCATTAAGAATTTGTCTTGGTCGTAATTGGGGGCATATATACTACCTATTACTATATGTGCGCCGTCAAGTGTGCCGTGAATAATAACATATCTGCCCATTGCGCATACGCAGTTCCAAGACCACAAACAGGACCCCACCTCGAACCCAGACAGTAGCCCCCCTCGCAAAGGCGAAATATGATGTGGTGAACACTTGTCCCCTCCATTTCCTGCGTAACTTGATGGCCTCTGAGTCAGTGAGGTGTGTCTCTTGCATCAGGGCGAATTGCGCTTTGGGCCTATTTAGTTGAGCGTGTATGCGATGGCGCTTATGTACCGCTCCCATCCCTTTAACGTTCCAAGTGATTACAGTATATTTTCCCTGCACGGCCATATGTGTGTGTGTTCGGTTCTAAGAGCAGCCCAAGCTTGGGGAATTACACCCTGCGCATTAAGGGGTATGCCAGAATCCCAATAAACCATATCAACACCCAATACAGGGTCCAACCTTATAACTGTGTTGGACCAAACAAAATACATAGTATTTGAAACAGTTCGTTGAGTTTGGTTTGCATTTGCCATGGGGAAGGCAGCTACGTTGCCTTGATTAATGCTGCTGCGGACAGTAGGTAGATGACCGGACTACGGGCAAGCATGAAGGAGAAAGCAGACCCAGGGGAGTAGGAAGGAGGCAGTGAAAGACTACGGGCCACACATTATGCTAATTGCTATTGATTCGGCAAAGTGTTCGTGCATTGAGGGACTAGGCTCTAAAGGTAATTTGCGGTCTGCGGTGTGACAGTGGGAATCAATGTAAGGCTGTTCTCTGAGTCTGAATGCATAGTGGTGTCTTCAGACGATTCCGGCGAGGTGTGGGGGTCACAGTCTCTGAAGGCCCCCGCTGCGGCAAGCACCGCCTCTCTCCCTCGCTTGGCCTGCTCTGGGGATGAGCTCTTTGATCCGAGTTTACGAGACAATCTGGTACGGTGTGTGCCTCTTCCTGCTTTCGGTCGTGGTTCCCGGTCTGTGCTCTGTGATGATTTTCCTGACTTGTGGGAGGGGAATGTGACATCCATCCAGTCTCCAACATCCTCTGGGCTGTCGAAGAAATGTGTCTTCTGGTCATGCATGATCTTTAGTCAGGCTGGGAATAATACGGAGTATTGCACATTCAGGGCTCTGAGTTTCTGTTTGACCAATTGGTAGGAGGCCCTCTGTCGTTGTACCAGTATCATGAAGTCAGGATATAGCGAGAGACGTTGATTTTTGTACTGGATATTGGACTTCTCCCTGGCGAGACGGAGGAGTTTATCACGGTCCCTATAATTAAGTATGCGGACGATCAATGGGCGTGGAGGCGCACCCGCTATTGGTTTCCTGGTAGGGATCCGATAGGCTCTTTCCACACAGAAAAAGTCAGACAAACCTTCTGGGGCCACATGTTCTCACAACCATTGTTCAACAAAGCGGGTAGTGTTAGGGCACTCGCATCGTTCCGGTAGCACGACTATGCAGACATTGTTCCTCCTTGCCCTACCCTCAGCATCTTCGGCTCTTTCTTGAAGGCTAGATACTTGACTCTGTAGTTGTGCGATCTGCCCTGCATGTTCCTTGTGCTGCAGGAGCAGCTCTGTTAGGACGTGCTGGTTACTTTTCACTGTGGAGGCCAGTTTGTCATGATCTGTCTTGAGCAGCGTGAGGCCGGTTGTCAGGTAGCCAATTTGCTGCTCTATTGCCTTGCGGGAGTCTCTCACTTCTTGTAGTATTATGTCAAGCTTGTCCGGGGTGGCCTCCATGTTGGTCGGCGGGATGCAACTCATTTGGGGCATCTGAGTTGAGCTGTCTGAGTCCTCCTGTTGTGATGGGTGCATAGAAGCCAATCTCATCATCTTCCCCTTTGTTCGCCCCATGGTGCTCGGGCTAGTAGGATCGGTCACCATCAAGGCGTGGCACCGTCTGGGGTCTGCGGGTTCTCCTCCCCGGGGACGCCTTAACAGCTACTCGGTCCTCAACCAGGGGGGTCTTCGGCAAGTGAAATTGTTTCTTGGCCCCTGTCTCAAGCAGGCAGTGTGGAGCCAGGTGTAGGGGAGCAGACGGTCAGCTTATGGCCTACGGGCCAGGAACGGTCCCACGGGGCCTCCCTAGCCACGGCCAGCAGGGAAAACAAACACTTTGCTTCAGACACTCGTGTAACTTGCACAGATCAGGTGTCTTTAGTGCTTTCAGGCTGTATTATATTGTCGGCTGTGGGAGCCCTCCAGTGTCCAGGTCTGAGCTCAGGGGTGGGCCGCCACGATCAGGGTAGGAGGGCCCATCATTTATTCCACTCTAGGGTGCTGAGCGTATGTGAACGGCTCCAGTCCACAGTGAGTTCCCCCACAGTGATCAAGTAGTCCTCAGGGGAGGGCTGCTTCTGTTCTGATGGGAAAGCACCCCGTCCACTCTGCCTCAAGGCGCCAGGAGCAGGCGAGCGCCCCCCAACTGCAGTGCACCTCCTCGTAGTGGCCAGGTAGTCCCCGTCCTCTCTGATAGTCAGTTCAGGGGCGCTCAAGCAGGTAGGGGGGAATGGTACTCACAGTTAGGTGCCTTGCCCAGATTGCTTCTGCAGGGCCTGGAGGCAGAGCAGATCACGGACCGGGGCGCGTCCCCTCTCAAATTTGGGGTCTCAAGGCCGATCTCTCAGTGCCTGCCCAACTCGGCCCACAGAGTTCGCCCGTGTCTTGAAGGCCCTCCGCAGCGCGGAGCCCGCCCGTCTCGGTTCTCCTCGCGGCTCCTTCCTGCAGGGCCAGCGGGCGGAGGTCCCGCCCAGGAGTCGGTAGATTCAGGCCGAGGCCCGCAGGGCCGCTTCAGCAGTCATCCAGTTCCGGGGTTGATCCTCCCAGGTCGGCGTTTACCTCCGCCGTCGTCCCAGGGCCACAGCAGATTCCCCGCGGCTCTGGTCGGCGCCAGCCCAGTAATGCCGCAGCATCGTAGTGCTCTGGATAAGACACAGCGGGGTCTATTTACAAGCCCCTATCGCCACCACAACGTCACTTTTAGTGACGTTGTTTTGGCGATAGGGGCTTCGCCTTATTTATAAGGCAGCATAAAGCCACTTAACGTGGCTTAACTCTGCCTTGCAAATAAGGCACCCTTTCACGCTGTGCTTAGCTTGAAAGGGGAGGGCAATGGGTGTTGCGGTGGGCGTTCCACCACAACAACCATTGATTTCGAAGCTGCCTCCTATTTATGCCACCCATGTAAATAGGAGGCAGCGCCAAAATTAAGACCAGGGAAAACCTGGTCTTAAACAGGCAAAATGAGGAGAAATGCTTTATTTCTCCTCGTTTTTGCTGTTTCAATGTGTGCTGCCTTGTGCAGCACACATGAAAACAGCAAATTGCCTATGATTGTTTATGTGGATGAAGGTGACCCTTCCTTCACATAAACAATCCCAAAAAAATGACGTTTTGCAACTTCTATGTGTGCAGCATTAAGCAACACACATAGAAGTTTCAAAACACCATGAATGATTGTTTATGTGAAGGAAGAGAGACCTTCCTGCGCATAAACAATCATTTCCCCAAAGCAGACACCCTAGCACTATGGTGCAAGGGTGCCTGCGTTGGCACTAGGCAGCTGAACTCAGCGCCAGCGCAGGGGGAAACGCAGGGGTGCGCCACATTATTGTGAATATGGCACATCGCTGCATTTTCAGAATGGAGCGTGGCGTTAGCAATGTTTGCTTTACACCACGCTTCTACATTCTGTTGTAAATATGCCCCAGAGTATCTCTCTTTTCATTGTGTGTCAAGTTCAGAGTAGCCTTTTTGGGTCCGGGTTTATAGAGCAGTTGTTTGCATTGCGCATGTTACCAATTCATTAATATATACATAAAGTAGCCTCCGACTCCCCCCAGAGGAGTAATACTCTGACACCTCATGTTCTTAACTATTTAATTAATTGTTCTTCCTTCTTGGAAATGCTCCCATTGGAAAGCATACGGGAATGTTTTCACCTGCAAACAACACTAAATCATCACAATGTTTGTAACATTCAGTTATCTTTTTTCTAATCACATTCTTTTTTTCCTATCCTATGGAGATAACGCAGTATTAACAACCTTTATCTCCACAGCGATAAACAATCCAGCGATAGCGGCAAATCCCATCTGTAACGTGAGTTATCCAGCGATAAAAATCCTATCGCTAAGGGAAAACTCGCTAATAGGTAGGTGGGGTCGTAACCGTAGAATCCACCTCCCATAGACTATTATGGCTAAGTCAGGTTTCTACCAGGTGTAAAAAACCAGCGCTAATTGCGGTTAGCGCACGTTTTTTTATCGCTTCGCGGTTATTGCTAATAGGCGATAGCGATGTTAGCGACTGCTTTCAGTCGCTGTTAGGTTGGGAACGCCTACTTTGCATGTCATTAGCGATAAATATCGCTGACATGCAAAGCGGCACCCAAACCGCTCGCTATCGCCTGGAAGCTGTCGCTAACACCTGTTAGCGACAGCTTGCTAATAGGGCGATAAAAAAATCGCTGCTTTTGCCGCAAAAAGTGCTGCTAAAGCGGCGATATTGCCCTTGCTAATATGCCCCAGAGTGCCCAGTGCACTTCTCTGTGTACTGCCTAGAACTGTTGGAGCCGTGCCCAAATCGAGAAAATGTGAGTGGTTGCTATAGATACCGCATCTCAGCCTGAGTTCAGCTTGTTTACTTTTAGTCTGGCGCACAGAGAGGGGCTGCCTCCCCACCGGCCCTTTCCTCACGTGTCAGCCTGTTCTGGCCCAGCTTGCTCTTGAGCCGCATTGCACCCAAGACTAAAGCATAATGTGGGTCTCTTCCTTCAGCCCCGTCCGGCTCCAGAATGATCCCGACATTCCTGCCCAGTTCTGGCTGTGTCTCTCACTGCATTCGACCCCACTGTGTGGCAGAAAATATTTTAATGTACAGAGTGACCGTTACACAGTGCTTTGAATTACTGTCTTACACACTGTGGGGTCGTGTGTCCCACACCCTCCTTCCAGAATCATAGGATGATAGGTGAATTGGCAGATTCTGTGTCTCCCTGTGACCGGTCCATCATGTATTGGCCCCAGGGCAGTAGCGGTCGGCATTGATCGCGGGTGGGGGGCAGGCGCGAGGGGTCGCGGGGGTTGATATTGGCAGTGGGTGTCGCAGGGGAATCACAGAGATGTCTGGGGAAATGAAAAAATAAAAGAAATTAAATTAAACTTACCATTCCCTTGGGTCCCACGTCTTCTCTGCTCCTGCTCTCCTGCATCCAACAGGAACAGGAAGTAGGCAGCCAGGCTCCCTCCCCTTAGCCAATCACAATGCTGCAGTGCAACGTTGTGATTGGCCGGGATGGTGCCCAGCCAGGTGCTAGTGGGGTGGGCATGTTCTCCATGCAGGCTGCAATGCGCCTGCATGGAGAAGGGTAAAGTGCGCATGACAGTTTTGGGCGGCCCGAGAGTGCCGACCAAACAGTCTTTGCGTACTCAGGAGTGGGCAAACCACTCCTCCCTGCCCTGCTCAAAAAGCAGAGCAGCCCCGCCCGCAATGCGCAAAGCAAACATAAAATGGTAATAACTAAAAGTTATTACCATTTTATGTTTTGGCTTTCTCACACTGCAAGAAAGCAGTGGGGCGACGCTCCTCCGCCCAAGTGGAGAAGCCGCCCCTGCCCCAGGGGGTTCCAGGTGGCTGTGCCAACTGTGGAGTTACAAGCACAGTGCAGCAGCCTTTGAGTAGCAATGCAACCCTCTGAGAACCATTCTTTCCTGCGTCAAAATCAGTAGGCCTGACAGATACTATTTGACCAGCAACAAGTTGGAGATCCAGAGAAGTGCTGATTGATTTCTCAAGAATGACTAACATCCCTAAAGGAAATCCATGTAAGCCCACCTTTACATTTCAGGTGTATTATTTAATCTTGCTTTCCTGTCGAGTGTTCGCCTTTACCAGATGTCATCTTTAAATAGGTTTTTTCAAGCAGCATACACTGTATTCTGAGAACCAATTCTCTTCTAGGTGTCTGAATAAGTTCAGTTTGTTGGTGCACGTTCATGATGGGGGCAAGAGATGTGGGGTTGAGACTGAAGGCAGTGTGAGTTTCTCACTGTGCCTGTCAGTGGGCCATAATAGTATTCAGACTGCCTGGTCAACCAATCCTTGGCCTCTCTGCAGAGAACACACAGTGATTATCACACAAATGCTAACTATAATAACCCTTTTATTTGAAAATGTGTGAAGGACATCTGTTGAAATATTGGCAAACACAAGGAGATTATGGACGGAGCGCTGAAACTTTTCAGACACTCACCCCAGTCACAGATCTGGGTTGAATCCTTCATCGTTCTTTAGCTCATTTTGCCACCCCAGTTCAGACCCAGCCATATGCAAATCAGTCTTGACCCTGTTTCTCATGGGAACAGTCCAGCTGAGCTGGCAAGCCAGGCCTTCCCTGGACCGGAAACAATCATCCTGGGACCAGTTTTGGGGTTTCACCCCTCATCAGCCAGGCTAGCTTGAATCCAGTGGCAAAGTGAGCAACACAGGGTGAACAGTGAATTGCACATCGCTGGGTCTGAACTTGGGTGGCGAAGTGAGCTAAAAAACAATGATGAATTAAACCCAGATCTGTGACTGGGAGTGAGTGTCTGAAAAGTTTCAGCTATCCGTCCATCATCTCCTTGTGTTTGCTTTGATCTGTTAAAATATTGGCAGCTGCCACGAAAAAGAAAATGTGTTTGTAGATGAAGAGAGAGTCCATGTTTGTGTGAGCGAGAGCTTGGTGGGGCGGGGGTGGCACAAGTACGTACATGTTGAAGGTTGGAATGTGATAATAGTGATGATGAGGAAGAAGATGTTGTGGGTGATATATGTAGAATTTCTAAAATATCTGGGGAGAGAAAGAATGTAAGTGGCTAGAAAAGAATGAGAAATTGCAGAGCAAAATTGTGTGAATGGGAGAACGTGAGTGATTGAAGAACTCTGAAGACTTCTCGCCTTCCAGAGACCTTATTAAGTTTCAATTCACAAACTAATATGTTCCGAAAAGAAACATGTTTAATTCTAATCCACAACAAAATCTTTTTTTATTACTCTTTCATCTGATACTACTAGCAAGCATTGGCACACCAACTGGTCCTGTTTGTTTTATGGCATATTGATTATCGTGTTAGATATCTGGGAACAATAATAGAAAACTCAGAGGCACACAAATACTAGTTGTTGCTGTACTTTAAAAGGAGGAAGGTTCACTTGAAATTGCCACACAATGAGCAGTAGAACGTCACTCATTCACACATTGAAACCAAAGAAATGTTGCACATAAGCAATTCGAAACCTTGAAAGCTATGTATTTGGGCCACAGAGGGAGGAGAACTTACATAAGGCAATTGGTTCTAGGGGCACAGTGTTTTGGGGGCACTTGAAAGAGGTACATTGGTGATACTCAGAAAGTGCTTCTGTGGAATGGGGAAGGGAAAAACAGGTAAGCTTTGTATGTGGGTAATTCAAGAGGGAAGTGTTCATTTGCTCAGTTGCCAGCTGAATAAACACCCTTGTTCAAAATATTCACCCAGCAGAGTGGGTTTCAGGCATGGATGCTTATTGGTCCCAAGTCATGAGTGCATACATGCAACCTTTTTGAAATTAGAAAAAGGGAGATTTTGAGACCTGGTTTTTCCTATTGATATACATTGAAGCAAAGGCAGTTTTAAGCAGGAGACAGATAAAATAAAGCCAGTTTTAGGTTAAAAAATCAGTAGTCTCCTGCCCGAATCGGGTCTGTTGGTGAGTGGTTCCTTCTGCCACACTGACATTTCAGTCGCCCACCCAATGTATCTTGGGCATTGTAGCTTTGTTTTTAATATGCTACGCAATGTTTAAACAGCCTAGGTACTGTGTCTACTGGGCACTCATTTTTGTGGTGGACAGTGCAGCCTCTGTAAAAGAAATCTGGAAACCAAAAATAAATGTGACTGACAGGTTTGGAGTCTGGACAGTCTGGGTGTAGTGTAAAGAACTTTCTTCATACTAAAATATTCACAGGGCCGAACAATATGTTTGGGTGTATGTTGGTTGACTGTTGAGTTCTAAAAAATAGGGCTGATGTATAATATCTATCAAATTTAAATAAGGAATTGCACTTAAATATGAATAAGGCCAATGTGTTTGTGATTATGGTTATGCTAATAACTGCATTACTAATAATCACAATAAAATATAGATATGTGTAAAGGTGTTAGTTTCTACCTTTAAAGATTATCTTTTTGATAACTAGTGATGATATAGCTGGATTTATGAATGCAACCTCAACTATTTTGATATATTTACAAAGTTCTACCCAAAGAATTCAAGTCGATTATGCTGCAAAAAAACGCTAATACAAAATGGCAATTGCAAGGGTATGGTTGCTCAATTTACAACTGTCTCCGGTTGCACATTCTCTTTTTTATGGGTACAGGAAAGAATCTCGACTATTGCACGGTGTGGCTCCAGTTATTTGTGGAGTGATTACTTATTTTGTTCCCACACAGATGATCATACCTAGGTCAGATTAGAGGATGATGGTATTTATCCACAGGTTTGACTTACACTTTTCTGCCCACTCCATGCATAAAAGCACTTGCAAGACTGTTGTTGTTGATTGGAACATTCCTTACAACCTCCCATGTGGCACCTAATACTTCTCTAATAGGCCAGAATATAAACCCACATTCTACCATCCAGTCACAACCACCATGTAGATGGTGCCTGTCCGAAAATTCAACTCTATCTCTCTTAAAATAGTCTGCTTCACTTCATACTTAAACACAACCACAAGTTGGCTATGAAATGATGGAAACACATTTCTAACCCTCGCGCATGATACCCAGGGGCAGATCTACAAGAAAGTGCTGCAGCACGGCACCGCAAGCCCTTTGGCTGCACCACCCTGTGGCACTTTCAAAGCACAGGAATGCGACATAGTTACAATGATATGCCGCATTCCTGTGCGCTGGCGCACAAACAGCTGCCATGCGCCGGCACCCCTTGCATCATGGTGCAAGGATGCCTGTGTCATGGGGATATTGTTTTTGTGCAGGAAGGGGCACCTTCCTGCACAAAAACAATAAGTACAGGCATTTTCCTCTTTCAATGCGTGCTGTAGAATGCAACACGCATTGAAAGAGGAAACAAGCATTGGCAAAGCCAATAGGTCTCGCCTACGAGAGGCCTATTGGCTTTTTCAATGTTTTTAGAGCCATGCCGTGCAGCGGCTGCAGCACGATTGAAAGTAAATAAAAACAAGTGCAATAGGTAGGGAAGAAAATGAAAGTGATGCGGCCACGGAAAGAAAATGAAAGTGAGCGGCCGCGGGAAGAAAATGAAAGAGAGCGGCCGCGAAAGTGATTGCGCGCTGTAAGGGTGCCGCGAGCTATGCGATGTGCGCGCACCATGACGAGAGAGGAAAGCCAGATGGCGCCTCTGCTCGTCATTGTGCGCGTAACCGCACGCTCTATGCCACCCAAAAAGCTGTGGTCGGCTTTTTAAAGCCGACTCACTAAATGTCTCGACAGAGCAGCGTATGCGCTGGCTCAGGCGAGACCTAAAAACGAGGAGAAATGAAAACATTTCTCCTCGTTGCGCCTCGCTATGCCACCCCTAGGGTGTCGTAGCATTCTAACGCATTTCCAGGTTTACGAATCCTCGTAAATCTGGAAATGTGTCAGGTTCCATGGGTGTTGCGTGGGAACACCCACAGCAACACCCATGGAACGCCCCTTTCACGCAAAGTGTTGCGTGTAAAGGGGCCGTATTTACAAGGACAGGAAAAGCCACGCAGGGTGGCTTTTCCTGTCCTTGTAAATATGGGGCAGCGAAATGCGCCGCCGGTGCGTCACGAAAAGTGACGCACTGGTGGGGCAAGGGGCTTGTAAATCTGCCCCCCAGTGTTTCTCACACAAGTCACATAATATCAAACATGCACAACAAACTGGGTTGTATTTTAGCTGATGAACCAGAAGTGTTTTCGGGCATGTCAGGGCCAAGAAACTCCATACAAAATATGACATAAAACATAGTAGAATCCTGGAGAAGTGGTTCTTCCTTTTGTTGTGCAACTTTTCTTGGAGTCTAATGTAAAAAATCACTGGACAGACCAGTATGGACAGTTTCAGGTTGTTTTTTGATTGCAGGCCAACCAGCCCTCTCCATCTGTTATTACTGCCTCGGAGGCCAATACCAACATAGAATATGGGGAATAAGTGGGTTTCACTAGAGCAGGCAGAAACCTAATGCAACTAAGGGAATGCATTGGCAGCTTTCTCCTCATTCACCAACTGCAACTGTTTCAGGGAGGTGGACTTGGGAAGCAGCATGTGCAAGCTAGTGTATCCAACCAGGAAAAAAACCCCACATCCAGACAAAGCTCTACAATTTAATTTAACCAAAAGAAAACGTAGGGGCATATTAGCAAGACCGGCGATAAAATTATCGCCGTTTTAGCGGCAGGAAATTGCCGCTAAAACGGCGATAATGGGCTTGATAATATGCGTTATAGAATTCAATAGAAGCCCAGGTTAGATGTGCAGGACATCTAACCTGGGCTTCTATTGGAATTCTATAACGCATATTAGCAAGCCCATTATCGCCGCTTTAGCGGCAGTTTCCTGCCGCTAAAACGGCGATAATTTTAACTTGGGTCTTGCTAATATGCCCCGTAGTCCCTGGAAATATCTCAACAATTTTTATTTTTATTTATGTACAGAATCAATAAATAGAAAACATTGTTCAATCATCCAAATATATGAAAAACTCCTACCATCACCGTCATACAGAATAAATACTGCAGTAGCCATTCAAGCTCCACACATACCACTCATACCATAACAATACACACAAACACAAGCAATATAAAACATCTCATATATTGAGCCATAACAAGACACCCTTCTCATCTCTTCTGAATATAGCCACGATAAATTACTGTTGTGGAATTGTTTCCAAGTCTCAATGGGTCCTTTAAATACAATTCTTAGTTCACTAAGGCAACATTTTGTATTGTTCAATATATTGTGTGCTTTTTATACATTCATAGAGAACATATTATATGCTTCAATATTTTTTCGGTGCCAACTTGACTATAGTGCTGGTGCCGATGTACGTTTCGGTGAAAGGTGATCAGCCGGACCACCCACCTTCTTCAAGGCACAAACTGATGACTCAAGAAGGTAAAACACAACCGGGATGGGAGGAAGAGAACAAGGTGGCAGATAACCAATATACACCTGATGAGACAAAAAATCATAACATATCTCTAGTCTCGTTACAATAGAAATGCATTTGCCTCAGTAACAAACAAGTCAGGACAGTACATAATGTCTGCTATTTTAATCACAGGCAGGTAAATTGTGACATTTCTCAGTTACTGGTGATTGCTGGAATTGTAAATAATTTACTCCAGAAGCCCACAAATTGGTGTTAAAGATGTTGAAGTAGAAAAGTGTGAGTCATGAGGGGCGGAGTCAGGAAAAGTGGAGTTTTTGCAGTCAACTTATTTACACATTCTTTTTCAAAACCTCTGCCACAAAAACATTGTCATTTGAGACAAACGTGACAGTAAATTTGTTCTGGCTTACTAAGTTGGACACAAATAGTCTGTATTTTAAAAGTTCATATGGGGTTAAGGCACTTTATCAGTTTTCTTTGTGGACCGAGCACATTTCTGGCGATATTAATAAAGGTAGGATAACTCTTGTGGTTAATGCACTTGCTAGAGGGATCTGTGTTTTGTCTAGTCACAGTTGTGACTCAGAAAGTAGCATAGAGGGTTTATGTGTCTGCTGCAAAGCACATAGTGTTGTATGGACAGCACACATTTGTATTTCATGCAGATAGGTAACTGGGTTACTGCTTTGTCACAGAGATCCTTTTCTTACTTGCAGTTCATAAATTACAATCCTTCTAATATAGGACATTAAGCTGGTTGTATGTGGTACAGTGCATGCCTGTACCACCCGGTCTCTACCATGGCTGCGTCTTTACCACGCATGCCTATATCACCCATGCATTTACCACACACTTTCGTGGTAAAGACATGATGGGTAAAGGGACATGCGAGCTAAAGATCATACCCGTGCCCCCTGCCCTGCAAAATGTCCCTTTACCCCCTGCTTTGAGCCCTAAAAATTAAACCCACTCCCCAAAAACTACTCAGATCCAGCCCTCCACCCTGAGTCCTAAAAACTGTCCCCTACATCCCTAAACTACCCCGAATGAGGTCTAAAACTGCCCCCTGCCCTGTAAACTGTCTCTTTTCCCCCTGCCCTGCGCCCTAGAAATTAACCTCATGCCCCAAAATTTACCCCGACCCCAGGCCCCCCGCCCTGAGCCCTAAAAACTGTCTCCTAGGCCTGCTAACTACCCTGACCCAGCCCCCGCCCCCTGCCCAGAGGCCTAAAACTGTCCCCTGCCCTGTAAACTGTCCCTTTTCCCCCACCCCGCCCTTAGCCCTAAAAACGGTCCCCCACCCTAAAAATCTACTCCGACCCCAGCCCCCCACCCTGAGCCTCAAAAACTGTGCCCTACACCTGCTAACTACCCCGACTCCAGCCCCCCGCCCTAAGCCCTAAAACTGCTCCCTGCCCTACAAACAACCGCAACCCCCTCCTGAGTCTTAAAACCTATGTCCACCCCGAAAACCTACCCCCCAAGACCCTGTCCCAGCCCCACTTACCTCACTGCGTCCTCTCTCAATTCCCGATTGTCCTGCCTCTTCCTGTCTTCCTCTCATGCCCATACGCTAGACCGCGCATTGCTTTAACCACGCATATGCGTTGTTAAGGCATTTGCGTGGTTAAGGCAAGCGTGGTACGGCTTGCAGGGAAATTGCACATGTGGCTGAGCCCACTTTGTTAAGGCTGTTTCCCCAGTGAGCTATGAACCAAGGCTGTTTCCCCAGTGAGCTATGAACTAGCATCAAAGGCTGCATGCAAAATGCAAGTTATGGTTTTAGGACCTTATTGTTTCTCAATCTGTCATCATTCTAAGATCGCTAAAAGGGGTTCCTTTGGATAGTAACAAAGGGGCTGATTCAGATATCGGAAGAACTGCTGCAGACCCTTGCGGACAACTGTTGCATTGGCAGGACCCACCATCACTGCGATTCCTGTTGATGCATTGAAAGTGTGCTGTATGGCTCTGTCAACATATCGGTGCCATCCAGCACACTTTCAATATATTTGTTACTTTGAAAAACAAAATCCCAAAGCGGGATTTTCTTTATAAAAAGAAAAGAAGCAATGGCCCTCATGCCATGGGAGTTTTCTCCCATGGTGTTGAGGGTCATTAAAATGTTCTTACTTTCACTTACCCCATGCTTTGTATGGCAGTGTGTGAAAGTAAAATCTGGCCATATGTCCCTCGACTCTAAGTAGGGTTGGAGGACAAATGGACAAACCTCCCACAGCACTCACTTCATCAGCTGTTGGAAAAGAGTGGCAGTGGCGGAGACAAAGTAGTCTCCGTCGCTGACATACTTAAGTTCTGCCTGTCTGTAAATGAGGTGGGCGGAACTTGAGTTTGGTGGAGAGGGCACTCCGTTGTCGTTGTGACAAAGTACCCTCTCTGCCAAACTCTTAATCAGGCTCAAAGTGTTTTTAGTACAGACTACCCCAACCACTGCATTACATTTTGAATCCTAACTTTGTGTTTCTCCTGATAATGCACTCGTAGGATATAATGCCTACCAGTAAGTACGATATGTGACTCCTACACCTTGTAAGCCTCATTGTCTTATGTGAGATATCGTGTACATTGATTTACACACTTATATGATTTATTGTTTCTATATAATGTGTGCATGTAATAAAAAGTGTTCTAACTCCCTACATTGGGATGAATGGCTCTATAAAAGAATTAATAAAAAGAAAACATTAAAAAAGAAGTAAGTGCTATTTAATTTATTATTTGTTTAATTACTCATACAGACTGATGCATCTGACATAGTACAGTGCATGCATATCTCTTGTACACCAGGGTTGAGCAAAGTAAAAAAAAACTGCCTCGAAATTGTAGTTTCTCTTAAGTTCTTGTGAAGAGATTACAAGCTGTGTGCCTTTCTTTCCACCATTACGTTGGCATCTAGGTCTTAGGCTCCTGATAGTTCCTAGCCAGGATGACACTCAAACAAAAGAAGGGCTGATAGCAGCAGCAG
Source organism: Calotriton arnoldi (assembly GCA_963921515.1). NCBI lineage: Eukaryota > Metazoa > Chordata > Amphibia > Caudata > Salamandridae > Calotriton > Calotriton arnoldi. Next base: position 2,260,140 of record CAWUFW010001687.1, on the reverse strand, counting down.
TTGCTGCCAAAATAAAGTGCTGGGGCAGCACGCGGGCAAATAATTTTTAAAAAGCACTTACCTGCTACTCCCGCTGCCGGCTGCCTCGGTGCTCCTCCCTTCCGGAAGTCCCTGGGCCAGCACAGGCTCCAATACTCCCCACCCAATCCAGATGCGGCTCTCATGCTGTGAGAGCAGCACCTGGATTGGTCTGAGTGACATGGTTAAGCGCTCACTAAGCGACTGAGAGCCTGTGCCAGTTCTCCACCCAGTTGTACAATACATCTAATTTTTGGAGAAATCTAAATGCGCATGTCTGTTTGGCCGGCCTAAGACTGCCAGCCAAACTGACATGCGCACTTACAAGTGCCCTCCATTCCTCCCAGTCCCGGAGCTGTCAAGAGAGTATTGCCTGGCCCCACCCTAGACTCGGCAGCAACGACTGCCAGTGAAAAATAAAACGATAATAACATTGTTTTATTATCGTTTTATTTTTCATTCTGCAGTGGGGTGACGCTCCTCTGCCTTTATGGAGGAGCCGTCGCTGGCTGATGGTTCTTTAAATCAGGCCAGTTTCTGGGCCTAGCTGGAGCGAAAATTAGAAAGCCTCTCACGGACTGCATCTTGTTGTATGGAACGGAAAGCAGACAATGTGCGGGTGCTGCCGAATGTGGTGCCAGGCTCAATAATAGCTGCGAGATCCTCGATCTGTTTGGATATCCTCCAAATGCCTGCAATGCCCCTGGCCAAACAGTATATAATCTCTGTTATATAGACAGCAGCTGAGTAAATAGTGATGTTTCTTTACTATTTGCACAACCACTGACCAAACAGTGTGGAATGTCTACTCTTTAGCCAGCAGATAAATATATAGTAAAGTTTGCCTGGTATCTGCATTGCCACTGGCCAAATAGTAAATAATCTCTACTATTTAGCCAAAACCCAGGTAAATAGAAGAGAAAATGCATAATTTACCCAGTGGCTGGCTAAATAGCCACCACCCTTTAATAAACCACTAGACACTCAATGGCTCTATATCTCACTCTCTAGGGTTCTTTTTCATTCCTGCTTTTTGTCTTTGTCACCATTCTCTTCCTCCTTCTTTCCCTCCTTTTGTGTTCTCTCTTTCTTGCTCTGGATTAGTTTGTTGAAGAAAAATGTGTGCTGTCCTTCAAAAATGAATGCGGATGGGCTCCATCTGCAACCACCTACTCAAATTGAGCTCTGAACAGCACACAGCTTAGTTGGCCAGGCTAAGGTGACCACTTCTATTCAGGTCATTATGGAACTGTCTCCAGTTCTGAGCATTTTACTAAGAGATCATTTTTTTTCAGGGTTGTTATTCTAATTAGTTCAGAAGGGGCAAAACAAGGATACTACATCCAGAATGAATTAGATTTTCACACACAAAAAGTCCAGGATCTGGAAAGTAGTGGTCACCCTAGTCAGACCTAAACTTTTAAGTTCAAGCCCCGTCCGTAGCTGGAATTGAGCAGGACACAGAGCTGCGTGCATGTCTGGCAGGACAAATCCTGCTTGCTGAAGCTCAACTGAGAACCCAGAGTACAATCAACCTTGCTTTCTGGGTTTGAGTTTACCCCTTTCATTTTGATTGGAACAGTCATCTGTTTTGTCTCAGTTGGAGGTAGGACTCTCTCTTCTTGCTCTTGTGCAAACTGGATAGAAATGTTCCCTCTCTTGGAGGTAAGAGTCATCCACACTCACCCCAGTCACAGATCTGGGTTTAGTCCATCATCGTTCTTTAGCTCACTTCGCCACCCAAGTTCAGACCCAGCCATATGCAAATCAGTCTTGACCCTGTTCCTCATGGGAACAGTCCATCCCAAACTGCCAAGCCAGGTCTTCCCTGGACCGCAGACAAGCATCCTGGGACCGGTTTCCGGGTTTCATCCCTCATCAGCCTGGCTAGCTGCTTGAATCCAGTGGCAAAGTCAGCAAGGGATGCACGTCTGGGCTTACCCTGCCAACTTAGGGCAAACAAAGCAAACACAAGGAGATGATGGACGGAGCGCTGAAACTTTACAGACACTCACCTCCAGTCACAGATTTGGGTTTGATGACCACTTCTTGCTTGCATGAATGTAGAATAGATCAAGCATACCCAGCCTCTTGATCTGGTAGAATCTTCTTAGATTTTTCTGGTCCTACATACTTGCCAGATATGGTTGTACAGCAGACTAGTTTGACACCATGGCTATACCTAGTGAGGCACGTCAGAATTTAATGACTATTAGAGACAGTGGAAAATGTTGCTCAGTGAATTGGCTAAAACATTCAGATTATTTCTTTGTATTACAGGCATGGGATACAACATTGGAAGATATTGCAAAGGCCTACGCAAAGAAATGCATCTGGGCCCACAACCCAGACAGAGGTCGAAGGGGAGAAAACCTATTCCTGATCACCACTCCAACCCTGAATGTAGACATTGCTGTTGAACAGTGGTACAATGAATATAAAAATTACAATTTTGCCACTTCAACGTGTGCCGATAATCAAATGTGTGGCCATTATACCCAGGTAGGTTGCTTGTTTTTGCACAAAACCATATTGCACGTCGTTCTATCATTGCGCTGCTCGGATTAGGAAGTCCATTGTGCAACGCCTATTGCGACATGATCTTGGCACGTTGCTGAAATCTGTTCAATCCTACTTTAATTTAGAGTGCAAAGTGTCTTACACAACGTTCTAAAATAGTTATAGTAAAAAGGTCATTAAAAGTTATACATACATGGTGACTTTTGTAAAGGTAGAGAGATATATAAAAAAAAATGTTGCTAAGAGGTCAAAACTCTTAATTACGAGTAAATAGGATGCATTATTCTTATTTGACGGGGTGGACCCTGTGCAATGTCCAACATGGACTTCGTAGTGCACATGCAGTGCCAGGCATTCCCTCTGCCTCCCTTATGTGCCTCACTGCTGCCCCGGCCTTAGCCAGCATCACTGACACTCTCATGACCCCTAGTCTGATGGCCTGCAGCCAGCCTGTCTTCCTAAGCTCAGCCTGACTCCCGAGTCACAAGACTGCTCGGTCCATTCCCTGGCTGCCCGCAACATGGCGGCAGATATTGGGCCTGAGGGATTGGGCTATAGTAAGCTCAAGCCCCAGCTTCTGAGACTCACAGGCAGTTGGCACCAACAGGCACCCCATGGGCAATCGCTAAGGAACCTCCTGAGGTAGCTGTGGTCGCATGAGGCTGGTGGTACCGTAGGTGTGAAACTTAGAATGAAGTAACCAGCAACACATATTCGGTCTGCAACTGCAATGTGGTGTTTAAGGAGCAGCTGGATTTTGAAGTTGACTAATTTTGTTGTGTGTTTTAATCCTACTTTCTTCTGGATTCTGCATATCACACATATCCCCTATTCAGTTGCATACCAATGACAAGAAATGCAAGAGAACTTGTTTGTAATAAGGATTTCAGCACAAATTATGAAAGCTTTCTCAAAATTGCACATGCATAAAAACCACATCTGAAAGAAACACGTTAGTTATAGATTCCTTACCTTAGATCTTAGACCTTAAAATCTTCTTTCCCCATCTCTCCCTCCAGAACACAAAAGCTCCTTTAAGAGTCTCCCTTGACAGTAAGATACATATAGAACTCAGGCTCGCTGAGGAGGTCCTTCACTGGAGTGTAAGCTAAATTATGAATGTAACTAGTATCCTTGATTTACTGCATGCTGCCCGCCTGGTGAGCAGAGGTGAGCGACAGCCATGTTGTGAATACACACTAGCACATCAAGTAAGTTTTTTGTTCAGATTACAGTATTAGAAAACAAATAATAAAAGAGAAAAATATACTTAACAACACCAGTAAAATATCAACTATAAATCCTTGCACCTCACAGTAGAGAATGGCCTTGTAGGGCAGAAATAAAGACAATGAATAAATTAGTTACATCCTCAGTGCTGAGCACACACATTGAAAGGGAAACCATTGTGAATGTTTCAGTCGTTCTACACAAATGTGACAAACTTTGGGGTTTTAACAAGCAAAATAAAATCGGGAACTGCAAGACACATGGTAATGCAGTCAGCCGTTGCATGCACACTCATCCACCTAGGGCTTGGTGACAAGAGACTTTACAAAATGAGCCAGTTACAGGCAACAACAATTGAGGCAGCAGTAAAATGTGAAATCTGAATTCTATCATTTCAAATGAAAAGCATGTGGAGCCTGAAGTGCACAGGTGGTCACTACTGTAGCTGGATACCGTATTTTTCAAATACAGCGGAGCTAATGTAGGTCTAAATGTTTATAATGTAAAATGTGCCCTTATATTTGTCCGACTGTCCATCAAGTTTCCTCTGATGGACAGAGTAGATGTCCTCGATCAGTGCGTGCATGGAGACAATGTCTTTGAAGTAAATAGGTAAAGGACACCTTTCTCATACTTGATTACCCAAACTGCCAGCAGGCGTTTTCAAATGTGGTCATTGTACTGCTTGCCCATATGTCTTGGATAAGGTCAGGTCTTTCCGGTGGGCCACAGAGGAGTGGGTACCTGTTACTCACTCTGTGTCATATTCCCATTTGGAAAGAGGCTGTAGGGGTTGGTGAAGGGCGACTACTGGCTCCTCTGTCATCCAGAAAATGCAGCTGACCACAGAGAAGCAGTACACCTGTTACCGGCCCCGCGCTCTGTTCCTCATTTGAGAACTTGGCATGGGGGCAGTTGAAAAGTCACCTGCATTTTTAAGCCCCCCCAACCCCGAACACACCATTTCCTGGGTTCACTTTGTAGGGTCTAGCCTGCGAGAGCATGCACTAGTGTTAAGAAAAATGGCTTGGAGCCCGCCCATTGCTTTTGTTGGCTTCTGTGGCACTCTTCTTTACTGCCTCATAATTCGTCAAAACAGGCCTATCATCATTTCCGTTCCTTTCTGTGGAGCAGGGACCAACCATTGATTGATTCAACTTAATCAGTGCCTGTCCGCTGCTCCGAAAGTGAATGATTTTGTCTTTTTAACTTTTAGTGCCTACCCATACAGAAGGCATGTGACTGACAAAAACATGACTAACAGGCCAAACACAATTAGAAAGATTTATTTTCTATAGTTAACTTTCTTTTATTTTGCCAAGTCTTCTTTTCTCACTGTACACTCATGTTTTCTTTTGTTTTTGCTCGTGGGAGCTATTCTCAAAAGGTGAGGATTATGTTGTTCTAAATATTGCAAAGCGACATTGTTTCTTTCTTATTTGTAATTTCAGAAATGATGCTTTAACACATAATAGTGCAGTACAGCCCAATCCACCCCACTCCAATCCGTCCCACTCCAATCTGCCCCACTCCAGTTGAAAACAATCTGCCCACTGCAATCTGCTCCACTTTAATCTACCCCACTCCAATCCAAAACAGTTTTCCCCACTCCAATCAGACCACTTCAATCTGCCCCACTCCAATCTAATATACCTCACCAGAGTCCACTCGATTCACATGACTCTAATCCATCACAATCCATCCCACTCTAATCCAATCCACCCACACCTATCCCATCCACCTAAATCCAGCCCAATCCAATCTATCCCACTTCAATCAAATCCACCTCTACCCAATCCAATCCACCCCACTCTCTCCCCAATCCGCCACAAGCCACCCCACTCCAATCCAAAACAATCTGCTTGCTTTAATCTGGCCCACTCCAATCTGCCCCACAGCAATCTGCCCGACTCCAGTCCAAAATAATCTGCCTCACTCCAATCCAAAACAATTCAAACACCCCACGCTAAAACAATTCACCTCACCCCAATCTAATCCACCCCACTCTAAACTAATTCACACCACTCCAATCTAATCCACCCCAAACTACTCCAATCCACCCAAATCCAATCTACCCCACTCCAATCCACCCCACCCCAATCCAATCCACCTCAATCCAATCCACCACATCCCAGTTCAGTTCACCCCACCCCACCAACACCAATCTAATCCAATCCACCCCACCCCAATCCACCTCATTCTATTCCACCCCAATCCAATCCACCCCACTCAATCCAATCCACCTTACTCCAATTCAATCCACCCCACTCCAATCCAATTTACTCAACTCCAATCCATCCCACTCCCTCCCCAATCCATAGCAATCCACCCTACTCAAATCAAAAACAATCTGCCCCACTCTAATCTGCCCCACTCTAATCTGCCCCACTCCAATCTGCCCCACACCAATCTGCCCCACTCTAATTCAAAACAATCTGGTCCACTCCAATCCAAAACATTCACCCCACTCCAATCCAAAACAATCCAACCACCCCATTCCATTGCAATCCACCTCACCCCAATCCAAACCACCCTACTCCAATCTAATCCACCCCATTACAATCCAACCCACCCCACACCAATCCAATCCAACCCAATCCAGCCAAATCCAATCGACCCCACTCCAATCGATCCCACCCCACTCCAATCCACGCCACCCCAATCCAATCCACCTCAATTTAATCCATCCCACCCAACTCCAGTTCACCCCAATCCAATTCACCCCAACCCAATCTAATCCACTTCATTCCAGTCCACCCCAGTTCAATCCACCCCACTCAATCCAATCCACCTCACTCCAATCCAATTCAATCCACCCCACCCACTGCAATCCAATATACTCAGCTCCAATCCACCCCACCCCACTTCAATCCACCCTACTCCAATTCCCCCCACGGCATTCCACCCCACTCCATTCCACCTCACTCCATTCCACCTCACTCCATTCCACCCCACACCAGTAAACCCCACTCCAATCCACCCTACTCCAGTCAACTCCACTCCAATTCAAGTGTGCCCCAAATGGTATTTGTAAATCCAGCAGACCTGTCAAACGAAGGATCCTCACCAAGTATCAGCTAACATTTGCCTGTGGCGGGGGGCTTTTTGAAGTGCGCCCCAAGTGTCGTATGGAAAAAGCCAGTGGTACTGTCAAGCAGGATGTGACATTCACACAGGACTGGCCCTTTTAATGTAAAAAAGGATCATCCTCCCAGCCCCCTGCATAGTCTGTCAGGTTCAGATGAGTCATCATTGCCCATTCAGGTCATCCTATTGTTTGCTCCTGGAGCAAGTTCACACCTCATTCATGCTTATTTAAATTCTAATTACTGACTGTCAGAAGTTGGAGAGCAAAATGCAGATTAAGCTTCCAGGGACTTCAGGCAGGGAAAAGCTACCTTTCTAAAAGTCATTTTTCCAAAATATTTATTACAAATCCGACTTCATCAATGAATTGGGCTTGTAATAAATATTTCAAAAAGTCCCAAAAATTAAATTTTTAGCTGTTTCCTAGGTCAAGATAAAATTTATTAAACTTAGTATTGTACCCCAATGCTTTCATATGGAACAACCAACACTGCTACAGTGAAAATAGATATTAAGGCTTTTTCACTGTAAGGACATATATATTTTTTTTTTTACATGTCCTACTTATAAATACCATGCACCCTTCCTCATTGGCAATATGTCCTACTTAAGGGTGACTTAATAATATTTAAACGGAAGGTTTAGGCCTGTCAAAAGGGGTTATTTTGACAGGTTACATTTGTAGTTTTAAAACTGCACAGTCAGGCTACAATCTTAGGCACAGAGACTTGCTTTACAGTGAATGACACAATTAATGCTTCAGTCCACTGGTAGCATTTAATGTACTGGTTCTGGGTACACTTGGTACCATATGCTAGGGACGGATGAGTAAATTAAATGTGCCAATCAGGAGTATTCCAATTCCTCTAACGTTTGGCAGTGGGAGATGTTAATGCCTTTGAAGAAAAGCTCACTACTCTGGATATCTCCCAGCTTATGGCTATGAGTCATTCCCCACACTTTTCTTGTCTTGTGTCTGTACCTACCCAATAGGCTGCTCAAATGTTTGACCTTTTTTGTCACAATTGCATTTATTGGACATTGTTCCTTTTTCAGGTGGGAATAAACGTATGCCATCACTCTGGTGATTCTAACCGTCCCCAATTCTGAAGCGCTGCTGATCGAAGTCATGGATTTTAATAGTAATGTTTTAGGACTTTTTAATGCATTCAGCCCAATGAATTAAGCTGATGCAGAAGTCATTGACCAGTACTTTACTCATTTACCTCAGTTGTTGGTACAGTTGCTCCTATTCCTCAAGAGTACAGCAGCATGGATTTGTCAGGAGCTAAATGAGGTAAAAAAGGTTTATAAATGCCCTGTGACCACTTTCACGTCTGTTCCGCCCCCATTTTAAAGCAGTATAATAGCTCATGAGCAAGCAGTGACTACTATTCTTGTGTTTTCTATCATACATGTATTTTACAGGCTGAGAGCAGTCAAAAATGTTGTATTGTCAACTGCCTCTTGATTGTAGTAGTAGACGTCATGCTAATTCCTCCCGCTCTAGAGTATTGTTCAAAACTCTTGTCCTATTTTCCGGATGACAACTATATTGGACACTTTTTAGTCAGCTTCTTTACACTTTTACAACCATGGTAATGCTATTCTTTCTAAAATCTACTCTTTGACTCCCTTTGACCCTTGTCTAATGGAGACGGTCAAGTTCTGCCAACAGACTATAGCTCCATGGTTCTACGCAACTGCTGTTTGACTCAGGTTCTTGTTCACCCTTTGTCGAAAAGGCCACTGTGATTCCCCTCCTTAAGACACCTAAATTAAACTCAGCATTGATAGCACTTTTTTGTCCATTCTCTCCTCTTGTTTCCTGCCAAACGTACTGTAATCATAGTTAATGTGCAACAGTCTGCCTGAAACTAGAAGCAAAAGATCCTTAACTGGTCCCGGGTGGGCTTGTACCATGACCACTGGACTGAAGCTGTTTTGATATCAGCTTTTAATGATCTTACACATATGTTCGTTGAGAGAGGCTTGGCTGCCCTGGTGAGCTGGAAGCACCTGGGAGTGATTGGCTTTATTTCCCTTTCTAAGAGAGGTCAACAACCTAGATTGGTTTGACATAGGGGAAATTCCAGGGTACTCATGATGATAAAAGAATTTCAGCGGCCGGAGTGACATGCCAGAATGTATATGGCCACCTATATGGCAATTGGACAAAAGTTTGTGGACAACAAAGGGAGAGCTGAAGTTTACAATAACACAATCACCAGAAGCACATTTGAGCAGCGGACCAACCCCTCCTACTCTTCGAACCATCAATATACCTGAGGCCATTGAGAAAGGAAAAGTGACATGTGAATGTAACCAATAAAGTTGCTTATTCTTAAGCTGGATGACCGACTCAGTAGTATTCATTGGTAAACATGGCCCGTTAGATAACACCACCACATAAGGGCACGCCTCAGGGAGAAGATCAATACCAACAGCATTAGGTATACGTTTGGTGTCACTTTTCCATAACCCCGTTGCCTTCCTTACTCCCACATTCAACATCATTGCTGCCCTCGGTGGAACATGCCTGTATACCCCCCGGCTGCACACTTCTAATATGAAGGGTGCTGTGCGCTGCCCCTATCTGAGGAGCAATTTCCTGTACAAGTAGCACCCCAATTCTTTGTGGTGACAGTCTACATGGGCGTCCGCAGGGGGGCAAGGAGGGCGCTTGCCCCCCGGGAGCGCCCCTCCTTGCCCCCCTGTGGACGCCCATGACCATCACCACGCGGCGTCTTCAACCCCTCGTTCACCCCTCTTTTAAACCGCACGTCAACTCGTCTCCCTCAAATTTCGGGAGGGGGCTGATAAAAATTTGGGGGGGGGGGGCTAATTCATCCAGCCATATGCAGAGTGGAGATGCAGGGGCTCTAAGGAGGGGTGAAAACACAACAAAGCCTCATTACCAAGTAAATGGTCTTTTAAAGACCTGTGTGAAGTACTTGGGTGCGGCTGTGTGTGTGCCCGAGATGCTGCACTCAGACCCGACATCAAGGCTGCCGAGGGTGGGGAATGAGAGTGCCAGATCTGCCATATCGGAGAAGAAAGGCGAAGGAAGCCCCCATGCCTCGGCGAGGACCGGCTTTGAAGGCCGCTGTAGGCCCCGGCCCCAGACTATCTAAATGCTAACTAACCGCTGGCCGGATCAAGGCTGCGCTTCTGGGCGCTCGGCTAATCTCATAACAATCTGATGACTGTGATTAGGATGCCATGGGGGGCCAGGGGCTCGCAGCCACCGAGCAGATGGGGAGGAGCGTGTGCCGCACAGGCTTGGCACACAACATGCGATCTGAGCAGAAATAGTACCCGCTTCTAATGAAGTCGTAGCGGGAGTGGTCACGCCGTGGGTTAATTGGCCTGATTCTGGTCCTTTTACCAATGGCAAGTGACAAGTCACTATTACAAGTAGTAGGTAACCTTCAACAACGGTGGCTAACAGCGCTCACAACAAATATCGAAACCCCGAGAAGAAGGGAGCTGTGAATAGCGCTTGACCTTCAGCATTCAGTACCATTTAGGAGCTAGGTCACTTCTGATTACATGTCTGCCCAAAGCTCACTGTCAATCAATCTGAGATGATAAACTGGAGGGGCTGCCATCCTGCAATGACATGAGCAGATATCTTACTACTGAGAGGTTAACATCTCAAAAACAAATAGGAATATTTAATTACATAGCAACACAAATGAGCCCAGTCCCTGACTGGCCTGTTAGCTACCCATCAAGTACTTAACAGAGCCTTTGACACACCCATGGGCATCACCTGCCTCTCCCTTCTCAGAATGATGGATACCTTTTAACTAGTGGCATCTGAAGGGCTTCCCTTTATCACCCTGCTGCATGTGTAAACCTGGTCCTACAGAGAGGAGACTGAGGTAACCATATGAAATGCATACTCCTGCTGAGGCAGAGTTAAACACTCTGCTGTGCCCTCCAAGTTCCACCCCTTCTGTCATACACCGCTCCTAACACCCGTGCCGCAGCGACTGACACTCCTACCACCTGTTACCCTCACACAGGTCTGCGTCTGAAGCTCTTCCTTGAGCCAACTAGTCCTCGTTCTACCTCTACTAACCCACCACATCTATTATTTATATTATAACTTCTAACTCCCAAGTAACAATGACTTAGGGATAGGGGCAAAGTTTAGTGCATCGCTGTTTCGTTTGGGTGCTTGCAATATGATGATGGAATCAATGGCCTATAACACGGTGCAATGGTACTTACTATATTATCGAGCGGAGAAATATTGGAATATGCATTGTACGCTTAAGACGCACATTGGTATGCCGCTCTGTGTTTCTTTTGCAATGTCAACATAAATACACTTAAAAGTCAGATAATAACTTCTAAATGCCAAGCAGCAACTCCTAACCGTCGTTTCACCTGGCGTAACCCTCACACCAATGCACCCACCCCCATACTACCTCTGGTCATTCTCATAACATTCACACCCCTCAGAATGACAAATCACCACTTCTAGCTGCCTCGTCATGGGGTGGGAGTGGGAAGATGTGCACAGCAGGGGGAAAGGGATGGCCAGTGCAGGTGACGCTTTTATTTTGTATAGGAATTTCTGCTGGCGTCATAGCCCAGGGTTTGCTGTCTGTGCACTTGTATAGATGTGTATTCCATACAAGTGCACAGACAGCAAACCCTGGGCTATGACGCCAGCAGGAATTACTTTACAAAGGAAAAGCGTCACCTGCACTGCCATCCCTTTCCCCCTGCTGTCTGGAATACACATCCACGGCACTGCTCACCAGATAAATGGTGAACAGGGCCATGGATCTGTCTCTTTTTGCATCCAAGGGCACCGACAAAGAAGCAGAGGAGGCCCAGGCAAGGAGAAACCAGGAGACATTTGACCCACATCTATCTACACAGTGAGACCTTCAGGAGGGGCCGGATGCCAGGACAACAGTGCTGCTGATCAGCCCGACTCCACTGAATAGTATCAGAAGAGCAGGCAGCAGTTTTTATGTAAGTTCCAGTAACTTTAATGCATTCTACAGCATCACCAGCATTACCTACTGGCTGCATATCTAGGTTACTCTAAGTGAACGGTGTTCTAGACTTACATGCATGGAAACGTCAAGGAGGACAGTCTCCTCTGAATATGCAAATGTAGTGTAAGCTTATAGGGGCAGATTTACAAGCCCCTTGGGCCACTTTTGCGTCACTTTTCCCATGTTAAAAGTGACGCAAAAGTGGCGCAAGGGGCTTGTAAATCTGCCCCGTAGTGTTCAGCTTTTGGGGTGCCAGTGGGGTAATTTTAGGGTTCAGGGTGGGTATGGGTTTTGGGGTGGCAGGGATAATTTTAGGGTTCAGGGTTGGTATGGGTTTTGGGGTGCCAGGGGTAATTTTATGGTTCAGGGTGGGTATTGGTTTTGGGGTGACAGGGGGTAATTTTAGGGTTCAGGGTGGGTATAGGTTTTGGGGTGCCAGGGGTAAAATTAGGGTTCAGGGTGGATATGGGTTTTGGGGTGCCAGGGGTAATTTTAGGGTTCAGGGTGGATATGGGTTTTGGGGTGCCAGGGGGTAATTTTAGGGTTCAGGGTGGGTATGGGTTTTAGGGTGCCGGGGGTAATTTTAGGGTTCAGGGCTGGTATGGGTTTTGGGGTACCAGGGGGTAATTTTAGGGTTCAGGGTGGTAATGAGTTTTGGGGTGCCAGGGGGTAATTTTAGGGTTCAGGGAATGTATGAGTTTTAAGGGGCCAGGGGCCATCTACAACTCACTTTATTCAATACAGCCAGCCTGATGATGAGCAGAGTATTTAATGATCCCCATTTCTTTTTAGGAATGGACATCCAAAACTTTTTTTCAAAACGAAAATTGGATGATGTAGAATCTGATATTACGGAAGCAAGAAAAAAATCTAGACATGGTGAACAGGAGGAGGCAGAAGAACAAAGCACAAGCAGTTCTGCAGGTCCACTTTCAGCTCCAACAGAATCTAGCCATGATGTTGATGCTTCTGTAAATGATATTGGATTGTATTTTAATTTAGCAAAAAAACTAACATATGATGTAAAATACAATCTTCTAATAAATACGTATACTCTACCAGAAACGTATGACTTCAAGAAAGATTCAGGTGGAACACGCTGTTTCCGTCATGTGTGGATTAATCAATATTCACCATGGCTTAGCTACTCTCCACAACTGAAAGGTGCAATTTGCAAGTTCTGCACAGTTTTTCCACAGCCAGTTCATCGTGGGATACAAGGAGCATTCATAACTAGGCCTTTCACTAAATATAAAGACTTCCATGAAAGTGCAAGCAAGCATGTCTTATCGTCTTGGCATAAAAACGCACAAGTGGATGCAACTCACTTTTTGGCGATCAGAAAGAAACCGGAAACAAGTATTGTTTGTCAAATAGACAACGCTGTGAAAAGGCATATTGAAGAAAATCGGAAAAAGTTATTTCCAATTTTGTCAACTATCTTATTTTGTGGCACACATGACATTGCTTTACGTGGGAAAAAAAAGTACATCCGGAAATGTGCAAAGTCTGTACCAATTTCGCATTGAAGCAGGAGATGTCACCCTAAAGAACCATCTGGAAAATGCACCAGTTAATGCACGTTATACATCTGTTCGAGTTGAACATGAATTGATTACATTATGTGAAGAAACATTAAGAGAAGATCTAGTATCCTTAGTCAATAGGTCAAATAGATTTTCAATCATTGCAGATGAAAGTGCTGACATATCTGGAAAAGAACAGATGTCACTTGGAGCACGTTTTGTAGACACGACAAGTAGCACCGTAGCTGTTATCAGAGAAGAATTCCTTGGATTTGCAACCTTAACAGAACTGGATGCTATCTCAATTGCAAATATGATTATGGATACATGTTCTAAATTTGGATTAAACTTAGAAAAACTCCATGGCCAAGGATATAATGGATGCTCTACAATGGCAGGAAAGGAAGGTGGCGTTCAAGCCATAATAAAGAGAAAATATCCTAAAGCTGCTTTTGCTCACTGTGCTGCACATAAACTTAATTTGGTTGTTAATGACCTGAATGCTGTTCCTGATATACGGAATTCTATTGGCACAGTGAAAGCCATCATCAAGTTTTTCCGTGAGAGTCCAAAAAGAAGATCTCTTATTCCTAATCTGCCATTGCTGAGTGAAACACGATGGACAGCAAAATACAAGAGCATTCGAATTTTTAGCTCACACTTTGAAGAGATTTTTAAGCAATTATGCTTACTGGTCACAACAGCATCAGGGAAAACACATCAGGATGCATATCAATTGCAATGTTCCTCCAGCACAGTGAGCTTTCTCTTTTGCTTGTCCATAATTTCAGATTACTCATCAAGATTGGAATCTGTAACCCAGGCTCTCCAAGCTGTTCAGCTTGATATCCTCAAGGTGTGTAATCACGTGCAAGACCTTCTGACTGTGTTCCGTGATCAGAGACAAAAAGCAGAAGAGCAATTTAAGGACATTTTTACAAACGTTCAAACACTGGCAGAAAAACTGAACATCGAACTTTGTGTTCCCAGACAGTGTGGCCGGCAAGTATTTTGTTCTAATTTTGGTTCCTCTTCTGTGGAAGAATACTATCGCCAGTCTATCTATGTGCCATACATGGACTCTATCATCGCATCATTAGAAAGCCGGTTTGGCAATGAAAACAAGAAAAATTTGAGTTTGTTCTCACTTTACCCAAATCATATGGCAAAAATGACACTTGAGCAATACAAATGCCATATTGCAAACATCAGAGAAATTTACGACATTGAAAACCTGGAAGCCGAAGCAGTCACATGGTTTCAGATCTGGTCAACGAAGGATGAGCAGTTAGACAATGGATTTCTGGATTTGCTAAACCACACAGATTTATTTCCATCAGTCCAGCAAGCAATTCTCATTGCTCTCACATTACCAGTGACCACTTGCACAGTGGAAAGGTCTTTCAGCACAATGAGAAGGGTGAAAACCTGGTTGAGGTCGACAATGGCAGATGATCGCTTATCGGGTTTGTGCATGATGAGCATACATCGAGCAAAAATTGATGGAAACAAACAGCTGATTGACAAAGTAATTGATAAATTTGCACAAGACTACAGACGTTTACAGTTCCTTTTTCGAGATCAGTACACTAACCAGTGAACAAAAACTGTATAAAACTACTGCTCATTGAAAAATGTGACTGTTACATTTCAGCAAGACTGTACATGTTTGCAGTTCCTGCAACAGTTATCCAGGTTAAGTTTATATGTTTTATTTTCCAATTTGGAAGAGAACAGCTGTTATTTTATTTATGGTAATATATTTGATTTGATTTATTTTAATATATTTAAGTTAATACATTTCCAAAATAAATACATTTGTCATATATTTTAATTCTCATTCGTTTGTGCACGTTAACACTAAATGCAGACTGACTCTACATGTTTTTTTTAGAATGCAGTTATAGTGCCTTCACTGCCTTGATCATGTGTGTATGAATAATGTGGTGTATTCAATAGTGGTGACATACAAACAGATTAGAAATTGCTAATCAGACAATGGCAGCTTGATCCTTCCATTAAGCCTTTGCATCAGGTTTCTAAACCCTTTGCATGCTTGTGCTTTTTTACTTTTGGCCAAGAGCCGCTCCTGTCTGCAGCTGAGCTCTGCTTTTTTCTTTACCAACTGCTAGAAGGTGTGAATGATATCTACCAAAGTCCACAAAAGAAAGTGATGGCTGTGGCACAACAACCCTATGGTGTATGAGATCATATGCAGCCTGCTTCCTGTACCCCATGGCTCCTCCTGTGCCCCAGTGTTTCTTGTGCCCCACCTGGCACACATCATGTCGGAGGGTGGTGATGACGTTAACATTTTGCCTCCCCCTGGAAAAATTTCTGCGGATGCCCATGGTGACAGATACAGTAGAAATAGAGTCTGTAGCCCCTGAGGCAGCTTAAGATGACAAAGTTCAGCTTGTATTACAGTTAACCGATCATGTATTGGCTTCAGCTTTACTTCTAGTTCGCCTACAAATCTTCCATAGAGCTTCTCCAGCAAATCCTCTGTCTCTGTCTTGTTACAAACCTCAGCATCCCCCTGCAAGTTTTTAAGCATCGTCCGTGGGCCTTTAGACATGTTGCACATTTCTAATCTTTTTCTCTTCCCTCTTGAGCCTTTACACGCCAGAGGGACAGTTTCAATTTGAGGCTCCAGGGGCACACACGGACCCGAGGTGGAAGGGACAGTGAGAGAAGTAATAACACTTGGACCCGCCATATTCCTTAAGGTCACATCATCCAAGCCAGAGCCCTCCTGAGAAATGTCCGGAGGCGGCATGCAGGGAGGTGAGGAAAGGGAAAGACAATGCTCCTCTAATTCAATTTCTTCAATAAGCATCCTCACAGCCCGCTGTAAAAAAATATCTAGGGTAGTGCTAGTGTGGGGCTTGGTCATGCTAA
Source organism: Calotriton arnoldi (assembly GCA_963921515.1). NCBI lineage: Eukaryota > Metazoa > Chordata > Amphibia > Caudata > Salamandridae > Calotriton > Calotriton arnoldi. The sequence continues at coordinate 2,243,837 of CAWUFW010001687.1, read as the reverse complement.
CAGGTAGCTCATGTTTTCCCATTGCAATATAAAATGTGACTGCACACTTTCTAACAAAGTAAAAGTTCCACCAAGAACTATTTAAAAAAAAAATTTGAAAAAATATTTGCCTGTCCAGCCTCCTCCAACCAACAGATAAAATCAAGAGTTCGCCAAACAAAGATTCACCTTCCCTGACAGATCATTAAGTTGATCAGAGGGCATGTTGATAGCCACATGGATCCTTGGTGATGAAGTTCATGATTTTCCCCGTTGGCTTTAACGAAGAGATTCATGGCTATTCTATGTAGGTCTGCTGTCTTCCTTGAATGACAAACCGCAATATTCTTTGGAAATTTTTAATATTTCGGGGCAAATTACTTCAAAGGTCTAATATTTTTGAATGGATTATGACTTCCAAACATTAGGCCTGATTTATGTGTTTGCAGGAAATGATCTCCGTCACGTCAGCGATGGAGTTCCCTCCCCGCCAACATAGTGGTCAGCCCACACAATGTAATTTTGGGTGAACTGTCAGTTTGGCTACAGTGGAGACTAGTTTGTCTCTGCCGTGACCAAACTGCTCCAAAGGAGTAAGTGCCATCGGAGAAATGGCTACTTGTCCGCCCGCCCAATTTAGATGGTTGGACATGTAGCCATTTTTTACTGTCTTTCAGTAGTGAGGGACAGTAAAATCGTAATAATGCTCCACCCGCCAAAGGAGAAGACTCCCATGGTGAGTAGAGCATTACTTTTTTTCTTTACAAAAATAAAATACCATTTTGGGATTTCGAGCACAAATTACACCTTCTTCTATGTAACAGCAACATCTATCAAGTTACTCATCTCACTGTAAGCTCCACCCACTCTTTTCATATTCAGATAGCACATTCTAACTCCATGGAGTCACTGCAATGCCATATCAAAAATAGGCAGTAGCATAAGACAGACCAGATGAATCCATGTCACAAGGCCAAAACTGTTCCAGTTCTGGCATAATATTTTATGTATCACTGTATTCTGGGAGTTTATTTTACTATTTTATTTAGCCTATAGAACTAAAATTCTAATTATATGTAAAAGCAAAGTCAAGTAAGTAATAGAAAAGTGGTGCCATGGTGACATTGATCCATGTCATCAAATAATTAACATGGTACTGTTGCAAACTTGGTTCTCATCAATAACAGTGAGTAGGATGGGGCTTGAAAAGTGCAAGGACTCTTCTGTTTTATTTTAAAACCCAACTCACATACATTGTCCCATCTACACTGAAGAGAAAATAGAGCAAGGTATATGTAAGCCATTCAAGAGTACTGCAAAGTGGCCTGTGCCTGCTGACCAGAGTGGTACAGCTGTGTCACTCAACTATGAACCACCAAACCTCTATTATCAACACATTTGAAGTGAAAGGGATACCTTTGTCTGCTATTGGCCAGAGATACTTGAAGAGTCTGTAGCAAAAACACAGGCACAGATACTATGATGGGTAGTGCAGCACCTGCATTGTGTATCTTGATAATATTCCTAATAGTACAAAAGGTGTTGGGCTGAGTCACAGGGAATCAGCAATCTTAGGTCTTTGCCTCACACTTGCATAACGCCTATCTAAAATTGTGTGTAGTTTATGTGCACTTTTTTCAGATTAAGAAAGTCCTTTTTTTTACTGAAACTGAAACATCTTGACACTCAATTTATGTAATGAACACTAGGTTGTATGTGCTTTATGCCCACACTAACCTCAATGAGAAGCATATGATTAGTTGCCATTACTAACACTGACAGTCAAGTGTTTGAGTAGTTGTACTAGGCACTGTTTTGCTATAGCATATGTCAAGCCAAATAACCCTAGGCTCCACAGCTGCAACACACTAGGTCAATCCAGCCCTGTGGACCTCCCAAATGCTTTAACTTCACACTGTATCAATAGGCCACTCATTAGATATCTTAGGTATATGACTTAAAATAAAAATAAAAATTGGTCCCCTCAATTCCATCAGTAGGGCAATGAAAATGTGTGATGAGCTGACAGACTTTACAAGCATCAATAAAGGGTAAATGTTTAATAGAGTGCCATCTCAATTTATGTGGTAACAACTATCATTTCCACAAAGTCATGTTGATTCATTTTGTTATATTTGTTCAACATGACATCAAGATCACAGTGATATGCCTTGACTGCATTGTCCACTCTGCTTGAGGACACAAGATTCCAGGTCTTCAGTGGGAGCAGTACTATTGTAGACGAAGTAGATTTTGAAGACAAGCCTGGCCCTTCAGGATTGGCTTGCCAGTGCCCTAGACCTCGCTCTCTCACTGAGGACGTAAGATCAAAAACCTCCAGCAGAGTTGTGCCTCCATTAGCAACATCAGTACCCCGACAAGCCTCCTGTGGGCCCACCCCTCCAACAACTGTGGTGCCCACTGTCCTGGCCACTGTAACAACAGCCATAACATCTGTCTACAACCAGGCCGCCTTGTCCGCCGAGTCAAGGTCATAGAATGGGTTGGAAAGCGCTGATGCAGGACCTGTTGTGGTTAGGGAGGCTCAGATTGAGGTCTCTAATGTGAACATCATGAGTAGAGACCTGATGGGTACAGCTAGACAGCAGGAGTATCAACTGGACCAGATTATTAAACTCCCAAGGGCCCAGAATGATATCCTGAAGCATCACCGAGTGTTCAAACTCTACATTCTGGGGAGCAGCAGTGTCTGATTTAGCTGACACTTTCTGTGGTCATGTATCATCCGCTTCTAGCTTGGTTCCAGAAGCATCTCCAGCTGACATCTCCATGAAACAGGACACTGCTGCCCACTGACCTTGGCTCGGTTGATAATAACAACAACAAATCAAAGGGGGAGGGGGAAGCTTGCGCTCATTCCACTCAGCTTAGTGGAAGAGGACAAAAACAAATCGAGGATCCCTAAACGGGAATTCTTGTAGGACCCTCAACAGTGATAGTCTGTCTGTGGCATGTTCCCCGCTGATATACTGATGATTGATAGTAACATCATTGGGTTTGTCCTACACCAGGTGGAGATGTCTCTCATGCCAGAGAAATTCTGGAATCCTTGATAAAAACAAGGTGCTTAAAATTACATCATACCTCCAAAATGTTTTGGTTTTATTTTCAATATATATAGGGGATAGTGGCAAGATTAAAAATAATTACAGGATGTGTTTTGGGAAGGAATTAGGTATCCCCACATCTATATCAAGAAACATCTGGTCAACGTGTTTCAGCCTACTTACGCCCTCTTGGGTCGGTGACTTTCATCAGGACTTTGGGTAGTTTTTCAGATCCCTTCCAAGAACCAGTCGGGATACTTTCCACTGGTTATGGTAGTTCTCTCTCAATGGAGAGTTTTAAGGATGCTGTGTCCTTACCTGGAAGTACAAAAAAGAGCGAGAGTTGTATGTACATGATATAACATTTACAGTAATAATCGTTTTTTTGATTTTCTGGGAATTTTCGGAGTTAATATTTCTTCATAAACATGCATATATATTTATATATAGAACAAAAGATTTTATGTACACTTCATATGTAGTTCAAATGTAGCAGGTGTAGATGAGTGAGAAAACCTTCAGGACACTGAGAAAGTTTGAGTACAAGTTTCTTTTTTGATATCAATTGGATGTACCACTGTCATTGTATTCTCCACATGTCTAATCGGAGGTCCCCAGACTTGACTCAGAGGATAGGGTTGATCTAGACTACCTTATAAATTCTAAAACCAAGATAATCTCATCTTGAGTAACTTGATCTGTGTTTTTGTATAACTCTGATTAGTATGTATAAAATGCTATTGTGTAATCTGTTTGACTCAATTGTGTTTTCCCAATATCTGTGATGGCTGTCATTGGGTGGTGCCCTATTTCATCCTTCAGGAGTCTGGTCAATAATCCCTCTGATTTCTTGGCATCAGTGTCAGTTTGAGTGGCTAATTTTCTATAATTAATATAACAAAGTCTGTCCAAGAGCACCCCATTCATCCAACATCCAGTTTACCTTATTTTCTGAGAATCTTAGTAGGTCTAAGCTATTTTTAAAGTTGTTGTTTTTATGATAAATAAATTAATTATTGAATCAAAATAATGTCTGGAAGCACCTTCTTCTTAGAATCTTTTTGCAAACAACTTATTTGGTCACAACCCATTCATTCTTTGCGGAAAGGTGAATATGTTTGACAATCTTGTTGGCTAGGCACACAGTATCGCTAACAATTATAGCAAAACTGACATCAGTATATTAAACGACAGCACTTTTTGTTTGGAAAATAAAACTATTTTACTTTAAATGTGGGAGATACCCAAAAGCTCAACAAAGGAGAAGAACACGTCAACAATGTGTACAGACACTTGTCTACATACAAGCCATGCAGAGTAGACACAACATTAGGAATTCCATATCTAGATATAACAAGCATTGGCATAGCCAATAGGTCTCGCCTTTGGGACCTTATAAGTGTTTAGCCATGCAACAGTTGATGTTGTTGCACCAAGGATATTGTGCTGCATAACTAAACACTTATAAGGTCCCAAAGGCAAGACCTATTGGCTATGCCACTCCCATCCTTTAAGCGCATTCAGCTCTTGCATTTTCAACCTGCGTCGTTTCAACATTTATTTACAGGGCTCCCGAGACTCGTTAATAACATTGTTGTGGGTCCAAAGGGTTGTCATATCATGGCAAACACGGTCTCGATTGTCACAATTTGCGATCACCACGGGACTCCGAGGAGCACATAAAACTGTGGGCCGTGAGTGAGCGTGTAAGCAGGTTACATGAGCTTTACCATCGAGCACAGGTACAGCACAATAACAAGAACAACGGACACAACCCAGTTGTGAATAAAAGGATGGGGTTTATAACACATGCTTGAAATTATTTAACTGTATGCTGGATTTGCACAGCTAAACTGAAAAACGTTAATGTAAAATGAAATGGTGGCGCTAGGATGTGAGGGAGGCTCGAGGTAATACTGAAAAGCGTGATGACGAAAGAAGAGCGCGAGAGAGCCAGAGGAGTGTGAGAGACACCAGGACCACGTGAGAACCAGGGGAAAGCGAAGGGAGTGCCGGGGAAGTGAGGGAGAGAGGAGTGCAAGCTTACAACGAAACAGCGAGGTAATGAGAAAGTAGCGATGCTGGACTGCTAGAAGAGAGTGAGCGGTTGACAAATGTCGCCGGGTGAGTGAGAACCAGATGGGAGTAAGTGAAAGCTAAATGGAAAACAGTCGCGCGCGCAGCAGTGATTAACTGAAAAACGTTAATGTAAAATGAAATGGTGGCGCTAGGATGTCAGGGAGGCTTGAGGTAATACTGAAAAGCGTGATGACGAAAGAAGAGCGCGAGAGAGCCAGAGGAGTGTGAGAGACGCCAGGACCACGTGGGAACCAGGGGAAAGCGAAGGGAGTGCCGGGGAAGTGAGGGAGAGAGGAGTGCAAGCTTACAACGAAACAGCGAGGTAACGAGAAAGTAGCGATGCTGGACTGCTAGAAGAGAGTGAGCGGTTGACAAATGTCGCCGGGTGAGTGAGAACCAGATGGGAGTAAGTGAGAGCTAAATAGAAAGCAGTCGCGCGCGCAGCAGTGATTAGAGAGGCGGAGCGAGGCGCGCGCGCTTGTGCGCGTAACCGCACCTTGGTGGCCGCTTTCGGAGCACTTTCAAAAGCCCCTTACTAAATGTCTCGCAGAGCAGCGCATGCGCGCTGGCTAAGCGAGACCTAAAAAGTAGTATGAGGCATAATGGAAAATAAAATATGACTGTTCCAGTGCAAGTTATGTAAGGAATCCATCCATTGTGAAGAAATAAAGTAAGTGTTACATATTTGTGACAACTGGCCCTGCATAGCACCAGCAAGTCATGGGTGGAACTTCGAAATCTTACAAAGGCACTGGCGATGTGGGTCCAGAATGCCAACCACCTGCACATTGATGGAGAAGAAGTTCTTCTTACTGCGGGACACTAGCTCCCGATCATGAAGTGGCATCAAAGCAACATGGCTTCCATCTTTGGTACTTAAACATTTGGTATACCTCTAATCCATAGAACTCAGCCTTGAAGTTATTCATTGTAGCATTATTTATAGAAAAGTCAATGTAATCATTCATGCTCATGAGCATAACACCCAGGACCTGGTTGAGAACAGCAGAAAAAGTTGGCTAAGACTTTACATTTTAGTCACCCACTGTATGTTGGAATGAGCCAGTCACACAAAATGTATCACTGCCATAATCTTCACAACAGGTGGTAAAGCAGACTGAATTCTGATGTCAGGCAAAAGCTCCTATTATAATTGCTGATCCAATGCCTCATTGTGTTGCGGTTCAGCCAGTACTTCTTAATGATGTACTTTTCCTGCATGGTCCCTAGATCTGTATGTGGTTTGGACACACATTGACATGTTCTTCTGTGTATTGTCTTGCGTGGATGATGGACATATCTGCAAAATATAAGTGTGATGTCTAAATGATACAGGTGCACATGTTAGATGAACACATTTGTATAAACATGTAATTGTCAACATTTTTAAATCTAGACATACATAATATGGCTATAATGTGAGCAGTGTTGGTGACATTAGTCATACGCAACAGTCACAAATAGATAATATTTTACAAATATGTATCTTCAAAATCACCTATGCACACACTCTCAAGCATATTTTGTTTATGTTTTCAATTATATTTTTTTAAATAAAGGCTCACGTTTCAATATTTCAATATTTTAAGGCGTTTTTTTTTATAAAGAAATTATGTATTTATTTACACATAAGCCATTTCACCACTTATGTGCATTTTAAAATTATTATTAAGTTATATTTTAAACTTTACAGTAATTACAAAGCAGTCTCTGTAAATCTATTGATTCTCATCGGACATTTTAGTTGTTATTGATGGAAGCAAAGTGACGGATGTTTCTGTTAATGACTTATTACCTGTCCAACATATTGTCAGGGATAACCTATGCTGACAATGATGGTTTTTGAAGGTAGATCAAACACGGTGGATGCCTGATGTATCTGCCATGAATGACGGACTAGTAAGACAATGCTGTACCTACCTTTTCGGCAGCCACACCATTGGTTAAACTGGTTCATGATTGACAGAATCCACCATGTAAGCTTCTGTTAATGAAAAACATTTTGATATACATATTTTTTGAGCCCCTGAGTACACTGGCCGCTTAACCAGCCACGATCTGTAGCAGGCTTCCTCTACTGTTGCTGCTCACTAAATTCTGCTGGGACCCACGATGGACAAGAGTGCAGGTGAAAGGGCCCTCAACTTCGCTCCAGAGGAGTTGGATATTCTTACCAACTACAGCCAGCTATTTGGTCCAACAGAGAGTCAGGTAAGCTAAATATAAGTACTTTCAAAATTGTCGTTAACATATTACACTAAATAATACCGTGAAACACCTGACATTCTGACCCTAATGTTTAAAATGAATTATGCACCGTAATAAAATGTGAGTAACCCTCTGGTCCCTGAATTTGTGTTTTACACACAGGATACTACAATACAAATGTTTTACAGTACCCGAAGTGCCAAACTTTTGGATTTGACTGATATCACATTTGAGTTACCTGGAAACATTGAAATGACAGCACCATGGACGACAAACCCGCTTTCCTAAGTGTGTCCTGACCACACACTCACTGAGTAGTACTTTTTTTAATATAGATCTGCCTGGATATACTACTTGGGCCTGAGATTGAGTTTTGTGTACAGTAGTCCATCAGGGTGGGGATGTAATATCCCTCCTTGCAAAAATGTCCCAGTCCTACTTTACGCTGATGATGCAGTTTTGCTTTCACACACTCCAAACGGCCTGCGAGGTCTTATAGGTGCTTTCGTTATATTTATGGATGACTTAGAATTAGAAGTCAATATATCTAAGACGAGCTATATGGTGTGTGGAAAGATCCCATGCAAAACTGTACCCATGATGGCTGAGGGACAGAATATTAGGTAGGTTAGCGAGTTCTCGTACTTGGGTGTCACTTTCGATTCCTGTGGTAGTTGGTTGCCTTGTTTTTCGAAATGCTGTACCTGTTTTAATCATGTTAGAACACAATCGGAAGGCAATAAAACAGAGTACATGTACAAAATTATGATATAGAACACCAAGAGGAAATTAATCAAAATAGTCTTCTCTTGATTCTGTGACTCCTTAATCAATTTTTTTCTTCACCAGATATAGATAAGAGCAGCCAATGCATTTCACCTGGTTACAGGCTTCCTCAGGGCAAGATCCTATGTCAGTTCGAACACATTGGGGCATATTCACAAGAACCGGCGATAATCATCGCCAACCTAGGTTAACGCAACTGCACATAACACTGTCCATCGCGGGAAACTAACGCCGTGTTAACGGCGTATTCCCAACACGCCGGCAACAAGCGAAAGTATCCCGATAATGCGTCAAATGTCCGCGTAAAAATCACCGGGACGGTGATAAAAAAAGGAAACCCGAACGTGAAAAAAGTTGCGATGGGCCCAACTGCGATAAAAACATCAGTGATAAGCAGCGCCAGGCTTGCAATTCCCACGTCAGGCGGGAAAAATCACCATAAAAACTGCCTGAAAAAAATAATTTAAAAAAACACAAGCTACTGAGAAGCACCATGGAGGAAGTTGGAGCAAGTACAGAGCCCAACCAGAACCCCACAAACCCCCGGAGGACCAGCCAGGGACCTCGGGGAAGGAGAAGGGCAATGAGAAGAAGAAGAAGAACCCGCGACCCAGTCCACAGCAGTGCTCAATTTGTGCCGGTGGTTTCCTCTGCTCAGCACCGGCACTTATTTTCTAGGGCCGGCACTATAGCTATCTTTCATGAGGGCAGCTGTGGTGCAGAAACTGTTTCAAAGAGGAATGCAGTGCACGCAGCAGGGCTGCTGTCTTTTTCCCAAATCATCTTCCGAGCTGATTTCCCTTTCACCCATTTCGTCAAAAGGCCTGCACCCTGTCTGAGCCCCAAATTGGATAATTATTGCAGGCCCAGGACGATGAAGGAACGTGACGATCAAATAAAAATGCGTACATTACACTAGCTGGGGTGCTCAGCACCTAGTAATAAAATATTCCACAGAGGCCTACGATTGTGTCACCCGAACTAAGCCAGCAGTAGGGCGGAGCCCACAGTTCCTCTCACCCCTCAGACACTGCCTGTGTCATGAGTGCTACAGAAATGTAAGTAGTGGGTGAGGGTAGGTGGGCGAATAAATGGCACAGTGCCTTCTTTGTACAATTAGGAATAATGCCTTAACTTCGGACCTCTAGTTTCCCTCGCCCGTCGTGTGCAGTGGTGACCTGCCAATGCATGCATCTCGCTTCCTGGGACAGCCTCTTGGGCACTTCGTTGCCGGAGCTGAGCCGGATGGGACTGCTGGGATGGACTTCACTGTGAATCTGCCAGTGAATGCCTGTTTCTGCCTCCACCTGTACCGGGCCTTGTTGAACCTGCTCGGCTACACAGAAAGAGAGAAGCCTTCCAATAACTAATTCCAACTTAGCTCCGGTAACAAATACTTGCGTGTTTACATTTCATAATCGAGGGCTGCTCACTTAAAAAAAATCAAGTAAGGCCCGGAGAGCCAAAGTCCAAGCCAACACTACCATCACGAATCCTATTTCCAGTGCATAATTTGGACTTGTGAGTGCAGGTGGTGGCTCGCAGCACTTATTTTCAGTTACTGGGACAGAACGAGAGAGAAAGGTAAAACTGGGTAAAGATGCAAGAAGGGAACAAATGGAAAATAGAGACAAAGGGAAAAAGTAGGAGTGAAAAGTACCTGCAAAACGGAGATAAAGAGTGAGAGAGTGTCTGGTGGTAGATGAAACAAATGTCAATACCGCAATCGGCAGCGCTGGTCATGAGGTTCTGAGATAAAACTTTGAGCTCCGGCACTTATTTTCTTACAAATTAAGTACTGGTCCGCAGGAAAACAAGATCCTGATTACGGAGGTGATAGAACACCACCAACAACTGTTCATCACCCCCACTGTGTCATTGGCAACTAAAAATGCAATATGGCAGTCCATCTTGGCCAAGGTGAATGTAGTCAGAGTGAAGAGAAGGGAAGTGGATGACTGCAAGAAGTGCTGGAATGATGTGAAGCGCAAAACCAAGCTGAAACTCGCTAACAACCGGAAAGCAGCAATGCAGACTGGAGGTGGGAGTCCAGCACCACAGCAGGAGCTGGATGAGTTGGAGGAAATGGTGTCCACAGTCATCAGTGGGGAGACGGTGGCAGGAGTTGGGGGACCGGACACTGCTCAACATGACCTGAACCAACAGCAACAGGGTGAGTAACGCCCAGGGACTGGGGGACGGGGGGAGATGGGCACAGCGGCACACATGCACAATTAAGTATAGCACAGTGCACACCCACAATGACTATGGATCATGTCCCTGATCTCCCTGGCATACTGCAGCACACATAGAAACAGCAAGTAGGCCCCCATTGACAATGTGCCCAGAGGGGGCCCTCCCCACACATCACCAATCTCTTAACAAACCCATGCATGTGCAAACCCATGCACATGCACAAGGCTGGCCCCCCACAGGGCAACAATGTAAAGTGGGGTATGCATGGCCATGTACTGGTCCAGCTTCAACACTCCACCGAATGTGACCAAAACATTCCAATTCACACAGATGTGACATGTCCATTAGCAAGTAAGCATGAAATCTTGGATGAATGTAGGGGCAGTGATACCAGAAAAAGGTACGCCCTGTGAACTGATATCAATGCGCATGTTTGACCGCGACCCAGACAGGCAGTGAGATGACTGGGAATGTGTGAACTACCTGTGGCCTCCGTGCTCCTAAACAACAATCTCGCAATTTCCCAACTTAGTCCCACGTCAATGTAGGAAATAGGGCTGTGTGTAAAAATGCCTAAGTCTAAGTTATATGGATTCCCCAGCTCGGAGCAATGATTTGTGTCAGTGTGCAGCGGTCGGACTCCTGGGATGGTCTGTGCGTAAGTGTGAAGGTCATTCCATGCAAGAGAACTGCGAGCAAGGACCACTGTGTGTGGGGTGTGTATATGTTGGTCTTTGGTTAGCGCTGTGTGTAGTGTGGGATTCGTCATCAGCAGCTATGGTATCTCTCAGGGGGTGCTGGGCACATGCAATTCCAAGGTCGGAGGTGCAGATGTGCTACCGCCTTCCAGTTCAGACAAAGGAGCTTTCATCCCTAATGTTAGGTTGTCATCTGCTTGCATTCTGGAAAAGTGATGTGGTTGGGGGGGGGGGGGATGTCACTGCTTCGCCTTCCGGCACGGTATTCCTGCTGGCCTCTCAGCTGGTGTGCACCTCCCATGTTGCTGAGGTGTTCACTGTGCCCCCATCCCCCCTTACGTCCATGTTACTCATGTTGTGGGACTTGAGTCACAGGGTGCATCTCTGCATCAGGGTGGTTCATCTCTGACCCCAATTGACACCCGCAATTTTATATCTGACCCCGAATGACACCCTGTTGTCTTTTTTGGAACACCAATGACAGCCTTCATGTCATGTTTTTTGTACACATGTGATACGCTGATGAGTGGGATTACGTACTACATTTGACACCCTGAAATGGCATCCCGAATACGTGACACCCTGAACAGCCTCCTGTACAGAGGTGACATACCCACCATCTATGTGCCATTTGTGAGATTGTTAGCACTTAATGTTGCACTCACACTTGTCAGAGTGATGTGCTAATGCAGAGGACTGACATGCACACAGGGAATGTGTGTTGCAATGAACTTATTTGCACATGCTGGTCTTGTGGTCATTTTGTACTGTTCCATGATTGCAAAGGACTGTCACAATGTGACGTGCTCATGCGAAGAAATTGTCAATGATTGTGTACCTTCGGGCCATTCCTGCTGCAGCTGCAGTGGGGTGTGGTCCACCTGCCTCATCTTCCTCATCAACGTCCGGTGCATCTGGCTCTTGGATCCATGGGGAATTGCTGCGTACACATATGTTGTGCAATACACAACATGCAATGATCATCTTGCACACTATTCCTGGGCTGTACAGGAGTCTACCACCTGTGATGTCCAGGCACCTGAAACGTGACTTAAACACGCCACATGTGCGCTCAACAATGCCCCTGGTGCATTTGTGGGCCACATTGTACTGGCTCTGCGCCGGGATGTTCGTGGCTCGGAGGGGTGCCATCATCCCCGGGCAGAGTGCATATCCTTGATCACCTGTGAGAGGTAAGTGAGATCAGTTCAAACTGGTGGTTCTGCATGCTGTGTTGGCACACTCACAAGTTCTGTGGTGTGTGATTTGTGTGACTTTGGGATTCATGTCTGCCATGTATTTCTTCTGGCAAATGTGCGGGGTCAATGTGTGTCACGTAGCCTCACAGCTGCTCCTCCCTCCCCCCGGGCCCATTCACTTGTGTGCGCTGCGCGGTTGCATCACTTGCACTCCTAAGGCACACCTTTGTCATGCCTGTCTGCGCATGTCCGCAAGCCTGACAACATCACTGTAATGTTGGCCGTTGGAGGTGGGCGGCCACGTGTGTGTAGGCCTTGGTAAGGATAGGGCGGACACAGATGTGGAGTTCAGGCCTGGCTGAACACACGCTGCGATTGAGGCTAGGCCTTTGGCTTATGCTGCGGCAATGAAGGTACACACACAACAGTTGGCATGTATGAGCCAAGACCCCGAGCGCTCCTTCATCTTTCCATTCGGGCGAGCCCGCCCTCCGGGTGCATGCTACTGTCATGTCATGTCATGTCATGTGGGTAACACGATCAAGCATAAAACGCTTTGGGTACGAGTGGCGGCTCTCAAAGAGGGCTTGCCACTTACACATGTAACACATACTCTTGGCCATCAGCGCGTGGGACCACACGCTGTAGGCAACAAATGCAGTAGCCACTTGTTCAGTAGCAGCAGTCACGAGGTCTATGACGAAAGTCGATACCGACATACTGGCAGCCATTGCGGCTACCAGAGACGGGGTGAAATACCCACAGGGGTTTACATCCAAATATGAAAACCAATTGTCCCTGGAACAAGTTCCGCAAGTTACAATTCCTTCCATTGGGGATCCGCTGATCCCCAACGAGGACCGCAGACATGCGTTGTTCACAGCTGCACATGAGGGCTTGGCATGGGCGCACGCCGGTGTATCGGCAACGGTGTCCCTCTTGCAGCAACATCCTGTTCCCGCCCCCGCATGGCATTGCTGATAGCTCTCTGTGGCCTTCTGTTCCCACTATGAAAGCAAGCTTCAAAAAATTAAGTAGCCTCAAAGCACTGTTATTCCAACATGAAGTTGCCTTGACCTCGGCCCGTGAAACATTCGAGCCACAGGTGGCTCGGACATCAAGTGAAATACAATCCCAATGAAATACCAATCTCCCACTACATTTTTGGGGGTTGATACACCAATTATTCAGTGTTTCTGACACAGGAGGCCTTGCACCTTTTTTAAATAGTTGGGCTCAGGTCTTGTGTCCTCGTTTCAAAGGATATTTGGTGTAATTCCGGCTTTTATTCATTCATTTTTTGCAAGTGCTCCTGGTGGGTTGCCGTTGATCCTCTTGCTCGCTGGTGCTGTCCTGGTACCTGTTTCACTACTTCGTAATGTCTGCCCTTCATGTGCTACTCGATCATCCAGTCCAGGTGGAGCTGTACCGTAGCCGATTGCAGGACTTCCTTGGTTGCCTGCCTATGGCTGTTGTGGGTGCTGCCTACAATGTGACTTACAGATACGCATACTTCACATGCGTTCATCCCTTTTTTTGGTGCCGCGACTGTCCTTTCTCCTGGGCTTTGGATTTGTGCCTCTCAAGCGCCATACGGCCTTGCCCTGATTACGACCTGTTGCTGTGGCCCCTATTGCGTCATGATCAATCATGTGCAACTGGTACCCGCATGCTGATGGCGGCCGTGAATGGAGTGCTGGCACAATGGGACATCTGTGAAGGGGCGTCGCGCCTGCTGCACCACAGCTACATTGAGTACGATACAGGATGTCCGACCATGCTTTTTGAAGCTATGGATTATGATGAGCACGTATGCTCCTTCGAGTTGTTGAATTGGGTGTTGTCCCTCCTTGTCTTTGAGGAGGGGTACCGTCTTTTGGAACACCTTGCCTTCCAAGGTTCCACGGATCTCATATGATTACGACAATTAATGTTCAACAAGACATTTTGATTTTATTCTTCTTCTCGTATTTTACCGCTAATCAACCTGATTTTGTTTTTGATTTTATTGAACTTTGCCCATGCTATGCACAGTGCTTTGACTCTGCTTGCGACTTGGACCTTGTTTCTTCTATTCTTCTGCAACCTGGCCGGGGGAGGGTGTCATGTGGATTGAAGGGACCCCGTTGACATCTTTAGGTTGGAATGGGTCCAGAGGCCATGATGCTGCTCTCGCACACAACACTACAGGCTTATTCTTATGCAAGAATGTTTTCGCTTGTCACCGGCGACCCGCTGGCTGCGCTGGTTGCCTGCTTGTTCCTGGAGTCTGGTCTGTACATCGTGAGCAAGGTCAAACAACACCGTCCCTTGTTATTTTGATCTGGTCAGGCCCTGGCACATAGACAAAACATACCCTGCAGCTGCTGTTTGTGGGACACCCACCTTTTTTTTAATATTAGGAGGATGCATGTTACACGCAGACACACTTGAGGAGTGACCTTTCAAGGATGAAGAGCTGTATGGAGCTGTGATGTGGAGACACGATCTATGTCTTAGAGGTATGGGGTCTGCTATACAAACCCAGAGTTCTTCTATGATGTCATCTTGGTTTTCCCGTCCATGGGGAGGGAGTGTAGGTTTTATAGTCATGTCTCCAGAATCAATATACAATGATTTATCCTTTGAAAATTGTGTGGACTTGCTACAATGCTGACAATGTTTGTATTATGCATTCTAATGTTAGTAGTGGCTCGTATACTGCATTTCAGAGCACGTCAGTTAAAATATACATTTTAGACTAACTCAGTGACTCTGTCAATCTCTTGTTGTGGATGAGTACGGGAGTCTGAGCGATAGGGAATCACCTGTTCCCACGATCCCTGAGTGATTAGGGGAGTGTTGTGTTCTGGGTTGTCTAAACGCCTGTTTCTATATCTGTGTATGGGAGGGCAGGTGGGACACTATAGCTAGCCGGTCGTGGGCACTTGGGTACTAAGGCTGTAGGAAGGCGTAGCCCCTATATACCGAAGTCACGCATTGCTGTGCATAGTTCTGTGTATGTGCAGGATCCCGACAACACTACATTGCGACATTGTCGATTAGGGGCCGGGTCGCGCCAACACCACGACAAAGAGACACGCCATGGTTACTTTGGTGGCCATCCTGGAAGTGAACCACGCCCAGAGCCCCGGGCTGTTTATTCACACTCCTGCGCTGGACTGACGTACGCCGGCCCAGCCCACTACGCTTACGCTTACAGGGGGGGGCGACATAGCTACATGTCCATGGTCTTCCCCACTGCCTGAGGTGACATGGTTGCTTCCACTGTCCACAACACTACAGACACCAGCGGTATATTTCCACATGGACATGTCTGTGCTCTGCATATCAGGACTGTCCAGCACATCACCGCCACACTTGGCATTGTGTACATTCTTATTCATGGGTCCATTGCCTCCTTCGCACATTCTTGCTTCCCACCTCTCCCCACCTTCTGCAATTGTGTGCCAGAGGGGCTATGCCTTTGTGGATGTTTTGTCTACATGTCTGGCCCCTGTTTCCACAGTTACTTGTGTTGTCGTGTCTGGTAGGTGGGCATGTTGGTTGGCATGTTGTATGTGATTTTGTTACGTGTGAATTCCCACAGTTGTGATTTGTATGATTGTGGAGTTGAGGTGTGTGGTGTGTTCCGTTGGTACTTACCAACGAGCAGTGCATTTCCATAGGTGCCATCCTGAAAGCGCTGGTGGATGATGGACTGTCGGAAGATGTGGGAGTCATGCACACTGCCTGGGAAGTTGGTGACGGCATTGGTGAACTGTCCCCGGTGGTCCAATTTTGACTGCACATTGATGGGATGCGTGTGCTTTCTGTAGCGGTAATTGTGTGCTGTGTCGGCAGGGGGCACAAGTAGGACATGTGTGCAGTCACTTGCCCCCAATACGTGCGGAAAGCCAGCTATGGCGTAGGGGCCTTGCTTGGTCTCCAGCTGTTCCTGCGCAGTGTGGGGGTAGTGGAGGTGCTGGGGTATCAAGCTGATGATGGCATCCAGGACAGGTGTGAGGTACTTTGATAGGGCTGGCAGTGAGACTCCTCCGACTCTGGCAGTTGTTGGTTGGAGGGTACCTGAGGCCAACAAGTGCAGCACAGCCAGCAGCTTTGTCTGCGGAGGGATGTTGGTTGTCCGCTGTGTTGGTACCGTCAGCCTGTGGGCAATGTGGGTCAGGATGCGGAGGATGGTTGTCCTTTTTGGCCTGTAGTGGGCTTCATCTGGTGTTAAGTTTCTGAGGCTGGTGCGTTTTTGGAAGGTCCGCTGTCTTCTTCAGCGATGCCTCGGTGGTAGTCCGGGGGGGGTCCGGGGGGTGGGGGTGGTCCTGCGGGTGGTGGCGGTGGGCGTTGTGGCCTTCTTGGGTCTACAAGCTGCATGATTAGTTGCTCCATGACATGTGTTGGTCTTCAGATGTGGCTCTGGGCTGGGCTCCCTTTCTACTGCAGGTTTTTGTCCTACTTAAGACCAGAAGAAAGCAGGTCGTAAGTTCCTGCTGCTAACGCGCCTTATCGCATGTTTTGGGCCTGCATCGTAACGCTGGCTGGTCGTTGTGAATATCGCGAAGTGGTGTTATCGTGAGTTTTTGCACGGGAACGCCTACTCTGCATATGATTAGCGTTAGTGGTCGCTGTCAGCCTTGGCGATGTTTTTAGCGGCAGCTATCGCAGGTAAACTGACGGTATGGGCTGTTGGCGCAGGCTTGTGAATAGGGCGAAATGTCTATCGCCACTTTCGTGGCGGTAAAGTGCCGCTAAATCGGCGATGTGGCCTTGAGAATATGCCCCATTGTTTAAAGCAGATACAGCGTTGCAATTGACACACCAGTATTCCACTATAACCCATTGCAAACGCCGAACGCTGGCAGTTGGATTAATCGTTGCCGAACATGGCCCTATATGGATGGATGGATGTAATTTCCCACAACAATGGCATAAAACCCTGTTCAGTTGCCTACCGGCAGCTGACAGATTTTTCAAGCTTACTGCGGCTATAAGAACCTCCATGGAATACTGGTGTGTCAATTAAAATGCTGCGTCTGCTTTAAACAATGTGTACTAAGTTTGTACAATGTACTCTGTTTTGTTGCCTCTCGATTGTGTTCTAACGTATTTAATTTATGGCCAATTGGTAGCTGGCGATCAGAGGTGGGTAACAGTTGTTTAAATCATAAACAATAACAACACTTCTGGTAGTGCGGCAAAGGGGTCCCCTGGCTGCCAACACTTGCTCAACCTGTTTTAATCACTCTGTGGGGGCCTTATTTGAGCTGGCATATAAAGTCGGTTACAAACCAAACGTGCCTTTTTTTGGCAGTGTTCAAACTTGAATGTTTACCAATTATTACTTTTGGGGCATCCATCTGGGGGTATCGAGACTGCTCAAACTAACGGCAAGAGGAGAACCGCTATTGTAGGCGTCTGTTTGGTGTTGGTCCAGGTAGTCCCTATTTTTTCTAGCATGAGGAATTAGCCTTACATTTTGTAGAAGCACGCATTAAACTTGCTCCACTTCCCCTCTGGATTACAGTCTGGGGAAACACACACACTGAATGCAATCATGAGATTATTACTGATTGTTTAGCCTGTTATTTGGGGCATACAATCCCATGGTTAGGCTACATCAGGAGTACCGCAGAAACCTTAGGAAGACCGGACTTATATTTGTCCCCACATCTGCTGACTAAGAGGAGAGGGTTCCCGTTAAGAAGGAGTTTTTGAGACTTGCATCTGCTGCTAGAGAGACGAAGACATTGGGGAAACCATCATTGAGAACGTATATTATTTTTAAGATGAGGGAGGGTATTGAACCTTATCTCTTACAGGTCAAAAATGATTGGGAAAAAAGCCCTCCTGACTAGGTTCTCATTGGGCTTTATCAGATGTAATCTTTGTTTCCCTTTGGGACAGTAGATTTAAATCTATTTTAATGTGCCCATGTGATGGAACCTCCCTGCAGTCGCTTATACACTTTACCCTCTTTTGTAAATAATTTTAACCTTTTAGACATAGATATCTTTTACCTATTTTAAGAGTTCAGGGCTTTTGACAACGTAGACCAGCTTTTTATTATCTCTGTATATTATCTGA
Source organism: Calotriton arnoldi (assembly GCA_963921515.1). Lineage (NCBI taxonomy): Eukaryota > Metazoa > Chordata > Amphibia > Caudata > Salamandridae > Calotriton > Calotriton arnoldi. The sequence continues at coordinate 2,225,546 of CAWUFW010001687.1, read as the reverse complement.
TTCAGTTGTGTGTTTTTCTGTGGGGGGCCTTTTTAAAGGATGCCCTTCTGTGGGGCAATTCCATGAATTCTTTATCTATCCTTTTATATATAATTATTATATGAATTTATCTGATGTGTTACAGTGTCTTTTAATGCAATGATTGTTCTTTAATAATCGAATAAAGATGAAAGACCCCTCCTTTCCCTCTTTACCATGACAAATGGAATAACATCCACCAAACTCAAAATCAGGCGCAGATTAAGTAAACTTCCTCTGATAGCTCAATAACATTATAAAAATTGCTTGACATTACAGGTTTATTAATAGCATTATTTTTTTACTTTCTTATCTCCCCCTGCATAGGTCAGCCCCCATCAGTAGAAGAGGATATGTTGGGCCTTTGCAAAGAGAGTTCACCTACAGGAGGTATACATGCGCTGTAGTATCCACTGCCGAAAACATTAGGAGGACATTCAGCGGTAGACCCTACTCATTGATTTGAATAAACTAGGAAGGTCTTCCCAGCAGAAAAGTGGGTGTGGCAGTCACTGAACCCCATGATGCTTCACATTCTGGCAGTGGCCTTCCCCAGCTTGGATAAGAGCTGAAGGCCATGGAACAGCGGCAAGGGGGTAAATTTCATCAGCTTAGAAAATGCTGATATTGCTCATAATCCTTCTTTTCAGTTTGATGGCTGACATACGGCGTCACAAGCGTAACAGCTATACTGTCCTCTGTATTACAAGCGCTGTACAATTTAATTTAATACAGTCAGTGGATGCTATATCTGCCACATCAGTCACAGAGTAACCTAGATTCCATCCAGTAAATCAGGCCCTATGCAATTGTTTCTGTGTCGATAGTGGCAGTGCTTTACTATTTTTCAGCATGTAGCTTTGCATGTTTAGTATTACAAATAAAAAACGCAAAAATGCACTTGTAACATGGCAGATGGGATATCTGCCACTTTAGTGACGCAGTATCCTGTCCACCAAACTTGAAACCAGGCCCTTCATCAAGTGGTTCACAAGGCTCACACTCCTGTGGTGTGGCTAAAAAGTGATGGGCATGCTCAGATCTCTAATAAACATGATGTGTTAGCATTACCGTGATAATAGAACTACTCTGTGACTTGGAAAGTATCCCTTGGCCATTAAAGGAGGGGACACCTGTAGTGGACATCCATGTCCTGGGCAAGTGCATAATCATGCTATTGTCACAAAGTCGAGTTAGGCCTTCACACACACACACACACACACGGGTTCAAGGTTAGGTCCATATTTTTTTTTTTTACATATTTTTTATTGAGTTTCCGGTTGCAAGAATATATACATATGCAACAAATGATACAATCCGTGGTGTGTTGCCACCGAGAGTCATCAGGACATATAGGCGCGCCAAGCGTTGCGCGCACGTGACCATCTGAACATTAAATGAAACTCAAGTTTTTCTATTTAACGAACCATTTCATCACAAAAAAAAAATTTGTAACGCAAAAAGGAAAAACCAAACAAAGTTACCCCCCTCCCCTCCCTGGTCCGTTGGTCCAGTCTACGCGTTAGAACTCTGGAGAAAATTGCATTCACGGATTTGACTGAAGAAAGATACTAAACCCCACACAGTGGAGCACACAGTTTCAGTCTCAGTCATCCCTAGGTATAGGCAATAGAATATAGCATGATGCTACTCAGTTTCAAGCGGGTTATCTATAGAAGAAAGGGGAACTGCGGGCGACACGGGCTCAGTTGGGGACACCGGGGGGGTGAGTGAGTCAAGGGCTTTAAGTGTTTCCAACATTTGGTCCCACTCCATTGAAATGGGAGTCTTGCGGTGGCCTCAGAACTCCTCCTGTCTAAGGATTGCGCTTTCTGCAGTGCCCCACCTGATCATTTTCGTCTGCCAGACCAGCGCTGTAGGGGGGTGGGCGGATTTCCACCTCATGGTGATGTCCCGTTTCGCCACAAGCACAGCCAAATCTGCAAATTTGTACTGAACTTTCTGTTTCTTGGGGCGATATGCAGACCTAGTAGACAGCTATCCGCAGCCATCCAATCGGCCATGCCAGTGACCTCTCGGATTCTATAACCAATTGTTTGCCAATAAGTTTGCAAGCGGGGGCAAGACCATAGCATGTGGAGGAGGTCTGCGTCCGCCTCCCGACACCTAAGGCATGAAAGCTGAGCATCCTGGTAGATACAGTTCAGACGATGCGGGGTCAGATAGGCCCTGTGTAAAATCATGTATTGTATGTATTTAAATTTAGCGTTTCGGGAGACTTTCTTGGGAAATTCCAGTATAGTTGTCCAATCTCTGTCCGTAAGCTCCTTCCCCAGACCCAATGCCCATTTAGTCCGGAGTGGAGTTAGCGACGTCCCTGAGTGTATGCGGATCCCCCTGTAGAGCCATCGGGTAAGATGACGACCAGTGCCCATCAGGTGTGTAGCATATACAAGTTCATGCTTTGGGGGTTCTATCCCATCAGGTGACCAATGGCGTTCGACATAATGAATAATGGTAGCGTGAAGGAGAAACAGTGTCGGGGGGACCCCATGAGCGCGGGTGAAATTGTCGTGGTCCGTTAGTGTACCCTCTATGAACAGTGCTCCAACAGTGGATACCCCCTCCCGTTCCCAGGGGGACACAATCCGCTTCGTTATTAACCCGTGGGCGCCAGGGATCCCAAGGAAGGGAATATTGGGAGAGTACGGGAGGGCTTGTTTTGTATATCGAAGAGACTTCTTCCAGTACGCTAATGCTGTCTTAAGCAAGGGGGGAGCCGTAGGCGGGATTTTAGCCCACGGTAAAAGTAAGGCATGAAGCGTACCCTGACCAAGAAGGCGGCCAGTGTACCCAATTTCATGGACGTGTCTACCCGCCAGCCAATAGGACAGCCATTGTAATTGGCTGGCCATACAGTATGCCCGAAAGTCTGGCGCCCCCAAACCGCCCTCGTCGGGTCAGAGCTGTAGTTTTGCCAGTCCCACTCTCCTGCGTCCCTTTACCCAGATAAGGTCCAGCAATAGAGAGTCCAACGTCTTAAAAATACCAGGCGGGATTACAACCGGTATGTTAGCAAAGAAGTAAAGGAGGCGGGGGAGCATCACCATTTTTGAGATGGCTATCCTGCCCATCACAGACAATGGCAAAGAAGTCCAAAAGGAGATCTGCTTCCGGAGGGACCGTATTGCCCTCTGCAGGTTACCATCAATTAAGTCCTGGGGAGTTCTTTAAATTTGTATACCCAAGTACTTGAAAGTGTCTGGGGCGGTCGTCAGTAGGAGATCTCCAAAGGCTATCGGGTCAGGGGCGTCCCGGTGGCGCATAAAGAAAGCGTGAGACTTTTGGGCGTTAATAGTCAGACCCGATACCCGCCCAAAACTTTTAAATAGAGACGGAATGGGTTCCAGGCTTGCTGTGAGGTCCTTAAAATAAAGGATAATGTCATCAGCATATGCCGATGCTATATGTGTCACGTTAAACGCGGGTATCCCCAAGTCCACGGCCTCCTTACGAATCTTGAGGAGTAGGGGTTCCAGTGCCAAGACAAACAATATTGGTGACAGGGGGCAGCCCTGCCGGGTGCCCCTGGCCACAGGGTACGCAGCCGATATATAAGTGCCTGTCCGGGCCCGAGCTGTGAGAGAGGAGTACAATAATTCGACCCACTGCAGGTAGCCCTGTGGGATACCGAATTTTTTAAGAGAAGACAGCATGTATGTCCAATCAAGAGTGTCGAACGCCTGTCGCATATCCAGAGAGATACATCCAGCAGTGTCGGAAAGGGCCGCAGCAGTTTCCATCAGGTAATGAAGGCGCCTGATATTGAGAGAGGTGCTGCGGCCCGGTACGAATCCGCACTGGTCAATATGAATAAGTCTTGGGAGGTGGGGGAGCAGATGCTAGGCTAATATTTTGCTGAGTATTTTATACTCAGTAGCTAACATGGAGAGAGGACGATATCCTGATATGTCTCGAGGATCCCTATTAGGCTTGGGGAGGGAAACAACCAGCGCCTGCATAGTCGTGGTGGGAAGTGTGTGTTTTTCTAGTGCTGTCTTATAAAGGTGCAATAGGTGTGGGGCCAGTTGCTCAGCGTAGCTCAGATAGAACTCCGCTGGCAGTCCGTCCAGACCCGGAGTCTTGTTTCTAGGGAGATCCTTAAGGGCTCCCATTATGTCGGCTTTGGTAATAGGGGCCTCCAAGTCCGATTGCACATCTGCCGACAGTGTAGGGAAGGTGAGGCCATCCATGAAAGCAGTCAGGAGATCTTGGGACACAGCAGTCGGGGCAGTGTATAGGGTCTTGTAATAAGTACAGAATGCCGCGTTAATATCGGCTTGGGTAGTGGCTACAGTGCCGTCTGGGAGGGAGACCTCCGTTATGGGGATCGGGGGAGGAGTGTCCCGAACAAGATGAGCCAAAAGGGTCCCTGATTTGTCAGCCTCTTTATGACTATATCTGAAAGAGACACGTTAGTGACAGATTCCTTACCTTAGAATATCCCCAGGCGTCAGGCTGGATCCGGAAAGTTTTTTGCGTAGCAGTACCCTTGCGCGTCGGTAGGCGGCGTCGTGCGGCTCCGCGTCCGTCGTCGGCGTCGTGATCGCCGGGATGACGTCGCGGGCAGTACTTAGACGCCGCCCCTGCGCGCTGACGCCAGTTCTTCTTTTTCCGCGCCAGCAAGCGCAGATCCGGGAAGAGCAGTGCCCTGGTCATTTTTTGACCATACTTTTTGGTGAATTTTTTCACTGTTTTTCTCTCTCAAGGTGTCGTAGGGATGCCCGGTTTCAAACGTTGCAGCGCCTGTGCTCGGATGATGTCCGTCACCGACCCGCATTGGGAGTGTCTCTTCTGCCTCGGCCGAGGCCACGACACGGAGTCTTGTACCGACTGCCAGGCCCTCAACCCGAAAGCTTTGCGAGAGCGGTCTCGAAAGCTCCTCGAGGCCCGGCATTCGGCTCCGCGGAAGCCCCGGTCGCGTGAGAGGTCCAGGGGTCGATCGCGGAGTCCACACCGGTCGTCGGCGTCGAAGTCTTCTTCGTCCGGTAAGTCGAAACACAAGAAGTCCAAAAAGCATCATCGCTCTAGGTCTTCGCCTCGCCGGTCTCGCGACTCGGCTGAGGCCCCTCCCGGCACCGTCCCCGCGGCCCCGGACATGCCTGTGGAGTCGCCCCCGCCATACCCGCCCTTCCCGGGTTCGGGGGCGGATCCGGCCAAAGTGCAGGAATTCCTGTCGGCCATGGCCCGCCTCTTCGGGCCTCCAGGCCCCTCCGGTGCGCCTTCGGGCCCCGCGGGCCCTGATGGGGTTGCTCCAGCATCGCCGACGGCTCCGGCCCCGGCGTCGCCCGTGCCTCCAGCCTCGATCCCGGCTCCGGCTTCGGCCCCGGCCTCGATCCCGGCTCCACAACCCCCATCGACGCCGGTCGACCTAACGACACCTCCGCCGGCGCCGATGTCTCCGGTGCCGTTCTCGACGCCGCCCTGGGCTCCGGGCGGCGGCGTCCCCCAGTTCTTTCCGGCTCCGGACATGGACCCGGAACGACGTCGCTCGATGCCGGTTCCGGCGCCGATGGGACCTTGGGTCCCAAATGTCCCTCCTCCTCCTTATTTTGAACCAGAGGAGGACCAGGAGGACTGGGAGGGGTCTGATGACCCTCTGGCACGACAGTGCCAGTACGATGAGGACTGGACAGAGGGTCTAGGGGAGGCCAGTGGTCTGGATACTTCCCCTGACACTGGCATGCTGTCTCCTCCCGTGGCTACGGAGGAGGGAGCCAATTTTGCTACGGTGTTGCGTAGGGCAGCTGGGGCCTTACATCTCCAACTCCCTACTTTGACGGTCAAGCATAACATCTTGACAGAGGTGCTTCAGCCGGCGGCCTCCTCTGCGGAGACTGTGCTGCCGTTTAACGACGCCCTCACTGATGTTCTTTTGGGCGCCTGGTCCAAGCCCAACACAGGGGCTCCTGTGGATAGGAACGTGTCACGACGCCATCGCCCAGCTCCGGGCGACCCCTGTTTCTCTCTGTTCACCCCACTCCTGAGAGCTTGGTTGTCCAAGCCTCCGCTTCCCAAACCGCCTTCCCTACCGCTCCTCCGGATAGGGAATCCAAACGCCTGGATCAATTTGGGAAGAAGGGTTTTTCTTCCTCCAGTGCTGGCTTGCGGTCCGTTAACACCGCTTGTCTTTTGGGCCGATATACCCACTCCCTGTGGGATTCGGTGGCGGATGTTTTGCCCCAGTGTCCTGAGGAGGTCCAGACACTGCTTTCCCGCGCCATTGCGGAAGGAAGGGATGCGGCTAAATTCACAATACGTTGTGGCCTTGACACCGCCGACTCGCTGGGCAGGTCTATTGCAACGACGGTGGCGCTCAGACGCCACGCCTGGCTGAGAACCACTGGTTTTTCAGGGGATGTCCAGAATACTCTCATGGACATGCCCTTTGATGGAGTCGGTCTTTTTGGGTCCAAAGCAGACCATGCGTTGGAGCGCTTTAAGGACTCACAGGCTACTGCCAAGTCCCTGGGCCTTTCTGCTACACGCCCTCCGCTGACTTCTGCTTTTCGCCCCTATCGTGGCCACGGTAGGGGCGCCCCTTCACGTCAGCAGCCCAGCCACCGGCCCGCGCAGCAGGCGCCTTCGCGTGGCCGAGGACGTGGATTCCGCCGTGGCGGATCAGGCAACCAGCGTGCGGGTCAGGCCACCACCTCCACCCGTCCGCGGCCTCCAAGCCCTCCTAGTCCCTCCTTTCAGGTGCCCAGCACGCCAGTAGGGGGCAGGGTCCGCCATCACCTTCCCCACTGGCGTACCATCACCTCGGACAGGTGGGTCTTGGACATTGTCCGAAGGGGCTACTCCCTCCCCTTCGAGACCACCCCCCAGCCATGCCACCTCAATTCCACCGCATGTCAGGGGATCACTTGGTTCTTCTACAGAAGGAAGTCACGGCCCTCTTGACCAAGAGGGCCATCGAGCTTGTTCCGACCCCAGAAGTAGGGCGTGGTTGCTACTCCCACTACTTTCTGGTGCCCAAAAAGGACAAGGAGGACATGCGTCCTATCTTGGACCTCCGGAACGTCAATCGCTTCCTCCGGAAGGAGAAGTTCAAGATGCTCACCCTAGCTCAGGTCTTGACTGCCCTCGACCCTGGAGACTGGTTGGTAGCGTTGGACTTGCAGGACGCATATTTCCACATCCCCGTCCTGCCGGCCCACCGGCGTTACCTTCGGTTCACGGTAGGCCCCGCGCATTTTCAGTTCACCGTGCTCCCCTTTGGCCTTACCAGTGCCCCTCGGGTGTTCACGAAAGTGTTGGCGGTGGTCGCAGCTCATCTGCGCCGGGCAGGGGTTTCAGTCTTCCCCTACCTCGACGACTGGTTGCTGAAGGCCGGCTCGTCCCAGGCAGTCGTCTCCCACCTCCAGACTACAGCCGAACTCCTGCACTCGCTGGGGTTCTCCATCAATGTGCCGAAGTCGCATCTGATTCCTTCTCCACAGCTCCTTTTCATCGGAGCAGTTCTGGACACGACGCAGTTTCGGGCCTATCCTCCCGAACGGCGAGTCCGGGATATTCAGGCTATGATTCCAATATTTCAGCCTTTATCCTGGGTTTCGGTACGGATGACCCTGAGGCTGCTGGGCCTCATGGCCTCCTGCATCCTGCTGGTCAATCATGCCAGATGGCATATGCGGGCTCTGCAGTGGGACCTGAAGTTCCAGTGGGCGCAGCACCAGGGCAACCTGTCCGATCACGTCCAGATCTCGGAGGGGACTGCAAGACAGTTGCAGTGGTGGCTCTCGAACCGGCAATGGGTCATGGGCAGGTCCCTCTCCCTTCCCCAGCCAGAGCACACAGTTGTGACGGACGCGTCCCTTCTGGGATGGGGCGGTCACATGGGAGAGGCGGAGATCAGAGGCCTCTGGTCTCCGGCGGAGTCCCGGCTCCATATCAACCTTCTGGAGCTCCGGGCGATCCGACTTGCACTCAAGGCATTCCTTCCCTCTGTCAAAGGGAAGGTAGTGCAGGTGTTCACAGACAACACCACCGCCATGTGGTACTGCAACAAACAAGACGGGGTGGGGTCTTGGACCCTTTGTCAGGAGGCTCTGCGCCTCTGGACATGGCTGGAACATCAGGGCATGTTCCTGATGGTTCAACACCTGGCAGGTTCCCTGAACGCCAGGGCGGACGAACTCAGCCGCAGGTGCATGATGGATCACGAATGGCGTCTTCACTCGGAAGTGGCGCAAGGACTCTTTCTACAATGGGGAGAGCCTTGGTTAGATCTATTCGCCACCGAAGAGAACGCGCAATGTCATCAGTTCTGCGCGTTGGAATTTCCAAGGCGGCACTCGCTCGGCGACGCTTTTCGTCACGAGTGGAGTTGCGGTCTGTTGTACGCCTTTCCGCCTATACCACTTCTACCCAGAGTGTTGAAGAAGATTCGGCACGACCGGACCCAAGTCATTCTTGTGGCTCCGGACTGGGCTCGAAGAGTTTGGTATCCCGAGCTACTCAATATGAGCGTAGATCCCCCGATCCGTCTGCCTCTTCGGGAGGATCTTCTGTCGCAGCAGCAGGGGACGGTCCTCCACCCGAACCTGTCCAGTCTACACCTGCTTGCGTGGAGATTGAGCGGCGGCAGTTGATTCCTTTCGACTTGCCTCCCGAAGTTTGTGATGTGATTCTGGCAGCCAGGCGTCCCTCCACTAAGGTGGTATACGCCTGCAGGTGGAACAAATTTGTGGCATGGTGCACAGCAAAGGCTGTGAATCCCCTTTCTGCCCCTCTTTCTGAGGTCCTTCTGTTCCTTCTTTCTCTGGCCCAACAGGGTTCTGCCCTGGGTACCATCAAGGGTTATCTTTGTGCTATCTCGGCCTTCCTCAGGCTCCCTGATCAGCCCTCCTTTTCAAGTCCCCTGTTGTTAACAGGTTCTTAAAAGGCATTACACACCTCTTCCCTCCTGTTCCGTTTGTAATGCCTCAGTGGGACTTGAACTTGGTTCTTACCTTTTAATGTGCGCTCCCTTTGAGCCTCTACATAACTGTCCTCTTCGTCTTCTGACTCTGAAGACAGCCTTTCTGGTGGCCATCACCTCCGCTCGGCGGGTGAGTGAGCTCCAGGCTCTATCTTGCAAACCTCCCTTTCTGTCTGTTCATCCAGACAAGGTTGTTCTTCGGACGCGTCCGTCCTTCTTGCCAAAGGTGGTTACTGCCTTCCACATTGGGCAGACCATCACTTTGCCTACCTTCTTTCCGCCTCCGCATCCTTCCAGAGAGGAAGAGAGGCTCCACCGTCTGGACCCAAAACGTGCGCTCTCCTTCTATATCGACCGCACAAAACACTTCCGGGTGGATGACCAGCTCTTTGTTGGCTACGTGGGCGCCAAAAAAGGTCGGGCGGTGCACAAGAGGACCATTTCCCGCTGGGTTACCTTGTGCATCAAGACCTGCTATTCTTTGGCTAAGAAGGAGCCTCCTGTTGGGCTGCGTGCCCATTCCACCAGGGCAACGGCTGCTACCACGGCCTTGGGCCGCGGTGTTCCGCTGCCGGTTATTTGTCAGGCAGCTACGTGGGCCTCGCTGCACACGTTTACAAAGCATTACTGCCTTGACAGTCAGGTCCGGAGGGACGGCTTCTTTGGCCGTTCTGTCTTCCAGGACTTCCTTGTCTGATCTTTGTTCGCAGACCCACCACCGGGGTTGGTATTGCTGGGGTATCTATTCTAAGCTAAGGAATCTGTCACTAACGTGTCTCTTTCAGATGCACAAGTTACTAACTTGTGTAACGATATATCTGTAAGAGACAGTAGTTAGTGACAGATTCCTTACCGCCCACCCATCCTCCCCGTTCTGCGAACTGATTTCTAGGGTTAAGGACATCCCTTTCAGGGCCCTAGTATTTTTCAGACACCTATGTCAGCTTCTTGCATGGCTCTGCGTTCCTGGCGCGGAAAGTCGTGTACAGAACTGACGTCAGCGCGCAGGGGCGGCGTCTAAGTACTGCCCGCGACGTCATCCCGGCGATCACGACGCCGAAGACGGACGCGGAGCCGCACGACGCCGCCTACCGACGCGCAAGGGTACTGCTACGCAATAAACTTTCCGGATCCAGCCTGACGCCTGGGGATATTCTAAGGTAAGGAATCTGTCACTAACTACTGTCTCTTACAGATATATCGTTACACAAGTTAGTAACTTGTGCATTGGGTATATGTACTGTAGTCTATTAAGCGGAGTCGTTCAAGGAGCTTCGCATGTTGAATTCTGGCTTCCTGCAATGGCGCCTGCCGAGAGGGGTCGGTGATAGCCTCATTTTCTAGTTTATTCAAGGAGTCCTCCACCGAAGTAAGGTTCCTGTGCAGTTCGTGTCGGGCCCCAACAGTAGCCCCTATAGCTACCCCCTTGATCACTGATTTAAACGCGTCCCACTCGACTAAGCATGAGGATGCTGAACCAGTATTCTCTGTGAAGTAATTGGTGATGGCGGTACCTAGGGTGTTACGGAATACCCCATCCTCTAGTGTAAGTGGCCACAATAGCCAGGTCGGGACCGGAGCCGGGGCCCTCCCCCATTCAAGCAGCACTTCGAGTGGGTTGTGATCAGATAATGTTTTCCCGAGGTACGTAGATTCAACTACTTGGGGTGACAGGGACGTGGAGCAGAAGATTCTGTCTATCCGCGTGTGCAACTGATGTGGGGGGGAGTAGAATGAATATTCCCGGCTAGAAGGGTGTTGCGTGCGCCATATATTGCTAATCTCCCAACCCACAGCCCAGGCATGTAAGAAATCCGCAGTTTTAGTAGTCACTGCACCCTGAACCGGGGGGTGAGAGCGGTCCAGTTGCACATCCAAGACAGAATTAAAATCCCCGCCAATAACCCAAGGGCACAGTACCCAGTCCATTAAAACCATGTTATGGCTAGCAAGGTAGGTAGTCTGTTCGTAGTTTGGGGCATACACACTACCCAGAACAATTGGAACTTCGTCAAGTTTACCCCGCAGGAGGACATAACGCCCCGCCGTGTCTACCCTCCGTTCCAGCAACTCAAAAGGTACCCCATTCCGGACCCAGACAAGAGACCCCCGTGCAAAGGCAGAGTAGGATGTATTATAGAGTTGCCCTTTCCATTTCCTCTGCAGTTTAACAACCTCTGAGTCCGTCATGTGCGTTTCTTGGAGAAGAGCTATGTGGACCTTACGCCTGTTCAGCTGGGCGTGGATTCGATGCCGCTTGTGTACAGCCCCCATGCCCCTCACGTTCCATGTTAATATTTTATATTTAGCTAAAACAGCCATATAGCAACACCCATGGAGAAAAGGGCGCCCTAAGGGAGACATCGTGAATACAATACAGTAAAAGGTGGAGTGCGGACCGGGAACCAAAAACTACCTCAGAAAAAACAATCCCCAATACTAGGGCCAGCAATCGAACTATGCTGGTCCAAACATATACTAACAATCGTTAAGTCCAAACGGTTACACCATGCAGTAATTGCAACTGCAAGGGGGGCGGGCCTAGCACCAAACATCTCCGTATAGGTATACACAGAGCTACACTCCCGCTGGGACTATGTAGAATTGTGAAGTATGAATTATGCTGAACCTGGGAAGAAAGAGCAAGTCAAAATATCACATGTTATACAGATATTAGGAACGTAGTACTGTCCCCCAGCAAAGCAGATCAGAGTCATAATTACGGTAGAGCCGCAGGGGTCAGGCCTCCGCGTCAACCAAACAGGTCCTTGACTAGCTGCGGAGTAATCGAGGGGAACAGAATGTCATTACTTCCAGAGTCCGACGGCGCTACTTCATGGTCAGATTGTTCCAGGGAGGAAGAGATCTGTGTAGGATCCCGCATGGCGGCGGCCACCTCCAGCGCCGATTCCTGTTCCAGCACGGCCTGTTCCAGTGTTGGTTTCGTCGTAGTAGATAGCGATCTCAGGGCTCCACCGAGGCGGGGTCTGAGCCGGTTGGACTGCATCCGCACCCCCCGCACCCGTTGATCGATGTTATCCAGGGTCTGGGAGGGTAAAGTATGTTCGAGCCAATCGTTCGCCGCTTCAGGGCAGTCAAAAAAGTGGGTTTTCTGGTTGTGGATGATTTTTAAACGTGTGGGGAATAGCAAAGCGTATTTCAGATTGAGGGCTTGGAGCTTCCTCTTAAGCGGCTGGTAAGAGGCTCTTTGGCGCTGCACCTGCACAGTGTAGTCCGGATACAGGGAGATTCGGGTGTTTTTTAACTGTATTGGGGCATTTTCCCGTGCTCTCTGCAGCAGGAGATCGCGATCTCTGTAATTGAGAATGCGGGCTATGAGTGGTCTGGGTGGCCGACCCGCAGCCGGCCTGCCCGTAGGGATACGATGTGCACGCTCCACGCAGAAGAAGGCGGAGAGTCCCTCCGGTGCCACCCGGTCCCTGAGCCATTTCTCAGCAAATTGCGTTGCATCATTACCTTCGGATCGTTCCGGCATTCCAATAATGCGGATGTTATTTCGTCGCGCCCTCCCCTCCGCATCTTCCGCCCTGTCCAGCAGGATTGCCAATTGCTCCTTCAGGTGTGTTAACTGGTCAGAATGGTCTTTTTGTTGAGGTACAAGATCAGTTAGTGTTCGGCTGTGGTCCTTGACTGTGTCTGCGAGATTACCATGATCTGCACGCAGGAGATTGAGGCTGGTAGTAAGCGTGCCGATCCGGTGCTCAATCGCCTGGCGCGAGTCTCTTAGCTCCTGCAAAATCAGGTCCAGTTTGTCAGGAGGGGGCGACAGGGCCATCGGCGGAACGCAACTGATCGAGGAAGCCTGGGAGGCCGAGTCAGCAGCCCCCTGAGGCGGATCCTCTGTAGTTGGCCCTTCGGGTTGCTTCCCCCGCTGGCGCCCCATGGTAGTGTGTACAGTGGCAAGAATAAGAAGTGAGAAGACCCACGGGCGTCCGCAGCAGCCGCCGTGCCCAGCACGATAGGAACTCTAGGCACTGCCGGGCAAGAGGGCAGTCCGCATGCAGATAGCCCGTAGGCCGCAAACAGAGAGCCAGGGCAGAGAAGGAAAGGCACCCCGGTCAGGAACAAAGGCAGGCGTCAGGGGGCCACAGGCAGTACTCACAGTGTCCAGCCCCAGTCGTCGGTACTGCAGCCACTCAGAGGGACAAGCGTGGGGTCCAGGCCTCCCCCAACATAGCAGCCGGCGCCCAAAACGGCCGCCCGGTCATATGCGCACGCAGGTCGCTGCCAGGCCGCAGGGTCCGCTCACCTCACCGCCGGCCTGTGCCCATCCGACGGGGCACCCTCGCAGTCCGGGGTCGATGGGGCAATCAGCGCAATACAAATGTGACTCCAACCTCGCAGCCGCATGAGCCTCAGCGCCAGCCGCAGGGCGAACGTCGCAACCACTCCGACTGGCCCAGTGACGCAGTCAGCACAGCAGCGCGGCGGCTGCACGCCCGGCCGGCCGCCGGCCCGTGTCCAGAGCACAATGCTCCCACAGACGGCAAATGGCGAGGTCACGTCAGCGAGGCACCTCGCGCCGTCCCCATACCTCCGGAAAAGTTCCCATGCAGGGCGGCCGGTGCGCCGCGTCTCAGGAGGCCTCGTTGTGTAGGCTGGGACCCTCCGACTCCGGGGCCCCCGTTTCGGCACCGATCCACGCCCTCCGCAGCACCAGCGCAGATCCGGGCGTGCGCCGGGTCCGCGCCGCCCTCAGTCGTGCCCACAGCAGGAAGCGTTGACGGCCGGCCTCCAGGCGCCGTCTCCCGGCGGCCCTCCCCCTCAGTGCCGCAGGGCCGGGGAGTGCCGATGGCGCCCAGACCGGGATATCTCGGCCGCTCCGGAGACTCACGGCTTCGTCGTTGCAGGTAGGAGACCCCGGTAGATCCGCAGGCAGGCGGACAGATTAAATGGCTGGGAAATGCCCAGGTTCAGCGGGAATTACAGGATAAGTCGAGCCCCGGCCGGGAGCTCCGCTACAGCGTGACCGCCATGTTCGGCGCCTAGCCACGCCCCTCTCCAAGGTTAGGTCCATATAATATATAAAGTGTGATACTCTGTCCCGAACTTAATGGATGTCCCATCTGTGAAATTACAAGAGTATTATATCCTATGGCACTTGTAATAAGAGGGAGGGATCTCTGTCATGTTTTGACGGAGTATCCTATACACTAACTCTAAATAAGTCTGTAGGTATTAGAGGTCTGATTTGGGGTTTGACAGATGGGATACTCCTTCACAAGCATGACAGAACTAACATCCATTGTATAACAAATGCAACATAGCGTATGGCACTTGTAATATGGAAGTCATGATGTATGGCACATTTGTGACAGAGTATCTCGTCCCTCAAACTCTAAAGATGGGCCCCAGCGCTTATTTTTTGATAACACAGTAGGTGGCGTTTGTTTAGAATATTAATATTCATTGAAAACATTGAGAACATCTTTGCTGTAGGTACATTTTGTTAATTCACTCTGTATGGTGTGACTGATGTGTGCATATGTTTGCTTTCAGGTTCCTTTTGAGCAGCCGAAGAAGAAGCTGGCCACATTTTAGGGACCATCATAAGGACCCCTCCAACTCTGGCCTGCCCCTCATGGGAGTGGAACACACATCAGAGAACACAACATCTGTTAATTAAATAAGAGAAGGCAGCCGGGTTGGAGAGGACTGCACTGCCTAGCGAAGTTACGTAGGTTCAGGATATTGCCCTCCTCAAATGGTCAGCTGCCACTTGACCATAAAATTGAACATGCACAGGGGGGATATGAGAGGCAATATATATTTCAGAACAGATGGAAAAAGTGATGTGTGCAAAATGAAAAAACAATGAGTAGACGTTGTCGTTGTAGCCTGTCTGTTTCTTTATTTCAAATATGCTTGGTTTTCAGATATAAACAGCCAACGCGTTTCGCCCAAACATGGGCTTCTTCAGGGCAGAGGTAGAGTTGCTGATATCTTGCCAAGTAAATTGAAGTTTGCCAACGCTGTAAGCGTGAAACATCCGTGTCGGGACGTGAAGATTAAAAGATGGCCTCAAGAGAGGGGACCACCTATATGTCCATATAGTAGAAATCCCAGGCCAGTTCAGAAGTAATGCTTGAACGTGTCCTCAGTGTAAAGGTATTTGTAAGCAAAGTGCTGTGTCGTTAGGAGACCGCGTCCAGTAGCGTCCTGTCTCGGCGAGAGGGTGTATTCTCTGAGAACACGTTCAAGCATTACTTCTCAACTGGCCTGGATTTCTACTATATGGACATATAGGTGGTCCCCTCTCTTGAGGCCATCTTTTAATCTTCACGTCCCGACACGGACGTTTCACGCTTACAGCGTTGGCAAACTTCAATTTACTTGGCGAGATATCAGCAACTCTACCTCTGCCCTGAAGAAGCCCATGATTGGGCGAAATGCGTTGGCTGTTTATATCTGAAAACCAAGCATATTTGAAATAAAGAAACACACAGGCTACAACGACAACGTCTACTCATTGTTTTTTCATTTTGCACATATTACTTTTTCCATCTGTTATGAAATATATATTGCCTCTCATATCCCCCCTGTGCAAACACAACATCTGTTCCTGTGGCTGCCACATACACCAGCACCACCCAAACTCCTGCCCATACTAATACCAAGCCAGCATCCTGGCCAAAAATGGACTGGGGTCTCTTTTGCCAAGGGTACTTCTCCAACTACTCCCCACCTGCAAGCAGTGAAGTCAGGTCCGGACTGGCCGTAGGCGGCACCGGGCATTTTCTCTGTGGGCCGGATGGGTGCGGGCTGGTTTTTGACCAGTGTTTTTGTTACTGGGGGCTGGTTTTGCAGCAGTGCTGCAATATCGACTCCCTGTAACAAATGCACAGCACAGCAGCTGTACTGCAATATCGCTCCCCTGCAACAAGCAGCAGTTTTTTCCACCAGCCCCCCCCCTCCCCCGGCTGGTCCGACCTAATTGCCAGGGCTGGTTTGCGTCCCCAGTCCGGCCCTGAGTCAAGTCTGAGGAGGCACTGGAGGCTCTAAAGAACCTTTCTGTGGTACAGGCAGCGTTGTTGCATGCAATCCAGGGTGTTCAGTCAGCAGCTGGCTCAAGTGATAAGACCTCTGGGATGACATGCTGTTGGCCATGTTTGGCACAGAGAGAGAGATCCTATGTCTAATAGTGTCTCCTTTGACTTTCAGCACACCTGCCCCTATTCCTCCTTCTGACCCCATTGTTCCTTCTGACCTCATTGCAACACAAAACCCCAGTCCAAACTCCCTCTACTATTGCATGTGTCCCAAGGCCAACCCCATATCTCCTAAACAGTTTCAGCACGCCCTTAAACATTCCTCCCCATTTACAGTGTACAAACCAGCAACCTCTTCTATCACTTGCTGACTTTATGCTGGCCGTTGACCCTGTATAGTGCTCTGCTGCCTTTTGGCTAGGTTTGCACTATAGAAATACCACATACATACATACAGGAGCCCCAGGCCCTGTCCCACCAAAAATAATATTGAAAACCCAAATCCACTGGACGACCATCTGCTCCATGAGAAAGGGGGAACCCCCTGAGGAGAATATTACATGGAAAGATGGGACGCATGTACCAAGGCTGAAGCCGTTACGTTAGAAGACTGGATAAAACACTATTTTTCACCAACTGGAATTATATTTTTATTCATTTTTTCAGATTTTTAAAAAATATGTTATACCTAGAGGAGAATATAATTTTTTTCCCTTTTTTATATTTAATTTATAAAACATTTCAAATTTTTGTGTCTGGTTTTTACTTCTAGATATTGGTTGTTGCTAAAAATTTTGTAATGGTGGCCATATGTGATTGTGTATTTCAATATGTTGTTTATGTGAACCATTTAATTCAATCTCCAGGTCTTGTGATTTCTTATGTGTTGCATTGTGGGGGATGTTGTCCATTTCTTTTCCCATATGTGTTAAAGGAACTGGGAATGGTGGCGTGAGGGGCTACTGTGTGTTGCTTGAAGAGTGGGATTGTGTGTGACTACATTTAATATTATTTAGGTGATACAATGTAAGTATACATTAAGTGTTGTGGTTCACATAAGGTGAATGCCATACATTAAGTGTCCATACACCTAGTTTGTTTATATGAGTAAACTTTCTGGCATGTAGGAGTGTGCCATAATATCTACTTGGGGTGCACGGTTGAATCATATGATTGTGGAGTGTGAGGTAAGTGGGTAAACACGAACCAAGGGTAGCCTCATAATTGCTGTGTTTTTTAAACAACCGGCTTCTATTTTAGAGCTGTTACTAGTATACTGACTGCATACCCTTAAGTAAAAAATATAATGAGGTTAGTTATAGAGCGTTAAAATTATATTCTTGTTTGATCATGTAATTTTTTTTTTTAATATGCAATACCTTACTAATTTGTGGTGGGGAGGTAATAAAATTATGTTAGGTGAGTATTTCATTTGGGTAGGTATTGTGAGGTATACGGCCAGACAGGGAAACTGGTAAAGTGTTGTTATATATGTTTTGTTGCAGATAAAGTTACGTTTAGTGACATTGATAGCTAACATAATGTATTTAAAATAGTATAAATAGTTGTACTTGCTTTTTGTTTTGTTGTGCATTGAGTTATTGTTCACAACTGCAAGATAGAGTTTTAGGGCTTCTAGTAGCTGGGACATGTTGATTGAGTCGGTGTGTGAGTGTTGTGGGGGGGGATTTGGCTATTTCCACTCCTTTTCCTCTAACACAGAATGGGGAGGAAAAACGCCAAAAAGGTATACTCAAAATATGGTGGAAGGAGTGTTGACTTTCCATTGGTCCCTCCTCCACGCTTAGAATGTACTGCCATTGACAGAGTAAGGAAACTGCGGCAGACGGATGACAGACTTTTGTCTGTTAAACCACCATATTCAAAATAGGATGGAAGAACCTCCGGGGTGGTGAACTGTTGAACAGACAGTTTTTGACTTTCCGTCCACATCTGCCAAGCTCTAAATCTGGCCCTTAGTGTCTCTGGGTGCTGTTCAGGATGGTGCAGCATCTCCTCACATTTTCTTCCAGGTTTTCTTTCTGGCTCCTACCCTCTTCCACTTCTGGCCGATGCCCTGCTTCAGTGCAAATGCAATGCAGCAATAGTGTGAATATAGCTCAACTGCAGATTAATCACTCCCCACATATGTATGTGCACAGTCTCATTTCAAGTTCTTACCATAATTAAGTGGAATCAGTCCTCAGAGGTGGCCTTTGCTAGAGAAGTGGCACAATGACCAGAAGGTCTTCTTCTCTCTTGCCTCAAGAGTGGAGGCTGCTGTTTTTTTTTTAGTAGCGAGAGAGAAGATGGCAGTTGTGACTTGGTGTGACCCTGTCTGACCCAAACTTGAGTGTCTCTGGTTTTGGTGTCTTGGTGCTGGGCCCACGCTGGGGCCCGATTGGGCCAGGAAACAGCCTCCTCAGGCTTATCATGACTTTGAAAGCTGGAGCTCTGCATGGGCCACATGCAAGAAGCAGTTATAGCCTCTACGTAGGCAGGTCACATTGGGTAGTTGCGGCCATGCACAGGCCGATATGAGCAGTTGCACCAATCTCGACACACTATCACAGCCCAAACTGGGCCTCATCAATTACAGTTGCAGAGTTGTGGCTCCCATCAGGAATTGGAACAGCGAGGCTGTGGGCCCACTGGTGCGTGGGTCCAACAGATCACTCACCCACTGTACTCTCTTATGGGCACCACATAGACATCAGAAACACGCTGCATCTCACTCCTTCCTGAACAGACACTCCTTCTGTAGGGCTGGCAGGCTCCTTTCTTCTCTGAGCAGGCAGGTAGGCACTTCAGGACAGGTATACAGCTCCTCTGGCAAGAGTCCAGCCTCTAGAAGAATGGCTGTCAGGCATACATCAGACTTGATTGCACAGCAGTCCTGTGAGTACTCTGAAGAGCACTTACTTCCTTGGCCATAGAGGACATGGAACTGGATCAACAAGTGGGATAGTTGGGCCACACTTGTTTATACTAATATCAGCTGAGAGATGTTGCTCCTCAGTCTGAAACTGTACAACCAGTTTAGGGGGGTTCTCCTTTAAAGTGTCATTACCAGCCTGTTCTCTAAACACTACCCTGCCGTGCAAAGCATCATTCTACATAAGGGCTGTCTACATTAGCATCCACAACAGAAGCACAAAGAGGTGTGATACTTCTGCACCTGGCTGTCATCCGTCTAACTGAAGGATCAATTAGAGAAAAACGAAAGGCCAGGCCTCACTTAAAGGTCTCCTCACTTTGGACAACAGAGTCAGCAGTCCCACCCCTCAACCCTACCATTCACCAAATGTCAGTGTTCGGAAAGACTATTCAGCAGCTACTTGCTAAGGCAAAGAGCATACTGGAATATCTAAAGGAGTACTGTGTCCATTCCCCACACTTCAGTGTCTATTTTTCTGCCCCCTCCTCAGGATGGTATGCTATATACTTCCACTCTCTGGCACACACCCTCACCTTCTCTTGTGCAAAGCTAGGTATGCAAAAGGGTTCTGACTGGCCTCCACTACTCTGGCTCACTCGCACGCTTCATGCATGTACCACTCAGGCTACAAACAACACACTTAACATGCACCCAGGATGTTAGCGCAACTAATTGGGTAAGCACTTAGAAGCAGAGCTTTACATGAGTAGGCAAGTAGACCTCCACTCCAGTGACAAAGATAAAAAGGTCTGATCATACTATAGATTCTCAAAACATGATACGCTATCACCACTGCTCTATATGCTAAACCCACGATAGGTATGGTAGTTTTCCCGCCCCTACATTCCGGCTGGATAATGTTGGCCCGCCATACAGGTCATTGAGCTAGTGCAGGTCCTCCTCATGTCAGCGACAGGCCTAGACTTCTGTGCACACACTACATTAGCATGACTCCAGGGGCAAAAATCTAAAGTCAGAATACCAGATACACGCATTTGTGCACACAGGGCGGCAGAACATGCCTATACACTATACAGGGGACATTCCTGTCCTAACAATATATAAAGTAAAGCTCAATGGCAGTCCACATTCTTAGCGTTAATCTGATTTAGGTTAATTAAAATACTCTATGGGCCATATTTATGACCCCAGTTGCGTCGCTCTTGCTCCACGCAACGTGGTGTAAGAGTGACGCAACTCAAAAATTAGATTTATGAAGCCACGCAACTGGGTGGCTTCATAAATCTCGAATAAAGCAACACAGCACAAATCTGCGTTGCCTTACTCTGTGCTAGGGAGGTGTTCCATGAGCGTTGCATGGGTGTTCCCTCACGACTCCCAAGGTTTTTGACGCTTTTTCAGATTTACCAGAACAAACCTGGGAATGTGACAAAAAGATATACCTTCCCAGGAGAGGCGCAATGAGGAGTAATATCTTTATTTCTCCTTGTAACGGCCTCTTTCTATGTATGCTGCATTCTGCAGCACACATAGATAGAAGGATATGCCTCTCAGGATTGTTTTTGTGCAGGAATATGCCCCTTCCTGCACAAAAACAATCCTGCATGCAACACAGGCACCCTTGCACCACGGTGCAAGGGTACCTGAGTTGGCGCTAAGCAGCCAAGATGGCGCCAGCTCAGGGGAAAGGCAGGAATGCACTGTATTCTTTTAAATACGGCGCATTCCTGTCCTTTCTCTGTCACGCAGTGCAGCGCAGCAAGGTGACTTGCTATGCTGCACTGTGTGACAAATCTCACAAACATGCCCCTATGTTTTTACACTGGTTAAAAAAGTGCAGATATAAAATAGTAAATTGACTGACTAAGGACACTTCCATAGCACATTAATACCTGTCTGTGTATCTGTGTGCTGATGTTACTGAATCTGCCTTAGATCAAATGTGCGTTGAAGCGTTGCTTACATGCGCTGATATTATTACAAGACTATACATAACTTGGAAAACTGTCCTATATGAAAGCAGCCTGTGAGGAGAACCAGTATTTCCCTTTGAGACAATGCATAATGTGGAGTGCAGATACACATCCCAGAAGCACTCTTCAGAGCCCGAGAAGAGGTGAAGGAGTGATTTTAGATGTTAGGTACTCTGGGGCTATTTCTTGCCGACAGCTAAAACTTGACAGGAAGCCAATGCATTGCTCTCCTGGGCTCATGTTACACGATCTCTTTTCCATGGACTGTGGATCAGATGGCCAGTGTTTTGGGCTATCTGGAGCTTGTGCAATACGGTATTGGTCAGACAACTATGCAAGGCATTGGTATAATCTAAGTAGGTGTTCATGACACCATCCACTATAGTGACATCATGTTGGATATCTGTCCTTGCATATAGGTGCTAATTTAACCATACCATGTGTGAAATCTCACAATTCTGTTTTTAACAGCCAACAGAACTATGCATTATGGGACTTGTGTTTAACAGCATAGGCATAGGTTTTAATAATCCATTATGCAAAATACTGCTGACAAAAACCCAGGACTGACTGGAGGTCTCACACATGACATCTTACAGTTATTTACATGTCTATGTCTACCTTCTATCTATAAACTTTTTTGTGTGTTCTAAACAAGCCATTTTAAATGTGGTAACTGCCCACAAATATATTCCTGCCTCTGTAAATTGGATTACAAAAGAAAGCTAGAAAGGCCCTTTTTAGACAAAATAAAGTTATTGCTTATCCAGTCCGAAAACATTTTATCTTCGCATTCTGATTCTTATTGCCCTCTTTCTATAATGAACAATATATACAAAACCAAGAAGGCAAAATAAAACATACATGCCTACATAAGCGTACAGACGTTTGGAATTTTATAAACTATCTATTTGTCAAACAGATGGAATGATTCGGAAATATGCTTGTCTTTGAAACTATAATTCCCCCGTCCCTTTTTCAGAGATGCGAGAAATTCTGGCAGAATTCTCATTATATCAGAGCATACTTCACGCCCCTGAAGTGTTTTTGTTCCACCGACCCCACCTGCTTGCCCGTGCTGTCATGTTGCTGCAGACGATATCCTCCACATGTTCTGCGGGTGTCCTCAGTTGACCCTTTATTGGACAGAGGTGGTGTGCCTTTTGGCTGAGGCTACAGATCCTGCCCTTACTCCTTCGCCCCAGTTTTGCCTTCTGGGACTTTGTCCTCGCCCTGTTAAATATAGAGTCACCGCCCGGTTCATAGACCTAGCTTTGGTGCTGGCTAAGCATAGAATCACCATGCTCTGGAAACATGCCGAAGGTCCCCGCTTAGAGAGCTGGAGGGCGGACATATTGCGATGGGCGACATGGGAATGGATTGCTTTGCTCTGTGAGGCGTGCCATGGTTGAAGTTCCATGGAGTTTGCGAGAGCATGGGACACCATATTGGCTGACTTCCAGGGGGTGAGACTGAGAGTGAAGATGATGTTACTGACTGTGTGTTCCTCGGGGGACCTCTATGTCCACCCATGGGGTCCCAGATACGATGCTACCTGAGCATCGAGCTTGGGTTTCCAGTTTCCATAAAGCGCTATTGACCAACGGCAAAGAACACAGCTTTTCCGAAATACTAGCAGAGGGCTGCCTTTTTATTAGATTGATCTATGGAATTTTCAAGGAGGGAGGGGGGTGGAGGCCGCGGGTTGGTTGAGGGTATGGGTGATTGTTTTGTTTATTTGTTGTTCGATATGCATCAAAAGATTTCCTTGTGTTCACTATCACTAGACCTCGCTATATCCTGGCTATATTGTTGGCTATAACGTTGATATCTGCCCTTTCATCTGTCTTACCGGCCATTGAAGGTCTGCATTGCGTTTTGATTTATCTCTTTGTTTTACTGCATGAACAACAGTGATGATGTTTCATGTTTATTTAAAAAAAAGAAATCAGAGTTCTGATAATTGCCTCTCTGATTATGCCAGGGGTCATATTGTATTAGGGGTTGGATTCTAGCAAAGCTCTGATTTTGAGACCTTGCTGCAAATCTAGATACAGGGTATTCGGAGAAGGGGGTAGCATTAGTTCCAGGGCTGGCATGCCCTGTGAGTTTGTGGACACTGATAGACTTACAAGGTTAAGAGTATTCGCCAAACTAGCCAATCTCTTCCCACACTGGAAAAGGTTGAACTTTAGTCCCCACAAGGGCAGGATTAAAATCTTTTCCAGGGTGGGATAACGGTGGGGGTTTAGAGAAAAGAGCTTCCCCATGGGGGAAATTATTTTGTCTCCGGAGAATTGTTTTTAAAATTGAGTGTATTTGCAATCACTCAGCAGATTTTTGCATGCGCAGATATAGACATGTATATTTGCTCATGTGAAAATAGAAATCACAAACGTGTGCTAGGAGTATGGTTTTCAGCCTGCTTCAGTAAACGTTTGTGAATTCTTGAAACTTGTAAATCTGCAGCACTGCACGGTCTTGGACCTGCAGGTGCACTGCACGCTCCCCTGTGCTCCATAATGCACACATAGCCAGTGGTGGTCTACTGGACAGTAATCAGTACTGGCCTCGTGCACCGGGTGCCCCTCTGATGTCCATCACCCAGTACTGATTTGTGGCACATCGCCCTACGTTTGTCTGAGCCACATCTGCACATCAGTCAGTGTTCCGCGTAGGGGCATCAACCTCGGCTCCCCTGAGGTGCATCTGCCAGGGGGGCCATGAGGCATATCACTAGCGCTTCCCTGGGCTTCCCTAATGCTCACTGCCTCCTGTCCCACTGATGCACATCACCTTATACCTCATCCTGAGTGCTGGTCTGGCGGTAATGCCGTCTGGATGCGTGTTGACTCATCTACATGGGTGCCTCTATGTGGACGTATGACGGCAGGTGTGTTCTAATCTGAGTGTCTGGGTGTGTTCCATATGTGCATGACTGCCCACGTGCTGTGTACCTCTGTGTGCATTCAACGTAAACCTCTTGGATTTGACTATTTCTGGTTTAGTGGGCAGTAGCAAGCATTGTAGCCACTATTACCCTGTAAATTATTGTAAGAGAATTAAGAGTTTGACCTTCCTCTCTCGCTCCAGGTGGTGTGGGCGACCAGTAACAGAGTCGGATGTGGTGAGAATTTCTGTGAACAAGTACAAGGAATCGAAGAATCCAAGGCGTCTCTGCTGGTGTGTAACTACGAGCCTCCGTAAGTGACGTGTCCAGAACCCGCCTGTGCCTTGTATGCATCAGAGAGACGGTGGAGAGGTGTTTGAGCTGCAGGCGCAGCCTTAGCTGGTCGCAGTGCTTTACGGGCTGCGAGAGCCCCGCGCGAACTTCCATTGCTTGTTCATTCATACATTGACCAACAAAAAGAGTGGAACCGCAAACAATGACTGTAAAGGGAGGGTTCTGTCCCAGTGAGTTTTGGAATGCCAGCGGCTGTGGTGGAAATCTTTGAAAGTGATATGAATACAGTAGAGTGTTGTATTATTTGAGAATAAACAAATGATGATGAAGGTGGGGAGAGAAAAAATGGAGTAAAGGAAAATGAGAAGAAAACGCCAAAAGCTTTAGTGCGAGGATGGAAGTACTGAGTGAGCTAAAAAAGAACCAAAAGAAAAGATAGGAAAAAAGTAATGGGGAGGACCAAGGGCGAGAAAACATTTTACTCTTTTATGAGTCATATGCACGAGGGGCGAGAGAGAGGCTGAAAACCTGCACCCCTGTTCATGTTCTGGCTGTGACTGCTGCTCATTTCACCGTGTGAGCCAGCTCAGTGAGTGAAACCCTTGCTTTGGGTCGTCAATGGGTAGGACCGGTTTCACATTTGGTGCCAATAGAAAACATAATATGAAAAAGACACTGTTTCACTGTGGACTCAATTAGTTGAAATAATCAAGAGTTAGTGGAGATACAAACATGATCCAACATGTAGCTAATACTTGCAAACAACAATCAGTCAACTCCTACGTAATCCGTACAGAAATTAAGTCAATTAACTCATCATCTTCTGAATGACTCAACTGAATAAAAGACAGTGGAGCGCTTAAAGAAGTGATCACTCGGGACAGCAGACATGAAGGGTTTAAGTGCGTGTGCTAATGAATTACTCACGGCTCAGAGATGCAAGGAAGAGCAAGGCCATGGAGCCTCACAGTATCCACGTGGATGCTTTCCAAGCTCTTATCAAATGTAAAGGACAGAAGGAAAATGTGAGCACTCAAACTGAAAGCAAGATTATGAAGTAGCAAGAACAGAGGGACATATTTACAAGGAAATGGCACAGCGCTCGGGCACAGTTTGCAGCGCTGCGCCATTTAAAAAAATGCAGGGATGCGCCGTATTTACAACAATACAGCGCACCCCGGTGTTTTCCCTAGCACTGGCGCTAAAAACAGCTGTAGAGCGACAACACAGACAGCCTTTGCGCCATTGTTGCATGGGTGCCTGCAGGAAGGTGTCACTTCCTGCACAGAAACAATCATTCAAAGGTGTTTTGCTCTTACAGTGCAGCACACATAGAAAAAGCAAAAATGAGGAGAAATAAAAGTATTTCTCCTCGTTGCGCCAATCTAATGCCTGCTTATGCATGGCGTCCGCTTTTACCACTGCCCCAGATTTACAGATCCTTGTAAATCTAGGGCAGCGTCAAAAAGCAATGGATGTTGTGGTGGAACGCCCACAGCAACACCCTTTGCACGCCCCTTTCACACAGAAAACTGAGTGAAAGGGTACCATATTTACAAAGCTTAACTCCAATTTGTAAATATGGTGCAGGGCATTGCGCCACCGAAATGTCATGAAAAGTGACGCTCCAGTGGCGCAATCCCCTTGTAAATATGCCCCAGAGTGCGGCGGCCTACAGACATAGAAATTCATCTAATGCAAAGAGTGATGCGCCTTATGAATTTCTCAAGGCCAGACGGGAAGTGGCATGAAGTTTGTGGGAGGCACTCAAAGCATAGTAGAGAATATTAAGTTAGATGACAGTGACTTACACTAATATAATTAGTCTGAGTGATAGGAAGACAGATAACCAGTACTCTCAAGGACCATAATCAGTAGGGTCAAAGAATGGGGCCTTCATAAATATGTACATGAACAAATCAAGCAAACATTTGTATGATTTACAAAAATGTGTGGCAAGTTTATCGTAAGGCGCTTGTGTAGGCACACACTCTGCTAAAAGAATAAGCAGTAAGCATATGAAATCTACTGCAAGAATAACAGTAGATTATTACTCAATGCAAAGTCCAGGGGCCCTGTATGAACACTGGAGTACTGGGAATAACTTACTAGGTGTGCTTAACCCTATAGTGTAAGAATGCCTATGGGCCTGCTGCAAAGAATCCTGGTTAACTGGCGCAAAATTACATGGAAAAACTAAAAATATAATTGCAGTGATTGGGCTCCTATGAGCTAAGTAAATGAATGGAGACTTTATAGCCCTTAGCTATGGCTAGTCAAGGGTCTGGTCGCCCCTCTACTCTTAGGGCTTATGATAAGCATTAGAAGAATGTTCAGTCTTACTGCTCAACTAGACCACTTTCTACAATAGAATGTGATATTGTTTCCATCCTGCAGTTTCTTCAAGAGCAATTTGAGAACAATTTGACTATTTCCTCATTAAGTGCTCAGTGGGTAGGAATTAAGACATTCAGAAGTTCCTGGAGAGGACTAGAAATGGACAGGGATCTAGTATGGAGATCACAGGGGAGTTTTTCTATCTTCAGAGCAGTGGGAGGGCCTGTGGCCCCTCTTTGGGATTTTATTCTAGTATTGTAATCTTTGCAAAAGTTCCTTTTAAGCCTCTTTTCTCCAAAACATTGAAGTATTTATCTATAAAAAGGTGGCCTTATTAGTACTCTATTAAATCTGACAAATGGTTTGGGGAATTGGGGATTTTATTATACAAACTCCCATTGTTGAGTGTGTTAGATGATGATTTAATTCCAAAGCCCAACCAAGCTTTTCTTCTGAAGGTGGACTCCATGATGCCTAGGGAACAAGAAATACGACTTCCTGTAATGTTTCCTTCACCACCGCCTTCAAAGAAGATCTTTTTCACGTCTTGCATGAAGTGCTGTGTCCATGTTTTTGTAATGTTCACAGACTTTTAGAAAGTCTTACCATTTGTTTGTTACTTTTGGATGACCAGAGACATAAAGCACCTAATAGGACTGCAAGCACATGGGATTTGTTCCACTATTGTCAATGCCTACACCCTAGCAGACATCCCTAATCCTGAGGGAATACAGCGCAGGTCTACATGAGCGATGGCAGCTTCATGGGGGGGAGGTTCAGGAAGTTCCTTTGAATGAGATTTGTCACGCTGCTACATGAGCTTCTGTTGATACCTTTGTAAAACATTACAGGATTGAGAATGTTGGTGCTGAAAATCTTTTGGTAATGATATCATGAAGGTGGTGGTTTCAAGTAAATGAACATATTTATTACCTGGTTTGGTGAATATGCGATATGTTTGATGTTTTTCGGCATTTATAAGGCTAGCTTGGCTTTGGTATATCTCTTTTTGTAATGACTGGGATGAAGACAAGGGACGTAGGGATAAGGCCTGATTACTTAACGGTAATCTTCTTTATCCTTAGTCGTTCTACTCCTCTTCGTAGGCATTATAATGTATGCTGGCCTTATGGGCTTGGTATGACAGAAACTTCTAGCCACACATGGCATAAAGATGCCAAGCAGGTAGGCAGAGCCATAACTTACTTCCTGTTATTTTCTCCTACAAGAGATGGAGACATCTCTTTTTGTAATGTCTGGGGCAAGGTCGAGAAGAACTAAGGATATTGAAGTTTACCAGTAAGCAACTAGGCATTATTTGGCTAAGACACATCACGCCCTCCAAGAAAGAACTGAAATTAAACATGAGGGTGAATTGAAAAGAACATGGGGCTAATTTATGAGAAACTAACCCAGTGGGGTGCCGCAAGTAAATTTTGCTCCACCGCACTGCGTTAGTTTTGAGACACAGGGATGTGACATATTTACAGCAACATGTTGCACCTCTGTACCTTTCCCTGCACTGACGCACAAACTGCTGCCGTGCACCGGCGCAGGCACCCTTGCACCATGGTGCACGGATGCCTGCGTCATGGGGAGATTGTTTTTGTGCAGGAAGGGGCACCTTCCTGCACCAAAACAATCACTTGATTTGATGTCCTCTTCCAATGCGTGCTGTAGAATGCAGCACGCACTGAAAGAGGAAAAAAAGAGGAGAAATGAAAAAATTTCTCCTCGTTGCGCCTCTCTATGCCACCTCTGAGGGTGGGGTAGCATTCTGACGCATTTCCAGGTTTGCGATTGCTCGTAAATCTGGAAATGCATCAGTGGACATAGGTGTTGCGTGGGAACACCCACAGCAACACCAATGTCACGCCCCTAATACCCAACATGTTTTATGAAATTGGGCAATATTTATGAGCTCACCTGGGTGGCTTTACGTGTGCTTGTAAATTTCACGCAGATGGTTGCGCCGCTGGTATGTCACGCAACGTGACGCACAGACGGCGCAAGGGGCTCATAAATAAGCCCTGTGTCCTTAAGGTTGAGTGATTCAATCAATCAATCAATCAATCACAGAATTTGTAGAGCGCACTACTTACCCGCGAGGGTCTCAAGGCACTGGGGAGAGGGAAGGGGGGGGATGCTGCTACTGGTCGAACAGCCAGGTCTTGAGTAGCCTCCTGAAGGTCAGCAGGTCTTGGGTCTTTCGTAGGCTTAGTGGAAGGGTGTTCCAGGTCTTGGCGGCGAGGTGTGAGAAGGATCTGCCGCCGGTGGTTGTTCTTCGAATGCGGGGGACGGTGGCGAGGGAGAGGTCGGCGGAGCGGAGCTGGCGGTTGGGGACGTAGAAGAAGAGTCGTCTGTTGAGGTAGGCTGGGCCAGTTTTGTGGAGTGCCTTGTGTGCGTGGATGAGGAGTTTGAAGGTGATCCTCCTGTCGACGGGGAGCCAGTGCAGGTTCCTCAAGTGGGGGGTGATGTGGCTGTGGCGTGGTACGTCGAGGATCAGTCGTGCGGAGGCGTTTTGTATGCGTTGCAGTCGCTTGATGAGCTTGGCCGGGGCTCCGCGTGAGGCGTTCCCATAGTCCAGTCTGCTACTGACGAGGGCCTGGGTGACTGTTCTTCTTGTGTCTGTCGGGATCCACCTGTAGATCTTGCGAAGCATGCGGAGGGTGTTGAAGCAGGAGGAGGAGACTGCGTTGACTTGCTTGGCCATGGAGAGCGTTGAGTCGAGGATGACTCCCAGGTTGCGTGCGTGGTCGGTGGGTGTCGGGGCTGCTCCCAGCGTAGTTGGCCACCAGGAGTCGTCCCAGGCTGAGGGGTTGGAGCCGAGGATGAGGACCTCCGTTTTGTCCGTGTTCAGCTTTAGTCGGCTGATCTTCATCCAATCGGCGACAGCCTTCATTCCTTCATGGAGTTTGGCTTTGGCGGCGAGGGGTCCTTGGTGAGGGAGAGGATCAGTTGAGTGTCGTCGGCGTAGGAGATAATGTTGAGGTCGTGTTGTCTGGCGATGCGTGCGAGCGGGGCCATGTAGATGTTGAACAGTGTTGGGCTGAGGGACGATCCCTGGGGTACGCCGCAGATGATCTCGGAGGCTTCGGATCGGAAAGGTGGGAGGCGGACTCTCTGGGTTCTGCCGTCGAGGAAGGAGGTGGTCCATTCCAGGGCCTTGTCTCGGATCCCTGCGTCGTGGAGGCGTGCGCGTAGAGTGCGGTGGCAGACAGTGTCAAAGGCGGCGGAGAGGTCCAGCAGGATGAGGGCTGCAGTCTCACCATTGTCCAGCAGGATCCTGATGTCGTCGGTGGCGGCGATGAGGGCAGTCTCAGTGCTGTGGTTGCTGCGGAACCCTGATTGGGATGGATCCAGGATGCTGTTTTCTTCGAGGTATCGGGTTAGCTGTTTGTTGACGATCTTCTCGATGACCTTGGCTGGGAACGGAAGCAGAGAGATGGGCCGGAAGTTCTTGAGGTCTCTCGGGTCCGCCTTGGGTTTTTGAGTAGGGCGTTGATCTCTGCGTGTTTCCAGCTCTCTGGGAAGGTCGCGGTCTCGAAGGAGAGGTTGATGATGTTGCACAGGTGGGGTGCGATGGAGCTGCTGGCTTTGTTGAAGATGTGGTGCGGGAAAGGGTCTGACGGGGAGCCGGAGTGTATTGTGCTCATGGTCTTGATGGTGTCCTCGATGTTCACGCTGGCCCAGGCTGGCAGGGGGTCGTGGTCGATGGTGTGTGGCGGGTCTGGTGTATCGATCTTAGTTGGGGTTGTCTGGGTGTTGAAGCTGTCGTGGATGTCGGCGATCTTGCGGTGAAAAGAAGGTGGCGAGGGAATCGCACAGGGGTTGCGACGGCGGGATGTCGTTGGTGTTGGAGCTGGGATTGGAGAGTTCCTTCACGATGTTGAAAAGCTCCTTGCTGTTGTGTGCGTTGTTGTCGAGGCGGTCTTTGAAGGAGATTCTCTTGGCGGACCTGATGAGGTGGTGGTGGTTACGGATGGCGTCTTTGTGGGCTGTGTGGCTGTCCGGTGTCTTATCGCTGTGCCATTTCTTCTCTAGTTTCCGGCAGGTACGCTTGGAAGCTAGGAGTTCCGAGGTGAACCAGCTGGCTCTTTTGGTGGTGTCGCTGTAGGTGAGCTTTTTCAGCGGGGCGAGGGTGTTGGCACAGTCGTCCATCCATCGTCTGAGGTTGCAGGCAGCGTCGTCGGTGTTGGATGGGTCGGAGGGAGGGCTGAGAGTGAGGGTTGCCCGGAGTTGGTCTTCGGTGACTTTGCTCCAGCAGCGGCGTGGGATCTGTTGGGTGCGGTGGTGTGTGGTGGGTTTCTGGAAGGTGAAATGGATGCAGCGGTGGTCGGTCCAGAGGAGTTCCGTGGTGTGGCTGAAGGAGACGTGGGAGCTTGAGGAGAAGATGGGGTCAAGCGTGTGGCCGGCGCAGTGGGTCGGTGTTGTGACGAGCTGGCTCAGGCCGAGGTTGGCGAGGCTGTCGATCAGGGTGGTGGAGTTGCTGTCGTTGTTGTTCTCCAGGTGAAAGTTCAGGTCTCCGAGGAGGATGTAGTCGGTAGAGGTCAGGGCGTGCGTGCTGATGAAGTCGGCGATGAAGTCGCTGAACTGGGGTCGGGGCCCAGGGGGTCTGTAGACAAGGGTGCCTCTAAGGGTGGTGTTGGGGTCCGTGTGGATCTGGAAGTGCATGTGTTCGGCGGTGCTGAGAGTGTCGTCGGTGCTGGTCGAGACCCTGATGGTGTTCTTGTGGACGATGGCGATTCCTCCTCCTACTGCGTTGATGCGGTCTCTGCGGGTGATCTTATAGCCGTCTGGGATGGCTATGGCGATGTCGGGGGCGGAGGAGTCGTTCATCCAGGTCTCTGTCAGGAAGACGACGTCTGGTGATGATGTGTCGAGCAGGTCCCAGAGCTCGACGGCGTGTTTGCGTGCGGAGCGGGTGTTCAGTTGGATGCACCGGAGGTGGTTGAGGTCCTTCTTGGCGGGCGCCTCGGTGGCTCTGAGGCTGGTGTAGCTGCAGTTCCGGCAGGTGAAGGGACCATGGGTGCGTTTCGGGGCGGCCTTGAAGCAGTTGTGCGTCCGTCCGGGGTTGAGAGCGTGGAGTGTGGTGGCATCGTATCGGCGTCGGTCCTCGAGGCTGGAGCGGGGAGCGCGCGGTCCAGGGGTTCTGGCGCTGGGCGCGGTCCAGTCGCGGACGGGCGCAGACGGGCGCAGACGGGCTTGCCTTAGGCGCGCCTTCGGCGCGCCAGCGGCACGGCCGCACAGCGGCCGCCATATATGGGGAGGTGGGAGGGAGGAGCAGCTGGGAGGCGGGAGGCAGGGGCAGCGAATGGGCAGTCAGGGGGGCGGGGCCGCAGGGGACGCAGTGGCGGGAATGGAGAGAGGCAGCGGGGGCACAGAAGGAAAAATGGAGAGAAAACAAGCAGAGAAATACGGGCACAGTACAATGGGGCAGCGAGGGGCACAGAAGGAAAAATGGAGAGAAAACAAGCAGAGAAATACGGGCACAGTACAATGGGGCAGCGAGGGGCACAGAAGGAAAAATGGAGAGACAAAAAGCAAAGAAATACGGGCACCGAGGCCACAAGCAGAGGGGCGAGCTTACCAGCAGCAGCAGCGGGCGGACAACACAGGCGGAGCTGTGTGGTGGGGGAGCGACCTACCTGGCAAGGTCAAGGGTCGCTCTCCTCACAGCGCAGCGGCCGCCATATATGGGGAGGTGGGAGGGAGGAGCAGCTGGGAGGCGGGAGGCAGGGGCAGCGAATGGGCAGTCAGGGGGGCGGGGACGCAGCGGCGGGAATGGAGAGAGGCAGCGGGCACAGAAGGCAAAATGGAGAGAAAACAAGCAAAGAAATACGGGCACAGTACAATGGGGCAGCGAGGGGCACAGAAGGAAAAATGGAGAGAAAGCAAGCAGAGAAATACGGGCACAGTACAATGGGGCAGCGAGGGGCACAGAAGGAAAAATGGAGAGAAAACAAGCAGAGAAATACGGGCACAGTACAATGGGGCAGCGAGGGGCACAGAAGGAAAAATGGAGAGAAAACAAGCAGAGAAATACGGGCACAGTACAATGGGGCAGCGAGGGGCACAGAAGGAAAAATGGAGAGAAAACAAGCAGAGAAATACGGGCACAGTACAATGGGGCAGCGAGGGGCACAGAAGGAAAAATGGAGAGAAAACAAGCAGAGAAATACGGGCACAGTACAATGGGGCAGCGAGGGGCACAGAAGGAAAAATGGAGAGAAAACAAGCAGAGAAATACGGGCACAGTACAATGGGGCAGCGAGGGGCACAGAAGGAAAAATGGAGAGAAAACAAGCAGAGAGATACGGGCACAGTACAATGGGGCAGCGAGGGGCACAGAAGGAAAAATGGAGAGAAAACAAGCAGAGAAATACGGGCACAGTACAATGGGGCAGCGAGGGGCACAGAAGGAAAAATGGAGAGAAAACAAGCAGAGAAATACGGGCACAGTACAATGGGGCAGCGAGGGGCACAGAAGGAAAAATGGAGAGAAAACAAGCAGAGAAATACGGGCACAGTACAATGGGGCAGCGAGGGGCACAGAAGGAAAAATGGAGAGAAAACAAGCAGAGAAATACAGGCACAGTACAATGGGGCAGCGAGGGGCACAGAAGGAAAAATGGAGAGACAAAAAGCAAAGAAATACGGGCACAGTACAATGGGGCAGCGAGGGGCACAGAAGGAAAAATGGAGAGACAAAAAGCAAAGAAATACGGGCACCGAGGCCACAAGCAGAGGGGCGAGCTTACCAGCAGCAGCAGCGGGCGGACAACACAGGCGGAGCTGTGTGGTGGGGGAGCGACCTACCTGGCAAGGTCAAGGGTCGCTCTCCTCACCGCGCAGCGGCCGCCATATATGGGGAGGTGGGAGGGAGGAGCAGCTGGGAGGCGGGAGGCAGGGGCAGCGAATGGGCAGTCAGGGGGGCGGGGCCGCAGGGGACGCAGCGGCGGGAATGGAGAGAGGCAGCGGGGGCACAGAAGGCAAAATGGAGAGAAAACAAGCAAAGAAATACGGGCACAGTACAATGGGGCAGCGAGGGGCACAGAAGGAAAAATGGAGAGAAAGCAAGCAGAGAAATACGGGCACAGTACAATGGGGCAGCGAGGGGCACAGAAGGAAAAATGGAGAGAAAACAAGCAGAGAAATACGGGCACAGTACAATGGGGCAGCGAGGGGCACAGAAGGAAAAATGGAGAGAAAACAAGCAGAGAAATACGGGCACAGTACAATGGGGCAGCGAGGGGCACAGAAGGAAAAATGGAGAGAAAACAAGCAGAGAAATACGGGCACAGTACAATGGGGCAGCGAGGGGCACAGAAGGAAAAATGGAGAGAAAACAAGCAGAGAAATACGGGCACAGTACAATGGGGCAGCGAGGGGCACAGAAGGAAAAATGGAGAGAAAACAAGCAGAGAAATACGGGCACAGTACAATGGGGCAGCGAGGGGCACAGAAGGAAAAATGGAGAGAAAACAAGCAGAGAGATACGGGCACAGTACAATGGGGCAGCGAGGGGCACAGAAGGAAAAATGGAGAGAAAACAAGCAGAGAAATACGGGCACAGTACAATGGGGCAGCGAGGGGCACAGAAGGAAAAATGGAGAGAAAACAAGCAGAGAAATACGGGCACAGTACAATGGGGCAGCGAGGGGCACAGAAGGAAAAATGGAGAGAAAACAAGCAGAGAAATACGGGCACAGTACAATGGGGCAGCGGGGGCACAGAAGGAAAAATGGAGAGACAAAAAGCAAAGAAATACGGGCACCGAGGCCACAAGCGGAGGGGCGAGCTTACCAGCAGCAGCAGCGGGCGGACAACACAGGCGGAGCTGTGTGGTGGGGGAGCGACCTACCTGGCAAGGTCAAGGGTCGCTCCTATTCAGACTATATTCATGGAATAGTGTAGGTAGAGAGGGCCAACAAATTATTTCTGCATCCTTAAGGCTGAGTGGATCACGGAAATTCCTGAAACAGAGAGCCAGCTGCCAAGCGAGTGAAATGCAGAAACAGCGAGGTGCGCTAATTTAATGCGCAGGGCGAAGAGTGTGCACAGGCTGCACACCTGCATATAATGTGTGGAATACGTAACCCTGAATGTAGTGTCAGCAGTTGTTCATATCAACAAACGCAAGAGCAATCTGAATAAAGGGGACTTCTATCTCTGGATGCAGACAGATGGTGTAGATAAAGGCCAAGACAAACATTGCAGAGAAGAGGAAGGCCGTCCTCCGGCTAATGTGATTTTGGCCTTGCAATCACCAATATATTTTATCTATAATTGATGTGGTAGCAGTTTAGTTATCTCTTTATCTTTATGATTATCTCACTTTGTAAAATTGTCAACAAGCCCCTCAAAATTAGACGTCAACATACCATCAAAAGGAAGACAACATTGAGGACATCTCTAAAAAGATAATGCTTTGCACTCTAAAAAACAGTGGGGCGTGATACGGCAAGTCTGAAGACAGCAGCACGCCAGAATATGGCCATGCTGGGGAAATGCACCTTCGTTAAACAACTTGAAAATATATCGCCATCAACAACTGATAGTGCCAGAAGTTCACTTCCAACCGACAAGTGACAACAGCACATTTGATGCCATGAAAGTATACCGAGTCACACATTTCCAGGTTGGACACTGGCTTCGCACTGAAGAGGGGAACCTTTCATGGTGCATACACAGGCGGCCATGGCACAGAGAACAGGAGTGAGCACTTAGAACAACAACAGGCCACAGCTGTAAAACAATGATGCCTGCTTAGCTCTTCTCCTTCATGGGGTAGTCATTGTGATGCTGGATCATCTACGTTGATGTGCAGGCTCCAACAATGCATTTACAAAGACAAATTTCTCTCTCAAAAAATAAAGAACAAAAGGTTTTCTGACCCTAAAG
This sequence comes from Calotriton arnoldi, assembly GCA_963921515.1. Lineage (NCBI taxonomy): Eukaryota > Metazoa > Chordata > Amphibia > Caudata > Salamandridae > Calotriton > Calotriton arnoldi. Next base: position 2,190,277 of record CAWUFW010001687.1, on the reverse strand, counting down.
CTGATTAGAATTATAGATAACTTTAAATCACTGCTTGTTTTGTTTTTGCTTCAATATAAAGGCTGAAGATATAGGCAGTACCCTTAATGGGAGAAATTGGCCTGTGCACCTTTAAGGCTGCCAGGTTGCACCATAGTCCCTTGCAGACAGTAAGCATCAGTTCATTTTCTAATACACTTGATAATTTACCTCTGTTATATTTAATGTTAGCCCTATATTCAGATTTACTCTCATCTACCCTTGATCTTTTAATCATAGTAGACTGGGTACTAACATTGTTGCCATTGAGGTTTTTAAAAACGAAGCCCTCTGTGTTGTGCTTTTCTGTTGATATGTCAGTTAGGGAAGGCTGGTGGGCAGGTGAGTATCCCATTTAGTTGCTGAGTTTATAAGAAGGGCCCTCCTCTTCTTAATAATGGACAGCTCACTGGAACGTGAGTGCAGCATGAGAAGATGATGAAGTGTGATCGACTGCTTGCCTAGACAGATCTCGCACTAATCGTGAAATGTGCAGACTGCTCTTCGGGATGAGGGCTATGTGGTCCGCGTCAACCCTGCGGGCATGATTCACAAACATAAACTTACACTTTTGTTTAAGTTAACTCTTTTTCGGTATTCACAAACTATGATTTAATAGTAAGTTTACAACTGCAGATATTCTGCAGTCGGGAGGAGATCTCCACACATAAAAGGATAGGCCTATCTTTTTTCCACAGAACATTTTCTTAGCTTCTACTATATTTGGCACACAAACACATAAAGACTACAAAGTGAATAATGCTTACTCAGCTGGTTTAGTAAAAGTGAGATATGTTCGCAAAAACGTGTTGCAGTTTCCTATTTGGGAAAAGCCTTTAGCACGGGGAGGTGTAAGCATCGTCTGAAGGGAAAGAGAGCTCATTCCACAGTTTTGCTTGGAGAGGCCTGGTAGTATAGAGGCTAAGAGAGAAGCTGCTATGTCTTTGTAAGGGAATACTCGCCCTTACTTCTTCTAGTTCTTCTTGACTGTAACCGGGTCTAGAGAAAAAAAACTAAATCTCATTTATGCAATAGAATTCAGTCAAATTAGATATTTGTAATTTGAATTGGCTAGTCCATCAATCAATCAATATGAATCTTTATTCACTAAGTAAAATCACCATAAAAGAAAACAGATCAAAAACAATTAAATCAAATTTATGAGTAATAAAACACAGACAATAAAATTGTTCGTGAGAACAAAAAACATTTAAAACAATTAATCAGGTCTGGTTTTCCTGGACGCCCATACAGCTCATAAAAAAGATAAAACAGCAAAAGTCACATACTTAGTAGGGAGCATCTGAAGATACAACAAGGTGGGCCTGACTTGTTTAAACTGCAGTGATTTTAGCAAGGGGATTAAAAAAACGCTTCCTTGCCAACTGAAGTAGGAGCAAAACATTATGAAGTGCAGCATGTCCTGCGGAGACACATTGTCGCGGCCACAGGTTACCCTTGCCTCAACCCGAACCCACCCAGATGGGGAAGCTAAAAAATGGTGCAATTGATTAAACCTGAACCTGACCAGTAAAAACCTATCATGCTGTGAGCGAACCAACCCCAGGTATGGCTCCATCCCCTGTACAGTTTTAAAAAGCATATGACCCCTGACTGATAACTTCTGAAGTTCTAAACCTTCTCTCTCCGAACAGGAGCGTTCCAGGAATAATCTTTTAACGCTTCCCAACTTGAGCCCGGAGATAGAAATAGCAATCATAAAAATATCGGGCCTGCCTAGAAAAAAATAGGATGTCTTAATATGAGCAAACCAGGGTAAACTAGTAGCCTGGTCTAAAGACAAACAGTCCTCGAGGATCAACCGGCTTAGCTTCAGCTCTGCTCTGCCCTGCTCCAGATCTTAATCCAACACAGGAGCGGGCTTACGGAGATCAGGTCCAAGACATAATCGAGCCCTAGCTCCACATGCACAGAAAACACCGGGGTACACTAGGGGACCTGGACCAACTTGCGCAAAAAATTATTCTCCAGGGACTGAATCCAATCCATCTTGACATACCCCCAGACCTCGCTACCATTACGCAGCTGTGCAATACACTTGGCCTGATACATTTTTAAAAGATCCCTTGGTGCCATAGACCCAAGCCTATGTGCCAAACTAAAAACCGCCACCATAGTTTTTACGGACTCTGATCTTTTGGCCTCCACCAGGGGTTTCCAGCAGTTATTGCCATCAAATAAAACACCCAAATAAGGGAAGGCCTTAACTTTGCACAACGTAAAATTAGATACCTTGAAGGTCTTACTGCTGGTAGATTTGGGGCCCACAACCATTACGTAGGACTTCGAGTTGTCATGTCCAGGAGTCCCATTAAAGACACGTGCTTGGCCATTAACAGGTCCAACCCCTTTGCGGTTTGAGCCATCAGGACCGCATCATCCGCATATAACAAAACGGGGAGAAATCTGTTCCCAGTCTTAGGGTAGTCGGCCGACACCAATAGGAGTGCGGTCTCTAGCCCGTTAACATACAGGGTGAACAAAAAAGGTGCAAGTATGCATCCCTGATGGACCTCACAGCTTGTTGCAAATGAGCAGGTGCACTCTGCACCTTGAGAAAAACGCACCGAGGCAGAGGTCGATGAATGAAGACCTGCTAATAATGCCGCAATGCTGGCATCGACCCCCATCTCGCTGAGCAAAGCTCAAAGTTTTGCTCGATTCACCCTGTCAAATGTGGACGTCAAGTCCATAAATGTAAGGTGTAGAGATTCAGACAGAGCCACCGTATATGTGCTGATAATTACATGGAGATTAAGGCATTGATCTGAAGTCGATCTCCCCGCCCTAAAACCATACTGGACATCACTCAAGGTGTTATTTTCTTCTGCCCGGTCACATAGCCTTTTTAAAATCTCCCTCCCCGGGACCTTAGCCATAGCATCTAATAAGGAAATCGGACGATAACATTGTGGATTATCTTTTTCCCCCTTCTTAAATATGGGGACGATCATGGCAGTGGACCAAGAGGGTAGTAACTCCTCCTGTGCAGCCGCATTCAAGACCTGTGTTAGTAAAGGGGTCCAAACCTCTAAATTAGCTTTGAACAGATCTGGCAGTATACTGTTTGGGTCGGGGCCTTGTTGCTGGACAGGGCAAGAATTCGTTGTTGGATTTCATCTAGCTTGAAGACCACTCGATTACCAGTTTTAACCGGTGCCACGGGGGTCATATCGCCCCCTCCAACCCCTGGTTATACATGCCCTGAAAGTCATCCAGCCACGGTTGCTCCGGGTTGTGATGACATAAAAGCAGGCCAGAGCCCTCAGAAAAACAGGGCCTATTTACAATGCTCCAAAAAAGGGAGCTGTCCCCCGTTTCGTAAGCTTTACAAAGGTACTCCCAGGCTGACTCCTGTAGGTTATGTCTACACACCTTTTGAGCCAACTTATAAGCCCACCGACAGTTTCTGATCAAATTCCCATTTCTTGGTGACTGCTTCAGTGCTGCCTTTTAAATGACGCAGCGTTCTCGAGCAGTCCCTATCAAACCATTTTGGGATTTGTGACACCCGGTAGCTAATTGCTGTGATCGTCATAAGTCTACTAACCCCCTGCGCTATACCTGTGTAAGCTTCCAATACCTCCTCCCCCCGTATCACTATCCAGACAGACACTAAAATCATGCAGGCAGGAAGCAAAAAGAGACGTTTGTAGACGCTGAGGGACCACCTGAGTCCAATTCAGTCTTCTTCCTTGGCGAGCAATGGACAAGCTCATAAGGGCACCCCTTGACTGTGATTTTGGGCCCAAGGCAATGTCCAGGGCTAGGGATAACGGATTGTGGTCCCTGATAGGGCTGAAAATTATGTTAAAATGAGAGATGAGCATGTATAATGGTGCTGAAACAAATTAAAATCAATGAGTGAGCCACTGCCCCTCCCTTTATAAGACGGACAAATTGCGGAGTTCAGTGAATTCACCAATTTCTCCAAGCTGAGGACCAGGTTGTGAAAGTCTAAGAGCTCATTTAGCTCCCGGCCATCCCGTGAATGAGCAAAATGTAGACCTTCATTCAACTGCCAGTAGAGGCACCACCCTCTAGGGGAAGATTACATAAATGAGAGTTAAAGTCACCGGCAAGGACAATTTGCGGTTGGCCATCACCCGTCTCTGATATGGAGCTCAAGGCACGATCCAGATGAGAGACTTCGGAGGGCTCAAAGCGACCTCCCTTGCTATTATGAAAATTTATTAAAACCAATGGAGAGTGACCAGGCAATGAGAGTCGTGCTCCCTGCAAACTGCAAGCTTGCCAATTGAGGTCCACAGTATACCCACTCAGTTCAATTTTAACAAACATAATTAAGCCCCCCCCTTAGCTCTACCAGCCATTGATGGCACAGCAGGTACAAAATGGGTCGTATATCCTTCCATAAAAAAGCTGTTGTCCATAGCTCAAGTTTCTTGGCAACAGATGATGTGGAAGGATTTGACATAACACACCCACCTGGGGTTGCTAAACTTAGAAGCAAGGCCTGTACTGTTCGGGGACAGCAACTTACGACCCTTTGGTTGCTGAGAGGGACCTTGTCGGTAGGGCCCCATTGGCTAGTCAAAAAGGTGCATCTGTTCCAAGACAAAGAAATAGAAAACTCTCCACGTCTCAAAAGGCCTAGGTAGCCACTCTTGGTAGTACAAAGAAAGTACCCACTGAAAAAAAGAACCAATCTAGCCTTGAAGCTCACAAACAAATGAATATCAAAAGAATCATTTAAAATGTTTACTCTACAGTAAGTCTACAATGCACCTCTACGGTGCAAATCGCTGCATGCATGTGGCAAACAAGAACAGAAAGTGATTAAGATTTCAGTCAATACAGATATCTTGACTGACTGAATAAGATTTGATCGAGGCTTATCAAAGGATATAGTAACTTAAAATGGCCTAAAACAAGGGAGCCTTTCAGCTCCGCTACTTTTTTCTTTATACATCTCTGATCTTCCTGCCCTCCTGACCCAGAGCAAAGGCTTTGCCCTTTTATTGGTGAAAGAGCAGTAGCTTGTTTGCTTTATGCAGACAGCATAGTAGACCTAGACCTCACTCCCAAAGGCCTTAATAGCTGTCTGGAGGCCATGCAACAGTTCACTACTACGCATCACTTGAAGATTAACATCTCTAAAAGCAAAATAATGTGCTTCCATGGCAAGGAGAATTCTAAATACAGCAATTTCTCTTGGTCTCTGGGTTCTCAAAAGCTAGAAGTAGAAAAGTCATATCTTTTTAGGAGAAATAATGTGCAGTAACCTGAGCGATAAGGCTCATGTTGAGAAAAATTTGAGCAAACCACAGTCTCACGCTAGAGGGTTCGGTGCACTTTATAGGACAACAGGTAGAAAACACTTCTCCATCCTCTTGGAAGTTTATTGCATGAAACTCCCCGCCTCGCTTCTCTATTGCCATAGCTGAATGGGGCTTTTTAAACAGAACAGAAGGGAGCTGCGGTCGCCATCACACCCGAACTACAACGCACCATCAACACCACCTTCAAAACAGGCACCTTCCCAGACGACTGGAAGCGTGCAGAAGTCAGACCCCTGCTCAAGAAGCCCACAGCTGACCCCACCGACCTCAAGAACTATCGGCCCATCTCGCTCCTCCCCTTTGCAGCCAAAGTTGCAGAGAAAACAGTCAACAGGAAACTGACACGATTCATTGAAGAGAACGCCGTCCTCGACCCGTCCCAATCCGGATTCCGAAGCAACCACAGCACAGAGACCGCCCTACTCGCCGCCACAGACGACATCCGCACCCTCCTGGACCAAGGCCACTCCACAGCCCTCATCCTACTCAACCTATCAGCGGCCTTCGACACCGTCTCCCACCGCACACTAGTCGCCAGACTACACGACGCAGGCTTACAAGGAACAGCCCTGGACTGGATCCGATCATTCTTCACTGGAAGAAGCCAAAGGATCAGACTCCCACCCTTCCTCTCCGACCCCACGAAAATCACCTGCGGAGTCCCACAGGGTTCATCACTGAGCCCCACCCTCTTCAACATCTACATGGCCCCCCTCGCAGCCATCGTCCTACAACACGGCCTCAACATCGTATCCTATGCCGACGACACCCAGCTCATCCTCTCCCTCACCAAAGACCCCACCACTGCCAAACTCAACTTCCAGAAAGGAATGCAAGACATCGCAGTCTGGATGACCAACAGATGCCTGAAGCTCAATGCCAAGAAGACAGAAGTCCTCATCCTCGGTACCACCCCTTCTGCATGGGACAGCACCTGGTGGCCGACCGCCCTTGGAAGCCCACCTACCCCCTCAGACCACGCCAAGAACCTCGGCATCGTACTCGACTCAACACTCACCATGAACCGACAGGTCAACGTCGTCACCTCCAGCTGCTTCAACACCCTCCGCAAGACCTTCAAGTGGATCCCCCCTGAGTCAAGGAAGACAGTCACCCACGCACTCATCACCAGCAGACTGGACTATGGAAACGCACTCTACGCCGGCATCAACAAGTCCCTACTCCGCAAACTCCAAACAATACAGAACACCGCCGCCAGACTCGTCCTCGGCATCCCCCGACACGAACACATCAGCCAACACCTACGAAGTCTCCACTGGCTCCCCGTGGAGAAAAGAGTCACTTTCAAAATCCTCACTCACACCTACAAATGCCTACACAACAACGGACCCAAATACCTCAACGACAGAATCAACTTCCACGTACCCAAAAGAAACCTCCGATCTTCCAACCTCGCACTGGCCGAAACCCCGCGCATCCACAGAGCCAGAGCAGGCGGAAGATCCTTCTCTCACATTGCAGCCAAGACCTGGAACGAGCTACCGGCAGGTATCAGACACGCCCCCTCCCTGAACACCTTCAGGAAGACCCTCAAGACCTGGCTCTTCGGCTAAACAGATCTGCGGACCCCCCCCTCACCGCCTTGAGACGCTCACGGGTGAGTAGCGCGCTTACAATTCCCTGATTGATTGATTGATTGAGAGTGTTAAGAAACATTACATTTTTCTTATCTGTTATTTCAGTGGCGGCATTAAGGCTGGAAATTAGTTTAAAAGGTACTTTTATTCAGGGCTTGGCGGGGATGGTTCGATGGGTGGCTTGCTTGGAGAGGAGTGATGAAGATACACTAAGGTCACTCATGAAGAATTCAATCCTAAATGAAAAAAAGGAAAAGTCACTGAATTTTTTGTATGCTGCAGATCAGCTGCAACTGGACTCCAATACTCTTCTCACATTACCTGTGGCACAACTACAGGTGAGTTTAAATCAAGCAACGCAGGAGTCAAGTTTCCACCTGGATAAAGAGTGGTGCCTCAAAAGAGGGGATTCCAAAATATAATAGATTCAATTGTATTAAAGAAAACTCAACCTTATATCAAATGGAATTTATCCCTTGGAGTGAGAAGATTCTGGCTTCTGTTGCAATTAAGTGTGCTTCCTTTGAATCCTTAAGGCAAAATGGTATGGAACTTCTGCTGAATCATGTAATCTCTGTCAGAGTGCGCTCCAAGATCTGAATCATGTTCTATTTGTGTGTCAGGCTCTCCAACCACAGCGGCGAGATTGACTGGGGCCAGTTTGCCTACAGATGTCTATAAGCACCGCCCTTGAAAGGCAGCAAGCACTTTATAATCCCCCCAGTGAAATATTTTGTTACAGATTTTTTTTTAAGTGCTTTTTAAATCTGTATTGATTGTAAATGATTTTAACCTAAGTAGTTATTGTAGCACAAAGCACCTTTAGGTATTGGAATGTGTTTAAGAATCTGTTCTGTGTTTGTCTAAATATAGGATAATGTGTATGTTTTATGGTGACCTCTTCGGAGTTCCATCACACCAATAAAGAAACTTGAACTTGGTACCAATCAGCAGCCATGGCATTCTGATTGCTCCCTATTCTTTCTCCGAGTGAATCGTGATAGCGCTAGTCACTGGTGGATGGAAATGTTTACCAACCTGGGCTGAGTAGATTGGACTCTAAAAGCAAACTTATGCCGACAGTTCTGTGTGATTCTTTCATTTAACCACTGAAAGTCTTCCAACACCCAGGATTCCACATAAATTACGGACAATCCGCACCTCACTGTGATGAGTATCTAGCACTTGTGGGTCCTGCTCGGCACAAGGATCTTAAAAGCGTTTCTTTTGGAAAAAGAAATCTTCTGTATCCCAGAAACGTTTGTTTCTCCAAGTCAGTACTCGATGAACAGCCAGATCTATCACTTCTCTTCTGGGATCAATTGCACAATGCATTATGGTGCCACATTATACGCATCTGACAGGCAGTGCTTAATCTGTAAAAAAAGAAGTGCCCGGGCTCTCGTCAGAAGGCCACAGCAGCTTGCACCACACATTGCCACTGCCAGGCTGCCAATGACAGTAACAACACAACTACTAACCATCACACTCCTGCAAGTGTGACAATTCCGACTATTCCAGGCCCCCAAAGATATAAGAATGGCTTGGGCGGCAGGTAATAGTCATTTTAATTTATATTGAATTAATAAGTACCTGTTGTTGTGGTCATCTCTAAAGTAGCCAGATAGCGCCATCTTGTGGAACACTGTTACAAGCGCTGGTTTTGACAATTAAGTGCCGGTGCCGAGCCTCGGAAACCTCCGGCTCAAATTAAGCACTGCTGACAGGAGACCTCTGCAATAATGTCTTCACTATCAGTTGTTCCAGATATCAGGCAACTGCAATGATAAAGTGTCATACACCCCCACATCTATACAACGTCTTCTCAGATCCACACCTCGAAGCAATAGCCTGGAGTTGCTCAACAACCAATGCGAGCTGGGCTCAAAGATAACAGCGCCTCAGGGCGGGTCACTCCGCTGAGCTGACCTCCGTACAGTTATTAATACAACTTGCTTTGCGCAGGTCTTCGTGGCAGTCAGGGGTTATGTCTTGCCACTGCTGGACTGTTTAGGTCCAGTTCGACTGCTCGGGACAGCATCAAGGACTCGCCGTGGTGCAAACCTCATCAGCCTCAAAGGAAAACCACCACCGGCAAACGTTGTATCTCAGGCAAATGTCACTCCCAACCCCCTCAGGTCCAGATGAAGTATATGTTCCTGGCTCAAGGTGGTCCCTACTGAGTCCACTTTGGATTCATGTGGGGGAACTCTGAGCCAACCACTGTCCAGTTGTATTCAAAGTTCAAATCCCGTCCAGTCCTTGAGAAGTGCACAGTGCCCTTTTCAGCAGGAGCAGCCACAGGTGCGACCAGTCATAACTGGTCAGGCCCGCAACGCCCATTGGGCTGAAAGGGCTTCAGCCCCCCGCCGTCGTGTGGGTCAGCCCGGGCTGAGACAGCTTCCCGGGCACACACACAGCTGCACCCGAGTACTTCACAGGTCTTTAAAAGACCATTTACTTGCTAACGAGGCTTTGTTGTTTGTTCACCCCTTCTTAGAGCCCCTGAATCTCCACTCTGACTATCGCTGGAAGAATTAGCCCCCCCCCGAAATCTTTAGTAGCCCCTCCACCTCCCCCCACCCCCCCGAAATGTGGCTCTAGTTGCGCCTCTGTAACTGGTCACGGTCAGGAAGTGTACCTGAGCTGCACCAGTGCAACCCCAGAGAGCTCCCATTGCAAAGGGCAGCCAGCAGCAACTGAAGCAAGGGGGTGGCAGCCTCACTGAGCTAAGAAGAACCCCATGCTCACCAAAGAGGGGGCAGCAACGCCTTCCTATCCGCCGAGTAACGACAGCTTCGGGGATGGGGCACTGAGCAGAGGAGTCGGCAGGGTGTTTCATCTGCCGTGGACTTCGGGTAGTCTGCAGGGAAAACCAACACGCTGTGCCGCCGAGCACTTTGTGTCCCAAGTGGACATCTTCACTTGGATTTAAACCCAGGTGAAACACGCGCACGTGCACTTTCATATCCCACACACGAAGAAAGGCGAGGATCCCAGTTTATGGGGCGCGAGGTAGACCTTCGCAGGTGAAGGGCAGCGGGCCTCCTCTCACTCAGGTCATAGGGAAAGGAAGCCTGCGCAATAATTCACTGAGTCTCCTAGCAATCAGTTACAAAGCGGAAAACAGCCACACACTATGGTTGAGGAGATAGTTCAGGTGTACCAACTTCATCAGAGTTATGCTGTGTTATTAGAAATTGAAAAAATGTTTCCCCTCCATACGTCTTGCAGATTGGTGTATACACTAAAGTAAAAACACAAAGAAGGTCAGAAAAAGCATCCGTTATGGCAAGAAAGCGTCCCAGGGAAGGCTGGGAACATCATTTCAGACATAGGTGTCCATCGAGGGTGTGGCCATGTAAAAGGTATACAATGTGGGCCACGCCTCCTTTACATTAAGTGATTTGGGCTGTCAGGGTCCTGATTTGTTGGAAGCTGTGCTTATCTTCTGGAGTAGGTGATCTTGAGCCCCCCCTCAGGGGCCCTGAGGGTTTACACGGCCACAGTGTGTGCCTACAGCACTCATCCGAGTCCCTGCAAGATACCCCGAGTTTATCAGGGGCTTTAGTCCTTTCTAGTGCTAGTATCTACAAACTTGACTTTTTGGTGATTTTCAGGTTTTCCCCGATTACTGCAGTTGCAGAGGCAGCCAGGTGTTGTTCTAGGGGAGAGTGCACGGTCATTACTCCCAGCTAAGAAGACTCCTCAAGACCTGGCTCTTCGATCAGTAGCAGCACCACCCCCCTCTTCCCCCAGCGCCTTGAGACCATCGCGGGTATGTAGTGCGCTTTATAAGTGACATGATTGATTGATTGATTGATTGAGCTAACCAGGACGGGGGGACTCGCTCTGTGGTGGAAAGTTGCCCTCTAGGTTTCCTTGGCTCTGTGGTAGACGTGATGAACAGTTAAGGTTTAATTAGAAGAAGGTGTTGCTTGGTCGAGGCAGGGCACAGTACAACAAAATGATCACAGTTCCAGTAAAAATGTCAATGTCGAACCAGGGTGGTCAGTTTTAGTAGAGAAACATCGCTTTAATGAGATCTCAGTATACAAAGTTAGGCTCAGTACAAACAAGTGCTATGTAGTAAACTCGTGCAACCTCATTATACTAAATAAAATGATAATATAATACAATAAAGTGAAAAAACAATGTTTGTGGATATAAAAGCTCTGTGCATTCACAATCGCTAGATTATCGTGACACCAGAACACACGAGCATAAAAGCAACTCAATCAATCAATCAATCAATCAATCAATTTGTAGAGCGCACTACTTACCCGCGAGGGTCTCAAGGCGCTGGGGAAAAAAAGGGGGGGGTGCCGCTACTGGTCGAACAGCCAGGTCTTGAGTAGCCTCCTGAAGGTCAGTAGGTCTTGGGTCTGTCGTAGGCTGAGAGGGAGGGTGTTCCAGGTCTTGGCGGCGAGGTGGGAGAAGGATCTGCCGCCGGTGGTTGTTCTTCGAATGCGAGGGACAGTGGCGAGGGAGAGGTCGGCGGAGCGGAGCTGGCGGTTGGGGACGTAGAAGAAGAGTCGTCTGTTGAGGTAGGCTGGGCCGGTCTTGTGGAGTGCCTTCTGAGCATGGATGAGGAGTTTGAAGGAGATTCTCCTGTCGACGGGGAGCCAGTGCAGGTTCCTCAGGTGGGGGGTGATGTGGCTGTGGCATGGTACGTCGAGGATCAGGCGTGCGGAGGCGTTTTGTATGCGTTGCAGTCGCTTGATGAGCTTGGCCGGGGCTCCCGCGTAGAGGGCGTTCCCATAGTCGAGGCTGCTACTGACGAGGGCCTGGGTGACTGTTCTTCTTGTAGCTGTCGGGATCCACCTGTAGATCTTGCGAAGCATGCGGAGGGTGCTGAAGCAGGAGGAGGAGACCGCGCTGACTTGTTTGGCCATGGAGAGCGTTGAGTCGAGGATGACTCCCAGGTTGCGTGCGTGGTCGGTGGGTGTCGGGGCTGCCCCCAGTGTCGTTGGCCACCAGGAGTCGTCCCAGGCTGAGGGGTTGGAGCCGAGGATGAGGACCTCCGTCTTGTCCGAGTTCAGCTTTAGTCGGCTGTTCTTCATCCAGTCGGCGACGGCCTTCATTCCTTCGTGGAGGTTGGATTTGGCGGTGAGGGGGTCCTTGGTGAGGGAGAGGATCAGTTGAGTGTCGTCGGCGTAGGAGATTATGTTGAGGTCGTGCTGTCTGGTGATGCGTGCGAGCGGGGCCATGTAGATGTTGAACAGTGTTGGGCTGAGGGATGATCCCTGGGGTACGCCGCAGATGATCTCGGAGGCTTCGGATCGGAATGGTGGGAGGCGGACTCCATGGGTTCTGCCGGCGAGGAAGGAGGTGGTCCATTCCAGGGCCTTGTCTCGGATCCCTGCGTCGTGGAGGCGTGCGCGTAGAGTGCGGTGGCAGACAGTGTCGAAGGCGGCGGAGAGGTCCAGCAGGATGAGGGCTGCGGTCTCACCGTTGTCCAGCAGGGTCCTGATGTCGCGGGTGGCGGCGATGAGGGCAGTCTCAGTGCAGTGGTTGCTGCGGAACCCTGACTGGGATGGGTCCAGGATGCTGTTTCTTTGAGGTATCGGGTTAGGTGTCTGTTGACGATCTTCTCGATGACCTTGGCTGGGAACGGAAGCAGGGAGATGGGCCGGAAGTTCTTGAGGTCTCTTGGGTCCGCCTTGGGTTTTTTGAGTAGGACGTTGATCTCAGGGTATTTCCAGCTCTCTGGGAAGGTCGCGGTCTCGAAGGAGAGATTGATGACGTTGCGCAGGTGGGGTGCGATGGAGCTGCTGGCTTTGTTGAAGATGTGGTGCGGGAAAGGGTCTGACGGGGAGCCGGAGTGTATCGTGCTCATGGTCTTGATGGTGTCATCGATGTTCACGCTGGCCCAGCCTGGCAAGGGGTCATGGTCGATGGTGTGCGGCGGGTCTGGTGCATTGGTTTCAGTTGGGGCTGCCTGGGTGTTGAAGCTGTCGTGGATGTCGGCGATCTTGCGGTGGAAGAAGGCTAGATTATCGTGACACCAGAACACAAGAGCATTAAAGCAACTCAATGCACTCACGAATGCTTTTTAATCAATACATTTTAATGCAGCTTTCAGTCTTTCTCACTGAGTCAGCGCCAGGGTAATAGTCGCGCTTTATAAATTTTATTTTCATTTCATGAATGGTTGGATGATTCATACAATCTGCACGAATATGTAACATTTGTAATTAGCACCCGAATACGAACACTGTAAAGTTGAATTTCCAAGGGCTCCCGCTAAAGCTTGGTTACCTTACATTGGCTTTGTGAATCTTTCAAATTCTTGAGAAGTGCGCAGGCCAAATATGCGCTGAAGGTCTGCACAGAAAGGCAGCATCAGGGGTCATAAAACAATATAAAAGGTGGTGGAGAGAAGAGAGCTAGCAGGCAGTCCCTGCTCGGCTCACCTGCACATGGCTGAGGCTGTAGGCAGGGCTTTAAGTGGGCCAGGTCTCACCGGTGCTGAGCACCGGCAGTTTTTTTAAGGAGGCCTCGAAACGGGTCTCTATCGGGCTCTGTTTTGTGCCCTGGCACAGGCGGTCCGTTGTTTCCCGGACTGCAGTGACAGCCGGCACATCGATGTGCGCGTGCTCACACTGCTCACTTCTCACTAGTGAAGAAGTTACGGCATGACGTCATGCCAGGTGAGCCTTGTAGGGGAAGGTTAATCCTTTAAAGAGAGTCATTTTCTAACTGGATTTCTCCTCTCTTTTTGAAACTCTTTGTCGTGGTGTCACCAGGGCTTTAAGTGGAAGCTCTTTCAATATTATATACAAGCCATAGTTGCTGCTTATTTATCGTATGCAACTAACAACCATTGTCCAAGCCAATAGTCCTGACTTGTTGTAGGTATGATGTTACTTGTTGTATCATATATCTGGATGAAATGACAGAAACAGCGAAATACAAGTCGGGCGCACACTATGCTAAGCACAGATTTGTAGCTTATTTGTTTTTAAGCCACGCCCTTAAGTACAAAGGCCACGCCCCTCTGAGAGACCCCCCAGTTTTTTCATCCCACTTAAAGCCCTGGCTGTAGGTTTCTGAGGCATCCAACTAGGGGTCTTGTTCAAAGACTGGAGGCTTTAGGTGTTCTTTTACTCCACCGTCTCCAAAAATATAATATATTTTAAGAGGCAATAATGTGAGGTAATACACTGTACATTTCTGCTCAATATGGGGGCCAAGACCGCCTGAGCCGGAATACAGGGATCTCTTGATCGAAGCCAGCTGCCCGTAGGAGGACAGAGATTGGGGGTGCTGGAGAGTGGCTCAGTCCAGTGGGCATGCTGGTCCAGAGAGCGAGAAGGGCACTTAATGAAGGGGCTCTACTTAAAGCTGGCTCTTACAAGTGGCTCAGGGAGGAGAGGCGTGTGCGCTTACAGGTGATGAGCGAACTCAGGACCTCTGGGGACCGGAAGCCAGAGAGAGGGTGGTCCTAGTGTCCAGGTCCTCTGCCCTTTAGAGTACAGAGACGTACCCAGCTCTAAGAAAGCATCAGGAGGCTCTAGCAACCTAACGCCTGTGTCTTTTGCATAGTGCACATTCACTCTGAGGGTTTGCTTCCCCCGTAACAGATCTTTATTGTTATCAAGCATACTCATTCTATCGCCTTCAGCCTTCCAGAGAGTCCGAAGCTGAGGGAAGACATGTTCAGGGGGTGGGACAAGTCAGCACGAGCAGCAGTGGCTGCTGTGGTGGACATGACATGGAGTGGGGCACAAAGGCACTGGCGTTATAAAGGTGCCATGGACCATAGTGCAAAGAATGAACATGTGCCCCCAAACCTCTGCTTGGCAGTGGCTTAACAAAACTTGTGCCCCCCCCGCAAAGTACATGGAGGGGGCCTCGCCTCCCCAGCCCACTACCTATCTATCACTTTTGCTGAGGGGGAGGGCCCTGGAGGTCAGCCCCTCCCCCGCACCACAGGGGCTGTGGGGGCTTTTGTTACACCACTGTTGCTTTGCAAGAACATAGAGCAATAATCAGGGCTCCCTAGGCCCTTCAGAACTCTGGGCCCAGTGGCATTGCACCTCCTGCTCAGTTGATACGCCCAGGACAAAGGGGCACGCACCTGGGTAACACAGGGCCCGCGAGAGATGTGCGTTGCCATGGAACAAAGAGGTCAAAGAAGAGCTGGACTACCATTGAACAAACTGAGAACTACCAGATCGGTGCCACACTGCTGCCCTAATCCAAATAAAGGAAGCAGGATACGTCTCCTTTAACCACATTGTCTCTTTTTAACTACTAATAATGAAAATGGAAGTTGTTCTAGCATGAAACTCTAGAAGGTCAGGAGGAGACCTCATTATGTAAAGAAGAAATACTAGAGGTCTTTGGGTTTCAAGAACATTATTGGGAGCACATGGAGGGGTGAGGACACCAGGATAACATAAGGCAAGCCGGTTCGTTCTTGCGCTGTCAAGGCAGCAACCTATCACGCTCGCACGTGCAGGCTGCCCACCTCGCTGGTGTCTGAGCTGTTAGCCGTCTATGGCTGGGGCTCATCCAGCTTTGAGATCCTGAGAGGGGCTTGGGACTTGAACCCCGGTACAACATTTTGGTTTCTTTCAGTCTAGCACGAGTAGGTGGCTTGTGTCATTTTTGCTCCCATTGCCAGCCTTGAATGCTCTTCCACATCCCTCCTCTTTTGTGGGATGTATTTGTTCCTGAGTAGACAGTACACTGGCCTTTCAAAAATAGAAAAGTAAAATAACATTATGCATGACTACTGCTTATGTTACCAACTCCCATTCTTGCCGTTTTGCTATCCTTTTACTCAGATTTTTTAAAGCATGGGCAAAGTGGGCAATTGCACAAAGTCCCCACCTCCCAAAGGGCCCCGGGGAAAATTTACTTTCTTTCATGCTCACTTCTGTGTATTTCTCTATCTTTTTAAGGCAAAATCACCAAATTCCAAAATCCTTAAGATGACACTGCTTTAACTCATTCAACAGCATCTCTGCCAAGCGTATGTCGTTCTATGGATTACTGGGCCTTTCCTGGTTACTCCCCCCCCCCCTTTTTTGTACGGGTACACAGCATCTTGCTGCCGCTATGGCTAAGCTGATTAGTTCTAACTATAATTTGCACTTCTATGTCTCACATACCCACATCCACCACACCATCGGGTGCGGATTCCCATAACACAAAACTGCACCTCAGTGGTCATCACGCAAGACATGAAAACACTTCCCATATAGGATCAAAACAACACCCTCCTGATCACAGACCCCAAATGGTGGATCTTACTACTCATAAAGGTAAGCGCTTCAGCACCCTACATAGGGGTAGTAAGTGCTACACAAATGCTACAATAAAATACAATACAAACACAGATGTTGATTATTATTCGATGCAAACACAGATGCTGATTATTATTCGATGCACCGTAGCAGACAACTGGACAGGCGGTCTCCCCAAGGTGTCAACAGCAGTTTGAGGTGTTGCCCGAAGTCAAATGCAGCCACTGCTCCACAGGTCCCGCCCCGAGTAGCATTGGTTAGGTTTCACCCCAAGACAGCAGCCCAAGCTCCAGGTCTCACTCTATGACAGGATCCCTAATTGAGGTGTGAATTCAGAAAATCTGCAGCTCAAACTCTAGGTCTCACTCTTTTGGCATCACCAGACTACTTGTACCGTAAGCAGCAGCTTCAGATCTCACCTATGGGATCAGCCCCTGACGAAGGCTCAACCCAAGGGAAAAGCAGTCCCAATTAACACCTATAGCATCAGCCTGTTGTCAGGTCTCACCCAAGGCAAAAGTAGCCCAAAATATCACCTGTGGTATCAGCCCTGGCTCAGGGTCTTCTCAGGATGACAGCTGCCTTATGTGATACCTAAGGCAGCAGGCCCTACCCCAGGTGTCACCTACAGGGCAGCAGCAGTGGCATCTCTGCTCCAGATCTCACGGCAAGCTAGGAGCAGTCTAAGCTCATATCTGAGGCATAAACCTTGCCCCACGGCTCACCCTAAGGCAGCATCACTCCTGGTCATGGTATGAACTGAGTAGCAAAGGCAGAATAGAGCCCGCTGTACGACTGCCCTGTGGGCATTATAGGACAGTGCCATGGCAGGGTAGGCTCCCACTCTCCTTACTGATAAAGACTGGAGGAGCCCCAGTGCTGTGTCCATCCTGGCTCTCCTCAGCTCTTTGCATTTTTCCCTCGTCTCCATGATGGGTGGTGGAGGAGCAGGCTGTGTCTACACTGAGCTCTCTCTCTCAGTGTTCAGTAAGGAGCTGTGGACGAAGCTAGGAAGATGGTGGATTCCCCACCCAGTTTCATGACCAGAGGGGTCAGGATTACAAGGAACCATCTTATGGCTGCATGGGGTGAATGTTGAGTCTGGCAAGGAGAGAGCTATCCAGGGTTCTGAAGTCTCCTTGGGGTTGTATGTCAGTGTATCAAGGTCAACAGTATCGACCTACAATAATATTGCATCCGCCAAATTGACTCGCCACTACACTGCAAGAAAAGAATATGACTACTATTCTTAACTCCATCTATACTTACCTTGGGAGGTAAGATGAGTGGGTTAAGAACAGTAATTAGCTGCTTACCTTGCAGTGAAGTGGTAGGTCAATGCAGTGGATGCAATATTATTGTCCTGCCTTATTCTGTGTTCAATACAATGACCCCTCACCCTTGTTACTGTTTCCCACTGATGTGAGGTGGGCACGGATGGAGCACAAAAATCACATCTAGTCTTCTCTCCATAGAGAAGGTGGGGGATTCAAGAATGGAGGCCATTGGCCTCGAGAGCAGAGAGCCACGGGCATTGCTAGTGGAAATTCTTCACTGTTTGTGAAACTTTGAGGGGCCAACTACAGCGCAAAGCAGTGGAGTGGAGGATCGTAGCCGCGCCACATGTCGCTGTGTTGTAGGAGATTCTGTGGTACTCACTGGGTCCTGCCTTTGCAGTGCTTCAAAGTTCTCCTCCTTGGGGGAAGGAGTGTGGTGTGCGGGCACCTCTTTGATGTTATGGTGCTGGGAGTTGCTTGGAAGGTTCTGTAAAGTGTTCATGTCCTGCGGTGCTTTTCTGCATCATTTTTCTCTGCTTCTCAGCAGCTTCTCTAGTAGGTTATGGTCGGGAGGATCGCGGATGTGCCACAAGCTGAAGACTAGAGACAATGGTCCGCGTGGCAGCAGGGGGCTATGGCTTTAGCTTCCAGTCCAGGCTGAGAGGTTCTGTTTCCTTTATGCCAAACACCCGCTTGTATTCAGAGGGCAATCCTCTGACCTTCCCCCTGAAACTGTCCCACACAGTGTGGCTCTATCAGGGAGCCTCAAAGTTTGTAACCAGGTGCGAGTTGCTTCTGCTGATTACCCACAGGAGAACCTACAGGCCAGCACTAATTGTTGTTACATTTGGCAGCCCCTCACTCATTTCAGAATTTCTCCAGCCCACTATACGTCTTGGTGCCTTGAAGCACCACTCCTTGATTATACAAAAGCGCACGCGTTATAGGAGATCTGGGACATTTTTTTCCAATCTATTGTTCCACAATGAACAGCCTTGCATCCTGATACTGACCTGTTATGTATACCTCTGTCATCAGTTAGCGCCCGCACACTGCCTTCTTTTGCCCAGTGATTGGCAAGAATGAGGGATTTTATTTATTTACCACAACCTTTTACTGACCCTGGCTTGGCATCAGTGCCCGCTGAACTGTATTGGACCAGACCCTCCAAGCCCATTTCCATTCATGTTCTTTGAACTGAGTAGGAGTTCGGTAGTTGGCCAGTATTGTTTGTCAGTATTTACTAAGGTTCATGAATTTAACGAAGATACCAATGTTGGAGATTTAAGAATACAAGTAAGTTAAGATTACTGCCCAGTGAAATTGTACAGTTGTAGAGAATTACCTCAGATTCAGGATGATAGCTCGCCCAATCGTTTACAAACAAACTTATGCAAACAATTAAAAAGGCTGCACACACTACTATGGTAACTAGCGATTTCATACAGGAGGCCAAGTCACTATTCTGTAGAGAATTTTCGAAGTGACACGTTTTGGATAAAACACACTATTGCTGTAAGATTTTCATAAACCAGCAGCGTGTATAAACGAAGTGCTCGATACAAACCACCAGTGAACTCTATCCATCATCGAAACCACAGAGTGAGTGTCAGCAAAAGAGAAAGTGTTCAATTCAAATAGTGTATTCGTCATTGAGAATATTTTCGGTTTTGAATTTTGCTTTTCATTACAGTTTTTAATGATTTTAGAAGTTAGTCGAGCTGGGCTCTTGTAGTATAAACTGAAATGATATCTGTTTTATATAAAAGTGCTCTGTGAGACGTGTTGTACTGTGACAATAAAGGCAACATTTACATCATAACATGTCATTCTTCTTGTAGGGGTAACGTAAGGGGAAGGAAGCCTTACACCGAAGGACTCCCCTGCTCCAAGTGTCCAGCAAACCACACATGTGTCAACTCTCTTTGTGGTAAGTCCCAGAACCACTAAATTCGAGGCAATGATGTTGTTACCAGAAATATTCATTGTAACAAGAACCGTTTCATAGATCACTTTATGACAGTGTGATTGCAGGAAGAATGAAGTAGAGGTCAGTTTACTGTGACCATTAACAGAGGGGTGTCCAAAGCTGGTCCACGAGAATGGCTGCCAGACTCAGGATATTCACGAGATATGTTTCCTTACAATGAGTCTAAATGAGAATCCTTCACACTGCAGGGGTACATCTGAAGATCTGGCATGGCTTTGACATTCATTGACCAACTTTAGAAAGCCCTGACAATAAGCTGTCTATTTAGGTCTATACAATTCACTCATTTAACACATTTCTCTAATAAATCGAGGCTACAGTTAGCATCGCATGGCCTTAGAATCTATTTCCCAAGAATTGCTCTAGTGCAAGCTCCATTATTGTTGGGCAGCTATTCCTCACTGATCACTATGCCAATGCCAGTCTTCAGTTGTTTATTCAGCAGTTGAGGGTATCATTGAAACCATTACCATATGTTTCCAGTTGCCACAGATATGGAAACTGAAAACCAGAGAGATGAATTCACGTGATCAAAAATCATGAAATGTGATTAGGCCTGGGAGTTGGAAAAGGACATCAGGTCTCCTGGATTCATGGTTGGAAATTTAGCAACAAGGCCAAAATTCCTCACTTTGTCATTGTTATAATATTCCTAGTCATGATTTTCATCACTGTCGTCGTCATCATTTTCATCATCTTCATCATCTTCATTATCATCATCATCATCATCTTCATCATCATCATCCATAATCATCATCATCTTCATTCATTTTTGTAGCATGTAACACAACCCAATCAGGGGGGTTCTCTGCATAGAATACAGAAATGTGGTATAGCAATAACAAAAAAGTTCAAAAGTAAACTCCACTCACACGGGGTTGGCCAAATGGAAAATATAGGATTAGGAGCCGAGTAGTTGGAAATCTATGTACAACTGAGCTCTTTTAGGTGTAAATTGTATGTCTCCACAGCAGCACTCAACAGCTTGTGTTCACCCAATTTTGGTTTGACTACCCTAAGTCTTGACAGAAGGACACCATCTGATGATCTTAGGTTGTAGTTCTTGGTCCTTTAACAAACCAACTGAATATGCAAATGGTGTGTCCTCGGACTCTAGGCACAATTAAAGACTATTATTGTGAACTCAGTCTCACATGGAAGATAACCAGAGCAGACCGCTCCAGAGAAGGAATTTTGAGCCTTAATCGATAAACCCATAATAGCATTGAAGATGCTAATTTCAGCGCTGTGAAACACATTATAGTGAGGCATTTGAGGAGTTTTGTCTACTTTGCAGTACATCACTGTCTTTAAGCCACATCAGCTGTGGGGCACGTCTTTGATTTCAGACGAAGATATACAATTCTGTCGACACTGATTAGTCCTTCTCCCTGGAGGTTTGTGGCGTTAGTATTAGGGCTCCATTTTGTATCTGTTGGAGAAGTCTAGGTGTTAACTATAGCCCTTTATGTTTTTCATTAGTGGAAGAAATAGACTTGGAAGGCACTACAAGTGCATTCTTCACAAAAGAAGAAGTTCTGCCTACTAAGAGGCCTACATCCCCTGGCCTTAACACACCTTTCGAGGTAGATGTAAGCTTGGAAGAGGTCAGCACACCCTGCGCAACAGAGGCGACCACTTCCACTCTTCGGACATCATCCCACAGCCTTGTGCCGTCTACAGATATAGAAGTGGAGTTGGAAGACACAACAGAATCCTACATCGCAACAGAGACAAATGGGTTTCTTCAGCTGCTTTCATCCATCAGCTCTAGAGCGTCTCCAGATGTAGAGAAAGACCATGGAGAAAGCAGCCAACCACCCTTTGAGCCAGAACAAGCAATCACCCCTGAGAAAACAGCCCTCTTGAGCAAAACTCCTTCCCAAGATTTTGCAGAAGGCCTCCACCTGTTTTACCATTCTGGTGCAGCAGGTAAGGAGGTCTACCCACTCGTCATTTCTTGCTGCATGTTGGGAAAACAGACCTATAGATGGCCTTGAACACATACAGTTGTTCGTTTATACAGTTCATTATTTAAATTTTCAGTCAAGAGAATTTTGCTAAAACGCAGCTTCCGTTTTCCCTGCAATACTAACTGATAGCTTATAGCAGCTAAACTTACGCATGTCTTGGAGACAAAAGAATTTCAGATAACATAGAGAAATTCTCTTGCATGGCAAAATAAAAACGAGCTCACCCGTTTAATAAGAATTCTGCGCTTGCATTGTGCGTTTTTTGTTGTAATATATTTCCTTTATTTTTTGCCTTGCCACTTAAGTATGTGGGTACGTACTACACTACCAATACAGGAACCTCTTCCCTCCAGCAATCCAATAGTGTGTATGGACAAATGGGGGTCGCAGTGAGGCTTTCACCGCCTTCCTTGTGCTATGCAGGGATATGGAGCAATGGTCTGCGACAGGTCCCAGCACTGAAGGATTGCTGACTGCCCCTGGCAATCCTTTGCATCGTGGAAGCAGCCCTCCTGTCCTTCAAAGGCTGTGGGGTCGGGAGAAGCTGCTTCCCTTACAACGCTAAAGCCCTGTGCATGTGAGCGTTGAGTGAGAGACCTCTGTCAGTTTCAGGCCTCCCTCTCTGCATTTTCAGCTAGTCACAAGAATTTGCACAAGGCATTGACCTCATGAATATTTATGTGGAAGGATTTCTACAATCCTTGTGACCGGCCTTTTCGCTTGGCGCCAGATTGATAGACTGGACACAGTGCAAAGAACTGTCCAGATTACATCACATGCACGGTGCAAACAGAGCACCATTATCCATCCTGGCAAATAACCCATGTAGTCTTATATCTCATATGTTTGTGCAGAGTTTCTGCTTTCTCTAGGGCTGCTACAATTACTGTGCCCAGGAAATTCGGCGCAACATTGTATTTTTGTAAGCCTGCACTGACGAGGCATCCAAGTGTCTGGACCGCAACCTGGATTAGTGGCAGTGTTTGCAAAAGCATGGCTGCATGTATGCCAGTGTCTGACTGGGAGTAAAGTCTGAAGCCCTGATTTTGATGCAATTGGTATCACATGTTCATAAAATAGTTCAGTCAGATCCTCTAACTTCAGAGTCGGTGTTCCAATCTGTTTTAATGAATCCATTAAAATTAATAGTCAAAATGTCCCTTAATTTTCTGAACACTGCTTTGGCAACTTAATTTATATTGTACTTCACTCTGACTGCAGATAAATTTGAAGTTTACAATGATGTCCCTAAACAATTAATATTTCCAAATGTCGTCCCAAATGCTTCCATTTTTTCAAATGTCTCGAATTCCTCAATTTTTTTGGTCTGGCTTGACAATGCAGATGTCACCAGACAATTATTTGAGCATCACTGGAGAGGGGCTTTGGCTTCGCCCACATATTGGGAGCTAGGAGCACATGTTTTGATTGGGTAGAAGTTGTGTGCTTCCACAAAAATGTGCTTGCCCTCGAAACAGCTGTAATAATTTTATTTATTTAGCTGCCTAAGCTTCAACTTTCTGGGGCACACACATGGCACTGTACTGCTATTTAAATGTCTCAGATAACTAGATAAATGATGGTGTATTTCTGTGACAGCAGCACAGAGGGAAGGAGGGTAGCCATTAACCTACATGGATGTTTAGGTCTGACTTGACAGTGCAATGGTCATATGACCTTTTAACCTCTACCAATATTATTCTTCAGTGCTTTGCTTCCATACAAATACATATTCATTTCCATGCTATTTACTTGTAATGCTTCACATTACCATACCACATTCCTTTAAAGCCAGACCTATTGGTATTGCCAATGCTTGTTGCAAATGTTGTCTTAAATTCCTCTAATGTCGGATCTTTTTGTGAATGTTTTTCAAATTCTTCTGTTTCATTTCATTATTTCCTGTGCACCAGCTCAGGCCCCATTGACAGCTGCATTGCTGTATTGAAGTGTCCATGGCCATTGATAGTTGTTAAAGCTTTGGCAGATTTGGTAATTCACAGGGATTTACACTACCATTGAAGGGCGGAGGGTTGCGGTGTACGTTGAGGCCTGGAGAAACTGCTGCCAGGTCAGGGACATGAGGACATGCAAACTGCTGGCAACTAAAATATGGAGAAAATGTGTCAAAATATAGCAAAGTATGATTAAAAGATTATTTTTAACAAACTTACCTATTGTATGCCTTTGTAAGGTACTGATAATGATACCGAATATGTGAAGGAACTTTACTTCAAAATCACTATAAAGAAATTCACAATCAAAATAGGAATGAGTGTTCTGAAAGTGTCCTGAGCACAATAGAACAGGCAATGGTAGGTCTTCAGGCAAGCTGCAAACATTCTGTTGTAGGGATTTTGCACATACACAGAGCTATGCACAGGATAATAGGACCTCGGAGTATAGTGGTGAACCAACCATGCACCGTATTACCCACAATCCCAATCCGACTAGCTTTAGCGTCTCATTAGCAACGATGCTACCAATGATTAGACAACCCAGAACACGGTCTCTCTCTCTCTCAGGACTCGCGGGAGCAAGGACACCCTTTCATAACTCACTCATACCTGTCCACAACGTGCGTAATAAGAGACACAGTATAGTTTAAAATATTTATTTCAACTATCGTGCTCTAAGATACAGTACACGTGCCAGTACTATTAGCATAATGCATAAGGATAAAATAATAAGCATAGTTACAATTCCATAGAATACAAACGGGGAAAGCATTTCATAAAGCAGTGGATATAGGGCTAAATGACCATACCACCCTCCCCGTGCTATTAGCTAGTTTATTATAAGAACAGAAGACCTCTGGGCATTGTCAGGCAGACCCTCATACCTCAATATCTAGATGCAAGGTTTACATCATCAGACAAGCACAGCTCTTCTCTCTGGAAAGGTTTATCTCCAAGTGCCTCTAACAGTGAAATCACAATATTAAAAGCACACGTATTTCTCCAGTGCAGCTGTACTTAGTGTTATGTCTAAGTGCGAGGGACTGGCCAGATCAGCAAGAACAAGGGACGTTGTTTTTCGACCTTGTACATGTTGTGCAGACGTAACCCACAGGGAACAGGAGAAAAGGTGAAAGGCAGAAATGCAGACAGTCCTAATATAGCCGGGCAGAAGCAGAGGCTGGAAAAACAAAGTCACAAAGTAACGCGTGCAAAAAAGCATCATGGCAGCCAGGCCTAAGCCAACTTAGCAAGGCAGACCATGAGGCCACAAACCACATGACACCCTCCCCTGGTCAGTCCATTGGCGAAGACATAGGACGAAGACAGAGATCAATTGATGGAGCAGAACGGAAACGTCAGTTGTGGAACAGTCCCCCGTGAAGGACAATGAACGGGAAAGAAGAAAAAATAAAAATGTTAGGAAGAGAAAAAAAAAATCCAGTGAGGCAGGACGCTGAACGTGGAGGCCCCCTAATCCAATAGAGTGTAAGTGCAGAAAAACGCCACACCTTACAAGAGGACATCGTTGGAATCGTCAGAAAAAAGAGAGGCCATGCAGTTCAACAAATCAAAACTGCATTCATGGTCCTCGCAAGAGGGAGCAGTGATCAGCCATGTGGGACAACTTGCGTGATACTCAATATAACTTTGTTGTAGGAGATTCTGAGCAGCCGCCCAGATATCCCATTGTGCCAAAATCCCAAGTGCAGCTGCACGCGCCATGAAGCCATCCCCGGAACAGTCTCATTCATGGGCCTCTAAGGGACCCACTAACTGGACAAAATCCGGGTCAGACAGAGACGTATTGGATAGGCAATAATCCAAGGACCATGAGAAAGGACATCGGATGCAAGACATCACAGGTTGCACGCAAGTGAAATACGCAAAGCGAAAAGAAAGTCGATAGGACACACTGAGTGTCGCCAATGGCAGAATGCCGAAGCCAGCGAGGATGCGTTCCCGGAGCATCCGGAGTCGACCTTGGTCGAGGAGGCCCCCAGGAAGTGCAGCCATTGCGGAGCAAACAGACCAAAAGCAATATACCAGCCGCCAAGGCGAGGATCAACGGAAAGCCGCCAAAGACGCTGGAAAAAATGGAATGAATAAAAGCCGGTATTACACCAAAGATAGTTTGAAAGGAGGTAACAAGGTCCGAGCCCACAACTTTAAAAAAGTGCACAAGACCTTCGGTGCGTGATGCATTGAAAACTCATTGAATCAGTTCACCGAAATGCTGTGGGAGGTTTGTGTTCAAAAGGGCCTGTATTTCACTGTGGGTACTAGCCACCTGGAGGATGAATGTCTCCCGTGCAGATGTGAGCATAACCTCCTGGTTCAATAATAGCGCTTTTATTCTGCTCAATTTATTGAAATCTGCCTTCAAAGTCGGAATGGAAGGCCAAATGGAACTATCTATGATGTCGTGCGGAGGAGGAAAAAGCACATTTTTACAGCACACAACCCGGTGGGAAACAGTTACAATATAGGGGATGCCAGCCAGCATTCCACAGCAGTCCTGATTATTCAGAAGGAGATAGCTACCATTTGCAAGCACAGTGAAAGTAGGAGAAATAGCAGGAGCAGGAATGCCCTTTAAAACACAAGCAAGATTAGGAGCCGAAACGTTACAAGCTCCGTGCAATTTAATGTTTTTGCAAATAAGGGAATGACCCACAGTAGAATCGCATGACTCCCCTGTGAGAAAAACTTCCTTTCCGTCCCTAAGGCATTTATACATGAAAGGCAGGGACCAAAGTTCATGCAGGAAGGCACTGCCCAAGGGCTGAAAGCGGCCCACAGGATAATGTTTCATGCACAAACTAAATTCAAATAAAGAAAAAGGCAAGGCGATAACCCTGTGAACTAGCCACGCGGCAGAATCCAATTCCACCACAGAGAATGGTAAGGGCTCTATTTTTTCGATATGTAATAGAGTGTATGTTGCATCTTTCATGGACATGAATTGCTGTTTTTCAGTTAAATTAAAAGGCAGGAATAAGGCAGAGTTGTTCAAAAAGTGCCAAGGAACTTTACCCATTTTAAGTGTTTGCAAAGTCCATGCAAACTGCATTACTGAACGCAATTGATTTTGACCATGATATAACACAGAAACATCATCTTGTACAATATCAACAACAGAGGAATCAATATTCTCTAATGTGTAAATGCGGGAAGACACAGGGTATTAATACTATTGTCAACAACAGCAAGCACCTTTTCTAAATTTGCTTGATCTATTTCCCGTAGACGGGAAGCAGCTTCAATTTGCGAAAGCTTCCAGAGTTCATTGTAAGTCTCATAAATGAACCTCTTAGGTCGAGGGCCACGAGGCCCCAGAACCAAATCGGACAGATCAATGTTGCCTGATAGCAGGGATAAATGCTGTTTTACAGAATCTAATGAAGAGTGCTGCAACCACTGTTTGCATAATTTACCAACAGAATATGTTGTAACAGTACGAGAGTCAGAAAACCTCGGGTCTGGCCATCCTGTTTGTAACCAGGAGCCGAGTCATGAAAACGCAGTTGGCAGGCATTTGCTGCCGTCGGCCAAGCCAACCAGGGTGACTGAACAAACATAGAGATATTAAACGAATTATTCTGAAACAAAGCTCACACAGATGTAAGGGAGATATTGAAATGCAAGCTTTCGTTAGGAGTGGAAGACAAGACAGGAATGGAAGGTGCATTCAATTGTTTGGAAGTAGCCAAACCCCAACACGTTGTTTGATAGATTGTACGATTTAAAAATAAAATTTGGGCCGGAATGAGGCAAGCACGGTGCAAGGCCTCCGTGCCTTGCACCTGCCATGGTTTGGAGCCCCAAATAGATTTCAAGTCAATGGTGTCCTTCCAGTACTCATAACCACCCACGGATAAGGCGTTCAAAAAGGAACCCGAATATAGCAATTTGGTGTGGGTCAACATGATTTTCTGAGTGGACGAAGTGTTTAATTTAAAATAATAGGACCCAGGGTTCAATCTATCAAAGTCTGTAAAATAAGTAAACTTATTTCTAAGAGTCTGGGAGCTACCTGGCAAAGGGGTCGGACAATGCTCCCATTGGGTGTAATTAAAAGGACCCCGAAGGGTTACTTGGTTTATGGAGAAAGTGGTTGCCCCAATGCTGGTAACAATATAAATCGGCATAACTTGCAGAATTCATGTACAAATCTTCAGCATTAAAAGCAGCTAATATTTCAAATCAGTAAACAACGAGTCAACTGCATGCACATCCCAATCGTCAGAATGAATATTACTTTTAACGACATCACACATTAAAACACGGAGGACATTTGATACATTAATAATCTCGGTTGGTCCATGAATTTGGAAATTTACCGCATCCTATATGATGCCATCAGCGACCGGGAAAGATGAAATGTTCACAAATGTGTGGTCACGCTTCATGATGTGAGATGAAGAATGCGGAGCCAAAGTTCCAGCAACACAGTTCACTGCAGAGCGTTCTGGTAAATAGTGACCATTGATGAGTAAGAAAAAAACTGTCACAAAGCCAATGGACATGAACAGAAAAATCAGAAATAGTACCAACCAAATGTATGTCCATGGAGGGATCAAAAAATTGTCTCTGAACCAGGATACAAAAATACTGAATCTGGACGGGATAAGTGCTGAGAAGGAATCCGAGTCAAAGGAATAACGTGTTGGGCTCAGTGGCGTTGTTGGTAGGTGAGCCACTGACTCGGTGGTGGGGTAGGTATACTCAGTCTCCTCGTTGCAGGGGGAATCCGGGTAGTCGAGTAAGCGATCAGGCAAATCTACCATCTCGATAGCAACATCAGTGACCGTGTGGGCTGGAGGGCCACAAACATTTGTCCGGGAAATGACTGGACAAGAGACCGCTGGTGTTACACTATTCAGGATCGGCCAGATGTTGTAGCTTGACATTTTCTACTGAGATGTATCTGTTCTCTTTGCGACCAGGAAGCGGTGGTAAGATGACTGTACGAGTACCCTTCAAGCCAAGGACTGGAACCGGTGCACGATAAGAGGGGCCTGTGAGAAAGTGCCATCTTTCTTGCATGGTATGCCCCCACTTTTTGCTGAATTGCTGATGTGCTTTGACTGAGTGTGCCCTGGGCTCCTGCCAACCTAGTACCCAGGGCCTGTGTTCCTTCCCTAAAACTGCATTGATGCCTACACCCAATTGGCATCCCTGGCCACAGGTCAGCCCCTGGTAAATGGTACCATGGGTACCCAGGGCACTGTGACCAGGGAAGGCCCCTAAGGGTTGCAGCACTTGTTGTGCCACCCTTAGGGACCCTGTACCTTTACACACACACACACTGCCTTGCAGGCTGCGTGTCTTGGTGCAGAACAAAAGTGAAGAGTCGACATGGCACACATCCCTGTGTGCCATGCCTACAAACCACTGCCCTGGCCTAGGTCAGCCACCCCTCTAGCTGGGTGCACTATGCCAGTGGTGAGGGCACAGAGGCATGAGCCCTGTGTCCCTACAGTGCCCAAGTCCATTCTTGGGCATTGTAAGTGCAGTGCTGCTATTAAGAGTATATGGTGCTGGGAGTCTGTCATTACGAACTCCACAGCACCATAATGGCCCCACTGAAAACTGAGAAGTTTGGTATCAAACTTCTCAGCACATTAAACCACACTGATGCCAGTGTGGGATTTAATGTAAAACGCACTCCAGAGGGCATCTTAGAGATGCCCCCTGAAACCAACCCGACCTCCAGAGTCCGGACTGAGTGGCTGCCCAGGCTGCCACCACCAGACATGTTTCTGGACCCCTGGGTCGAGAGCCTCTGCTCTCAGGGGCCTGAAACAATGCACATCCTGGGGCGAGGTGCCAAAGCCTCCTCCCCAGGATGGACAGAGGGAGCTTCAAAGGCCTGCCGCCTTTTGAGCTTCCCCAGACCATTTGCTGCTCCCAGCAAACTGGTCCCCACTGGTTCTACCCCACTTCTGGCGGGAGAACCAGCGGGAAAACCAGAGGCAGGAAATGGGTTGTGCCCACCTCTGCCAACTCCACCCCTAAGGTGGGGGGCGAGGTGAAGCACAAACTCGAGTCCCCGCCATCTTGAGGATGGGGGACCCAGCCAACCAGGGACAGGCTCCTGCCCCCTCCCACTGGAGAGGAGCAGAATAGGGGTGTACCCACCCCAGTGAAGGGACCCATTGGTCCCTGCCCTTACCTACCTGTAACCACCCCTAAATTCAGTATTTAGGGGCTCCCTGAACCTTCCTTCCTCAGTTCCCGAATCCGAAAACAAGAAGAGAAGACAAAGCAAGAAGACCAGCCGTTCAGCTGCTAACCAGGAGGCGACGACAACTGACTTGGCCCCAGCCCTACCGGCCTGTGAACCTCTGAACCTGTTCCTGCGGAACCCCGGCCTCAGCCACCTCAAAAACCCGGAGGACCTGACTTCTGTGCCACAGCCTTCAACCCAGGGACTCCCACGAGCAGTGGTACTGTTCAAAAGAACAAACTACAAAAGACCCAGCCCTGGCACGGAACCGCGAAACCTGCACACTCTGCACCCGCCGAGCCCGGCCTGTGCCTGAGTGAACAAAGACTTTGAGGACGTCCCCCCGGCGATTCTGACCTGGGATCCAGTGCCCAAGGACCCTCCTCGACGATCCAGACGACGCCTGCAGCCTCAAGACAAGGGACCCCTCCAACCGCGACCAGCAGGGGGTAAGATTTCCCGACCTCAAAAGACACCCCTGCACCCGGCGCCCCACGACCCCCTGTGCCCAACTCCTGGGTGTCTACCTATCCTCCAAGACCCCAACTTACCTCCCGAAGTGTTGGTCGCCCCTGAAGAATCACCGTCCCCGAGCCTGCAGTCTTTGTTCACCCTCCAAGATCTCCATTGAAATCAACAGGGCACCCGACCTCAAAACAGCACCCTGCACCCGGCCGCCCTAGTGCCGCTGAGGGTGCCCCTTCTGTGCTAACTTGGTCTCCAACGTGCCCTGAGCTTAACCCTAGGAGCTCTGCTCCCACAACCCCGTGGCCTGCTTGCTAGCCGCCACCAACCGGAGTCCCCCTATCCTCCATAGGATAACATTGGGCCTCAACACTCTGCACCCGGCCGCCCTAGTGCCGCTGAGGGTGCAACAACAGTGCATCACTGACCCTGGGAGACCCCTGAGTCTAACCCCAGAACCCTAACTCAAAAGACCGACTACTTACCTCAAAACCGATAACTCATTTTTCCTCATAGGATAACATGGACACTTTTTCTTCCAAAAAGTTTCTAAGTGTCAACTTTTGAAAACTAAGAATATTCCTTAAAAATCGCACAAGTAACCTAACCGAATTTTCTCAACTGTTTGCAGGAAAGGTCCCAGTGCTGAACCTAGGTGTCCAGCACTGAGTAACAAAAGTAATTAAAAAGTAACTTACCTGTGAATTGCATTTCCTTCCATAGGGATACATTGACTGGTTTTCTGTGAAATTTCTTGTGTGTCGATTTCTGCATTTTACAAATATTCTTTAAAAATCGTGCCAACGATACAAACGCAATTACTTACCTGTTTTAGATAGATACCCCAGTGCTGAACCATAGAACCCAGCACTGGATTACAAAAGTAACGTAAACCCACTTTGCTTGCAAACTGCATTCCCTTCCATAGGATAACATTGGTAGTTTTACCCAGAAAAGTTTCTAAGTGTCAACTTTTGAAATACAGTAATATTTCTCAAAAATCACTACATTAACCAAAACGCTTTTTCTTACCTGTTTGCAGGAAGTGTCCCAGGACTGAATCCAGGATCCAGTCCTGTGGTTAGAAAAGTAATCTACAAAGTAATTAATTGCAATTAATCATAATTTTCCATTGAGCTCAATGTTGCATTGTATTTGACCCTGTGTTGCCTCTTGCACCAACTGTGATTACTACCATCAAAAAGTCTATTGCCTATTTGTAAGGTGGTTAACCAAAGCATCTCATACTGAGAAAGTATATTTTGATCCTATTGTTGGTTCTAAAATAAAACAAGCATATATTTTTTTTATATACAAACCATTGGCCTAGAGTTCAGTTCTTGATTGTGTGGCTTCATTTGCTGACTGAGTGTGTACAGCAAATGCTTTACACTGTCCTCTGATACTGCCTTACTGCTCGACCAAGCTACCACTTTAGAGAGTAAGGTTATATCTAACTTTAGCCTCTGCCAAACCTCTGGGGACTGGGGACTCTGTGCACACTGAACCTTACTTTGGTGCAGTATACACAGAGCCACTTTCCTACATTGGTGGATCAGCGGTGGGATACAAACTTGCATTTGTTGGACTACTTGGTTACCATCTAATCACACGACAGAACTCTTAAATTGCCTTTAGAATTCTGATTTTTTTTAAATTGCCATTTTTTTACCAAATTACTAAAAGTCTTGTTAGGGCCTTGCTTAAGTCCCTTTAGAATTTTAGAAAACAAAAAGTCACTATAGTCAAGGGTAGAGGGGTTAGAACTTTTTGTTAAAATGCCTCAAGACAAGAACCCAGATATTAGTGAAGATAATAATGACATATTATCTAAAACATATGCCTACACAGACGCGCAGCGGACGCGCGCAGCGGGCGCGCCGCTGGCGCGCCGAAGGCGCGCCTAAGGCAAGCCCGTCTGCGCTCGTCCGCGCTTGGACGTCGCTAGGAGCAGGAACCCCTGCCGGTTCCGGCTATACTCAGCCCAAAAAGGTGAGGCCTCCTTGTAGGTATACCGGTAGAGAGTTGGCGAAAATTGGGACCGGCAATGCACACATAGCAACATCAATTAAGGCCTGCCCCTCTCCTACTGAGGTAATGGGACCTTTTTCCTGTGGTAACTGCCAGTACCAATGTAAACTAGCCCACTCCAAGAGGACTATTAGAGAATCGACGCAGCACTTCGAATCTGTTCCTTATCCCACTGAAAGTACGTACACAGCCGGATCGGACATTAGCAATGTTTGGAACTGCTTCTTGGCCAACGTAAGATCTCTGCCCAAACATGCTACCAATATATGGGATCTATTGTCTTCCAACAATTCCCATATAGGGTTTCTAACAGAAACTTGGATTAAACCCCATTCCAATCCCGACATAGCAGTAGCACTCCCTGATGGCTACCACATACTAAAATTAGATAGACCACACAGGACTGGTGGAGGAATAGCTATAATCTACAAAAACCCCATTACTTTCACTATTCTAGACCAAATTTGCAACGACCAGCTAGAAATACTGGTTTTTAGTATGAATTTGCATCATAGCCTCAGCTGGAAAGGAGCCTTAGTATATCGCCCACCAGGACCACTAACCAACACCACCACACAACTCATGGAACTTATTGCCCCTCACGTTATATCTTCCAGAAATTTTTTACTTCTTGGAGATTTCAACATACATAGTGAAATTCAAGATAATCCTGAGGTTTCATCTTTCTTGACTGAATTATCTGCACTCAATTTTGCCGTAATAAATAAAGCCCCAACGCATCGAGCTGGCCACACGTTAGACATCATCTTAACTAATTCTCCTGATGTAGCCTACGTAGACACTCATTCCCTGACTTGGTCGGACCATTCTATGGTCGAATTTCGCATTAACAGCCAAAAAGCACACTCAAGTCCTAAATGCTACCAAAAGAAAAGTTACAGACGATGGCATTCAATTACACCAGCACTTTTTGAAGCTACATTTTGCCAACCTCAACATTCGGAATTAGAAAATGTTGAAAAACGTCTAACCTCTTTTAATGTCAGCCTATTGGCAACTATAGACAGTTTAGCTCCTTTGAAGCAACGCCCTAGGAATATAAAACGACGTCAGGCTTCGTGGTATTCAACCACCCTACGACAAGAAAAAGGCTTATGCAAAAAACTAGAACGCCTTTGGCGGCGTTCACACGATTCAACAGATAGAGAAAATTTTAAAAAAGCATTAAGTCAATACCACCGTAACCTGAAAAATGCTAGGAAAACCCACATTGCAACCACTCTTGAACAAGCAGGGAGCTCACAGAAATGCCTCTATCAAATCTTAAAAACATTCACAAGTCCCACAGCCTGTGACACAGAGTCAGTTCCATCGCAAACGCTGTGCGATAACATAGCTAGCCACTTCATTCAGAAAATTGACACGATCTATGACAAAATTACTTCCACAATAAATTCTCAAACTAATCTGGAAATGGAACACCTACATATCCCGGCACCAATTTGTTCGTTAGAACATTTCCCATTACTCACAGTTGAAGGCACAGAAGTACTTTTAAAATGCGCAAAATCAGGCTCTCCACTGGACATCATACCTGCAAAAACTATAGCCATTCTACACAAACAATTAGCCAACCCTATTTGTGATATTCTTAATAGCTCCCTGAGGGAAGGAGTCCTCCCTCTAGATTGGAAAGCCGCGCAAATAATCCCGATTAAAAAGAATTCCAAAACATCATCAGAAGACGTTACAAATTACCGACCCATCTCTCTCCTTCCCCTACACACAAAAATCTTGGAGAAGCACATCAACACACATCTCTCTGATTTTATTGAAGCCAATAATATTCTGGACTCCTCACAATCGGGATTCCGCCCTAGATACAGCACGGAATCCACTCTCGTGGCAGTTACAGACAATATTAGAATGCTGCTGGATGAGGGTCAAGCGGTACTTTTGGTGCTGCTTGACCTCTCCGCAGCATTCGACACCATCTCCCACCAAATATTACTCAGTAGATTGGGTGATATAGGCATCACAGGAAATGCCTTAAAATGGTTGTCTAATTTTCTATCAAACAGAACACAAACTGTCAATTTAGGCCCGTACCATTCTAAAACCACCAAGGTGACCAAGGGAGTACCACAGGGTTCTTGTTTGAGCCCAACCTTGTTTAACATCTATGTGACTCCCTTAGCGAGGTTGTTGAGGAAACTGGGATTCATCCCCATATCCTATGCGGATGATACTCAATTACTCCTCTCACTTGATAAATCCAACCCCAATATTCAAACCACCTTTGGTGAAGGAATGAAGACCATAGCGGAATGGATGAAAATTAATTATCTACAACTGAATACGGCTAAATCAGAAATAATGTTGTTTGGTGAGGCTACGGTGAAATGGTCCCCTAGCTGGTGGCCAGAGGAACTGGGCCACTCACCCTGTCCTAAACAGGTGGTAAAAAATCTAGGAGTCCGATTGGACCATAAACTTACACTGGGAGACCACGTCTCTTCTACCATCGGAGCTTGCTTCCACAACCTTAGCATGCTCAGAAGAGTCTTCCCTTTTTTGCCGTTATCTTCCCGGAAAACCTTGATCCAGGCACTAATTCTAAGTCGCCTGGATTATTGTAATGCACTGTTCATTTCAGCCAACGAAAGTGCTTTAAGTAGATTACAGGTTGTCCAGAATACGGCGGCTCGATTGGTAACCAATGCTCCCCCTAGAACTGCCTCCCTCCCCTTACTCCAGAAATTACATTGGCTACCCATACGAAAAGAATTAAATTTAAAATATGTTGTATGGCCTACAAAGCCGTCAACAAATTAGGCCCCAGCTACCTAAATGACAAATTTGTCAATTATGTACCTTCCAGACCCCTCCGCTCAGGAGCTAAAGCCCTGATACAAGTCCCCCGTTTCAAAAAATCCCGCCAAGGAGGTAAGGCCTTTTACCATATTGCCCCTCTCTATTGGAACGAACTCCCCCTATCGCTGCGACAATGCACAGATTACCTGGTTTTCAGGAAACTGTTAAAAACATCGCTGTTTTGATCATTTCTCCTTGACATTCTTAGGCAGTCCATGCGCTGAGATACCCTTATGGGGTGATTCGTGCGCTATATAAAACAAATAAATAAATAAATAAATACAGGAGCTGGTGGAGGAGCTCGACCTCACCCCTTATCTTCATTTGTCTTTTAAAGAGATAAGGTCCTTATGCAAACTTAAAGATATACCAATGGGCCAGCATCCAACCAAACAAGGGCTCCAGGAGCTCCTGGCTGAGTAGGCTAAAGCCCACCCCTCTGAGCATGGTGATGACCAAACAGAGGAGGAAAGGAATGAGGAGGATGGGGATGGTAACCCACCTCCATCACTTCCTAGGGAAGACAGGGGCACTGCACCCTTATTTCCAAGAGTAAACCTCTGGGGACCTAGGGGCCACCTAGGTGGTCCAGGTCCCAGAGAGGACACTGAGGATAGCCTCAGTGAGGAGGACAACTTGTTAGCAAGGTTGGCCAAAAGACTGGACCTAGAGACCAGACTCCTGGCTCTAGAGAAGGAAAGACAGGAGATGGGTTTAGCACCCATCAATGGTGGCAGCAATACTAAAAATAAGGATAGGGAGGAAACGTCTGAACCTAAAATCCCCAAAGGGATTGTCCCTAAGTTTGAGGAAGGTGATGACATCACCAAATGGTTCACAGCCTTTGAGAGGGCTTGTGAAATAAGAAGAGTAAAGAAACCTCTGTGGGGGCACTCCTGTGGGAACTGTTCTCTGGTAACTGCAGAGACAGGCTTCTGACCCTCTCTGGGCCAGATGCAGGGTCCTATGACCTCATGAAGAGTACTCTGATTGAGGGATTTGGGCTCACTACTGAGGAGTATAGAATTAGATTCAGGGGGCTCACAAAACCCAGACCCAGTCCTGGATTGACTTCGTGGACTACTCAGTAAAGACACTGGATGGCTGGTTAGCTGGACATAATGTGCATGATTTTTCTGGACTTTACAATTTGTTTATGAAGGAACACATACTAAGTAATTGCACAAATGAAAAGTTGCATCAGCATTTGGTAGACCTAGGTCTAATTTCTCCCCAAGAATTGGGAAAGAAGGCAGACCACTGGGTCAAGACTAGGGTGACAAGGACAACCACTGGGGGTGACCAAAAGAAGGTGGTCACCAAACCTCCCCAGGGGAAAGGTGGTGAGAATCCCCAAGATAAAAAGTCTGAGTCTTCCAAAGGGCCCCAAAAACCTGTACAGGGGGGTGGGTTCCAAACTACTCCCTATGTGCCTCAACCCTATAGGGGGAAGAACTTTGATCCCATGAAGGCCTGGTGTAATAACTGTAAGAAGTTAGGACATCTAACTGTAGATAAATCTTGCCCCCACAACAAAGCCCCTAAGGCACCCAGTACAGCTACTCCTGGGGCAGCAAGTTTACAGATGGGACTCAGAAGTGTACCCTGAGCAAATCTGGGAACACACTGAGGCAAGTTTAGTTTCACTAGGGGAAGTGGAGTTTGCCACTGTGGCTGTGTGGCCACCCAACTTAAAGAAATATTTACAATACCCCTGGGTGAATGGAACTAGGGTAGAAACTCTGAGGGATACAGGTGCCAGTGTCACTATGGTGAGAGACACACTGGTTTCCCCTGAGCAATACTTGATTGGGAAAACTTACCCAGTCACCAATGCTGACAGTGTCACCACTAGTCATCCCATGGCCATGGTGACATTAGGCTGGGGGTGTTACTGGCCTGAAGCAGGTAGTGGTCTCTCAGAAGTTACCAGCTGCATGTCTGCTAGGAAATGATCTGGAAACCTCAGCCTGGGCAGAGGTTGAGCTAAAGGCCCATGCAGCCATGCTGGGCATCCCTGAATTGGTGTGTGTAAAAACAAGAGCACAGAGCAAAAGGCAGGGTGAAGAAATAGTGTTGGAGCCTGAAATGATGGCCCAACCTACCAAGAGAAAAGGAAAGAAGACTGGGGGACCAGCTTCTACACAGCCACAAGAGCAGGACCCCTCTCCTCAGGGAGAGAACCTGGATACCCTAGAGGGAACTGAGCCCCTGGAGCTTGACCCTTACCAGGTTGAACTCTTGGGCCCAGGGGGACCCTCTAGGGAAGAGCTGTGCCAAGGACAGCAAGACTGTCCCACTCTTGACAGCCTGAGGCAGCAAGCTGTGTCAGAAGCCAAGGGAGATGTCAGTGGTACCCACAGCGTCTATTGGGAAGAGGGATTACTGTACACTGAGGCAAAAGACCCCAATCCTGGAGCCACCAGGAGAGTGGTAGTGCCCCAGAAGTACAGGGAGTTCCTCCTAACTTTAGCTCATGACATCCCCTAGCTGGACATCTGGGCCAAACCAAAACTTGGGAAAGGCTAGTCAGCCACTTTTACTGGCCCCAGATGCACCAAAAGGTGAAGGAGTTTGTCAGCTCCTGTGTTACCTGTCAAGCCAGTGGCAAGACAGGTAGCCATCCAAAGGCCCCCTGATACCACTACCTGTGGTGGGGGTTCCCTTTGAAAGGGTAGGTGTGGACATAGTGGGTCCACTGGAACCTCCCACAGCCTCAGGGAACAAATTCATACTGGTGGTAGTGGATCATGCCACTAGGTATCCTGAGGCTATTCCCCTTAGGACTACTACAGCCCCTGCAGTAGCCAAGGCCCTCATTGGTGTCTTCACCAGGGTAGGGTTTCCTAAGGAGGTGGTTTCAGACAGAGGTTCCAACTTCATGTCTGCTTACCTGACCCACATGTGGAAGGAGTGTGGGGTGCAGTACAAGTTTACTACACCCTACCATCCACAAACCAATGGCCTTGTTGAGAGATTCAACAAGACATTGAAGGGCATGATCATGGGACTCCCTGAAAAACTCAAAAGGAGATGGGATGTCCTGCTACCATGCCTGCTTTTCGCTTACAGAGAAGTGCCACAGAAGGGAGTAGGTTTTTCACCCTTTGAACTTCTGTTTGGCCATCCTGTGAGGGGACCACTCTGTCTTGTGAAGGAGGGCTGGGAGAGACCTCTCCAAGAACCCAAGCAAGACATTGTGGACTATGTGCTTGGCCTAAGGTCCAGAATGGCTGAGTACATGGAAAAGGCATCCAAGAATCTAGAGGCCAGCCAGGAGCTTCAGAAGCACTGGTATGACCAAAAAGCTGCACTGGTTGAATTTCAACCTGGGCAACAGGTATGGGTTTTGGAGCCAGTGGCACCAAGGGCCCTCCAGGACAGATGGAGTGGCCCTTACCCTATCCTAGAGAAAAAGAGTCAGGTCACCTACTTGGTTGACCTGGGCACAAGCAGGACACCCAAAAGGGTTATCCATGTGAACCGCCTAAAACTCTACCATGACAAGGCTGACATCACCATGCTGATGGTGACAGATGAGGAACAGGAAGCTGAAAGTGAACCTCTCCCTGATCTCCTCTCCCACAGCCCAAAAGATGGGTCAGTGGATGGAGTTGTCTTTTCAGACACCCTTACTACCCAACAGCAGACTGACTGCAAGCAGGTCTTGCAACAGTATGCTGGGCTCTTTTCCTTGACCCCTGGTCTGACAAACTGGTGTACCCATGATGTGGACACTGGTGACAGTGCACCTGTCAAAAACAAGATCTATCGTCAGTCAGACCAAGTCAAGGAAAGCATCAGAGCTGAAGTCAGTAAGATGCTGGAGCTAGGGGTTATTGAGCCCTCTGAGAGCCCCTGGGCTAGCCCAGTGGTTCTGGTCCCCAAACCTCACCAACAGGGTGAAAAGAGAGAGATGAGGTTTTGTGTGGACTATAGAGGTCTCAACTCTGTCACCAAGACAGATGCACACCCTATCCCAAGAGCTGATGAACTGATAGACAGGTTGGGTGCAGCCAACTACCTGAGTACCTTTGACTTAACAGCAGGGTACTGGCAGATTGGCATGGCCCCAGGAGCCAAAGAGAAGACAGCATTCTCCACACCTGATGGGCATTTTCAGTTCACTGTTATGCCCTTTGGTTTAAAGAATGCCCCTGCCACCTTCCAGAGGTTGGTGAATCAAGTCCTTGCTGGGTTGGAATCCTTTAGTGCAGCCTATCTTGATGATATTGCTGTCTTCAGTTCCACCTGGCAGGATCACCTGGTCCACCTTGGGAAGGTTTTAAGGGCCCTGCAAACTGCAGGCCTAACTATCAAGGCATCCAAATGCCAGATAGGGCAGGGCACTGTGGTGTACTTGGGCCACCTGGTTGGTGGAGGCCAGGTACAACCCTTACAGCCCAAGATCCAGGCCATCCTGGACTGGGCAGCTCCAACAACTCAGACCCAAGTCAGGGCATTCCTTGGCTTGACTGGGTACTACAGGAGGTTTGTGAAGGGATATGGGTCCATTGTGACTCCCCTCACAGAACTCACCTCCAAGAAGATGCCAAAGAAAGTAAACTGGACAGTCTGTTGCCAAAAGGCCTTTGACACTCTGAAAGAAGCAATGTGCTCAGCACCAATTCTAAAAGCACCAGATTATGCCAAGCAGTTCATTGTGCAGACTGATGCCTCTGAGCTAGGAATAGGAGCGGTCCTATCCCAGACCAATGATGAAGGCCAAGACCAACCTGTTGCTTTCATAAGCAGAAGGCTTCTCCCCAGGGAGCAGCGTTGGAGTGCCATTGAGAGGGAGGCCTTTGCTGTGGTTTGGTCCCTGAAGAAGCTGAGGCCCTACCTGTTTGGGACTCACTTCCTAGTTCAAACTGACCACAGACCTCTCAGGTGGCTAATGCAAATGAAAGGAGAGAATCCAAAACTGTTGAGGTGGTCCATCTCCCTACAGGGAATGGACTTTGAAGTGGAACACAGACCTGGCACTGCCCATGCCAATGCAGATGGCCTTTCCAGGTTCTTCCACTTAGACAATGAAGACTCCCTAGGCCAAGGTTAGTCTCATCATCTTTCGTTTGGGGGGGGGGTTGTGTGAGAAAGTGCCATCTTTCTTGCATGGTATGCCCCCACTTTTTGCTGAATTGCTGATGTGCTTTGACTGAGTGTGCCCTGGGCTCCTGCCAACCAGGTACCCAGGGCCTGTGTTCCTTCCCTAAAACTGCATTGATGCCTACACCCAATTGGCATCCCTGGCCACAGGTCAGCCCCTGGTAAATGGTACCATGGGTACCCAGGGCACTGTGACCAGGGAAGGCCCCTAAGGGCTGCAGCACTTGTTGTGCCACCCTTAGGGACCCTGTACCTTTACACACACACACACTGCCTTGCAGGCTGCGTGTCTTGGTGCAGAACAAAAGTGAAGAGTCGACATGGCACACATCCCTGTGTGCCATGCCTACAAACCACTGCCCTGGCCTAGGTCAGCCACCCCTCTAGCTGGGTGCACTATGCCAGTGGTGAGGGCACAGAGGCATGAGCCCTGTGTCCCTACAGTGCCCAAGTCCATTCTTGGGCATTGTAAGTGCAGTGCTGCCATTAAGAGTATATGGTGCTGGGAGTCTGTCATTACGAACTCCACAGCACCATAATGGCCCCACTGAAAACTGAGAAGTTTGGTATCAAACTTCTCAGCACATTAAACCCACACTGATGCCAGTGTGGGATTTAATGTAAACGCACTCCAGAGGGCATCTTAGAGATGCCCCCTGAAACCAACCCGACCTCCAGAGTCCGGACTGAGTGGCTGCCCAGGCTGCCACCACCAGACATGTTTCTGGACCCCTGGGTCGAGAGCCTCTGCTCTCAGGGGCCTGAAACAATGCACATCCTGGGGCGAGGTGCCAAAGCCTCCTCCCCCAGGATGGACAGGGGGAGCTTCAAAGGCCTGCCGCCTTTTGAGCTTCCCCAGACCATTTGCTGCTCCCAGCAAACTGGTCCCCACTGGTTCTACCCCCACTTCTGGCGGGAGAACCGGCGGGAAAACCAGAGGCAGGAAATGGGTTGTGCCCACCTCTGCCAACTCCACCCCTAAGGTGGGGGAGGCGAGGTGAAGCACAAACTCGAGTCCCCGCCATCTTGAGGATGGGGGGACCCAGCCAACCAGGGACAGGCTCCTGCCCCCCTCCCACTGGAGAGGAGCAGAATAGGGGGTGTACCCACCCCAGTGAAGGGACCCATTGGTCCCTGCCCTTACCTACCTGTAACCACCCCTAAATTCAGTATTTAGGGGCTCCCTGAACCTTCCTTCCTCAGTTCCCGAATCCGAAAACAAGAAGAGAAGACAAAGCAAGAAGACCAGCCGTGCAGCTGCTAACCAGGAGGCGACGACAACTGACTTGGCCCCAGCCCTACCAGCCTGTCGACCTCTGAACCTGCTCCTGCGGAACCCCGGCCTCAGCCACCTCAAAAACCCGGAGGACCTGACTTCTGTGCCACAGCCTTCAACCCAGGGACTCCCACGAGCAGTGGTACTGTTCAAAAGAACAAACTACAAAAGACCCAGCCCTGGCACGGAACCGCGAAACCTGCACACTCTGCACCCGCCGAGCCCGGCCTGTACCTGAGTGAACAAAGACTTTGAGGACGTCCCCCGGCGATTCTGACCTGGGATCCAGTGCCCAAGGACCCTCCTCGACGATCCAGACGACGCCTGCAGCCTCAAGACAAGGGACCCCTCCAACCGCGACCAGCAGGGGGTAAGATTTCCCGACCTCAAAAGGCACCCCTGCACCCGGCGCCCCACGGCCCCCTGTGCCCAACTCCTGGGTGTCTACCTATCCTCCAAGACCCCAACTTACCTCCCGAAGTGTTGGTCGCCCCTGAAGAATCACCGTCCCCGAGCCTGCAGTCTTTGTTCACCCTCCAAGATCTCCATTGAAATCAACAGGGCACCCGACCTCAAAACAGCACCCTGCACCCGGCCGCCCTAGTGCCGCTGAGGGTGCCCCTTCTGTGCTAACTTGGTCCCCAACGTGCCCTGAGCTTAACCCTAGGAGCTCTGCTCCCACAACCCCGTGGCCTGCTTGCTAGCCGCCACCAACCGGAGTCCCCCTATCCTCCATAGGATAACATTGGGCCTCAACACTCTGCACCCGGCCGCCCTAGTGCCGCTGAGGGTGCAACAACAGTGCATCACTGACCCTGGGAGACCCCTGAGTCTAACCCCAGAACCCTAACTCAAAAGACCGACTACTTACCTCAAAACCGATAACTCATTTTTCCTCATAGGATAACATGGACACTTTTTCTTCCAAAAAGTTTCTAAGTGTCAACTTTTGAAAACTAAGAATATTCCTTAAAAATCGCACAAGTAACCTAACCGAATTTTCTCAACTGTTTGCAGGAAAGGTCCCAGTGCTGAACCTAGGTGTCCAGCACTGAGTAACAAAAGTAATTAAAAAGTAACTTACCTGTGAATTGCATTTCCTTCCATAGGGATCCATTGACTGGTTTTCTGTGAAATTTCTTGTGTGTCGATTTCTGCATTTTACAAATATTCTTTAAAAATCGTGCCAACGATACAAACGCAATTACTTACCTGTTTTAGATAGATACCCCAGTGCTGAACCATAGAACCCAGCACTGGATTACAAAAGTAACGTAAACCCACTTTGCTTGCAAACTGCATTTCCTTCCATAGGATAACATTGGTAGTTTTACCCAGAAAAGTTTCTAAGTGTCAACTTTTGAAATACAGTAATATTTCTCAAAAATCACTACATTAACCAAAACGCTTTTTCTTACCTGTTTGCAGGAAGTGTCCCAGGACTGAATCCAGGATCCAGTCCTGTGGTTAGAAAAGTAATCTACAAAGTAATTAATTGTAATTAATCATAATTTTCCATTGAGCTCAATGTTGCATTGTATTTGACCCTGTGTTGCCTCTTGCACCAACTGTGATTACTACCATCAAAAAGTCTATTGCCTATTTGTAAGGTGGTTAACCAAAGCATCTCATACTGAGAAAGTATATTTTGATCCTATTGTTGGTTCTAAAATAAAACAAGCATATATTTTTTATATACAAACCATTGGCCTAGAGTTCAGTTCTTGATTGTGTGGCTTCATTTGCTGACTGAGTGTGTACAGCAAATGCTTTACACTGTCCTCTGATACTGCCTTACTGCTCGACCAAGCTACCACTTTAGAGAGTAAGGTTATATCTAACTTTAGCCTCTGCCAAACCTCTGGGGACTGGGGACTCTGTGCACACTGAACCTTACTTTGGTGCAGTATACACAGAGCCACTTTCCTACATTGGTGGATCAGCGGTGGGATACAAACTTGCATTTGTTGGACTACTTGGTTACCATCTAATCACACGACAGAACTCTTAAATTGCCTTTAGAATTCTGATTTTTTTAAATTGCCATTTTTTTACCAAATTACTAAAAGTCTTGTTAGGGCCTTGCTTAAGTCCCTTTAGAATTTTAGAAAACAAAAAGTCACTATAGTCAAGGGTAGAGGGGTTAGAACTTTTGTTAAAATGCCTCAAGACAAGAACCCAGATATTAGTGAAGATAATAATGACATACAGGAGCTGGTGGAGGAGCTCGACCTCACCCCTTATCTTCATTTGTCTTTTAAAGAGATAAGGTCCTTATGCAAACTTAAAGATATACCAATGGGCCAGCATCCAACCAAACAAGGGCTCCAGGAGCTCCTGGCTGAGTAGGCTAAAGCCCACCCTCTGAGCATGGTGATGACCAAACAGAGGAGGAAAGGAATGAGGAGGATGGGGATGGTAACCCACCTCCATCACTTCCTAGGGAAGACAGGGGCACTGCACCCTTATTTCCAAGAGTAAACCTCTGGGGACCTAGGGGCCACCTAGGTGGTCCAGGTCCCAGAGAGGACACTGAGGATAGCCTCAGTGAGGAGGACAACTTGTTAGCAAGGTTGGCCAAAAGACTGGACCTAGAGACCAGACTCCTGGCTCTAGAGAAGGAAAGACAGGAGATGGGTTTAGCACCCATCAATGGTGGCAGCAATACTAAAAATAAGGATAGGGAGGAAACGTCTGAACCTAA
The DNA here is from genome assembly GCA_963921515.1 of Calotriton arnoldi. Lineage (NCBI taxonomy): Eukaryota > Metazoa > Chordata > Amphibia > Caudata > Salamandridae > Calotriton > Calotriton arnoldi. The sequence continues at coordinate 2,146,230 of CAWUFW010001687.1, read as the reverse complement.
AATCCCCAAAGGGATTGTCCCTAAGTTTGAGGAAGGTGATGACATCACCAAATGGTTCACAGCCTTTGAGAGGGCTTGTGAAATAAGAAGAGTAAAGAAACCTCTGTGGGGGCACTCCTGTGGGAACTGTTCTCTGGTAACTGCAGAGACAGGCTTCTGACCCTCTCTGGGCCAGATGCAGGGTCCTATGACCTCATGAAGAGTACTCTGATTGAGGGATTTGGGCTCACTACTGAGGAGTATAGAATTAGATTCAGGGGGCTCACAAAACCCAGACCCAGTCCTGGATTGACTTCGTGGACTACTCAGTAAAGACACTGGATGGCTGGTTAGCTGGACATAATGTGCATGATTTTTCTGGACTTTACAATTTGTTTATGAAGGAACACATACTAAGTAATTGCACAAATGAAAAGTTGCATCAGCATTTGGTAGACCTAGGTCTAATTTCTCCCCAAGAATTGAGAAAGAAGGCAGACCACTGGGTCAAGACTAGGGTGACAAGGACAACCACTGGGGGTGACCAAAAGAAGGTGGTCACCAAACCTCCCCAGGGGAAAGGTGGTGAGAATCCCCAAGATAAAAAGTCTGGGTCTTCCAAAGGGCCCCAAAAACCTGTACAGGGGGGTGGGTCCCAAACTACTCCCTATGTGCCTCAACCCTATAGGGGGAAGAACTTTGATCCCATGAAGGCCTGGTGTAATAACTGTAAGAAGTTAGGACATCTAACTGTAGATAAATCTTGCCCCCACAACAAAGCCCCTAAGGCACCCAGTACAGCTACTCCTGGGGCAGCAAGTTTACAGATGGGATCAGAAGTGTACCCTGAGCAAATCTGGGAACACACTGAGGCAAGTTTAGTTTCACTAGGGGAAGTGGAGTTTGCCACTGTGGCTGTGTGGCCACCCAACTTAAAGAAATATTTACAATACCCCTGGGTGAATGGAACTAGGGTAGAAACTCTGAGGGATACAGGTGCCAGTGTCACTATGGTGAGAGACACACTGGTTTCCCCTGAGCAATACTTGATTGGGAAAACTTACCCAGTCACCAATGCTGACAGTGTCACCACTAGTCATCCCATGGCCATGGTGACATTAGGCTGGGGGGTGTTACTGGCCTGAAGCAGGTAGTGGTCTCTCAGAAGTTACCAGCTGCATGTCTGCTAGGAAATGATCTGGAAACCTCAGCCTGGGCAGAGGTTGAGCTAAAGGCCCATGCAGCCATGCTGGGCATCCCTGAATTGGTGTGTGTAAAAACAAGAGCACAGAGCAAAAGGCAGGGTGAAGAAATAGTGTTGGAGCCTGAAATGATGGCCCAACCTACCAAGAGAAAAGGAAAGAAGACTGGGGGACCAGCTTCTACACAGCCACAAGAGCAGGACCCCTCTCCTCAGGGAGAGAACCTGGATACCCTAGAGGGAACTGAGCCCCTGGAGCTTGACCCTTACCAGGTTGAACTCTTGGGCCCAGGGGGACCCTCTAGGGAAGAGCTGTGCCAAGGACAGCAAGACTGTCCCACTCTTGACAGCCTGAGGCAGCAAGCTGTGTCAGAAGCCAAGGGAGATGTCAGTGGTACCCACAGCGTCTATTGGGAAGAGGGATTACTGTACACTGAGGCAAAAGACCCCAATCCTGGAGCCACCAGGAGAGTGGTAGTGCCCCAGAAGTACAGGGAGTTCCTCCTAACTTTAGCTCATGACATCCCCTAGCTGGACATCTGGGCCAAACCAAAACTTGGGAAAGGCTAGTCAGCCACTTTTACTGGCCCCAGATGCACCAAAAGGTGAAGGAGTTTGTCAGCTCCTGTGTTACCTGTCAAGCCAGTGGCAAGACAGGTAGCCATCCAAAGGCCCCCTGATACCACTACCTGTGGTGGGGGTTCCCTTTGAAAGGGTAGGTGTGGACATAGTGGGTCCACTGGAACCTCCCACAGCCTCAGGGAACAAATTCATACTGGTGGTAGTGGATCATGCCACTAGGTATCCTGAGGCTATTCCCCTTAGGACTACTACAGCCCCTGCAGTAGCCAAGGCCCTCATTGGTGTCTTCACCAGGGTAGGGTTTCCTAAGGAGGTGGTTTCAGACAGAGGTTCCAACTTCATGTCTGCTTACCTGACCCACATGTGGAAGGAGTGTGGGGTGCAGTACAAGTTTACTACACCCTACCATCCACAAACCAATGGCCTTGTTGAGAGATTCAACAAGACATTGAAGGGCATGATCATGGGACTCCCTGAAAAACTCAAAAGGAGATGGGATGTCCTGCTACCATGCCTGCTTTTCGCTTACAGAGAAGTGCCACAGAAGGGAGTAGGTTTTTCACCCTTTGAACTTCTGTTTGGCCATCCTGTGAGGGGACCACTCTGTCTTGTGAAGGAGGGCTGGGAGAGACCTCTCCAAGAACCCAAGCAAGACATTGTGGACTATGTGCTTGGCCTAAGGTCCAGAATGGCTGAGTACATGGAAAAGGCATCCAAGAATCTAGAGGCCAGCCAGGAGCTTCAGAAGCACTGGTATGACCAAAATGCTGCACTGGTTGAATTTCAACCTGGGCAACAGGTATGGGTTTTGGAGCCAGTGGCACCAAGGGCCCTCCAGGACAGATGGAGTGGCCCTTACCCTATCCTAGAGAAAAAGAGTCAGGTCACCTACTTGGTTGACCTGGGCACAAGCAGGACACCCAAAAGGGTTATCCATGTGAACCGCCTAAAACTCTACCATGACAGGGCTGACATCACCATGCTGATGGTGACAGATGAGGAACAGGAAGCTGAAAGTGAACCTCTCCCTGATCTCCTCTCCCACAGCCCAAAAGATGGGTCAGTGGATGGAGTTGTCTTTTCAGACACCCTTACTACCCAACAGCAGACTGACTGCAAGCAGGTCTTGCAACAGTATGCTGGGCTCTTTTCCTTGACCCCTGGTCTGACAAACTGGTGTACCCATGATGTGGACACTGGTGACAGTGCACCTGTCAAAAACAAGATCTATCGTCAGTCAGACCAAGTCAAGGAAAGCATCAGAGCTGAAGTCAGTAAGATGCTGGAGCTAGGGGTTATTGAGCCCTCTGAGAGCCCCTGGGCTAGCCCAGTGGTTCTGGTCCCCAAACCTCACCAACAGGGTGAAAAGAGAGAGATGAGGTTTTGTGTGGACTATAGAGGTCTCAACTCTGTCACCAAGACAGATGCACACCCTATCCCAAGAGCTGATGAACTGATAGACAGGTTGGGTGCAGCCAACTACCTGAGTACCTTTGACTTAACAGCAGGGTACTGGCAGATTGGCATGGCCCCAGGAGCCAAAGAGAAGACAGCATTCTCCACACCTGATGGGCATTTTCAGTTCACTGTTATGCCCTTTGGTTTAAAGAATGCCCCTGCCACCTTCCAGAGGTTGGTGAATCAAGTCCTTGCTGGGTTGGAATCCTTTAGTGCAGCCTATCTTGATGATATTGCTGTCTTCAGTTCCACCTGGCAGGATCACCTGGTCCACCTTGGGAAGGTTTTAAGGGCCCTGCAAACTGCAGGCCTAACTATCAAGGCATCCAAATGCCAGATAGGGCAGGGCACTGTGGTGTACTTGGGCCACCTGGTTGGTGGAGGCCAGGTACAACCCTTACAGCCCAAGATCCAGGCCATCCTGGACTGGGCAGCTCCAACAACTCAGACCCAAGTCAGGGCATTCCTTGGCTTGACTGGGTACTACAGGAGGTTTGTGAAGGGATATGGGTCCATTGTGACTCCCCTCACAGAACTCACCTCCAAGAAGATGCCAAAGAAAGTAAACTGGACAGTCTGTTGCCAAAAGGCCTTTGACACTCTGAAAGAAGCAATGTGCTCAGCACCAATTCTAAAAGCACCAGATTATGCCAAGCAGTTCATTGTGCAGACTGATGCCTCTGAGCTAGGAATAGGAGCGGTCCTATCCCAGACCAATGATGAAGGCCAAGACCAACCTGTTGCTTTCATAAGCAGAAGGCTTCTCCCCAGGGAGCAGCGTTGGAGTGCCATTGAGAGGGAGGCCTTTGCTGTGGTTTGGTCCCTGAAGAAGCTGAGGCCCTACCTGTTTGGGACTCACTTCCTAGTTCAAACTGACCACAGACCTCTCAGGTGGCTAATGCAAATGAAAGGAGAGAATCCAAAACTGTTGAGGTGGTCCATCTCCCTACAGGGAATGGACTTTGAAGTGGAACACAGACCTGGCACTGCCCATGCCAATGCAGATGGCCTTTCCAGGTTCTTCCACTTAGACAATGAAGACTCCCTAGGCCAAGGTTAGTCTCATCATCTTTCGTTTGGGGGGGGGTTGTGTGAGAAAGTGCCATCTTTCTTGCATGGTATGCCCCCACTTTTTGCTGAATTGCTGATGTGCTTTGACTGAGTGTGCCCTGGGCTCCTGCCAACCAGGTACCCAGGGCCTGTGTTCCTTCCCTAAAACTGCATTGATGCCTACACCCAATTGGCATCCCTGGCCACAGGTCAGCCCCTGGTAAATGGTACCATGGGTACCCAGGGCACTGTGACCAGGGAAGGCCCCTAAGGGCTGCAGCACTTGTTGTGCCACCCTTAGGGACCCTGTACCTTTACACACACACACTGCCTTGCAGGCTGCGTGTCTTGGTGCAGAACAAAAGTGAAGAGTCGACATGGCACACATCCCTGTGTGCCATGCCTACAAACCACTGCCCTGGCCTAGGTCAGCCACCCTCTAGCTGGGTGCACTATGCCAGTGGTGAGGGCACAGAGGCATGAGCCCTGTGTCCCTACAGTGCCCAAGTCCATTCTTGGGCATTGTAAGTGCAGTGCTGCCATTAAGAGTATATGGTGCTGGGAGTCTGTCATTACGAACTCCACAGCACCATAATGGCCCCACTGAAAACTGAGAAGTTTGGTATCAAACTTCTCAGCACATTAAACCCACACTGATGCCAGTGTGGGATTTAATGTAAACGCACTCCAGAGGGCATCTTAGAGATGCCCCCTGAAACCAACCCGACCTCCAGAGTCCGGACTGAGTGGCTGCCCAGGCTGCCACCACCAGACATGTTTCTGGACCCCTGGGTCGAGAGCCTCTGCTCTCAGGGGCCTGAAACAATGCACATCCTGGGGCGAGGTGCCAAAGCCTCCTCCCCCAGGATGGACAGGGGAGCTTCAAAGGCCTGCCGCCTTTGAGCTTCCCCAGACCATTTGCTGCTCCCAGCAAACTGGTCCCCACTGGTTCTACCCCCACTTCTGGCGGGAGAACCGGCGGGAAAACCAGAGGCAGGAAATGGGTTGTGCCCACCTCTGCCAACTCCACCCCTAAGGTGGGGGGGCGAGGTGAAGCACAAACTCGAGTCCCCGCCATCTTGAGGATGGGGGGACCCAGCCAACCAGGGACAGGCTCCTGCCCCCTCCCACTGGAGAGGAGCAGAATAGGGGTGTACCCACCCCAGGGAAGGGACCCATTGGTCCCTGCCCTTACCTACCTGTAACCACCCCTAAATTCAGTATTTAGGGGCTCCCTGAACCTTCCTTCCTCAGTTCCCGAATCCGAAAACAAGAAGAGAAGACAAAGCAAGAAGACCAGCCGTGCAGCTGCTAACCAGGAGGCGACGACAACTGACTTGGCCCCAGCCCTACCGGCCTGTCGACCTCTGAACCTGCTCCTGCGGAACCCCGGCCTCAGCCACCTCAAAACCCGGAGGACCTGACTTCTGTGCCACAGCCTTCAACCCAGGGACTCCCACGAGCAGTGGTACTGTTCAAAAGAACAAACTACAAAAGACCCAGCCCTGGCACGGAACCGCGAAACCTGCACACTCTGCACCCGCCGAGCCCGGCCTGTGCCTGAGTGAACAAAGACTTTGAGGACGTCCCCCGGCGATTCTGACCTGGGATCCAGTGCCCAAGGACCCTCCTCGACGATCCAGACGACGCCTGCAGCCTCAAGACAAGGGACCCCTCCAACCGCGACCAGCAGGGGGTAAGATTTCCCGACCTCAAAGGCACCCCTGCACCCGGCGCCCCACGGCCCCCTGTGCCCAACTCCTGGGTGTCTACCTATCCTCCAAGACCCCAACTTACCTCCCGAAGTGTTGGTCGCCCCTGAAGAATCACCGTCCCCGAGCCTGCAGTCTTTGTTCACCCTCCAAGATCTCCATTGAAATCAACAGGGCACCCGACCTCAAAACAGCACCCTGCACCCGGCCGCCCTAGTGCCGCTGAGGGTGCCCCTTCTGTGCTAACTTGGTCCCCAACGTGCCCTGAGCTTAACCCTAGGAGCTCTGCTCCCACAACCCCGTGGCCTGCTTGCTAGCCGCCACCAACCGGAGTCCCCCTATCCTCCATAGGATAACATTGGGCCTCAACACTCTGCACCCGGCCGCCCTAGTGCCGCTGAGGGTGCAACAACAGTGCATCACTGACCCTGGGAGACCCCTGAGTCTAACCCCAGAACCCTAACTCAAAAGACCGACTACTTACCTCAAAACCGATAACTCATTTTTCCTCATAGGATAACATGGACACTTTTTCTTCCAAAAAGTTTCTAAGTGTCAACTTTTGAAAACTAAGAATATTCCTTAAAAATCGCACAAGTAACCTAACCGAATTTTCTCAACTGTTTGCAGGAAAGGTCCCAGTGCTGAACCTAGGTGTCCAGCACTGAGTAACAAAAGTAATTAAAAAGTAACTTACCTGTGAATTGCATTTCCTTCCATAGGGATCCATTGACTGGTTTTCTGTGAAATTTCTCTGTGTCGATTTCTGCATTTTACAAATATTCTTTAAAAATCGTGCCAACGATACAAACGCAATTACTTACCTGTTTTAGATAGATACCCCAGTGCTGAACCATAGAACCCAGCACTGGATTACAAAAGTAACGTAAACCCACTTTGCTTGCAAACTGCATTTCCTTCCATAGGATAACATTGGTAGTTTTACCCAGAAAAGTTTCTAAGTGTCAACTTTTGAAATACAGTAATATTTCTCAAAAATCACTACATTAACCAAAACGCTTTTTCTTACCTGTTTGCAGGAAGTGTCCCAGGACTGAATCCAGGATCCAGTCCTGTGGTTAGAAAAGTAATCTACAAAGTAATTAATTGTAATTAATCATAATTTTCCATTGAGCTCAATGTTGCATTGTATTTGACCCTGTGTTGCCTCTTGCACCAACTGTGATTACTACCATCAAAAAGTCTATTGCCTATTTGTAAGGTGGTTAACCAAAGCATCTCATACTGAGAAAGTATATTTTGATCCTATTGTTGGTTCTAAAATAAAACAAGCATATATATCTTTTTTATATACAAACCATTGGCCTAGAGTTCAGTTCTTGATTGTGTGGCTTCATTTGCTGACTGAGTGTGTACAGCAAATGCTTTACACTGTCCTCTGATACTGCCTTACTGCTCGACCAAGCTACCACTTTAGAGAGTAAGGTTATATCTAACTTTAGCCTCTGCCAAACCTCTGGGGACTGGGGACTCTGTGCACACTGAACCTTACTTTGGTGCAGTATACACAGAGCCACTTTCCTACATTGGTGGATCAGCGGTGGGATACAAACTTGCATTTGTTGGACTACTTGGTTACCATCTAATCACACGACAGAACTCTTAAATTGCCTTTAGAATTCTGATTTTTTTTAAATTGCCATTTTTTTACCAAATTACTAAAAGTCTTGTTAGGGCCTTGCTTAAGTCCCTTTAGAATTTTAGAAAACAAAAAGTCACTATAGTCAAGGGTAGAGGGGTTAGAACTTTTTGTTAAAATGCCTCAAGACAAGAACCCAGATATTAGTGAAGATAATAATGACATACAGGAGCTGGTGGAGGAGCTCGACCTCACCCCTTATCTTCATTTGTCTTTTAAAGAGATAAGGTCCTTATGCAAACTTAAAGATATACCAATGGGCCAGCATCCAACCAAACAAGGGCTCCAGGAGCTCCTGGCTGAGTAGGCTAAAGCCCACCCCTCTGAGCATGGTGATGACCAAACAGAGGAGGAAAGGAATGAGGAGGATGGGGATGGTAACCCACCTCCATCACTTCGTAGGGAAGACAGGGGCACTGCACCCTTATTTCCAAGAGTAAACCTCTGGGGACCTAGGGGCCACCTAGGTGGTCCAGGTCCCAGAGAGGACACTGAGGATAGCCTCAGTGAGGAGGACAACTTGTTAGCAAGGTTGGCCAAAAGACTGGACCTAGAGACCAGACTCCTGGCTCTAGAGAAGGAAAGACAGGAGATGGGTTTAGCACCCATCAATGGTGGCAGCAATACTAAAAATAAGGATAGGGAGGAAACGTCTGAACCTAAAATCCCCAAAGGGATTGTCCCTAAGTTTGAGGAAGGTGATGACATCACTAAATGGTTCACAGCCTTTGAGAGGGCTTGTGAAATAAGAAGAGTAAAGAAACCTCTGTGGGGGCACTCCTGTGGGAACTGTTCTCTGGTAACTGCAGAGACAGGCTTCTGACCCTCTCTGGGCCAGATGCAGGGTCCTATGACCTCATGAAGAGTACTCTGATTGAGGGATTTGGGCTCACTACTGAGGAGTATAGAATTAGATTCAGGGGGCTCACAAAACCCAGACCCAGTCCTGGATTGACTTCGTGGACTACTCAGTAAAGACACTGGATGGCTGGTTAGCTGGACATAATGTGCATGATTTTTCTGGACTTTACAATTTGTTTATGAAGGAACACATACTAAGTAATTGCACAAATGAAAAGTTGCATCAGCATTTGGTAGACCTAGGTCTAATTTCTCCCCAAGAATTGGGAAAGAAGGCAGACCACTGGGTCAAGACTAGGGTGACAAGGACAACCACTGGGGGTGACCAAAAGAAGGTGGTCACCAAACCTCCCCAGGGGAAAGGTGGTGAGAATCCCCAAGATAAAAAGTCTGAGTCTTCCAAAGGGCCCCAAAAACCTGTACAGGGGGGTGGGTCCCAAACTACTCCCTATGTGCCTCAACCCTATAGGGGGAAGAACTTTGATCCCATGAAGGCCTGGTGTAATAACTGTAAGAAGTTAGGACATCTAACTGTAGATAAATCTTGCCCCCACAACAAAGCCCCTAAGGCACCCAGTACAGCTACTCCTGGGGCAGCAAGTTTACAGATGGGATCAGAAGTGTACCCTGAGCAAATCTGGGAACACACTGAGGCAAGTTTAGTTTCACTAGGGGAAGTGGAGTTTGCCACTGTGGCTGTGTGGCCACCCAACTTAAAGAAATATTTACAATACCCCTGGGTGAATGGAACTAGGGTAGAAACTCTGAGGGATACAGGTGCCAGTGTCACTATGGTGAGAGACACACTGGTTTCCCCTGAGCAATACTTGATTGGGAAAACTTACCCAGTCACCAATGCTGACAGTGTCACCACTAGTCATCCCATGGCCATGGTGACATTAGGCTGGGGGGGTGTTACTGGCCTGAAGCAGGTAGTGGTCTCTCAGAAGTTACCAGCTGCATGTCTGCTAGGAAATGATCTGGAAACCTCAGCCTGGGCAGAGGTTGAGCTAAAGGCCCATGCAGCCATGAAGGCATCCCTGAATTGGTGTGTGTAAAAACAAGAGCACAGAGCAAAAGGCAGGGTGAAGAAATAGTGTTGGAGCCTGAAATTATGGCCCAACCTACCAAGAGAAAAGGAAAGAAGACTGGGGGACCAGCTTCTACACAGCCACAAGAGCAGGACCCCTCTCCTCAGGGAGAGAACCTGGATACCCTAGAGGGAACTGAGCCCCTGGAGCTTGACCCTTACCAGGTTGAACTCTTGGGCCCAGGGGGACCCTCTAGGGAAGAGCTGTGCCAAGGACAGCAAGACTGTCCCACTCTTGACAGCCTGAGGCAGCAAGCTGTGTCAGAAGCCAAGGGAGATGTCAGTGGTACCCACAGCGTCTATTGGGAAGAGGGATTACTGTACACTGAGGCAAAAGACCCCAATCCTGGAGCCACCAGGAGAGTGGTAGTGCCCCAGAAGTACAGGGAGTTCCTCCTAACTTTAGCTCATGACATCCCCTAGCTGGACATCTGGGCCAAACCAAAACTTGGGAAAGGCTAGTCAGCCACTTTTACTGGCCCCAGATGCACCAAAAGGTGAAGGAGTTTGTCAGCTCCTGTGTTACCTGTCAAGCCAGTGGCAAGACAGGTAGCCATCCAAAGGCCCCCTGATACCACTACCTGTGGTGGGGGTTCCCTTTGAAAGGGTAGGTGTGGACATAGTGGGTCCACTGGAACCTCCCACAGCCTCAGGGAACAAATTCATACTGGTGGTAGTGGATCATGCCACTAGGTATCCTGAGGCTATTCCCCTTAGGACTACTACAGCCCCTGCAGTAGCCAAGGCCCTCATTGGTGTCTTCACCAGGGTAGGGTTTCCTAAGGAGGTGGTTTCAGACAGAGGTTCCAACTTCATGTCTGCTTACCTGACCCACATGTGGAAGGAGTGTGGGGTGCAGTACAAGTTTACTACACCCTACCATCCACAAACCAATGGCCTTGTTGAGAGATTCAACAAGACATTGAAGGGCATGATCATGGGACTCCCTGAAAAACTCAAAAGGAGATGGGATGTCCTGCTACCATGCCTGCTTTTCGCTTACAGAGAAGTGCCACAGAAGGGAGTAGGTTTTTCACCCTTTGAACTTCTGTTTGGCCATCCTGTGAGGGGACCACTCTGTCTTGTGAAGGAGGGCTGGGAGAGACCTCTCCAAGAACCCAAGCAAGACATTGTGGACTATGTGCTTGGCCTAAGGTCCAGAATGGCTGAGTACATGGAAAAGGCATCCAAGAATCTAGAGGCCAGCCAGGAGCTTCAGAAGCACTGGTATGACCAAAAAGCTGCACTGGTTGAATTTCAACCTGGGCAACAGGTATGGGTTTTGGAGCCAGTGGCACCAAGGGCCCTCCAGGACAGATGGAGTGGCCCTTACCCTATCCTAGAGAAAAAGAGTCAGGTCACCTACTTGGTTGACCTGGGCACAAGCAGGACACCCAAAAGGGTTATCCATGTGAACCGCCTAAAACTCTACCATGACAGGGCTGACATCACCATGCTGATGGTGACAGATGAGGAACAGGAAGCTGAAAGTGAACCTCTCCCTGATCTCCTCTCCCACAGCCCAAAAGATGGGTCAGTGGATGGAGCTGTCTTTTCAGACACCCTTACTACCCAACAGCAGACTGACTGCAAGCAGGTCTTGCAACAGTATGCTGGGCTCTTTTCCTTGACCCCTGGTCTGACAAACTGGTGTACCCATGATGTGGACACTGGTGACAGTGCACCTGTCAAAAACAAGATCTATCGTCAGTCAGACCAAGTCAAGGAAAGCATCAGAGCTGAAGTCAGTAAGATGCTGGAGCTAGGGGTTATTGAGCCCTCTGAGAGCCCCTGGGCTAGCCCAGTGGTTCTAGTCCCCAACCCTCACCAACAGGGTGAAAAGAGAGAGATGAGGTTTTGTGTGGACTATAGAGGTCTCAACTCTGTCACCAAGACAGATGCACACCCTATCCCAAGAGCTGATGAACTGATAGACAGGTTGGGTGCAGCCAACTACCTGAGTACCTTTGACTTAACAGCAGGGTACTGGCAGATTGGCATGGCCCCAGGAGCCAAAGAGAAGACAGCATTCTCCACACCTGATGGGCATTTTCAGTTCACTGTTATGCCCTTTGGTTTAAAGAATGCCCCTGCCACCTTCCAGAGGTTGGTGAATCAAGTCCTTGCTGGGTTGGAATCCTTTAGTGCAGCCTATCTTGATGATATTGCTGTCTTCAGTTCCACCTGGCAGGATCACCTGGTCCACCTTGGGAAGGTTTTAAGGGCCCTGCAAACTGCAGGCCTAACTATCAAGGCATCCAAATGCCAGATAGGGCAGGGCACTGTGGTGTACTTGGGCCACCTGGTTGGTGGAGGCCAGGTACAACCCTTACAGCCCAAGATCCAGGCCATCCTGGACTGGGCAGCTCCAACAACTCAGACCCAAGTCAGGGCATTCCTTGGCTTGACTGGGTACTACAGGAGGTTTGTGAAGGGATATGGGTCCATTGTGACTCCCCTCACAGAACTCACCTCCAAGAAGATGCCAAAGAAAGTAAACTGGACAGTCTGTTGCCAAAAGGCCTTTGACACTCTGAAAGAAGCAATGTGCTCAGCACCAATTCTAAAAGCGCCAGATTATGCCAAGCAGTTCATTGTGCAGACTGATGCCTCTGAGCTAGGAATAGGAGCGGTCCTATCCCAGACCAATGATGAAGGCCAAGACCAACCTGTTGCTTTCATAAGCAGAAGGCTTCTCCCCAGGGAGCAGCGTTGGAGTGCCATTGAGAGGGAGGCCTTTGCTGTGGTTTGGTCCCTGAAGAAGCTGAGGCCCTACCTGTTTGGGACTCACTTCCTAGTTCAAACTGACCACAGACCTCTCAGGTGGCTAATGCAAATGAAAGGAGAGAATCCAAAACTGTTGAGGTGGTCCATCTCCCTACAGGGAATGGACTTTGAAGTGGAACACAGACCTGGCACTGCCCATGCCAATGCAGATGGCCTTTCCAGGTTCTTCCACTTAGACAATGAAGACTCCCTAGGGCAAGGTTAGTCTCATCATCTTTCGTTTGGGGGGGGGGGTTGTGTGAGAAAGTGCCATCTTTCTTGCATGGTATGCCCCCACTTTTTGCTGAATTGCTGATGTGCTTTGACTGAGTGTGCCCTGGGCTCCTGCCAACCAGGTACCCAGGGCCTGTGTTCCTTCCCTAAAACTGCATTGATGCCTACACCCAATTGGCATCCCTGGCCACAGGTCAGCCCCTGGTAAATGGTACCATGGGTACCCAGGGCACTGTGACCAGGGAAGGCCCCTAAGGGCTGCAGCACTTGTTGTGCCACCCTTAGGGACCCTGTACCTTTACACACACACACTGCCTTGCAGGCTGCGTGTCTTGGTGCAGAACAAAAGTGAAGAGTCGACATGGCACACATCCCTGTGTGCCATGCCTACAAACCACTGCCCTGGCCTAGGTCAGCCACCCCTCTAGCTGGGTGCACTATGCCAGTGGTGAGGGCACAGAGGCATGAGCCCTGTGTCCCTACAGTGCCCAAGTCCATTCTTGGGCATTGTAAGTGCAGTGCTGCCATTAAGAGTATATGGTGCTGGGAGTCTGTCATTACGAACTCCACAGCACCATAATGGCCCCACTGAAAACTGAGAAGTTTGGTATCAAACTTCTCAGCACATTAAACCCACACTGATGCCAGTGTGGGATTTAATGTAAACGCACTCCAGAGGGCATCTTAGAGATGCCCCCTGAAACCAACCCGACCTCCAGAGTCCGGACTGAGTGGCTGCCCAGGCTGCCACCACCAGACATGTTTCTGGACCCCTGGGTCGAGAGCCTCTGCTCTCAGGGGCCTGAAACAATGCACATCCTGGGGCGAGGTGCCAAAGCCTCCTCCCCCAGGATGGACAGGGGGAGCTTCAAAGGCCTGCCGCCTTTTGAGCTTCCCCAGACCATTTGCTGCTCCCAGCAAACTGGTCCCCACTGGTTCTACCCCCACTTCTGGTGGGAGAACCGGCGGGAAAACCAGAGGCAGGAAATGGGTTGTGCCCACCTCTGCCAACTCCACCCCTAAGGTGGGGGGGGCGAGGTGAAGCACAAACTCGAGTCCCCGCCATCTTGAGGATGGGGGGACCCAGCCAACCAGGGACAGGCTCCTGCCCCCTCCCACTGGAGAGGAGCAGAATAGGGGTGTACCCACCCCAGGGAAGGGACCCATTGGTCCCTGCCCTTACCTACCTGTAACCACCCCTAAATTCAGTATTTAGGGGCTCCCTGAACCTTCCTTCCTCAGTTCCCGAATCCGAAAACAAGAAGAGAAGACAAAGCAAGAAGACCAGCCGTGCAGCTGCTAACCAGGAGGCGACGACAACTGACTTGGCCCCAGCCCTACCGGCCTGTCGACCTCTGAACCTGCTCCTGCGGAACCCCGGCCTCAGCCACCTCAAAAACCCGGAGGACCTGACTTCTGTGCCACAGCCTTCAACCCAGGGACTCCCACGAGCAGTGGTACTGTTCAAAAGAACAAACTACAAAAGACCCAGCCCTGGCACGGAACCGCGAAACCTGCACACTCTGCACCCGCCGAGCCCGGCCTGTGCCTGAGTGAACAAAGACTTTGAGGACGTCCCCCCGGCGATTCTGACCTGGGATCCAGTGCCCAAGGACCCTCCTCGACGATCCAGATGACGCCTGCAGCCTCAAGACAAGGGACCCCTCCAACCGCGACCAGCAGGGGGTAAGATTTCCCGACCTCAAAGGACACCCCTGCACCCGGCGCCCCACGGCCTCCTGTGCCCAACTCCTGGGTGTCTACCTATCCTCCAAGACCCCAACTTACCTCCCGAAGTGTTGGTCGCCCCTGAAGAATCACCGTCCCCGAGCCTGCAGTCTTTGTTCACCCTCCAAGATCTCCATTGAAATCAACAGGGCACCCGACCTCAAAACAGCACCCTGCACCCGGCCGCCCTAGTGCCGCTGAGGGTGCCCCTTCTGTGCTAACTTGGTCCCCAACGTGCCCTGAGCTTAACCCTAGGAGCTCTGCTCCCACAACCCCGTGGCCTGCTTGCTAGCCGCCACCAACCGGAGTCCCCCTATCCTCCATAGGATAACATTGGGCCTCAACACTCTGCACCCGGCCGCCCTAGTGCCGCTGAGGGTGCAACAACAGTGCATCACTGACCCTGGGAGACCCCTGAGTCTAACCCCAGAACCCTAACTCAAAAGACCGACTACTTACCTCAAAACCGATAACTCATTTTTCCTCATAGGATAACATGGACACTTTTTCTTCCAAAAAGTTTCTAAGTGTCAACTTTTGAAAACTAAGAATATTCCTTAAAAATCGCACAAGTAACCTAACCGAATTTTCTCAACTGTTTGCAGGAAAGGTCCCAGTGCTGAACCTAGGTGTCCAGCACTGAGTAACAAAAGTAATTAAAAAGTAACTTACCTGTGAATTGCATTTCCTTCCATAGGGATCCATTGACTGGTTTTCTGTGAAATTTCTTGTGTGTCGATTTCTGCATTTTACAAATATTCTTTAAAAATCGTGCCAACGATACAAACGCAATTACTTACCTGTTTTAGATAGATACCCCAGTGCTGAACCATAGAACCCAGCACTGGATTACAAAAGTAACGTAAACCCACTTTGCTTGCAAACTGCATTTCCTTCCATAGGATAACATTGGTAGTTTTACCCAGAAAAGTTTCTAAGTGTCAACTTTTGAAATACAGTAATATTTCTCAAAAATCACTACATTAACCAAAACGCTTTTTCTTACCTGTTTGCAGGAAGTGTCCCAGGACTGAATCCAGGATCCAGTCCTGTGGTTAGAAAAGTAATCTACAAAGTAATTAATTGTAATTAATCATAATTTTCCATTGAGCTCAATGTTGCATTGTATTTGACCCTGTGTTGCCTCTTGCACCAACTGTGATTACTACCATCAAAAAGTCTATTGCCTATTTGTAAGGTGGTTAACCAAAGCATCTCATACTGAGAAAGTATATTTTGATCCTATTGTTGGTTCTAAAATAAAACAAGCATATATATCTTTTATATACAAACCATTGGCCTAGAGTTCAGTTCTTGATTGTGTGGCTTCATTTGCTGACTGAGTGTGTACAACCAAATGCTTTACACTGTCCTCTGATACTGCCTTACTGCTCGACCAAGCTACCACTTTAGAGAGTAAGGTTATATCTAACTTTAGCCTCTGCCAAACCTCTGGGGACTGGGGACTCTGTGCACACTGAACCTTACTTTGGTGCAGTATACACAGAGCCACTTTCCTACATTGGTGGATCAGCGGTGGGATACAAACTTGCATTTGTTGGACTACTTGGTTAACATCTGATCACACGACAGAACTCTTAAATTGCCTTTAGAATTCTGATTTTTTTTAAATTGGCATTTTTTTACCAAATTACTAAAAGTCTTGTTAGGGCCTTGCTTAAGTCCCTTTAGAATTTTGGAAAACAAAAAGTCACTATAGTCAAGGGTAGAGGGGTTAGAACTTTTTGTTAAAATGCCTCAAGACAAGAACCCAGATATTAGTGAAGATAATAATGACATACAGGAGCTGGTGGAGGAGCTCGACCTCACCCCTTATCTTCATTTGTCTTTTAAAGAGATAAGGTCCTTGTGCAAACTTAAAGATATACCAATGGGCCAGCATCCAACCAAACAAGGGCTCCAGGAGCTCCTGGCTGAGTAGGCTAAAGCCCACCCCTCTGAGCATGGTGATGACCAAACAGAGGAGGAAAGGAATGAGGAGGATGGGGATGGTAACCCACCTCCATCACTTCCTAGGGAAGACAGGGGCACTGCACCCTTATTTCCAAGAGTAAACCTCTGGGGACCTAGGGGCCACCTAGGTGGTCCAGGTCCCAGAGAGGACACTGAGGATAGCCTCAGTGAGGAGGACAACTTGTTAGCAAGGTTGGCCAAAAGACTGGACCTAGAGACCAGACTCCTGGCTCTAGAGAAGGAAAGACAGGAGATGGGTTTAGCACCCATCAATGGTGGCAGCAATACTAAAAATAAGGATAGGGAGGAAACTTCTGAACCTAAAATCCCCAAAGGGATTGTCCCTAAGTTTGAGGAAGGTGATGACATCACCAAATGGTTCACAGCCTTTGAGAGGGCTTGTGAAATAAGAAGAGTAAAGAAACCTCTGTGGGGGCACTCCTGTGGGAACTGTTCTCTGGTAACTGCAGAGACAGGCTTCTGACCCTCTCTGGGCCAGATGCAGGGTCCTATGACCTCATGAAGAGTACTCTGATTGAGGGATTTGGGCTCACTACTGAGGAGTATAGAATTAGATTCAGGGGGGCTCACAAAACCCAGATCCAGTCCTGGATTGACTTCGTGGACTACTCAGTAAAGACACTGGATGGCTGGTTAGCTGGACATAATGTGCATGATTTTTCTGGACTTTACAATTTGTTTATGAAGGAACACATACTAAGTAATTGCACAAATGAAAAGTTGCATCAGCATTTGGTAGACCTAGGTCTAATTTCGCCCCAAGAATTGGGAAAGAAGGCAGACCACTGGGTCAAGACTAGGGTGACAAGGACAACCACTGGGGGTGACCAAAAGAAGGTGGTCACCAAACCTCCCCAGGGGAAAGGTGGTGAGAATCCCCAAGATAAAAAGTCTGAGTCTTCCAAAGAGCCCCAAAAACCTGTACAGGGGGATGGGTCCCAAACTACTCCCTATGTGCCTCAACCCTATAGGGGAAGAACTTTGATCCCATGAAGGCCTGGTGTAATAACTGTAAGAAGTTAGGACATCTAACTGTAGATAAATCTTGCCCCCACAACAAAGCCCCTAAGGCACCCAGTACAGCTACTCCTGGGGCAGCAAGTTTACAGATGGGATCAGAAGTGTACCCTGAGCAAATCTAGGAACACACTGAGGCAAGTTTAGTTTCACTAGGGGAAGTGGAGTTTGCCACTGTGGCTGTGTGGCCACCCAACTTAAAGAAATATTTACAATACCCCTGGGTGAATGGAACTAGGGTAGAAGCTCTGAGGGATACAGGTGCCAGTGTCACTATGGTGAGAGACACACTGGTTTCCCCTGAGCAATACTTGATTGGGAAAACTTACCCAGTCACTAATGCTGACAGTGTCACCACTAGTCATCCCATGGCCATGGTGACATTAGGCTGGGGGGGTGTTACTGGCCTGAAGCAGGTAGTGGTCTCTCAGAAGTTACCAGCTGCATGTCTGCTAGGAAATTATCTGGAAACCTCAGCCTGGGCAGAGGTTGAGCTAAAGGCCCATGCAGCCATGCTGGGCATCCCTGAATTGGTGTGTGTAAAAACAAGAGCACAGAGCAAAAGGCAGGGTGAAGAAATAGTGTTGGAGCCTGAAATGATGGCCCAACCTACCAAGAGAAAAGGAAAGAAGACTGGGGGACAGGCTTCTACACAGCCACAAGAGCAGGACCCCTCTCCTCAGGGAGAGAACCTGGATACCCTAGAGGGAACTGAGACCCTGGAGCTTGACCCTTACCAGGTTGAACTCTTGGGCCCAGGGGGACCCTCTAGGGAAGAGCTGTGCCAAGGACAGCAAGACTGTCCCACTCTTGACAGCCTGAGGCAGCAAGCTGTGTCAGAAGCCAAGGGAGATGTCAGTGGTACCCACAGTGTCTATTGGGAAGAGGGATTACTGTACACTGAGGCAAAAGACCCCAATCCTAGAGCCACCAGGAGAGTGGTAGTGCCCCAGAAGTACAGGGAGTTCCTCCTAACTTTAGCTCATGACATCCCCTAGCTGGACATCTGGGCCAAACCAAAACTTGGGAAAGGCTAGTCAGCCACTTTTACTGGCCCCAGATGCACCAAAAGGTGAAGGAGTTTGTCAGCTCCTGTGTTACCTGTCAAGCCAGTGGCAAGACAGGTAGCCATCCAAAGGCCCCCTGATACCACTACCTGTGGTGGGGGTTCCCTTTGAAAGGGTAGGTGTGGACATAGTGGGTCCACTGGAACCTCCCACAGCCTCAGGGAACAAATTCATACTGGTGGTAGTGGATCATGCCACTAGGTATCCTGAGGCTATTCCCCTTAGGACTACTACAGCCCCTGCAGTAGCCAAGGCCCTCATTGGTGTCTTCACCAGGGTAGGGTTTCCTAAGGAGGTGGTTTCAGACAGAGGTTCCAACTTCATGTCTGCTTACCTGACCCACATGTGGAAGGAGTGTGGGGTGCAGTACAAGTTTACTACACCCTACCATCCACAAACCAATGGCCTTGTTGAGAGATTCAACAAGACATTGAAGGGCATGATCATGGGACTCCCTGAAAAACTCAAAAGGAGATGGGATGTCCTGCTACCATGCCTGCTTTTCGCTTACAGAGAAGTGCCACAGAAGGGAGTAGGTTTTTCACCCTTTGAACTTCTGTTTGGCCATCCTGTGAGGGGACCACTCTGTCTTGTGAAGGAGGGCTGGGAGAGACCTCTCCAAGAACCCAAGCAAGACATTGTGGACTATGTGCTTGGCCTAAGGTCCAGAATGGCTGAGTACATGGAAAAGGCATCCAAGAATCTAGAGGCCAGCCAGGAGCTTCAGAAGCACTGGTATGACCAAAAAGCTGCACTGGTTGAATTTCAACCTGGGCAACAGGTATGGGTTTTGGAGCCAGTGGCACCAAGGGCCCTCCAGGACAGATGGAGTGGCCCTTACCCTATCCTAGAGAAAAAGAGTCAGGTCACCTACTTGGTTGACCTGGGCACAAGCAGGACACCCAAAAGGGTTATCCATGTGAACCGCCTAAAACTCTACCATGACAGGGCTGACATCACCATGCTGATGGTGACAGATGAGGAACAGGAAGCTGAAAGTGAACCTCTCCCTGATCTCCTCTCCCACAGCCCAAAAGATGGGTCAGTGGATGGAGCTGTCTTTTCAGACACCCTTACTGCCCAACAGCAGACTGACTGCAAGCAGGTCTTGCAACAGTATGCTGGGCTCTTTTCCTTGACCCCTGGTCTGACAAACTGGTGTACCCATGATGTGGACACTGGTGACAGTGCACCTGTCAAAAACAAGATCTATCGTCAGTCAGACCAAGTCAAGGAAAGCATCAGAGCTGAAGTCAGTAAGATGCTGGAGCTAGGGGTTATTGAGCCCTCTGAGAGCCCCTGGGCTAGCCCAGTGGTTCTGGTCCCCAAACCTCACCAACAGGGTGAAAAGAGAGAGATGAGGTTTTGTGTGGACTATAGAGGTCTCAACTCTGTCACCAAGACAGATGCACACCCTATCCCAAGAGCTGATGAACTGATAGACAGGTTGGGTGCAGCCAACTACCTGAGTACCTTTGACTTAACAGCAGGGTACTGGCAGATTGGCATGGCCCCAGGAGCCAAAGAGAAGACAGCATTCTCCACACCTGATGGGCATTTTCAGTTCACTGTTATGCCCTTTGGTTTAAAGAATGCCCCTGCCACCTTCCAGAGGTTGGTGAATCAAGTCCTTGCTGGGTTGGAATCCTTTAGTGCAGCCTATCTTGATGATATTGCTGTCTTCAGTTCCACCTGGCAGGATCACCTGGTCCACCTTGGGAAGGTTTTAAGGGCCCTGCAAACTGCAGGCCTAACTATCAAGGCATCCAAATGCCAGATAGGGCAGGGCACTGTGGTGTACTTGGGCCACCTGGTTGGTGGAGGCCAGGTACAACCCTTACAGCCCAAGATCCAGGCCATCCTGGACTGGGCAGCTCCAACAACTCAGACCCAAGTCAGGGCATTCCTTGGCTTGACTGGGTACTACAGGAGGTTTGTGAAGGGATATGGGTCCATTGTGACTCCCCTCACAGAACTCACCTCCAAGAAGATGCCAAAGAAAGTAAACTGGACAGTCTGTTGCCAAAAGGCCTTTGACACTCTGAAAGAAGCAATGTGCTCAGCACCAATTCTAAAAGCACCAGATTATGCCAAGCAGTTCATTGTGCAGACTGATGCCTCTGAGCTAGGAATAGGAGCGGTCCTATCCCAGACCAATGATGAAGGCCAAGACCAACCTGTTGCTTTCATAAGCAGAAGGCTTCTCCCCAGGGAGCAGCGTTGGAGTGCCATTGAGAGGGAGGCCTTTGCTGTGGTTTGGTCCCTGAAGAAGCTGAGGCCCTACCTGTTTGGGACTCACTTCCTAGTTCAAACTGACCACAGACCTCTCAGGTGGCTAATGCAAATGAAAGGAGAGAATCCAAAACTGTTGAGGTGGTCCATCTCCCTACAGGGAATGGACTTTGAAGTGGAACACAGACCTGGCACTGCCCATGCCAATGCAGATGGCCTTTCCAGGTTCTTCCACTTAGACAATGAAGACTCCCTAGGCCAAGGTTAGTCTCATCATCTTTCGTTTGGGGGGGGGGGGTTGTGTGAGAAAGTGCCATCTTTCTTGCATGGTATGCCCCCACTTTTTGCTGAATTGCTGATGTGCTTTGACTGAGTGTGCCCTGGGCTCCTGCCAACCAGGTACCCAGGGCCTGTGTTCCTTCCCTAAAACTGCATTGATGCCTACACCCAATTGGCATCCCTGGCCACAGGTCAGCCCCTGGTAAATGGTACCATGGGTACCCAGGGCTCTGTGACCAGGAAAGGCCCCTAAGGGCTGCAGCACTTGTTGTGCCACCCTTAGGGACCCTGTACCTTTACACACACACACTGCCTTGCAGGCTGCGTGTCTTGGTGCAGAACAAAAGTGAAGAGTCGACATGGCACACATCCCTGTGTGCCATGCCTACAAACCACTGCCCTGGCCTAGGTCAGCCACCCCTCTAGCTGGGTGCACTATGCCAGTGGTGAGGGCACAGAGGCATGAGCCCTGTGTCCCTACAGTGCCCAAGTCCATTCTTGGGCATTGTAAGTGCAGTGCTGCCATTAAGAGTATATGGTGCTGGGAGTCTGTCATTACGAACTCCACAGCACCATAATGGCCCCACTGAAAACTGAGAAGTTTGGTATCAAACTTCTCAGCACATTAAACCCACACTGATGCCAGTGTGGGATTTAATGTAAACGCACTCCAGAGGGCATCTTAGAGATGCCCCCTGAAACCAACCCGACCTCCAGAGTCCGGACTGAGTGGCTGCCCAGGCTGCCACCACCAGACATGTTTCTGGACCCCTGGGTCGAGAGCCTCTGCTCTCAGGGGCCTGAAACAATGCACATCCTGGGGCGAGGTGCCAAAGCCTCCTCCCCCAGGATGGACAGGGGGAGCTTCAAAGGCCTGCCGCCTTTTGAGCTTCCCCAGACCATTTGCTGCTCCCAGCAAACTGGTCCCCACTGGTTCTACCCCCACTTCTGGCGGGAGAACCGGCGGGAAAACCAGAGGCAGGAAATGGGTTGTGCCCACCTCTGCCAACTCCACCCCTAAGGTGGGGGGGCGAGGTGAAGCACAAACTCGAGTCCCCGCCATCTTGAGGATGGGGGACCCAGCCAACCAGGGACAGGCTCCTGCCCCCTCCCACTGGAGAGGAGCAGAATAGGGGTGTACCCACCCCAGGGAAGGGACCCATTGGTCCCTGCCCTTACCTACCTGTAACCACCCCTAAATTCAGTATTTAGGGGCTCCCTGAACCTTCCTTCCTCAGTTCCCGAATCCGAAAACAAGAAGAGAAGACGAAGCAAGAAGACCAGCCGTGCAGCTGCTAACCAGGAGGCGACGACAACTGACTTGGCCCCAGCCCTACCGGCCTGTCGACCTCTGAACCTGCTCCTGCGGAACCCCGGCCTCAGCCACCTCAAAACCCCGGAGGACCTGACTTCTGTGCCACAGCCTTCAACCCAGGGACTCCCACGAGCAGTGGTACTGTTCAAAAGAACAAACTACAAAAGACTCAGCCCTGGCACGGAACCGCGAAACCTGCACACTCTGCACCCGCCGAGCCCGGCCTGTGCCTGAGTGAACAAAGACTTTGAGGACGTCCCCCGGCGATTCTGACCTGGGATCCAGTGCCCAAGGACCCTCCTCGACGATCCAGACGACGCCTGCAGCCTCAAGACAAGGGACCCCTCCAACCGCGACCAGCAGGGGGTAAGATTTCCCGACCTCAAAGGACACCCCTGCACCCGGCGCCCCACGGCCTCCTGTGCCCAACTCCTGGGTGTCTACCTATCCTCCAAGACCCCAACTTACCTCCCGAAGTGTTGGTCGCCCCTGAAGAATCACCGTCCCCGAGCCTGCAGTCTTTGTTCACCCTCCAAGATCTCCATTGAAATCAACAGGGCTCCCGACCTCAAAACAGCACCCTGCACCCAGACGCCCTAGTGCCGCTGAGGGTGCCCCTTCTGTGCTAACTTGGTCCCCAACGTGCCCTGAGCTTAACCCTAGGAGCTCTGCTCCCACAACCCCGTGGCCTGCTTGCTAGCCGCCACCAACCGGAGTCCCCCTATCCTCCATAGGATAACATTGGGCCTCAACACTCTGCACCCGGCCGCCCTAGTGCCGCTGAGGGTGCAACAACAGTGCATCACTGACCCTGGGAGACCCCTGAGTCTAACCCCAGAACCCTAACTCAAAAGACCGACTACTTACCTCAAAACCGATAACTCATTTTTCCTCATAGGATAACATGGACACTTTTTCTTCCAAAAAGTTTCTAAGTGTCAACTTTTGAAAACTAAGAATATTCCTTAAAAATCGCACAAGTAACCTAACCGAATTTTCTCAACTGTTTGCAGGAAAGGTCCCAGTGCTGAACCTAGGTGTCCAGCACTAAGTAACAAAAGTAATTAAAAAGTAACTTACCTGTGAATTGCATTTCCTTCCATAGGGATCCATTGACTGGTTTTCTGTGAAATTTCTTGTAAGTGTCGATTTCTGCATTTTACAAATATTCTTTAAAAATCGTGCCAACGATACAAACGCAATTACTTACCTGTTTTAGATAGATACCCCAGTGCTGAACCATAGAACCCAGCACTGGATTACAAAAGTAACGTAAACCCACTTTGCTTGCAAACTGCATTTCCTTCCATAGGATAACATTGGTAGTTTTACCCAGAAAAGTTTCTAAGTGTCAACTTTTGAAATACAGTAATATTTCTCAAAAATCACTACATTAACCAAAACGCTTTTTCTTACCTGTTTGCAGGAAGTGTCCCAGGACTGAATCCAGGATCCAGTCCTGTGGTTAGAAAAGTAATCTACAAAGTAATTAATTGTAATTAATCATAATTTTCCATTGAGCTCAATGTTGCATTGTATTTGACCCTGTGTTGCCTCTTGCACCAACTGTGATTACTACCATCAAAAAGTCTATTGCCTATTTGTAAGGTGGTTAACCAAAGCATCTCATACTGAGAAAGTATATTTTGATCCTATTGTTGGTTCTAAAATAAAACAAGCATATATTTTTTATATACAAACCATTGGCCTAGAGTTCAGTTCTTGAGTGTGTGGCTTCATTTGCTGACTGAGTGTGTACAACCAAATGCTTTACACTGTCCTCTGATACTGCCTTACTGCTCGACCAAGCTACCACTTTAGAGAGTAAGGTTATATCTAACTTTAGCCTCTGCCAAACCTCTGGGGACTGGGGACTCTGTGCATACTGAACCTTACTTTGGTGCAGTATATACAGAGCCACTTTCCTACACAGCCAAATTCTTTTTTGTTCTCCACCTTCTCTCGGACCAGGTCTCCAACCTTCGGAAGCCAGCCGGCAACCGGAATCTGCAGCGCAGCGTCTGTGGCTAAAGGTAAATGTTCGTTTGCAAGTTTGTCTCGGGCTTCTTGTAAGTCCTGTAACATAGTAGAATAGTTATCTACATCAAAGATTGCGGATTGCGCCGCCATATCTAGACCATCAAGGTCAGGCACAAACATTCGTATGGCAAACAGCATTTCATATGGGGCCCACCCACCCAGAGGTCTTCTAGGGAGATTATTAAGTGCACGTTGTACGGTATACAAGTGGGCCAGCCAGTTCCTGCCAGTACCTAAGACTCTAGCTGTCAAGGATTGCTTTAAGTCACGGTTCATTCGTTCAACAATCGAATTGCCCTCAGGCCGATATGGAGACGAAAATTTCACCCGCACCCCCAGTGACCCCATTGCGTCCTTGTACGCCTTAGAGGCGAACGCAGGACCTTGGTCAGAATGGAAGGTGCCACAGGCAAAAATTCCCACAAAGACACGCAAATCCCTTATGACATTTCGAGCATCAGCACTCCGTTGTGGCCAAACCCAGATGAAACATGTGCATGAATCCACTGCAACCAAGATGTACTTATATGCAGTGTCAGAAGAAAATGGACCGCAGTGATCCAGGTAAACACACCCAAAAGGTCTGTTAGAAATGCAGAGCGGTGTCTGTGGTGGCCTTGTAACCATGGAAGGCTTAATTTGCTGACAAACGTCACAAGAAAGCACATAAGTACGGGTCTGTTTATATAAACCACGCCACCAGTAACGCTGCTGCAAGATGGAAACTGTCGCAGACACGCCAGCATGAGCCGAAGCCATGCCTTCGTGTGTGGCTGTTATCAAGGAAAGTCTGTGGTCCGCGTTGGGAATCAGCCGATCACCAACGTCTGGAATTCTTACGTAAGTACCCTGTTCGGGACCTAGTTGATAAGAGTATTTGGAAGGGAAACCCCGTGGGTAATTAGCACCTTCCTTTGTCGCAGCAATAGCTGCCAAAATATCATTATCTATTTTAGTCATGGATCTTGTAACTGCTGCTACTGAACACGTGGCTACTGCTGATTTGGCAGCTTCATCTGCCAAACCGTTACCGACAGCGTGTGCGCCCACACGCTGGTGGCCAAGAGTGTGAATCACCTATGTGAGAGGCAGACGTTGTTTCAGATCTGCCACTCGAACCCAAAGCATTTTATGCTTAATTGTGCTGCCTTTTGCATCTCTATAGTCGTTTTGCGACCAAAAGAAGAGATTGTCATTGAAAGACTGAACACAGTAGTAAGAATCGCATACAATAAGGGTCGTCACGTCGGGATTAGCGAACTCAAGTGCGAGCACCAAAGCGCGCAGCGCGGCCAATTGTGCAGTACTGTCTCCTAGTGCCTGTGTGTGCACTACAGTCGATTTGAACTCACCGTTCACCATGGTACCTGCAACAATAGCACATGCTGCTGAATAAGCATGCTTGGAACCCGTGGCCGGTTGTGCCGAACCATCGGTATAGATAATACATTCGTACTCCTCAAGCGGTAGCAAGGACAGAGGAGGATGAACAAATTCATACTGTAAGAACTCCTGTGTTTGAAGAGAGGAATCAAAGATAAAAGTGACATCCGGAGATGTCAGAGACGTAGCCCATTGTATCCAACGGGGGTGCAAAGCCTTAGAGTTCGGGACAATTGCTTTCGTCACTGCCTCCAGGGCAGGATATGGTGTTACCACCAAAATGCGTTTTCCCTGTGCCAGTGCGCGTTCCTTTAGAATCGCCATTTGCACTGCAGTCAAAACTTTCTCAACAGAGGAGAAGCGCATTACCGCGGAAGTGTAAAGATGTGACTTGTATGCAATCGGTACTGTGTCACCTTCGTTAAAGGTTAAGTATGTGAAACCCACTGCCCCTGGAATGATTCTAATCACCAGGTTTGTGTGGTTATCACGAGTCAACAAGAATTTAGATTCAAGTAGATCAGACTGCAGAGATTGCAGTATAGAGGAATGCTCGGGAAGCCAGCATGACTTCGAGAAGTTAGGTTGTATCAAGGCATAAAGAGGCTTGATACGCTGGGCATATTCGGGAATGTAAGTACGCCCGAAGTTCAGAAAACCCAGTAAAGACTGAAGCTTCTTCAGTGTGGTTGGAGGGCACAGAAGTGTGCACTTCTCCAAGAAATGGGGGGCTAAGCCCTTACCTTCATTGTTGAGCTCATAGCCCAAAAACAAAACGGTAAATTCAGCAATGTGAGATTTGGCAAAGTTAAATTTGTAACCTAAAACCGCAAATTCAAGAATAATGCAGTCCACTCCGGAAAGATGCGGCCATAATTCGTCGTCCGTCAGATAGATATCGTCTACGTACGAACACGCATCTGGGTCTATGCTGTCCAACAGAGAGACAACACGGGCGGCGAATACACCCGAACTGTTCTTGTAGCCCATGGGTAAACGCCAAAATTTGAATTGTTTACCACCGGAAGTGAAAGCGCTCCATTGGCTACACTCCGGGGACAAGTTGTGCGTGTAAAATCCATTGGATAGATCAAGTGTCGTTTTATATTTGTTATGAACAAGACTGTCTACAAGCGCAGAACTATGTGTATTTTGCACCGCAAAGGTCCGACAATGAGAGTTCAAATGTCAGTAATCCAAAACTAGGCGGTACGATCCATCGGGTTTAGAAACCGCGAAAAGGGGATTATTCATGGGTGACACGCATGTTTCAATCACTCCTTGATATTCTAACTATGTCAGAATTTCGGAAACGGGACCTTTAGCTTCCCGCTTGATGGGATATTGGGGTTGTGGCTGTGGCAGCGACCGCAAAGGAATGTCATGGGGGGGAGAGTCTTCATCCCAGCCCACGTGGTTGCGGTATAATGCTGGAGCCAGGCACACAGCCCATTCAGCTGCGAGAGCCTCCGCTTTGTCCTTGGGGACATGACGAGAAAAGCTCGGAAGGATTACCTCCTCCCCTCTACGCGCAGCAAGTATGAACGGGGGCGGCCAATCCGCCTCTGCCAACAGAATGTCGTAAGAAGAAGTCAGATTCTCCCAAAAAATCCCTTTAATAACATGCTGTATGTCACCTTCAATTTGAATGACAATATTATATAGTCTGTAAGGGGGTGCCACTCTGGTGTCTGCTTTCTGCTGTCTGCTGTCTCGACAGTAATGAATGTATCAGTTGCTGTCGCCTCCACATGAGGATGTAGTGCCTCCCGCACTATGGTAACTTCCGTGGCACTGTCTAGGAGCGTCACTGCCCACGTCCAATTCAGGAGTCTCGTTCTCACCGTTTGTGGCATACCTCGCTGTTACAGCTCAACTTTCTTCTTCTGAAACTGTGGGCGAGAACGTGGAAATTCTTCTGGTTTCCCTCGGACTTGTTGTCGAGGTTGGTCTCGTCCCTGTGGAGCCTCTCGACCCCTGCCTCTATCCTGGTGTTCTCCTCCACCTGTCTGGGAGGTCGATGGTGCCTGTGAAGAATGAGGAGAACGCGAATCAGGGACTTGAAATCTCTCTGGAGATTTAATTCTCGCTCTATCGCGCAAATCATAAGTGCGTTCAGAAGAGACGGAAACCGGGGATGCGCCTCGCGACCCTGGCTTTTTCTGTTGCTTACCCTGTTTTTTCAACCTCCAGCTCTTTTTAGTAAAGAACGGTTTCTCATCTTTCTCAGATTGAGTTTTTGGTTGTGGTTGCGATTGTGTTTGCGTTTTAGCAAAAGGCTTAACTCCCAGGCTATTGCGGCCAATGGTTTTGTAAGCCTGTGCAATAATTTTCGGTAATTCGAACGGCTTGTCCGGTTCTGGGATCAAAGCATTAGCTACTTCAAAGTTAACTGCATCGCCCTTGACATTCGCAAGGATCAAATCAGCTACTACATCGAACACTCCCACCAGTCTCATCCCTAATTCCACAGCCGCTTCAGGGCCATGCTCATCCTGCACTCGTTTAATTACAGAGGGGAGAACCGTCATGGAAGGAGTGCCGAAACACTTCGCATACACTGCAGCGAATACCTTACCCCAGTTGTTGCATTCTGCCAACTCGGGGATCAAGTCTTTTGGCAAACTAATCATCAAAATCCTGTGTTTTTCCACAGGAGAAGTATTTGGAAAAACTGCCTCCAGCTGGTCAAATTTTTCTGCAAGCCAATAAGGCAAATCGTCCTTATTTTGTGGGTGCTTGCCCATCACCAAATTAACCATGACGGGACTTATGGTTACACCGCCCGGTCCATCTGGATGCGCTGCAACTCCAGGCGGGGCTCCCTGGATATTGCCTGTAACATACTGTACTAAAGCTCTGTGCACACGTATCAAAGACGTATGCAATTCACGCAGTTCAGCAACTGCTAGCGTCATAAAACGCGGATGTCGGGTATACCCGGCCAAGACTGGCCAAGTGGCCCCATCAATCGATAAGGGGCCTAAACGAATCGGGGTTACCAGTTGGGGAGGGCGCCATTAAACCAAACACGGTGTTGCCATGCCGTGAGCGGTACTTCAAGATTTCGATAAGGCCTATAAATTATAGGAAGAGCGGTGGCTGTATATTCATGGAACACATTATCAGTCCCATCCACCGCCGGGAAGGTGACCCAAGAGTAAAACACCTCAAAGTGGTAAGCAGGATCCACTTGTACCACAAAGATCAGATCGACACCCGCGTCAGGCACTCCATACACTGTCAAGTGAGCCCGGAGCGCTGCGCGGCTATGTGCTGCAATTTGGACAGCCATTTAAGGCTAAAAATATTCGACAACCTAGTATGAGGCAGCACAATATAGGGTTTTATTTAAAAACCTTTTAACAACTTCAAGCTTGAAAGAACCTATAAAAACGTCAATATAGGAGGTATCACCCTCACACACGCTTCCTGAAGCGTCTGCGAAGGGGTTTGTGGGCAAGCACAAGTACTACTCAAGCGTCTCGCAGATAAGCAGCCCACTCGTTGGTGGCGCCATGTTGTAGGGATTCTGCACATACACAGAGCTATGCACAGGATAATAGGACCTCGGTGTATAGTGGTGAACCAACCATGCACCGTAGTACCCACAATCCCAATCCGACTAGCTTTAGCGTCTCATTAGCAACGATGCTACCAATGATTAGACAACCCAGAACACGGTCTCTCTCTCTCAGGACTCGCGGGAGCAAGGACACCCTTTCATAACTCACTCATACCTGTCCACAACGTGCGTAATAAGAGACACAGTATAGTTTAAAATATTTATTTCAACTATCGTGCTCTAAGATACAGTACACGTGCCAGTACTATCAGCATAATGCATAAGGATAAAATAATAAGCATAGTTACAATTCCATAGAATACAAACGGGGAAAGCATTTCATAAAGCAGTAGATATAGGGCTAAATGACCATACCACCCTCCCCGTGCTATTAGCTAGTTTATTATAAGAACAGAAGACCTCTGGGCATTGTCAGGTGGACCCTCATACCTCAATATCTAGATGCAAGGTTTACATCATCAGACAAGCACAGCTCTTCTCTCTGGAAAGGTTTTTCTCCAAGTGCCTCTAACAGTGAAATCACAATATTAAAAGCACACGAATTTCTCCAGTGCAGCTGTACTTAGTGTTATGTCTAAGTGCGAGGGACTGGCCAGATCAGCAAGAACAAGGGACGTTGTTTTTCGACCTTGTAAATGTTGTGCAGACGTAACCCACAGGGAACAGGAGAAAAGGTGAAAGGCAGAAATGCAGACAGTCCTAATATAGCCGGGCAGAAGCAGAGGCTGGAAAAACAAAGTCACAAAGTAACGCGTGCAAAAAAACATCATGGCAGCCAGGCCTAAGCCAACTTAGCAAGGCAGACCATGAGGCCACAAACCACATGACAATTCCTGAATTGTAAGTCTCCAACCTTGCATCCCTGGCATGGGCACAATAGAAACAAGATCTGCTTCAGATAAACATAAGCATGGACGGGCCTATCTTGGATGCAGGTCAGAATCCCTAGAAATCCTGGGACTGGACAATGTAGCACAAAGTTAGGTTTGGGTTACCAGTCGGCATGTTATCTTCCGAGGGACCAATTTGGAGAGGATGAAGAGGTCATCCTGATCCTGATTGGTGATGATGTCACAGCTTTGACGTCATCACTGATGACACCCTCTTCAAGAACATTTTAAAAACAAAACCTTTGAGTCACTCTCTAGACCCTATCCCAAGCGACCTTCCAATAGACCTTTATACCTACACGCTTCCCTTCTGGTCCAGTCTGATGAACCTCTTTCTCAGTCAGAGTTCCTTTCCTGAGGTCCTCAAAATAGGCCATGTGACCACCACTACTGAAGAAATCCTCAGCTGATGTGAACAACCTTAACAATTTCTGCTCTATCACCAACCTCTCTTTCCTTGCCAAAATCACAGAAAGATGTGTAGCGGAGCAACTCACCCAACATATCAAGGACAATAACATTCTGGATGAATTTCAATCTGGCTTCAATCAAGGCTGCAGCACCGAAACAGCGCTGCTGCAGATTATCGGCGATGCCGTCCGTGTCCTTGATTCAGGCAGCTCCTACCTTTTGATTCTGCTTGACCTCTCTGAAGTCTTTGACACTGTAAACCATCACACACTTCTTAACACTCTTAAACAAAGAATGGGTTTTGAAGGAATAGTTCTTAAATGGTTTGAATCATGCCTCACGGGCAGATCTCAGATGATGAAAATTGAAAACTTTCTCTCTACTTCAAAGGCTGTGGATCATGGCATCCCGCAAGGCTCTATCCTTGCTCCCACCCTAATCAATCTTTACATGGAAGCATTAGATGATCTATTACAAAAGACTGGGATTCTTATCACCTTTATGCTGATGACACACAGCTCTACCTCAAGGTGTCCTCTGCACACAGCACTTCACTCCTCGCTACCACCCTCAACTCTATTCAAGAATGGATGACATCTCACCAACTAAAACTAAATCCCTTTAAAACTGAGCTCATTCTTATTACAAACTCAAATTCTTCACCCCCTGTGCAATCATGGATGGAAAATCTGAACATTCTCAACTGCAACCCGACCTTGATCGATAGTGATAATCCCTAGGAGTCATCCTGGACAAAAGACTTAACTTCCACTCCCAAATTAACACCTTGCCAAGAATGCATGCTACCAACTACGCCTTCTCGGGGGGAGTTGGGGGGGAGGAATCTGTTGTCTCATTCCAGAACAAGACCTGAAAAATCTTGTTCAATCTTTGGAACTCTCCAGACCGGACTACTGTAATTCTCTCCTTGCAGGCCTCCCAAGATCCACCTCTCTCCTATAAAATCCATCCTCCATTTGGCTGCACGCGTTTTCCTTGGGGCCAAAAGAAACACCCATATCACACCTTTGCTGATAACTCTTCGCTGGCTTCCCATTGCAGAACAAGACCTGAAAAATCTTGTTCAATCTTTGGAACTCTCCAGACCAGACTACTGTAATTCTCTCCTTGCAGGCCTCCCAAGATCCACCTCTCTCCTATAAAATCCATCCTCCATTTGGCTGCACGCGTTTTCCTTGGGGCCAAAAGAAACACCCATATCACACCTTTGCTGATAACTCTTCGCTGGCTTCCCATTGCAGCTAGGTCAATATATAAGACTGCCTGTATCACCCATAAAGCCATTCACAACTCCACCCCTTGCTATCTAGCCAACAAACTTAAAATTGCAGATGGCTCCAGACCCTCATGTAATGCTGAAAACCTACTACTTGAACCTTCAACTTTCCAAAGGGAAAGACTTATGGCGCAATCATTCTCAGGAAATGCAACTAGAATTTGGATCTCGCTTCCTCCAAATCTCTGCACCGCCACCTCTTTCCGCATCTTCAAAAATGACCATAAAACTCTTCTCATCCAAAGACACTTCTTTCAATAATTCTCCTCTCCTTGCCTAGCGCGCCACCACATGCACCTAGCGTTACTATGACTGTTTCATGACACTCACGGGATAGCTAGTTCGCCCTTCCACTTCGCTTCAACTTTGTAAATTTGTAACATGTACTTTTGCTTTCTAATCGCTCCAACTTTAGTGTTCAATTTGTATTATTTAGTTAATATGTAATTTGTAAATCTGTAACCCTCACCAGGAGTAACTGTAGTAGTTATACATTTTGTCACCTCTACCACTTTACTTGGAATTTCTCATGTAATGTACTTCACTCTATTGTAGAGCGCTGTAACACCTCAGGGTAAAGTACGCACTATATAAAATTGCATCAATAAATAAATAAATAAGGAGAGTGAGTGTGAGTGTAGGCTGGAACCTATAATTCATAAGCAGCAGTAAGGGATTCATGTGCTGTATGTCACTACTTGTTTGGGCTGTCAAACCTGGTGAGTGAAATAGGGTAAAGTGGGTCCTTGCTTCATTGTCCAAGGAGTTAGTTGTGTTTAAGATTTATTCGCCAAGTAAGAGCCAGCTTTCGATTTCTCCACTCAAAGTTCTCCACTTGTTCACCATTTTGATGAAACCATAGGAAAGCAGGGCAGCTACAGCATCACATTGGCCCACACACCTTTTCTATTGCCTTTCTATATATTTTTGTAGCATCCATAGGGACGGTTGGAGAAGCTCCTGGAGAGCAGCTAGAAATAGTAGCGGTTACCTCAGTGCCTAGGAAAGGAGCATAGACATTCTAAGCATGCAGCCTCATCTGAGTGTTGAAGAGTGTTTAGGGCCTGAATGATTGAGGCTAAATATATAGTTATGTGACCTGGTTTTCCGCATGGATGTGGTGAATTATGTAGTTGGATTAAAGGAACCAAGACCCCAGCCTAATTGGAGTCAGTGTGCTATGGTTGATTCTCCTCTTGGCTACTAAAATGTCCTTTGGAGTTGTGCCACAAACTACCAAGTTATGAGAACACAAGACGCAGCAGCCCAGGTGATTTGTCACCTATTAAGTGGTGGGCCTACCTCCCAAGGTAGAATGCTACTTCACTGGATTCCTGTGGGTTCTGACGTCACTTGCCTTCCTTGGAAGTCTATTTGCAGCTGGCTAGCACCCCCCTACCACACAAGCAGAAACTTGCCCAATTACCTTGAGTGCAGTCGGCGCAGCACAGATGAAAGTCTGTCTGTTGTGCTGCCCTTTTAAGATTATTCTTCCAAGCGCCTTCAGTTTGGAACTCCGGTCCTTTTAAGCCATATGCTCCCTCATAGACATATGTATATGTATAAAAAATGTGTATCCATTGCACTGTTAGGAAGTATATATGCATGTCATGGGCAAACATACCTTTTCTGGGGATCATTGAAAAATAAGACGAGTCCCCCCGCACAGTGTATGTGGTGCTTAATAAATGCACAGACCAGACAGTCTGTAAAAAGGAAAACAAAAAAAAGTACAATTGAAATTAATAGAACTGATCACAGATTAAAGAACAAATGAGAAGAAAAGTTTTTAAAAAACTTTGCACAATGAGAGGTCAACAAATCACAGCAAAATCACAGGTAGAATGGTCTTCAATATTACACTTGAGTCTGCTACCATACCAAAAAGAGTTTGAAAGTCAGAGGGATTTTATGCTACAAATATTTGATGTTGAGCTACAGTTACAAGTGATCAACTTATGAAATGAAACAACCAGCTCTATGAAGAGTGGAGTCCTTCATCCTGACACCCTGGCTCTGCCAAGTGTCACGTATCAGGGGTTAGACCATTGCTGTAAAGTTTCCAGTTTACTTATGTGTGACATTTCTGTATTTAGTGTGTGCCTATGTGTGACATTACAGGGCTTACGTGTGACACTTTCAGTGACACTGCCAGTGTCTATTAAAAAAGTAATTATGCTGATACGGTAAGGTTAGGTTCGGAAATGAGCCTCTTTAGTGCATACTATTAACTGTCTGAGGGAGTAGAGACGCTAGCTAGGGGGATGAGGGTTACATTTGAACAAGGTAGGGCTACAGAGGCAGTACAAAATACCCAAGGAGGAAAGGAGTGAGGCCTAGCCGCCTCAGTGGCACACAGTATAGGCACACTTCATATAGAGCTCCTAAGTGTATGAGCATACTAAGTGAGAAAGCTGAGAGGAACTGTTTTATGCCTCTGAATGTATACCGTGCACTTGTTCCCGTAGTCTGAATCCCTGGCTTTGGAAGAATCCTGCTAGTACAATGTGCTCTTCTTGTATCACTTAAGGTTAAACATAGCCATGGGTTTACAAGAAACAGAACAATGTTTGTGCTGACAGGCATCTTGCTGGGACACAGCATTTATTTTAAATATTGAACATGTTGCTTAACATTCTCAGAAATATTAAATGTATAGTATCTTCATTTTAATATTCTCATGTGGAGATATTCGGTTGTTTCCACACAAGAGGGCGGTTCCTTACAGAAGGATTGGGCTTCCTTGTCCTTGGTGCATGCATCGGTGTTGCACCTCAGAGCCCCCAAACCGTTTCTCCTTTGCTTAGTTTCTAAATGCAACAAAGACCTAGAGCAGAGTCCTAAGGAAATAAAAAAAAATCAGATCAGCCGAGGAATGTGTGTACCGTGGGGATCAAGTCTACTTACTACCTGGTTCCAAGGGGCCATTAGTGCCCACTCCCTTGTGTCCATTTGAGAGGTATATGAGATATGCGTGTTCAGGAAAGTATTGCCTATCGAGGAATCATTAATTTCACCATGATAACTGCTCCCCATTGTCACTGTCCCCTTTTAGGTAAATGCCCACAAAGATGTGCCCACCACTGATTGGTTAGGGTTATGATTTTTGAAGCTGGCACTTGTTTACATATGTTCCTAGGTTCCCACCTGTTCAACCCTACCTACTCCAAACTGACCAGAACTAGTCCTCAAGAAGAAGTTCTTTGAATTCACATTAAAATCGAAAGGAGGTCTGCTGTCCTAATCTGACGAAACATGCACCCCCAGTCAAGGCTGGGTTCAAACTGGAATAGCATGGGGAGCAAAAAACCAATCGATTTAGGCCCAGATCTCTGTACTGGGGTGAATGTATGACATTGTTCTGCCTTCTGTCCATCAATTGTTCTTTTTGCATTTGTCACCCCGAGTGGGACGGGTATGCCCAGATGTGGGTCCCGTGTTCTCCATGCCACTGGAGTCAAGCTATCCTGGCTGATGAGGGGTGAAACACCAAAACCGGTCCTAGGATGCTTGTTTCCAGTCCAGGGAGGACCTGGCCAGGCAGTTCGGGCTGGACTGTTCCCATTGGGTGCAGGGTCAAGACAGATTTGCATATGGCTGGTTTCAAACTGGAATGGCGTGGGGAGCAAAAAAACGATGGATTTAGGCCCAGATCTCTGTACTGGGGTTAATGTATGACATTGTTCTGCATTCTGTCCATCAATTGTTCTTTTTGCATTTGTCACCCCGAGTGGGACGGGTATGCCCAGACGTGGGTCCCGTGCTCTCCATGCCACTGGAGTCAAGCTATCCTGGCTGATGAGGGGTGAAACCCCGAAACCAGTCCTAGGATGCTTGTTTCCAGTCCAGGGAGGACCTGGCCTGGCAGTTCGGGCTGGGCTGTTCTCATTGGGTGCAGGGTCAAGACTGATTTGCATATGGCTGGGTTCAAACTGGAATGGCATGGGGAGCAAAAAAACGATGGATTTAGGCCCAGATCTCTGTACTGGGGTGAATGTATGACATTGTTCTGCATTCCGTCCATCAATTGTTCTTTTTGCATTTGTCACCCCGAGTGGGACGGGTATGCCAAGACATAGGTCCCGTGCTCTCCCTGCCACTGGAGTCAAGCTATCCTGGCTGATGAGGGGTGAAACCCCGAAACTGGTCCTAGGATGCTTGATTCCAGTCCAGGGAGGTCCTGGCCTTGTAGTTCGGGCTGGACTGTTCCCATTGGGTGCAGGGTCAAGACTGATTTACATATGGCTGGGTTCAAACTGGAATGGCATGGGGAGCAAAAAAATGATGGATTTAGGCCCAGATCTCTGTACTGCGGTGAATGATTTTTGGTGGAACTTTTGGTATGTTTGAAACATTATCATATTTTGCAACAATAATAATTCTTTCTCTATTCGGATGACAACACATCCATAAAAAGATACAATAAAACAGTCATGAAAAATCAGTACAAACAGATAAAAGTACACAACAGGTTAAGACAAAGGGCTATGTCACGCCGACAAGAGGAGAAAAGGCTATGGTTAAAGGCCTTAGCATCTATGCTTGACCAACGCAGACGCCTACCCTGATCCGTCGAGGTTGGAGGTGCCTGAAAATTACAAGAGGCCAATGTATGAATGCCCTCCCCCCTCAGTGTGAGTGTCAGAGGGTTATGGTCGCTAAAAGGGTTATGCTCTATGGTAAAATGGCCTGGGCCCCCGCCCAGGGAGGCAGACACAAAAATATAGTCTATGGTGGTGGCTGATCCCCTACCTTTATTGGACGGGGGCAGATGTGAAATGGATCCCGTGTGCCAGTGGTCCAGGTTGTGCACTAGGTTATGTGTAATAAGAGATTGTTCAACTCATCCCCTTCCATGGTATGCTCCATATGCAAGTCCTCTGTGAGCGGACAGGGCTGTGTGATAGGAGAGTCCTTTAGAAAAAATGAACATAGGGGCAATTAAAATCACCCACTAAAATAAGGTTCATATGCCCAAAACCCTCCCCCTTTAAGGAGTCTAGGGCAAGGTTTAGAGCATTAATATTGGATGGCCGGCCCTTACCCTTCTTCATGTATTAGAAATTGATTATCACAATTGGGGGCTCTCTCCCTATACGCAATTTTATTCCCTGGAACACTTAACAGTCCCACTTGAAAATCTGCACCTCCACAAATATGATAAGACCCCTGCTAGCTCTACCCATGTTGGAATCTTGTGTGGGGCAAAAAAAAATCTTATACCCATCCCAAAAAAATGTATTCTGTGTCTTCTGGGTTTCCTGTAGACATATAATTTTGAAAGATCTAATATATAAAAACCATCTATCATCGGAAAATTTGTTGGACAAGCCAGCCACATTCCAGGAGACAAGATGAAATGTACGTTTGGGATTATAGTAAGAATCTCCTAAATCAGCTAAGGGGGCAAAAGCGTATAAGGCCTTGCCTGAGAGTCAGGATTGGCTTTGGACTTCACCTCGGGAGGGGGCTCTGATGATATCCTAGCCGGCAATGAAACCGATCAGACACTAACAGCTTCAGGATCCTGACACAAGGGGCCTTTTTGATGGGGGGGGCTGAGCATGTGTTGCCTCCGAATCACGAAGTCAATCCAAACTCATTCAAATCCTCTAAAGGTGCATACGAGTTTCTGAGTTGCACCTCCCGCCCCTGACCTCCTACGATAAACCCACCCCCCTACAAAGTTCCTCACCCTGGTTGCACAGTAGGAGTCTGTAAAAGAAGCCCAATGGGAGTAGTTTGATGCATGTGTCTACGGAAAATGATTTAGAAGCCCCAATGATGATTTTCCGTGCTAACACTGGGTGATGTGTAGAGATGATGATACAATCGCCATTAAACCTTTTCCTTGTTGTACCTATCCAAGCCACCCTCCTCGCCATCAAAATATCATGATAATCCCTTTCGGAAAACCCAGAATGCTGCGCTAGCCAATGCAAGGATTTGTTAATCAATTGAATAGTAGTTTCCTCTTTGTTGGCAGCTAAGGCTGGGATCACGACAGAACCATAGTATAAGGAGCGCATGCTGGAGGAAGATCAATCACTGGAAGCTGGACAACCTTAGGGTGTTGCACCACAAGGTGGGGGGCGTCTACCTTGTCTAGGCCCCAAAAGCATGCATAACAGAGGACGGGCCCCCTTCCTCACACATGGTTTAGTGGACCCTTGCGTTGCATGTTGGGCCGACACCCCCTTGGGTACATTGACATGTGAAGTACCACTACTACTCCGAGGATTACCAGGCGGTATTGTATCCAATAAAGGGGGGCATAAAGACAGGTAATCGGGTTGGGGCTTAGCAAGGGAGGTTAAGACCGTGTCCAAGTTACGTGCCAAGTCCCTAGATGTAGACTCCAACTTGTCCAGCCTAATCAAAATTGGTGATAAAATGTCAATCAGGGTCTTCTTGATTCTATGTAGCGCTGGGGCCAGCTGAGTCAACAATTCCTCTGTGTTGGGCTCTAATACAACGCTCCCCTGTTCCCTCTGTGTGACCATAGTAGATTCCTTTGCCGTCTTGGTCTTCCTTTGTCCCTTTGGTACTGGCAGGCTCACCGCAACAACAGGAGGAGTAAACTGTGGGGGGGTGGGGGAGGGCGGGCGCTGGTCCTGGGGCTGGGGGCTCGCGAAAAGGAGACTTGCCTGCATCCTGGTTCAAAGGCGAAAGGGAAGGAGCTGGAGATGGGGTAGCCAACGGGGCATTAGAAACCAAAGATGGAGATAATGTACAACCCCCAGAGCCAAACTTCCTACATCAACAGAAAGCTGGCGTTCGGCCCGGTCTATCTTCTTGTTGATGACTGCCACGGCCTTAGCCAAAAATATTTCAATAGTGAGGCGCAGATGCCCCGCAAGGGGTCACAGGTTGTGCCTTCCTTTTCCCCATTACAAAATGTCAATCAATGTCCAAGGAAAAAGTCCAACAGACCAAGGGGCAACTTTAATTCGCGGCACAATAGTCCAGGGTATCTCACCCAACAAAGTGAGTTCTTAATAATGACCCCCAAAGTGACAGGCAGACACAAGTAGGGCCGCACTTAAGCAGGCGTGCTCTGACAGAGGTGTGGAGTTATAGATACTCACACAGATTATCGATTGTCATTGACCCCCATACACGGTAAGAAATGATAACTATAAACAAGTCCCGGAGGCCCTGGGACATATAATCCCACCAGGGCTGTAGACAAACAGGTACAGCACTCAACAAAGAAGCCCCTGTGGGCAACTCACCGATTCCAGAAGCACTGCAGCCCCAACTCCACAATCACGTGATCCCAGCTTCAGAGGAAAGAGGGATAGCCCAGTCCGGCCTCATCTGGTCTAGGACGGACTAACACGGGCCCGCGCGTGTCCCGCGCTGCGGGCCGACTTAATGGAATTTATGGCGCTCCTGCGCCGCCTCTCTTATCCTCGTCACAGCCCGGTAAACAGGGGCAGGGCAGGCAAATAAACAGGCTTGATGGAGGCTCCCGCGCTGCGGGATGCCTCAATGGAATTTATGGCTCTCCTGCGCCGCCTCTCTTCTCCACGTCCCAGCCCCGTAACCAGGGGCAGGGCAGGCAAACAAACAGGCTCGATTGAGGCTCTCGCACTGCGGGACGCCTCAATGGAATTTATAATGCTCCTGTGCCGCCTCTCTTCTCCACTTCACAGCCCCATAACCAGGGGCAGGGCAGGCAAACAAACAGTTTTCCGCAACATTTTTGATGGATTTTCAGCTGCCTGGGCCAAAGTACATTGAGCTGACCACAACCCTTTAAACCAGGGGTTGCTGAAAAACTAGACCAAACAGCAAACAGAGCACTGCATTCTCAATACATTGTGTCATTCTGTCCCCTTTATTTTATTGATGCATGACTGTACACAAAAGTGCAGTAGCACAGCTGAGACCTAGAGGTTTTCCAGGACTAACGAGAACTTAGTCTTCACCATTAAGGTATTGACTAAAGTGTTGGTGGAATGCTGTAGGAAAGTGGCACTCCAAAGATATCCACAGAATATTATTAATAAATTCAAAGTAAATGCTGTGCTAAGGAGGTAGGGAAAACCACGCCATTCCCTAATATGTCGTCAATGACAACATGAATTTGCAAAAAAGATCTCCTGCACTCGCTCAAACACGTGTTTCGTCGCCTTAATGGGAAGAGAGCCCGCGACTTCCTCACGACTAATATATCTCCTTCAAGAACCCTTAAGTCCGGTTGTATTCCCGACCCGAAAGTCCTCTGCAAAATTTTCTCCTCAATTCAATGTAATGCAAACTATATCCGAGTTAATTTCCTTCTCATTGCGATGCTCCAATTATGGAGACTGCTTATCCTCGTACCCGATCCGGCACGTTAAGTCTTCAACGTTGTTCACAGACAGTGAGTACGCCGAGTGTGGCAACAAAACACGTTTAGGCTAGAAGAGACACAATTGGCTAGAAAGTGATTCAACTCACTGGATAAAGACTCAATAAAGAACAGAAAGAAAGAAGACGACTGCCTATTTATATTATTGTCACTTGACTACATACTTTGAGCATGTGCAGGAGATCTTTTTTGCAAATTCACCATTAAGGTATACAGTACTTGCTGTGAGGTACTGCATGTGCTCATGGATTTCGGGATGTGGTCATCAGATGGAAACTAAACTTCGCTAATCAGGCTCTCTATGTTAGGAGAACATCCTCATCCCTGTCACTAAGGGTGTCTATGGGTAGCCACATAATTGCAGAGTGAAGGATCCTTAAAGGAAGACCTTGCCCCATTTCCATATGGAGGGGTAAATGCCTAAATGAATAAAGGAAGTCAAAACGTACCAGAGATAAAAGAGCTGGCTTCAATGCAGGTGTGAGTATGTTATGGCTGGTGAAGACAATTGGCTTATTCAAACACTGAAGAGGTCACTCCTTCTTTCAATAAACAAGGAAAGGTTTCTGTTACTGGAACAAACAGGTGGCAAGAGTATCTACAGGTTTTTTTCAGAGACTAGTTGGAGATACCTTTGCAAACCATATCAACTTTATTCACAAAATCTGGATTCATCTAATTCAGCCTCTTAACTTTGGAACAGACAGAGAGAGAGAAACCTGTATTGAGACACTACGACTACTTGAGAGAAGAGAGGAGAGTTCTTACGCAAACCCAGGCCTTGCAATAAGGATTCATAAGTGAAAGGGTTTGTCTACCTTCTACAGCTTTATGTAGGTTCAAGGGTGTCTCATCGTGATATTTATGTCAATTAGCGCATGTGCAGTGAATATATCTATTGATATCACAGAGATGTCTAACATACCAGAGAGTAGCAACCAATTCACAATAAAGATGGTGTTAGAAATTGGGTTTCTGGTTGGCAGAGGTATGCACCCTGTCCAAGCAAGAACCACAATCCTAGTCAGGGTAAGCTAGATACCCACAAAAATATAACCTGTGCTCACCATCTGGTAGCTTGGCACAGAGCAGTCAGGCTTATCTAAAGTGGCAATGTGTAAAGTATTTGTGCAACACACACACGCACAGTAACGCAATCAAAACACTACAAAAAGACACTAGACAGATTTGGAAAAATAGAAAATAACTTTATTAATAAATCAAGACCAAAACAACAAAAATCCACTGAGTAGAAGTCGAGTTATGAATTTTTAAAGAATAAAAAGAGTTCTAGCCTTTAGAAGCAATAAGCTGCAATGGGTGTTATCTGGTCGTGGTGGACCGGGACAAAGTCAATAGTTCAGGCTGCCCACGATGGAGCGCAGGCAAGCTACAGGACCCAGGCAGGGCTCTCTGAGCAAAAGTACTTTAAGGCTTGTCGCAGCACAAGTTGTGTCAATGATCCCCATGCAGGGGGCATGTTGTTGCACCAGATTTCTCCACGCAGCTGCACTGATGCATCAGGTCCGTTAAGTGAAGCACCAGTTCCGAGTGCAGCGGTTCTGAAGGCGATGCGCTGGGTTAATCCATGCAGTGGCGGCGATGTGTTGGTTCCCAGGCGATGCTTCCGGATGTGATGCGGTGGTTACGAGTGCGATGCACCGATTCTACTCCCCCAACAGGGTCGATGCACCAGCTCTGCTCGAAGCCGACTGGAGATGCGTCGATTTCTCTGGTGCAAGTATCTGGGTCCACTTTCAGTGAACCAGGCACTTCAGCAGGGGTAGAGACTTTGTTAGCCCTGAGTCTCAAGCAACAGGAGACAAGCCAACAAGCCCTTGGAGATCACTCTGTGTTCAAGGCAGAGTCTCGCTCTCCCTCAGCAGGGTCAGAGATCAGCAGGCAGCAGGGCAGCACAGCAGAAAAACAGTTGTTCCAGAGCATCAGTCCAGCAGAGTGACAGTCCTAGGATCAGCACTGCAGTTCTTCTGCCAGAGGTTCTTTTCAGGTCCAGAAGTGTCTGAATTGGTGGGTTCAGAGACCCAGTACTTGTACCCAGTTGTGCCTTTGTAGTGGGGTTGACTTCAAAGAAGGGTCTTTGAAGTGCACAGAAGCCCTTTCTTTCCAGCCCTGGCCCCAGACTAGCTTTAGGGGCTAATCAGCCCTTTGTGTGGGGACAGGACCCTGCCTATTCAGGTCTAAGTGTCAGCTCCTCCCTCCCTTCCTGCCCAGGAGGAGCCATCAGAATGCAAATGAGTACTCAGACACACCCAACCTTCCTGTGTTTGGGGCTGTCTAGAGGGAATGTACAAAGTGTAGCTGTAACCCACCCCAGACGTGTATTGGAGAAAGGCTGCAGGCACGCAGAGCTGTAAGAGCAGAGAAATGTCCACTTTCTAAAAGTGGCATTTCTTAAATAGTAATGTAAAATCCAATTTTACCTGTAAAGAGGATTTTTCATTACCATTCCAAAGATATAAAACATGACATAGCTACTCCTTTAAACTGCAGCACACATAGAAGGAGGAAAACACCATCAATTAATGTTTTTGTGCAGGAAGGTGTTCCTTCCTACACAAAAATAATCAGCCCTGCAACGCAGGCACCCTTGCACCATGGTGCAAGGGTGCCTGTGTTGGTGCTAGGTGGCAGGTGGCCAATTGTGCGCCAGCGCAGAGGAAAGCACAGGGAAGCGTTGTATTCCAGTAATTACGGCACATCCCTGAACTCACCTAATGATGCAGCTCGGCGTAGCAAGATGGCTTACAGCGCTGCGTCTTTTTTTAGTAAATATGCCCCTAAGTCTAGCAAAATTAACAATTATTTGTGTGATTGAAAGTTCATGCCTAAGTAATTAATACTATCCCCACTCATCGATATTATTTACTAATTGTATTGTCAAAGCCGGATGACATGTACCTCCCACTTAATATTGTGCATGTCTAAAGGTGTTGATTATCCTGCTCTAGACAGCGATGGAGTGACGGCAATTCATGTCGGGGTGCTCCCGCCTCCACAACCTTCTTGCTTAGGATCGGGAGGTGGCTGATGACGGAAACATAGCCAGATATCTGAGTCGACATCCTTCAGCAAATTACAAGGGTGTGAATAGCATTCAGTCTCCATTTGCTGGTTCAGCCTGCTGTGAATCACAACCCTTTCAGGATTATTGCTTGGGGTGAGGCACTGTCTTTGCCAACAATCACCAGTATGTGGTAGGATGTAGAAAGTGGTGGGTCTTCGGGGAGGGAATCTTCTTGCCACTGTTACAGCTGAAGTTTTGATTCATATTTTGTCACTGAGGAGACATCTTGGAACCTTGCATGTCATTGCCCCCTATATAATGATCTAAAAATCAAAGGTTCTGCTCTGATCCGCTATAGGGTTTTACTTCCATCATTTCAACATCAACATGGAAACAGTCTTTCAAACAGGCATAGCTGTGCAGGTACAGGGTAGCAGGCTTCCCAGCATAATGCAGGGCCCTTTGCAATGTATGCTCTTCTCATTCCTTAGAGGTCGCAGGTCCTTTGATACTTCTTCCGCTTACCCTATTATTAAAGGGCTCCACAAGCTATATACTCTTGATTCAGAACTTCTGGAATTCCAGGTCTGTTTATTCCCTTGGAATTGATGAGCAAACCTAGTTTGACAGACATGATACTTCAACACAAACGTGGTGGAGTACTCTGCCCAGCAAACCCTTGGACCGCCTGCTCTATTAAGAGTAATGCACAGCGAGGGTTGGCTGCAGGACCAGGACTGCGGTCAGCCTGCTGTGGCCAACAAACCCATGCTGCACACAGCTGAAGGCATGCAATGTGTGGGTTATCTGCAGGGCTTGGCCCTCGGCAAACCCATTGTGGCGGCTCAGCCCACTCTGGACATGGTAAAACCCCCTAATCTGAGCTGACCCACGAGTTTCAAGATGGCGGAAAAAACATTTCAGTCCTAATCCAGCAATCACATTGCATTAAAATCTGAAAATGTAATTGACAGGATTGACCCTTGAGTTTAAATGGCAAAGAAGGAAGTGTTAACCCTTAAATGCCTGCTCTCCACCTTTTTTAAATGGTAATATCTCAAAAACTGCCAGTTGGATTTACACCAAAGGGAAAAAAAGCTCACTTTTTGAGAAAAGTTCTACTTTTGTGCCAAGTGCAGGATAAATCCGTTCAGCGTTTGGGCTGTAGGTGAGAGTCAAATTTCCTAAGGGAGCTAAAAGAG
Source organism: Calotriton arnoldi (assembly GCA_963921515.1). NCBI lineage: Eukaryota > Metazoa > Chordata > Amphibia > Caudata > Salamandridae > Calotriton > Calotriton arnoldi. The sequence goes on along the minus strand of CAWUFW010001687.1, from coordinate 2,101,811 downwards.
GAAATTACTTATTTTTTCACTTTCACTCTATAACTTTTTGCACTATGGACGGCTCTTCAAGGAATTTGGGTCCCTTGCTCACTTTGCCACTGGATTCAAGCAAGCCTGGCTGATGACGGCTGAAATGCCAGAAACCGGTCCTAGGATGCTTGTTTCCGGTCCAGGGAAGACATGGCTTGGCAGTTCGGGCTGGACTGTTCCCATGAGGCACAGGGTCAGACTGATTTGCATATGGCCATGTCTGAACTGGGGTGGTGGAGTGAGCTAAAGAATGATGATGGATTAAACCCAGATCAGTTGACTGGGGGTGAGTGTTTGATTGGCTCAAGCGTTCCGTCCATCATCCCCTTTTGTATCGCTTTGGTCGCCCTAAGTTGGCGGGGGTATGCCCAGACGTGGGTCCCTTGCTCACTTTGCCACTGGATTCAAGCAAGCCTGGCTGATGACGGCTGAAATGCCAGAAACCGGTCCTAGGATGCTTGTTTCCGGTCCAGGGAAGACATGGCTTGGCAGTTCGGGCTGGACTGTTCCCATGAGGCACAGGGTCAGACTGATTTGCATATGGCCATGTCTGAACTGGGGTGGTGGAGTGAGCTAAAGAATGATGATGGATTAAACCCAGATCAGTTGACTGGGGGTGAGTGTTTGATTGGCTCAAACGTTCCGTCCATCATCCCCTTTTGTATCGCTTCAAGGAATTTGGCATGTCAAAACTTACCTCAACGAACGTTCTGACAAGTTTCTGGCAAATCCGTCCACAGGGTGAAAGGGTACAGGCAAATCAAAAACTGCCTTTTTAATGAAAAGTGTAACTCAAACAGAACTAGACAGTGGCTACTGCCAGTTTGTAATATATTTGTCACGGCAGTGAAAATAAATCTGGCATAAAACTGTACGTTATTTAGAGCAACTCTACTAACCAACACAAATTGATGCATTTATTACTACAATGCAAAGATCAAAATTTAATTTACTACCACAGAACAGGAAAAGTGACATGAGAGAAACACTTATTACTGCCTCACAGATTGCATGTAATAATTACTTTACACAGGAAAACAACTCTTCTAATGGTCACAAAATCTCTTCAGTGTGACTTTCCTTGTTGCATAAATGTAACACCTTGGTTAAATATCTTTTGCTTCTTATTGCTATTGCTGAGGGAGAGGAGTAGCATTGTAACCCACCAAAGTCTTTGCCTCTCTGAATATATATATATATATATATATATATATATATATATATATATATATATATATCTCCAAACGAAAGTCTGACACTCAGGAGCGCCTCAACCTCACGGGTCGGGGCCTGTCACAGGTGTGTCAGACACCTCACATATTCCAAAAGAAACCACACTGCACTTGCAGCATGAAAACTGGCCACTCCAAACGTGCTCAGTTATTTCTTTATTTGAGGCAAAGAAAGGCAGGCAGGCATTACGCGTTTCAACTCGGATGAGTCTTCATCAGATGCCACTGTATTTTCAGGTGGGTTCGTTAGCGCGGCTTGCAGTGTTCTGCGCTGTAAACGTGCAGGGGTGTAATCCATTTCAAACAAGTTGTGGCCTGCCAACCAGTATGCCAACCACTGTAGCTGCCCTACAATACAGTATGCCTTAAAATCAGGTGCCCCCATAACGCCCGCGGTGCTTGGAAGTTGCATCTTAGACAGGGCTAGTCTGTGTCTCCCCTTTCCCCACAACAAGGATGTCAGCAAGGTGTGCAATGTCCTAAAAATCGAGGCCGGCAGAGCGACAGGAATATTCACGAAGTGGTATAAAAGTCTGGGTAACATGACCATTTTGGACACCGCTAAGCGGCCTGCCATTGATAACGGCACGGTATTCCAAAATGTCACCTGCGAGCGAAGAGAATTCACAGTCCTTACTACATTCCTGTCTATAGTATCTGTCGAGGACCTGTAAATTTGTATCCCAAGGTACTTAAAAGTCGTGGGTTCTACCCTGAACTGTAATTGACCAAATTGCAAGTGGGCTCCCTCGTATCAGAAAAGGAGTACGCCACTGACTTCGTGGCATTAAGATGTAAGCCAGAAATATCACCGAAGTGCGAGAACACTGTGGCTATGGGCTGCATATCCATGCCAAGGTCTTTAAAATACAACAGCATGTTGTCAGCGTAGAGTGATACTGAGTGGGTTACTGCATGTATTGGGATGCCATATGGGGCCATGACACAACGTAGTTGTTGCGCCAGAGGCTCCAACGCCAGCACAAACAATAGGGGCGACAAGGGGCACCCCTGGCGAGTTCCCCGAGAAAAATGATACGTGGGCGATATAATTGCACCCGTGGGATTAGTATAAAGCAATTTAATCCATTTACAATATTCGAGGGGTATTCCAAACTTTGTTAGTACTGCGAGCATGATTTACCAACTCAATGTGTCGAACGCCTGTCGTATGTCGAGTGACAAGCATCCCGCCAACGGTACTGTCCCCACCACTGCATGCATCAGGGCATGTAACTGACGGATATTAAGAGAAGTGCTACGCTTGGGTATAAATCCGCATCGGTCCGTGTGTATTAATTTGGGCAACAGAGGAAGTAATCTGGACGCTAAAATTTTACTAAGTATTTTATATTCTGTGTTGAGTATTGATAAGGGTCGGTAAAATGCCAAGTCGGTGGGGGCCTTATCCGGTTTCAATAGGGATGTGACTATTGCCTCTCTAGTAGTGGGGGGCAGTGTGCCTTCTGCAAGCGAGGTAACATACAATTGTAATAGTTTTGGGGCCAAAGTCTCCACATAGGTTGAATAAAATTCAACAGGTAGCCCGTCTGAACCTGGGGTCTTATTACGTGCCAACGCTTTTATTGCAACGCGGATCTCCGCTGCGGTAATCGGGGCTGCCAGTTCCTCAGCAGTCGAGTCCGTTATGGTGGGAAGGTCTATTCCCTCCAGAAATTGCGCAGTCGCATCCGTCATATCTAGGGGAGGAGCCATGTATAGATTAGTATAATGTTCCTGGAAGGTCCTGTTTATGTCAATTTGAGAAGTAACCAGCATGTGTTGTGTATTATATATCGCTAGAGTAGGAGTGGGAGTCATTTGGGGTGCGATCAGTCGCGCTAGTAGCGTGCCAGCCCTGTCTGCTTCGGCGTGTGTGCGCATTGTGTAGGCATGTAAATCAACCGTCCGCAGTCGCTCCAACGGTTCAGCGTACTTGATCCTAGCTTCCTGTAATCGCTCCGCTCCCAGTTCGTCTGCTTGGGCTGCCACTTCTAATGCTTGCAACTTATCTTCTAACTCCACTAGTTCCATTGTCACCTCCCTTCTGGCTTCCACCAAGGTTCCCATAGAGGCCCCCCGTATTGTTATTTTGAAGGCCTCCCACTCTACCGATCTGGTCATGGCCGTGCCTTCATTTTCGGCAAAATACATAGTGATGGTCTCAGCTAGTGTGGTGCAAAATACCTGGTCCTCTAAGCTCAAAGGTTGCAGTCGCCATGTTGGTATAGGCGTGGGGACCCGTCCCCAGTTTAATGTCAGTTCTATATGGTTATGGTCAGATATGGTTTTGCCCAGGAAAGTACTCTGATGAATGGCCGGGAATAAGTCCGGGGTACATAGAAAATGGTCCAATCGGGTATGCAGTTTATGTGGATGGGAGTAAAAGGAGTATTCCCGCATATTTGTGTGTTGTGACCTCCATACATCCAAAAGATTCCACCCCGTCCCCATCTAGTCAGTGCAGCAGCCTGCGATACCGCACTGGTGTTTGGTAATGGGGGATGGGAGCGGTCCCAGTGCACGTCAAACACCGCGTTGAAGTCCCCACCCAATATCCAAGGGTACCGCACCCAGTCTGAGAGTGCCTGAGTTAACCATGATAAAAATGCGTCTTGATCCACATTTGGAGCATAGATGGAGCCCAATACTGTGAGAAGTTGGCCTGGTAAATGCTGTCCACTAATTATAGTGGGCACCTTGCACCAGTCCAAACAACCCCTTATTGGAGATAGGTTAAAGACAACCTTTATTGAAAGCTATCCTAGTGGTAGCTATGGAGAGCAGCCTTCAGGCTAAGTCTTGAAGGAATGTAAAGCAGCTTGTTTTACCAGTCTATAATCTCTTGAGTGACCAAATGAAAGAGGACCACACCAGGTATATATTCAAAATATATGTATTTATTACTAAACACACCCCTCTAGTCTCTTTATGAGGCAAGAGTTCGAAGTACATAAGTTATAAGTTATTTAAACACAGTAATAGCACAAATACACGTTTGGGCCCTAGGGGCGTACCAAACCATATACCAATAAAGTGGTATAAGAACCACGACTGAGCTAGACACAAGGCCTAGAGCCTGTAGAAGTGCTTGGACCACAAGGAACCACCCAAGGTAGTGACACAGGGGACCCACGAGGGACGCGTGCAGTTTGTAAACACAGCCGCGAATCGCCGTTAACTTCTATGGGGAAAGTCGCGGTTGGGAAATTAAAGAAAAGGGACACTTAAAGAAGAACTTGGAGCAAACCCTTTGAGAACTAGGTCGTTCTAGAGTCTCTACCCACGGGAGCACCGGAGTACTCTTGTTACCTCACCCAGGGAAGCCGGGTGCATAGGTGCCTTTCGGGGTCGGGTTTCGTCGTCGATTTGAATGGCGAGCTGCTGCAAAGTGCTGCTGGCGACCAAGTGGAAAGTGTCCGGGTGGATCCAAGAGTGGATCGGAGATCTGAAGAACCTGAAAGCAGAGGGGACAGAGTCTGGGTCACTAGCCAGTGACCAGGAAGGCGATGAGCAGATGCCCACCGATGTCGGATGCTTCAGGTTGGTTGACGGTCGCCTTGTCTCTGCAGCCACGAGGTCCAGGAGGCGTTGTCGGCGACCAGGAGCAGGATTCGGGCTGGCCCACAATGTTTGTCGAGTACTGAGGTGTCAGCGACCGGATTGGATCCAACAGGCCTTGGCAACGGTAAGTCTCGTGGAATGTGAAGATTGACGATGGTGCAGACCAGCAAGGTCTGAGGAACTCACCAAGCAAGGGTAAGTGAGGGCAGGCCTGGAGCAACCAGGGAGCCCAAGTAGAAAAGGATTGGCCTTTGTGAAGGGGTTACTAGCCAACGGACTAGCGACCGCAAAGGAGCCTCGAGTGGACGCACTTAGAGCTGGCTCACAGGACACTCGTGGAGTGGAGGCCAGTGATCTTCGGTGCTGGCTGGAGGCGGGGGCTACTCGGAGCCCAAAGCACAACTTCGTGGGAGTCCAGGAAGAGGATGCACTTGCAAATGTGCTCGGTGTCCAGGGGTCAAGGTCCCACGTTACCCACGACAGCTAAGGGCCTCAGCTTTGCTGGGGACTCAGGGCAGCCTCGAGGAAGTCTGGGAATCCACCTCTGGTGATGCAAAGACTTCGGTGTCCGACGGGAGATTCAGAGATGCAGACCAGACAGATGCTTCTGTGGTGCCTGCCAAGCAGGGGAGTCACTCCTTGACCCCAAGGGAGATTCTTCAGTCCTCTAATCGTGAAGTAGAGCGTCGAAGGTCCAGGATTTTGTATCAGAGTTTCGTCCAGGGAATATCTAAAGTCCTAAGGACTGGGGTCCCATACTTATACTAAGTTTGGGGGTTGGACTTACTCTGTGGTCCCACCTATGGGTGGGTCAGGGCAGAGGGGTGGCTACACCCCTTTCCCTTTGTCCAGTTTTGCGCCAGAGCAGGGGCTGGAAGCCCCTGATCCGGTTTGAACTGGGGTATGCACGGGGACACCAAATGTGCCCCCAATGCAGGACTTCAAAGCACCAGAGAGTGCTCCCGCCCAGCCCCAATACACATTATCCTGTCTTGGGAGGTGGTTACACCTCCCTGCGACAGGAAACCTATTGTCCAGGCCTCCCCTGCCGGGGTTTCGGTCAGCAGCAGGAGGCCAGACTTGTGTCTGTGGCAGCAGCATCCATTTTGTGATGCCAGGGCTTTGGAAAGAAGTTACCGGGCAAGCCAGGGTTAACATGTCTCTCCCTCTAGAAGGGTGGAATGCTACCCCCGCCGCCAGAATTGGCGGGGGGTAGTATTCCAAGATGTTTGACACCAAACACGACATGTTTCTGTGCAGCCATCCCAAAGTTAGCATTTAACGCTAGGTTATAATGCACTTAAGAGTATATGGTCAGGCTGCACTACAAACAGCATCAGAGAAGGGTCTCCGAACGCTGCAGAGGGGCCCTGCTCATGCAGGGGCACCCTCTCACATAGGAACCATGCACTCTGCCTTCAGGATTGACAAGGCCTGCCATAGGAGTGACTTATAGGTTTATATGTGTGTAGGTATGTAGTGATATAGGTAACCTATATCACAGTAAGGGGTGCATGCACCACCTTACCCAGGCTGCAGTAGCAGACCTGTGGTGTCATTTTGGATGGCCTTCCAGGGGTGGCACAATACATGCTGCAGCCCCTGGTAGGCCTCTGAGGTACCTATGCCCTTGGTACATAGTATACCATATACTAGGGACTTATAAGGGCACTCCAGATTCCAATTAGAGATGTGCCTAAGGCACATGGAAACCATTTTAGAGAGGAAGCAGCTAGGCTGGGGTTCTGATTAGCAGGGCCCCAGCCAGACTAAAGTCGAAAAACAGTGAAGCATCAGCAAAAAGTGGGGGTACCCATGTGAAGCAGATCCTACTCTCCTACACAACCCCCCCAAACGCAGGGACATTAAACTAACCTTGACCAGTTGAGTCTTCATGTTCTAATTGGAAGTACCTAGAGAGTCCATCTGCATTGGCATGGTTACTCCCAGGTCTATGTTCCACTGTGAAGTCCATCCCCTGTAGGGAAATGGACCACCTAAGCAGTTTGGGGTTTTCACCCTTCATTTGTTTTAGCCATAAGAGGGGCTTATGGTCGGTTTGAACAAGGAAGTGAGTACCAAACAAGTATGGCCTCAACTTCTTCAGAGCCCAGACCACAGCAAAGGCCTCCCTCTCAATGGCTGACCAACGTTTCTCTCTAAGGGTCAGCCTTCTGCTAATAAAAGCTACTGGCTGATCCTGACCTTCTTCATTCAATTGTGACAGTACAGCCCCTACCCCCAATTCAGATGCATCTGTTTGGACAATGAACTTCTTGGAGTAATCAGGACTCTGTAGAATGGGAGCAGTGCACATGGCCTGCTTCAGGTCATCAAATGCCTTTTGACAGTTAGCTGTCCACTGAACTTTCTTGGGCATTTTCTTGGAAGTTAAGTCATTCAAGGGTGTCACTATTGATCCATACCCTTTGACAAATCTCCTATAGTACCCAGTCAGGCCTAAAAAGGCTCTCACCTGAGTCTGGGTAGTTGGAGCAGCCCAGTCCATGATGGTCTGGATCTTGCTCTGCAGTGGTTGAACCTGGCCTCCACCCACAAGGTGGCCCAGGTACACAACCTGACTCTGCCCTATCTGGCACTTGGTGGCCTTGATAGTCAGGCCTGCCTTTTGCAGGGCCTGTAAAACATTTCTGAGGTGGACCAGGTGATCCTCCCAGGTGGAGCTAAAGACAGCAATATCATCTAGATATGCTGCACTATAGGCTTCCAGGCCTGTAAGGACTGTATTCACCAACCTCTGAAAAGTGGCAGGTGCATTCTTCAGACCAAAGGGCATCACCACAAATTGATAATGCCCACTAGGGGTTGAGAATGCTGTCTTTGGCTTTGCATCATCAGCTAGTCTGATCTGCCAGTAGCCAGCTGTCAGGTCAAATGTGCTTAGATACTTGGCTGAGGCCAAAGTGTCTATTAGCTCATCTGCCCTAGGTATTGGATGGGCATCAGTCCTAGTGACTGCATTGAGACCCCTGTAGTCCACACAAAACCTCATCTCTCTTTTTCCACCACTGGTGTGAGGTTTTGGCACAAGGACCACTGGACTAGCCCAAGGGCTATCTGAGGGTTCAATAACTCCCAAATCCAACATTTTCTGGACTTCTGTCCTGATACAGTCCCTGACATGGTCAGGTTGCCTATAAATCTTATTTTTAATAGGCAGACTGTCCCCAGTGTCCACTTCATGAGTGCACCAGGTGGTCTGACTGGGTGTCAGTGAAAACATGTGTCTAAACTGATTGAGCACCTGTCTGCAATCAGTCTGCTGCTGGGTAGTGAGGCTGCCTGCCAAGGCTACACCATCCACTGACCCATCATCAGGGTTCTGTGAGAGCAGGTCAGGGAGTGGGTCACTCTCTTCCTCCTGTCCTTCATCAGTAGCCATGAGCAAGCCCATGTCTGCCCTGTCCACATATGGTTTCAACCTGTTGACATGGAGAACCCTGTGGGGACTCCTGGGTGTTCCTAGGTCTACTAAGTAGGTAACCTCACCCTTCTGTTCAACAATAGTATGGGGTCCACTCCATTTATCTTGGAGAGCTGCTGGGGCCACTGGCTCCAACACCCACACCTTCTGTCCTGGCTGGTAAACAGTCAGCACAGCCTTTTGGTCATGCCAAGCTTTCTGAAGTTCCTGGCTAGCCTCAAGGTTTTTAGTTGCCTTTTTCATGTACTCAGCCATCCGGGAGCAGAGACCAAGTACGTAGTCCACTATGTCTTGCTTTGGGGGCTTGAGAGGTAACTCCCATCCTTCCTTCACCAAGCACAATGGACCCCTGACAGGGTGACCAAACAAAAGTTCAAAAGGGCTGTAGCCAACCCCCTTTTGAGGCACCTCCCTGTATGCAAATAAAAGGCAGGGCAAGAGTATGTCCCATCTTCGCCTAAGCTTTTCTGGGAGCCCTTTAATCATGCCCTTCAAGGTTTTGTTGAATCTCTCAACTAAACCATTGCATTGTGGGTGATAGGGTGTGGTGAACTTATAAGTCACTCCACACTCCTTCCACATTGCTTTTAAGTAACCAGACATAAAGTTTGCACCCCTGTCTGATACAACCTCCTTAGGGAAGCCCACTCTTGAGAAAACTCCCAGGAGGGCCCTTGCCACCACAGGTGCTGTAGTGGTCCTAAGGGGAATAGCCTCTGGGTACCTGGTGGCATGATCCACTACCACCAGGATAAACCTGTGCCCAGATGCTGTTTGGGGATCCATGGGACCAACAATGTCAATCCCCACTCTTTCAAAGGGCACCCCCACCACAGGTAGTGGTATCAGGGGGCCTTTGTAGTGCCACCTGCCTTGCCACTGGCCTGGCAGGTTACACAGGAGCGACAAAACTCCTTGGTGTCTTCAGACATGTGGGGCCAGTGAAAGTGAGGGACAATTCTGTCCCAAGTCTTGTTCTGGCCCAGGTGACCTGCTAAGGGAATATCATGGGCTAGGGTCAATAGGAAGCCCCTGAACTTCAGAGGTATTACCAACCTCCTGGTGGCACCAGGCTTGGGGTCTCTACACTCTGAGTACAAGAGTCCATCATCCCAATACACTGTATGGGGACCACTAGCTTTCCCAGCAGCCTCAGCAGCAGCTTGCTGTCTGAGGGGTTCAAGAGAGGGGCAGCTCTGCTGCTCCTGGCTCAGATCTGCCCTGGAAGGTCCCCCTGTCCCCAAGAACTCAACCTGGTCAGGTTCAAGTTTGTCTGGGTCAGTTCCTTGCTCAGGACTGAGATCATCTCCCTCAAGAGACTGATCTTCCTTCTGAGCCAAGGGGGAAGGCACTGCCTTTACCCTACTACTCCTCCTCTTGGAAGGTCCTTGGTCCATTATTCCAGAATCCAAGGCCTGTTCAGTGCTAGACATTTTGGCCTGTGACCTGGTCACAGCAAACACATCTGCAGGGATCCCCAGCATTTCTGCATGGGTCCTGAGCTCCACTTCTGCCCAAGCTGAAGTTTCTAAGTCATTGCCAAGCAAGCATTCAACTGGTAGGTCTGCACTTACCACAACCTTCTTAAGGCCAGTTACCCCTCCCCAGGAGAAGTTAACAACTGCCAGAGTATGGTCTGTTCTGACATTGCTAGCATTGGTCACTTGGTACATCTCACCAAGTATAACCTGCCCAGGATGCACAAGGTCTTGTGTCACCATTGTGACACTTGCCCCTGTGTCCCTAAATGCCAAAGCCTCTCGTCCATTGATTAAGGGCTGTTGTCTGTACTTGCCCAGATTACTGGGACTCACAGAGGAGGTCATATCCATGCCTCCATCACAGACTAAGACAGCCTGAGTGAGTTCTCTGACTAGGTCAGAGCCCATCTCAGTACCCAGGGTCAACCCTACTAAACCCTTGGCTGTAGTACTCCCACCACCAACTGTAACTGTACTAGGGGGAACAGGTGCCTTAGGGGCATTGGTGGGGGCTGGAGTAGAGTCTTTGGACTTGGTGCAATCACTGGTCCAGTGGGTCTTTTGCTTACAGACCTTGCACCATGGTTTCTTTTGGCCTTTCCCTTTGTTAGACTGTGAATCCCCACCTGAAGAAGATTTTTGGGGACCTTGTGAAGACTTCTGGTCTTTACCCTTCTCCCCACCCTTATCAGAGTTCTTTGAATCTTGCTTCTTAGGGTCACCACCTTGGTTCTGTACCTTCTGCCTCACCCTGGTTCTGACCCATTTGTCTGCCTTCTTTCCCAATTCTTGGGGAGAGGTCAGATCAGAGTCCACCAGGTACTGATGCAACAGCTGATTTTGACAGTTATTAAGAATCTGCTCCCTCATTATCAGATTGTACAATCCTGTGAAGTCACACACCTTACTGCCCATCAACCAGCCTTCCAGAGCCTTAGCAGAACAATCCACATAGTCTACCCAGTCTTGAGTCTGTGCTTTTTGGGCATCTCTGAACTTTAACCTGTATTGTTCAGTTGTTAGGCCAAACCCATCAATAAGAGCACTCTTCAAGACTTTGTAATTGTCAGCATCCTCTTCTCTTACAGTGAGGAGCTTGTCTCTACCTTTGTCTGCAAAGGAGAGCCACAAGATTGCTGCCCACTGCTCCTGAGGGACCCTCTGTACTTTACAGGCCCTCTCTAGAGCAGTTATCCATTTCTGGATGTCATCCCCACTCTGGTAGGGAGGGACAATCTTGCTCAGGTTTCTATGGTCATAAGACCTTTCCCTATCTTTGGGGATATTGCTGCCACCATGGGACTCTAGTCCCAACTTTTTTCTCTCTCTGTAGAGATCTAGGGACTCCCTGTCTAGAGCCAATTGCTGTTTTCTGAGTTCAAGCTGAGCTTGCTCATACTGAATCAGCCTCTTTCTCCTCTCATGAGAGGATTCCCTCCTATGAGAGGAGACAGAGGTCCCTACTGAGGTGTCAGAGTGGTTAGACTCCTGAGAAGGAGATCTAGACCTTCTAGGCACACTCACAATCCTTCCTGGGGGGACAAAGTGGAGGTCATTCTGATCCTCCTCTTCCTCTTCCACAGGAGGGATTGGGTTTTCCAGGTCAAGGTCATTGTCACCTTCCTGGTCAGTTCCAGAGGGGGGGTTGGGGGTGTTGCCACCCCTGGCCCCATCCTCATCTTCTGCCCCACCCTCTGTACCTACCCCTTCAGTCCCTAAGGGTCTGTTGAGATCATCAGCCACTAACATCTCTCTCAGATGTTGGGTGGTGGCACTCTGGCCTGTCTTCAGTTTCCTCACATTGCATAATGCTCTCAATTCCAAGAATGGGAGTGTATCATACTTGGAGGGAAGAAGCCCAGTGGCTTCTGGCAAGGACTCTCTGGGTCCTGGCTTGGAAGACATCACTAGTGAGGTGTGGTGTATGCACTACCTACTCTAGTGTGGCCTACTAAACTCTCTTGAGTTGTAGAAAGGGTTGTGCGATCCCTTAACACACAACTCTAAGTTCAGTAGAACTTACTGTATACTAAACTTAATTTATATGTACCTTAGGTACCTTTAGTGGTTTTCAGTTGATCAATTCAATTGAGATTATCTGGTAAAACAATAGCAAGCTGGAATCCCACACGCTGCACACCAATGTGAGAAGTTGGCCTGGTATATGCTGTCCACTAATTATAGTGGGCACCTTGCACCAGTCCAAACAACCCCTTATTGGAGATAGGTTAAAGACAACCTTTATTGAAAGCTATCCTAGTGGTAGCTATGGAGAGCAGCCTTCAGGCTAAGTCTTGAAGGAATGTAAAGCAGCTTGTTTTACCAGTCTATAATCTCTTGAGTGACCAAATGAAAGAGGACCACACCAGGTATATATTCAAAATATATGTATTTATTACTAAACACACCCCTCTAGTCTCTTTATGAGGCTAGAGTTCGAAGTACATAAGTTATAAGTTATTTAAACACAGTAATAGCACAAATACACGTTTGGGCCCTAGGGGCGTACCAAACCATATACCAATAAAGTGGTATAAGAACCACGACTGAGCTAGACACTAGGCCTAGAGCCTGTAGAAGTGCTTGGACCACAAGGAACCACCCAAGGTAGTGACACAGGGGACCCACGGGGGACGCGTGCAGTGTGTAAACACAGCCGCGAATCGCCGTTAACTTCTATGGGGAAAGTCGCGGTTGGAAATTTAAAGAAAAGGGACACTTAAAGAAGAACTTGGAGCAAACCCTTTGAGAACTAGGTCGTTCTAGAGTCTCTACCCACGGGAGCACCGGAGTACTCTTGTTACCTCACCCAGGGAAGCCGGGTGCATAGGTGCCTTTCGGGGTCGGGTTTCGTCGTCGATTTGAATGGCGATCTGCTGCAAAGTGCTGCTGGCGACCAAGTGGAAAGTGTCCGGGTGGATCCAAGAGTGGATCGGAGATCTGAAGAACCTGAAAGCAGAGGGGACAGAGTCTGGGTCACTAGCCAGTGACCAGGAAGGCGATGAGCAGATGCCCACCGATGTCGGATGCTTCAGGTTGGTTGATGGTTGCCTTGTCTCTGCAGCCACGAGGTCCAGGAGGTGTTGTCGGTGACCAGGAGCAGGATTCGGGCTGGCCCACGATGTCTGTCGAGTACTGAGGCATCGGCGACCGGATTGGACCCAACAGGCCTTGGCAACGGCAAGTCTTGTGGAATGTGAAGATTGACGATGGTGCAGACCAGCAAGGTCTGAGGAACTCACCCAGCAAGGGTAAGTGAGGGCAGGCCTGGAGCAACCAGGGAGCCCAAGTAGAAAAGGATTGGCCTTCGTGAAGGGCTACTAGCCAACAGACTAGCGACCGCGAAGGAGCCTCAAGTGGACGCACTTAGAGCTGGCTCACAGGACACTCGTGGAGTGGAGGCCAGTGATCTTCGGTGCAGTCGGTGCTGGAGGCGGGGGCTACTCGGAGCCCAAAGCACAACTTCGTGGGAGTCCAGGAAGAGGATGCACTTGCAAATGTGCTCGGTGTCCAGGGGTCACGGTCCCACGTTACCCACGACAGCTACGGGCCTCAGCTTTGCTGGGGACTCAGGGCAGCCTCGGGAAAGTCTGGGAATCCACCTCTGGTGATGCAAAGACTTCGGCGTCCGACGGGAGCTTCAGAGATGCAGACCGGACAGATGCTTCTTTGGTGCCTGCCAAGCAGGGGAGTCACTCCTTGACCCCAAGGGAGATTCTTCAGTCCTCTAATCGTGAAGTAGAGCGTCGAAGGTCCAGGATTTTGTATCAGAGTTTCGTCCAGGGAATATCTAAAGTCCTAAGGACTGGGGTCCCATACTTATACTAAGTTTAGGGGTTGGACTTACTCTGTGGTCCCACCTATGGGTGGGTCAGGGCAGAGGGGTGGCTACACCCCTTTCCCTTTGTCCAGTTTCGCGCCAGAGCAGGGGCTGGAAGCCCCTGATCCGGTTTGAACTGGGGTATGCACGGGGACACCAAATGTGCCCCCAGTGCAGGACTTCAAAGCACCAGAGAGTGCTCCCGCCCAGCCCCAATACACATTATCCTGTCTGGGGAGGTGGTTACACCTCCCTGCATCAGGAAACCTATTGTCCAGGCCTCCCCTGCCGGGGTTTCGGTCAGCAGCAGGAGGCCAGACTTGTGTCTGTGGCAGCAGCATCCATTTTGTGATGCCCGGGCTTTGGAAAGAAGTTACCGGGCAAGTCAGGGTTAACATGTCTCTCCCTCTAGAAGGGTGGAATGCTACCCCCGCCGCCAGAATTGGCGGGGGGGGTAGTATTCCAAGATGTTTGACACCAAACACGACATGTTTCTGTGCAGCCATCCCAAAGTTAGCATTTAACGCTAGGTTATAATGCACTTAAGAGTATATGGTCAGGCTGCACTACAAACAGCATCAGAGAAGGGTCTCCGAACGCTGCAGAGGGGCCCTGCTCATGCAGGGGCACCCTCTCACATAGGAACCATGCACTCTGCCTTCAGGATTGACAAGGCCTGCCATAGGAGTGACTTATAGGTTTATATGTGTGTAGGTATGTAGTGATATAGGTAACCTATATCACAGTAAGGGGTGCATGCACCACCTTACCCAGGCTGCAGTAGCAGACCTGTGGTGTCATTTTGGATGGCCTTCCAGGGGTGGCACAATACATGCTGCAGCCCCTGGTAGGCCTCTGAGGTACCTATGCCCTTGGTACATAGTATACCATATACTAGGGACTTATAAGGGCACTCCAGATTCCAATTAGAGATGTGCCTAAGGCACATGGAAACCATTTTAGAGAGGAAGCAGCTAGGCTGGGGTTCTGATTAGCAGGGCCCCAGCCAGACTAAAGTCGAAAAACAGTGAAGCATCAGCAAAAAGTGGGGGTACGCATGTGAAGCAGATCCTACTCTCCTACAAATACTACCTGCTTGCCATCTAGGGCCCCCCGAATCAAAGCATACCTGCCTTGGTCATCAATTCTAGTCTCACTATGGATAAAGGGGACTCCCGCCCGTATCCATATTGCGGACCCTCTAGAAAAGGCGGAGTACGTCTTTGCATAAAATTGGCCTCTCCATCTCTTCTGCAATTTACTCGATTCCGACAGTATTAAATGCGTCTCCTGAAGATATGCTATTTGAGCCTTGTGGTTGTGTAGCTGAGCAACTATTCTGTGCCTCTTCTGGACCGACCCCATCCCCCGGACATTCCAGGATATAACAGTATACGATTTGGTAACCGACATTGTTAGCTATAATTCAAAAGAGCCCTCCTGCTCCACCCCCACCCCACCGACCCCCAACCCCGAGTCCCCCATCAGAATGTGCGGCAACAATAAAAATCATACAGATAAATCCCAATACTGGGTCCAACGATTGAACTTCGCCCAACCAAACTGTGTAAATAAGGGTTAACATTATACACTTGTAACTCTAGCTTTCGCCTGTGGGGCAAGCTCGGTACTCAATTCACAAGTTTCCTGGTATACAATAAGTGTACATGCCCAAGTCGGGCCAGGCCTCCATACTACCATACTACCCCCTTTGTGTGTATGCAGCATTATTACTTAATCATTGTACGATATAGACTGGTTAGGAGTGCACCGAGGTCCTACATGGTTCATCTGATAAACTGGGTGTGTATGTTTCAAATACTTAGCAGCAGCATCTTTCCATTACCCTCCTGGTTCAGCCCATCGGGTCATGGCTGTGTTGAGTAGTTCCTGATGGGAATAAAGCCACGCTACCCCCGAATCAGAGTCCGTGTTCGCCTCCTCGGAAGGGCTAGTACTGATTGGTGGCCTTGGAACTCGGAGTGCCTCAGCAGTTCGGAGGGCCTCCTGCCTGTCCTCCATTACTTGCTGGTGAGGCGGGGAATTAGATCCCGCACTCTGCGTGATGAGGCCTACCCTGTGCCTCCGGGGGGCTTGCTGAGATTTCGGTTGCGTTGACTGCGAGCGCCTCTCTGGCAATACGTCAGGGAAGTGCCTGTCCAACCAATCCCAGGCAGTGTCAGGGGTGTCGAAAAACAAAGAACGTTGGTTGTAGTTAATCTTGAGTTTGGCAGGGAAAAGCAGTGCAGAGGTCAAGCCCGCCGCCAGGACTCTTGCTTTAACTTCCATAAATGAGGAACGCTTCCGCTGAACTGCCAGTGTGTAGTCCGGGAATATAGAAATCCTTGCATTTTCCACTTCCAATGGGCCATGATTCCTCGCCGCCTGCAGCACATGATCCCGGTCCATATAGTTCAATATTCTTGCCAATATTGGGCGTGGGTTCGATCCGGGTATGGGCCGACGTGTGGTCGTTCCACGGTAAAGTGCGTAGACAGTCCTGTGGGGGCTACTGTAGACTTCAGCCATTCCTCTATGTAAATCGTCGGGTTGGGGCCCTCCGTCCCCTCCGGGAGTCTCACTACCCGAAGGTTGTTGCGTCTCGCCCGCCCCTCCGCATCATCGGCACGGGCTTACAAGGATTCTATCTGTTGGCGCATCTGCTTCAACTGCCCATCATGCTCCGTTACTTGAGGCCCCGTTGTGTCTAGCAGTTGCTCGGTGTTCTTGACCTTGTCGGTTAGCTTCCTGTGATCATCCTTAAGTAGGTTAAGTTCCACAGAGATGGTGCCCAGCTGGCTCTCAATTGCCGAGCGTGATTCTCGAATTTCCTTCAGGATCATGTCTAGTTTGTCCCCGGGAGGGGCGGAAGCGGCCCCCACCCGTGGCTGACGAGATCCACCAGAAGAGGACTCCGAGGGCGGTGAGCGAGAGCCCCTCCTACTGGACCTCGTGGTGGTCCTCGGCTGCCCTTTACCCATGTTTACTACTGGTCAGAGAAACTAAATTCCCTTCACTAAGACGTTAGCACGGTTCAATAGACCGAGACCAGCCTCTATTTATTGGGGTGGTGGGATCCCTTACGATACTGCCCCTGCATTGTAAATAGTGGCTATATGTTCCCGGCTGGCCACCCAGTCAGAACTTGTCCCAATTCACCACACTATGGTCCAGGTATGTTAGCCACAGTAGTTCCGGGCAACCAAACAGCCCCAGGAGGTTCTCCAACCACCTGTCGAGTACACCAACAAGGCACCCCCCACTGCGGCTCCGAAGTAGCGTATGCGCTCTACTCAGTGAAGATGGGGCACCGGTGGCGGGAATCCTGAAACTGGTTTCGGAGACTGCCAATTGTGTGCTTACATAGTCCACCGTGTGTTCACTAGCACCACCACCCCTGGGGGGGCAACGATCAGCAGGGCACAGCTTCGTTGGAGCGGGCGGTGCGCCCACACAGGTGCCCCACAGAACCCAGGCCCCGGGGGCCCACCGCAGCAGGAGCGCTTCTTCAGACAACCCTGGAAGGAGTCAGATATCTTTTGCTGGGGGGGAGGAAACATCATCTGTCCCTGCTGGCCTCCCCCACCCAGTCAATCAGCAATTCAGGAGTGCGTTGCCCACTCTGGTACCCCTCACGGCCCAGCCAACACCTCAGAGAGTGGGGGGGCCGTGCACCTCACCTTTGGCACACAATCCCCGTCCAAGTAGTGTTGGGTCCCACCGATCTCCCGTGTAGGGTGTGCCCCCCCAGGCCCGAAGCCAGGGCCTCACGTGCGCCAGCACTCCGCCCTCTGGTTCACTACAGCCGGTCTGCCCTCAGTAGAGTCCGTATCAACAGTATGCCATTCTCCCTCAGCAGGCCCGCCACACCGCCGACATTCGTGGCAGCCTGTATCCGAGCGCCAGTGGCACAGCCCCGAAGCAGCGTGGGCCCTGTATCCAATGGAGCAGGGGCACCGGCGGCAATGATCCAGGTTCCGCACCCAGACGGTGCGATATTATATGCCCAGTCGTGCCTCCGGGTTCGCACTGGTTCTTCTACTCCCAGGGGGGGGCGAGCGCCCTCCAAGCAGTACAGCGCCAGATCGGGGCAACGTGGCCCCGGAGGTCCCCAGGGTCCACCGCCGTGTGTATTGCATCTCAGTCCGCTCGACGGGGGTCAGATATCACCTGCTGGGGGGGGGAGGGCATCTTGACCATCCGGCCACCTCCGCGGTTGTAAACGCAGACTCAGGAGTGCGTCTATGACTCCGGCCCCCTCACAGCTTTCCAACCACGTCAGAGGGCAGGGGGGGCAGCATATCGCACCACTCGGTGCGCGACTCCTAGTCATGCAGCATCGGGACCCTCCGGGCTCTCGGGTAGAGCGCGCCCGTCTATGCCCAAAGCCCGGTCCTCTCGTGCAACCGCTCTCCGCCTTCGGGTCTACTCCAGTCGGCCTCTCGTCAGGCGAGTCTGCAGTGTCAGGATACCCCTCACTCTCATCAGGCCCACCGCATCGCCAACACTCTCCACCATCTAAATGTGGACCGGGGAATGCCACAGCGCTGCAGCCTGTCAGTAGTGGGTACACACCTCAATCCGCCATGCCCGGCGGCTCCGCCAGCCCCGCTGCCACGAAGGGGGCCAGTGATAAATGATCGGATTTGGCGGCCCGGCCCAGAGCTCGTTGCTTATGCGACCTCCATCTTGGGCTGCTAGCCACGTCCCCTAAAACAAAAAGATCAATAGAATGCAAATTCATTGAACTTGTGAGGTACTCGTCTCACACGGCAGGTATCTTTGACTGTAGATGCTACAGACTCAGTTGGTTCAACCTGGCTTGTGCGGTCACAAGTGAAACCTTCATTTCCAAATTCCTCATCCTGGTCATGGGCATGGTCCATATGCACATTAACAGTTTTAAGGTCTTTGCATCTTGCCACACGTCTAACATTCCAAACTTTACCATCCTGTGTGACCACACTGTTCAAATTCACCTTTACCACTTTGGTGGCTTTGCCAAATCTAGGCATACCTTTGGAAATAATCCTGAATCCTGATCTAATCTCCAACACAAAAACTGGGCCTTTTAACTAACCCTGAGCATAGTACTATGCTACGCTCACAGAGCATAAGCAGTTTGTGCTACTACACACTACGCAAATTGCACATAGCACAGTGCAAAAACTGTGCTAATTGACATAATGCAGCAGCAAAATCATCAACATCTACAAATGCTTTGATGAAGCAATTTTACACACTAAAAAGCATATAAACAATTCACAAGAGTGAACTTTGAGAATAAAATAACAGGCAATGAGAGAGGTTATGATTTTGGGGTCCCCCCTAACCTAGGGGGAGGACCAAGCAGATGCCTCAAACACAAAGAGCATATCATGATGAACGATTCAGTGGTGGTCCCTTCCTCCTAGGACCACCCCAAGCACAGTTATGGGCAAAGATACAATCCCAACCAAAGGTCCTGCAAAGCATTATGGGACCAGATTAGCAGTGGGCAGTGAATATTATAGTATCCAATATCAAAATAATTTTACAAAGAGCTGCAGTTCAACTAGTCGTTACTAGATGTCCCTAACGAGTCAAATGCAAAAGCATTGAAATTATTAATACATCAAGCTGCAGTTCCACTAGTCGTTACTAGATGTCCCTCACGAGTCAAATGCAAAAGCTTCATGAAAGGGTTTCAATGCTTTTGCATTTGACTCGTGATAGACATCTAGTAACGACTAGTGGAACTGCAGCTTGATGTATTAATAATGTCAATGCTTTTGCATTTGACTCGTGAGGGACATCTAGTAACGACTAGTTGAACTGCAGCTCTTTTTAGAATTATTTTGATATTGGATACTATAATATTCACTGCCCACTGCTAATCTCGTCCCATAATGCTTTGCAGGGCCTTTGGTTGGGATTGTATTTTTGCCCATAACTGTGCTTGGGTTGGTCCTAAGAGGATGGGACCACCACCGAATCGTTCAACAAGATGTGCTTTTTGTTTTCAAGGCATCTGCTTGGTTCTCTCCCTAGGTTAGGGAGGATCCCAAAATCATCACCTCTCTCACTGCTTGTTAATTTATCGTTTTCACTTTTGTGAAATGACTATATGCATTTTAGCATATAAAGACAGAGCTAATTATTTTATCTTAATTTGCACTGTGCAAGATGCCTTTGGCAATTTTTGTACAGTGCAGTCAAGCACACAGCTATGCACTACGCAATTTTGTGTAGCTACGTGTAGTTCAAAATGTACTTCGTGTAGCTACGTGTAGTGCTACTGCGCAAACTACGCCCAGGGTTACTTTTAACTCTCCATTTGCTATCATACCGTTCTTTAATTTTGCTTTGTCTAATCGCCACCTTCTTGCCCATTTGTTCCACATCTATACCATGATATTTCTTCTCCCATTTTTTCTTGAACCACCAAGGACACAATTTAGTGATAGGATTCCTGCCTTTGAGCAATCTAAAAGTACTCACTTCCGTGATCGTGTGAGGCGTGATGCGATACATCCAAATTTTCTCCCTTAAAACATTTTTCCATTCACCACCGCACTTGCGTGCACCAGTTATCCATTCTTTCAAAACGCGGTTGAATCTTTCCACTTGACCGTTCCCTTGAGGTTCATATAAGGCAGTGGTCATGTGGCAAATGCTACAATGCACCAGGAATTCTTGCATCTCTTTAGATTTAAACTGGACACCATTGTCAGAGAAAAGTACTTCAGGATACCCCTCTCTCGCAAATATTTCCTTAAGTAATTCTATGACCACATCAGTGGTAATATGACTAACAAATTTTACCTCAGGCCATTTGGAATGATAGTCAATAACCACAAGAGCAAACCTTGCATCCTGTGGTAAAGAATGGAAAGGTCCTGAGATATCCTGGCAACTTTCTGCCAAGGAAATTCTGGCCAATCCACAGGTTTTAAAGGTGCAGGAACCACTCTGAGACCTCTCTCACTATTCACCAAGTCTTCACATTCTCTTACTACTCGATCAACCATCCTGTCTAAACCAGGCCACCAAAAACTTGTCCTAACTAATCTTTTCATAGAGGACATACCAAGATGTTGTTTATGTGCTAATTGAAGAATAATCTCTTGCATTCCTACAGGAGGAATACATTTACCACTCTTGAATAGTAATTCTCCTTCTAATTCCAATTCATCTTCAACTTTAAAGAAAGGTAGTACTTCACGCAATAAAAAGTCTTTCCTGGGCCATCCTGTCAGTACATAATCTTTCAATTTGTTCCATAATTCATCTTCTTTGCAGTTATCAGACCAGAGTTTTTCATCAATACCCTCAAAAGCTTTCTCTACAACATCGTTAATAGTTGCAATAATATCTTCTTGAGATTTTTCTGCATTTTCTTCTTCATCATTACAAGGTAATCTGAAAAAACAATCCGCTATGACATTATTTTTTCCCAGTACATATTCCACTTTAAAACTATACTCTTGTAGTCTAGACATCAACCTGGCAATATGAGCAGTGGCATTCCTACCACCACCAGGTGACAGAATATGGACAAGTGGTTTGTGGTCAGTCCTGAGTAAAAAAATGGCCTCCCCAAAAAAAATTGCGAAAATGCTCTATGGCCCACACATAACCAAGTAGTTCCTATTCAATCACTGCATATTTCCTCTCCGCTTCATTAAGTGTGCTAGATGCGAACACCACATTCCACTCCTCTTTCCCACACCTCTGAGACAACAACCCTCCTAAACCATACATACTGGCGTCCACAGTAATTACACATTCCTTACCCATACAAAATGGTTTGAGGGTAGGCGCTTCCAGAATGTCATTTTTAATTTGCTGAAATGCATTTTTTTGTTTGTCAGACCACTCAAACC
Organism: Calotriton arnoldi; assembly: GCA_963921515.1. Classification (NCBI taxonomy): domain Eukaryota; kingdom Metazoa; phylum Chordata; class Amphibia; order Caudata; family Salamandridae; genus Calotriton; species Calotriton arnoldi. Next base: position 2,080,383 of record CAWUFW010001687.1, on the reverse strand, counting down.
TTACATCTTTCCTGCACACGCAAAGGTTCCATCTTTGTTGCAAAATTCTTAATAAATTTGCTATAGTATTCACACATTCCTGCAAATGAAAGTAACTTTTCTCTAGTGTCTGGTGCAGGGGCTTTCCCTATAGCATCAACTAACGATTTTTTGGGAACAACACCTTCTCCTGACAAAGTGTGACCCAAATATTCTACAGAAATGCGGAATAACTTACATTTGGTTTTCTTTAACGTCAACCCATGGTCGTCCAATCTTTTGCAGACCTGCCCCAGATGAGTAAGATGTTCTTGATGATCTTTGGAAAATATAAGTATATCATCTTGGAAACATTTTGTAAACGTATCACAATCTTTGAATATGTGGTACATAGCCCTTTAAAACACTGACGCTGCTGACACTAAACCAAAGGGCATCCTCTTGAATTGGTATAAGCCCAATGGCGTAATAAAAGCAGTACAATGTCTAGAAGCTTCTGTCAATTCTATCTGGTGGTAAGCGGATCTAAGATCCAGAGTGGAAAACACAGTAGCTCCTTCCAACATGCTCACAACCTCATTTATGTTGGGAAGTGGGTGACAATCAGCTATTACATTGGCGTTTGAAGCTTTTAAATCCACTCACAGCCTCAAAGAGTGATCCCCTTTTCTCGCCAAAACTATGGGGGAAACCCATTCTAAAGATTCTACTTCAATTATGTTTTCTTTGACCAAATCTTACATTACCTTCAATTCTTGTCTGATATTAATAGGAACATTCCTTAATTTGTGTCTCACAGGAACTGTCCCTCTCTTTATTTTTATCTCATGAGAAAAACTTGTTAGTTTACCAAGTTTCTCAGAGAAAACGTTTGGAAATTGACTAATAATAGTTTCCTCATCACTTTTGTCTGCTATGATGAGAACTGGTTCACTGTTTCTGGGGTTTAATATAATTCCTAGTTTCCACTGGTCCATCCACCCAAGTACATTCACACCTTTTACAGCTACATAGAGTTTAACTTCAGCTTTCCTACCTTTGAACTCCAGTTCCACAAGATTGTAACCAATGACATCAATGGCAGTGCCATCAAAGGTTTCCGCTACAATATCAGAAGGTTTCAATTTATCCAAATCTAAACATTTTCCGAACTTCTCCATAAAATATTTTTTTGTTATAATTGTCCATGGAGACCCTGAGTCAGCCATCAGCTCTAAATACTCACCAAGGACTTTGACAATGCATTTGGGTGGACCCCTGACCCCTACTTCCTCCTCCTTGGTATCTTTAATGGAGATAACAATTCCTTTAGTCTGAACATCAACCTTTCCACACTCACAGTTAGCGTCATGTCTACCTATTTCACTTAGAGAGGAAATTTTACCCCTCTGAGTAGTGGTAACATTGCTTCTCCTTCTGATGTCCCTACAAACACGAGCAAAATGCCCAATACGTCCACATTTCACACATTCCTTCCCGATGGCAGGACAATGAGCAAAAGAAGCAATGTGATTGATACTTCCACATCTGTAACAAGTAGTAGCTCTGCCTTCATCTCTTTTTTTATACTTTCGTCCTTTGGTTAACGTACATAAATTTCCCTCACTAGTATTAATAGCACATACCTCCTCATTGCCAGGATCTTTCTTACTTACTACAGACACCCATTTTTCAGACTGTTCTAACGCCTTAGCAATAGCAATAGCATCTTGTAATTTAGGATCTCCTACAACCGATAACTGTTCTTGTATTTTCTTACTCTTTACATGAACTACAATTTGATCTCGTATCATTTCATCTGTCATTTGTCCAAAGTTACATGACAAAGAAAGTCCTCGTAATGCTGTCAAAAACTCATCAAAAGATTAATTCTCCTTTTGCGCCCTGGTGTAAAATTTGAACCTATTCAATGCAATGCTGGTGGATGAGTTCCATCCTAAGTAGCGCTTCCTTGTACACATCCAAATCTTCTTGTTCTACTTGTGGTAAACTCCTAAAGACAACTTGGCCCTCTGATCCTAGGCAGTGTAATAATATACTCTTTTTCCTCTCAGCACCCATTCTTTGACCATCAATGGCAGTCATATAAGTTATGAATTCCTCTTTCCACCTCACCCAAGGCCTTGTTGGCTCCCCTTTGTTAGGTAAAAATTTCCCTGGAGGATCAAACTGCATAGTTCTCACAGCAAATTGGAAATATAAATGCAGGAAAACAAATTCACAAAATATAAAATAACACAGTAATAGTATTTCAACAGTACCAGGTATCTTCAAAATTGTCAGCAGTGTGCCTTTGGTCAGAATTATCACTTTTGTTTTCAGAATTATCACTTCCGTTTATTCCAAGTCACTTGTTGATTGTTAGTATAGCCTCTCAAAAGTTGTTAACATCCGATAACAAAACGAACGAAAAACGGCTGAATAAACAAATGGGAACGCAACTCACATCTCCCAATTAGGAAGAATACATGTTAACCAATAGCAGCGTTTGTTTATTTCCTGCCGCTGTAGCTAGGTGTAACGTCAGTACGTGTCATGCGCGCACTCTTGGCTTCATGCTCATCAGGAAGAGAGCGCGAGAGATCGCATTACACTGACACCTAGATGCGTGGAATCCTAGCCGCCGTGAATAATGGAACAAAATGGAGCTGCATCAATCCAAAAGATGCAGGTATGTACACCAATGATGGCGCGTGACTCCAACCGCCCACAACGCTGTGAGTCTCTCAGCAAACTCAAAATCATGAAAGTCGCTGCGCTAATACTTGCCCAGCTAACACGCTCTTCTCTGTACGAAGCGTCGCCATTTCCAAACTTAACCGGGAAATCCAACAGCTGCACACCGGTTCTTGTAGAAACTTGTAGACTCTGTCCAGAAATAGCCTCTGCGCCTGTGCTACTCCAACAGATGACAGTGCTACTGGACTTCAACTCGTCGCCAAATGTAGAAAATAAGTTCCAGACACAGAAATATATATATTATGTGTCTTTAATGGCAGCACAGCATCCTACGTCCTGCCTTCAAGCTCAGTAGTAGTCAACTGACCCACTAGGCATTCTGGGCCTGATTCACAGAACTAACTTATGTCAAAAACGTAAAGTTAGTACTTTTTGGTATTCACAGAATACACTTACTCATTTTGGTATTCACAGAATGAACTTACTCATTTCGGTATTCACAGAAGTTAGTAGTCCTAACTTTAGGACTCCTAAATGCCTTCTGTGAATACCGAATGTCTTAAAGTTAGGATTTTTCTCAGTTTAGGAGTAGTAAAGTTAGGAGTCCTAACTTCTGTGAATACCGAAATGAGTAAGTTCATTCTGTGAATACCAAAATGAGTAAGTGTATTCTGTGAATACTAAAAAGTACTAACTTTACGTTTTTGACGTAAGTTAGTTCTGTGAATCAGGCCCTCTGAGTTCCAAACAGTGCCTAGCAACAGTGAAATACATTCAAATAATAATACAAGGGAAACACAAATAGAATATAACAATGGTCCTGAGTTGGCATCATCGAGAAATTCAAAGTCCCGGAATAATGGCCTTTTCTTCATAGTTTTGGATTAGAGTTTGACATCAATGTAAAATCCTCCAATTTCCAAAGAAAGTGGTAAATCAGGCAGAATGTCCTTCACCATGGCTACGCAAGATGGAGGCCATTTCAACAGGGGGTGTAACATATCCCTAGGAAACTGGAGGATTTCTCATCACGACCGAATTCGTGTATGCGCCTGTACCTTGTAATTCGCTGAGAATGGGGCAGAGATGAAAGGTAAGGGAAGACGGACAAGCTAAATGTTTGCTGTGACTCTCTTGAATCTAAACTGGGAGACGCTTAATGGCCCCAAAACTCTAGGGCAGCAGCTCTTGGGGGCGACATACTTTGATATTTTTGTGTGCCTTTGTTACTTACCTGTCTTTCTCATCCTGACGTAAATGTATCTTTTGTTGCAGAAAGTGAAAATGAAGCTGGCGGTGGTACTCAACCCGGTGGTGCTCCTGGAACAGAAGCAGGCCCCTCGGCATTCCTTGCTGTCATTTTAGCCACTTACCTCTTCATATTTTAAAGTATCCATTACTCACCGGTAATCTTCATTCCCCGAAAGACCTCTTCATCAGGCCTCAAACTTTTCCTGCCGCTGTGTTTAAACTTGTAACCTCTATCTAGCTTGTGTGCACGTGTGCCCTGTGGCACCGGGGGTGTCGCATTCAGGCCTCCGGCCAGGTATGTGCTCCATAATGCGGTGTGACCAAACTTAGCTTTAAAATCAATGTGTGTGCAGTCTGGGGAGTAAAGTAAAAGTTACCAGTAGCGGCTTCATCCTCCGGGGGTCTCAGACAGAGCATTGGCACAGCAGGAATGAATATCACAGGCGGTCATGGTTCAGCAACTTTTACCTCCGTTATAACATCCATTTGAAGACAGTTTAACCGCTGTACCAACCGTATTTATGAAGACAGATTGTTCCCCGTTTGTTATTAAATAACAAAGGGATATCCATACAGCACTCTGGGGGTACGGCATGCCGCCCAATGACAGTAACGACCCCCCATATAACATGAAGTGGGACACAGCATGACCATTGGCACCCGTGGTGTGGATTATGGGTGCCCTGCTCAGGGGCTCAGCCAGGTCTCCAAGGAATCTCCCATCATGGGAGGCAGGGTGCTCAGGAAGTGCGGTTTTGTAGGACAGGCTGTATAACTGGCAAGGCATTATGGGAGCGGTGATTTCTGCAAGCTACTTGCTTCCCTCTGACTAGTAGCTCAAAATCAATTAAATGTATTATTGTGTCTGTGCGTTTAACACATTGTATTGTAAAAACAACACGTCAATGCAATAAAAAGTGTTACTCCAATGAGAGATGACTTGGCTCCAGTTTGTTCCTCATTCTCGCTGTTTTCCCGTTTTCCCTTCCCTCTTCCTCTGCTGCTCACACCGTCTCGCACTTTCTGGCCTCTTCTGCCTATTGACTAATACTTGGTGTTTGCCAGGAATGGAGACGTGACTACACCTACTGCGTTCACCACTGCAACGCATACGGTGCGTGACCTTTTGACACTAGCGTGTTTCTGTGCTCTCAGTTCGCAGTAGGAGCCAGGACAGATCGTCAACATCTGACGGCCTCCCTCTGGTCGGTGGTTGCATCCACGGTGCACGTGCACATACACGTGCCTCTGCAGGGTTAGTTTACTCCCAGCTTTATATTCGTATTTTTAATAGCACAAACTCCACCCAGTCGGGTTTCAGAGCGCTGCACAAGGTATTGTAAACACATGAGTATAGTATAGGTAGCGTAGTGTGGAACTATTTTAGAGCCCTAGAAAGAGCATTTGCAAGTTTAAGACCACAAGAAGCATCGAGAGGAACAACTTCAGAGTCCTGTTCAAATGCGTATGCACTTATAGGAGTAAAAGAAGTATTTAGTGACGAAAACTAGAAAGTATTTTCAAGCGTTTCTAACAGGAGGAGATGCAGCATTGAAATAAAACAATTACTAGGCCGCAAGGACTAATCATCGCTTGAGTGCAGTATAACCTGTGGACACTGCAGTAATGAACATTATGGGGCTTATTTACAAGAAAGTGCTGCAGCGCAGCACCCCAAACCCTTTGGCTGTGCCACGCTGCAGCACTTTCAAAACACAGGGATAAGTCATATTTACAACAATATGACGAATCCCTGTGCGTTTCCCTGCCATGCGCCACGCAGGTGCCCTTGGGCCATGGTGAAAGGGTGCCTGCGTTGTGGGAAGATTGTTTCTGTGCAAGAAGGGGTACCTTCCTGCACAAAAATAATAACAAAAAAAATAAAAAGAGGTGATTTCCTCTTCCTATGAGTGTTGCAGAATGCAGCACACCTAGAAAGGGGGAAAAACTAGGAGAAATGTAAACATTTCTCCTCGTTGTGCCTCGCTACGCCACCCCTGGGGTGGCGTAGCATTCTGATGCATTTCCAGGTTTAAGAATTCCTGTAAATCTGGAAATGCGGCAGAAAACATGGGTGTTGCGTATGAACACCCACAGCAACACCCATGTCATGCCCCTTTCATGCAAAGTGTTGTGTGAGAAGGGGCCATATTTACAGGGACAGGAAAAGCCTTGCAGGGTGGCTTTACGTGGCCTTGTAAATATGGGGCAGGAGGTTGTGCCAGCAGTGCGTCACAAAAAGTGACACACTGGTGGCGCAAGGGGCTTGTAAATAAGCCCCTAAGAGTGTAACATTAGCCCACGGATAGTGATCCTTCCCTGACTGCTGTATAATCTGTGGACACTACTACTACTACTACTATTGCCTGTTAATCCAGCTGGCATAAAGGCCAGCATCAAAGGACTTCCACTTCTGCTTGTTTTTAGCAGGTTTCTGTACGGTGTCCCAGCTGTAGTTCAGGGCCTTCATTTCTGTTTCTACGGTTTGCCTCCAAGTGTTCTTTGGACTCATCTCAGATGTTACTTGAGCCAGTTTTACTGTCATACATAATCCGTACATTCCAGAATCTGATTCTTGCCAGCTCCCCCTGTGACAGTTCTCCTGTCCAGCTTGCCTGCAGTCCGCTACCCTCTGCTACCTGTCTACCTTCTGCCCTCTGTTTGTGCCTCCTCTACTCCTTTCTTGTTTTGCCTTTTCTACTAGTTATTCAGCCCTCTGTTTTGCCCTCTTCTGCTCCGTTTTGCCTTTTCTACTTGTTTTTCTGCCCTACATTGTGCCTTTTTTGCTTGTGTTTCGGTCCTCAGTTTTGCCTTTTCTGCTTGTTTCTCTGCCCTGTTTTGCCCTCTTCTGCTCTGTTTTGGCTTTTCTGCTCATTTTTCTTTCCTCTGTTTTGCCTTTTCTGCTTGCTTTTCTGTCCTCTGTTTTGCCTTTTTCTGCTCGCTTCTTCCCTCTTACTGCCATTTTCCTCCTCCTGCCATTTCCCTCCTCACAACACCCAGCACCTGACCCTCCCCCAGGACCTACTTAATGGAGGCCGCAGCGCAACTCAATTGAGAAGGTCCTTGTGCCAGCTCCCCCTGCGACAGTTCTCCTGTCCAGCTTACCCACAGTCCGCTACCCTCTGTTGCCTGTCTACCTGCTGCCCTATATTTATGCCCAGTCCTGTCAAGTTTCCCAAGTCTATGCATGATGTGCTGCTCCAGTCCAGAACTTTTCCTTGAATTCTAGGGCTTCTAACCTTGTTTATTCCATTATAAAACAGGACTACAAGTCCCAGAATTCAAAGAACAAACCTGCAGTGGAGCAGTACATCACGCATGGACCTGGGAAACTTGGCAGCTATGTGTGCCTCCTCTCTTCATTTCTTGCTCTGTTTTGCCTTTTCTGTTTGTTTTTCTACCCTCTGTTTTGCCTTTTTCTGCTAATTTTTCTGCCTCTGTTTTGCTTTTTCTGCTTATTTTTCTGCCCTCCATTTTGCCTATTCTGCTCATTTTTCTGACCTCTGTTTTGCCCTCTTATGCTGGGTTTCACTTGTTCTGCCCTCTGTTTTGCCTTTTATGCTTATTTTTCTGCCCTCTGTTTTGCCTTTTATGCTCGCTCATTTTTCTGTCTTCTGACCACGCACCCCTGCGCCCAGATACCACCAGGGGTGACAGTGCTGCACACTCCAAATGCTGACTGATTGATTGTTTGCACTTGGCACTCACAAATTCAAGTCATTATGTCAGTAGTTTACTTGCAACTTTAACTACTGTCTCTCATGCAGAGACTCTGGAAGTCCCTTGTGCCCAGAAGATTTAGTGGTTCTTGCCGCTGTTTCCAAACAAATGCTTTTTTTAATGGAACAAGGTTGGTCGCTTAATGCCCAACACCCAACCTGGAGGACCAGTGGCTGGTGCTTCGTCTCGTCTCTATCCATTGACCTGTCCGTCTTGGGCGACCCTGGCATCTGTCTAAGCTTCCACCAGGATAGCTCTCTAGGTCACTGAGACACCCAAGCCTTTCAACCACTTGCTTGAATGTGGTATAACCTGTTGACAAAGCAGTACTGAAAGTATTAAGAGTGAAACATTAGCATGAAGGGAGTGATCATTGCTTGAGTGCGATATAACTTGTGGACACAGTAATGCTGAAAGATTTATGAGTGTAACATTGGCAAGCGGGGAGTGATCATTGCTTGAGTGAGGTACAACCTGTGGATACTGCAGTACTGAAAGTTTTAAGAGTGATATATTAGCACACAGGGAGCGACCATTTCTTGAGTGCCATATAACCTGTGGACACAGAAGTACTGAAAGTTATGAGTGTACCATTAGCACACAGGGATCAATCATTGCTTGAGTGTGGTTCAACCCGCGGACACTGCAGTGCTGAAAGTCGTAAGAGTGTAACATTAGCACGCAGGGAGCTATCATTGTTTCAGTGCGGTATAACTAGTAGACAGGACGGTACTGAAAGTTGTAGGAGTGTAACATTAGCCTGTGGGGAGTAGGCATTGGTTGAGTATGGTACAAACTGTGGGCACATCAGTACTGAAAATTGACCCTCGCACACCTGCACTGTAACTTTAACATTTGTAGACCAGCTAAACTGAGCATTGGGCATAATACAAAATTCTTTATTTCTGTATTTAACTTAATCACAAAATATAGTAGTGTTCCAGGTTGAGTTCTAGCTTCTAGAAGCTACGTTATGACCAATGTTGGAGATTGCCATTTTCTGAGACATGAATATCTCATTCAACAAACAATGTCTTTTAGGTGCCATGACATAACAGAGCTCTAATCAGGAGTGATGCAGACACACTGGCCCCTTGTATCCCTTCTGTGTGTATGAATTACATTAGAGCACCTTACAAACTGGATATGGTCACTGTATTGGATGTCCTCAAATTACCTAGCCAGAAAACAACCATAGATGTATTGCTGCTCCAGCCCGCCATTTGTTCCCATTGTCCTGGATGCCTCCCACTATTTTTATCTTTTTGGAATAGTCTTTTGGTCCCTTATCCAAGAAAACTCTCAAACTGCAGATCTGGTGCTCATTAAGGTATGATTGGGGAGATGCTCCATTGGTCTAGCAACACTTTACTGCGCTGGTCAGATTTTATCCCATTAGCCAGGTGACAGTACTGTAAATACTTCGGGGCATATTTACTAGAAACTTTTTGAGCGTGGAGTTGCGCCAAATCTTGCAGCGCCGCCCTTCGCCATTTTCAAAACTCTGGGATGCGCGGTATTTACTACGGCGCACCCCTGTATTTTCTCTAGCGTTGGCTATAGTGTCATAGTGCATGGGTGCCTGCATTGCAGGGAATGATTTTTTATGTGAAGGAAGGGACACCTTCCTGCACATAAACAATCATTCCCTGCAATGCAGGCACCCATGCTCTACTGGTTACTTCTATGTGTACTGCATATTAATGGCTTTTTGCTCTATCTATGTGTGCTGCGGAATGCAGCACACATAGAAAAAGCAAAAAGGAGGAGAAATAAAAGCATTCCTCCTTGTGCGCCATTCTAATGCCTGCTCTTGCATGGCGTTAGTTTTTGGCACTTCCACAGATTTTCAACTCCTTGTAAATCTAGGGCAGCATCAAAAAGCAATGTCTGTTACGGTGGAACGCCCACCGAACACCCATTACACGCCCCTTTGCTACAGAGGACTGTGGTGGAAAGGGGCATATTTACAAGGTGGTGTTAAGCCACGCTAAGTGGCTTGGCGCCACCTTGTAAACATTGAAAATGGCACTATGCCACCGGAGCATAAAAAAAAGTGACACTTTGGTGGTGACAGGGGCTTGTAAATATGCCCCTACATTTGATATCATCCTGCTCCCCATTAGACCCATGTCCTGCTAAAACCATGAATAATATTGCACCCTCCACTGCTTCCGCTATTACCCTGATCTGTAAAAGATCAATGGCTATTAGCAAGGTCCCTGATTTCTGTAAAATAGTGATGGTTAATCCTCTCCTGAAAAAACCTAGGGGATACGTGCAAGGGAAGTGGCAGAGCGTGTTGTTAGCCTCCTTGGCTTAACAACACGCCCCACCACTTCTGAAACACAGGGCTGCCCCATATTTACAGCCCTGCATTTCCCCCTGTGCTGGTGCTAAGTTTGGCAGCTTAGCGCCAACGCAAGCACCCTTGCACCATAGAGCAAGGGTGTCTGCGTGCAGGGGAAGATTGTTTATAAACAGGAAGTTCCCCCTTCCTGCACATAAACAATCTTGAAATGCAGTTTTGTAACTTCTATGTGTGTTGCTTAATGCAGCACACATTAAAACAGCACAAAAGAGGAGAAATTAAACATTTCTCCTCGCTTCACCAGGTTAAGACCAGGTTTTCCCTGGCCTTAACTCTTGCGCTGCCTCCTATTTACGCCACCCTTGTAAATAGGAGGCAGCGTCAGAATCAATGGGTGTTGCGGTGGAACGCCCACCGCAACACCCATTGCCCTCCCCTTTCACACTAAGTGTAGCGTGAAAGGGTGCCTTATTTACAAGGCAGCGTTAAGGCACGTTAAGTGGCTTAACGCTGCCTTGTAAATAAGGCGAAGCCCCTATCGCCACAGGAACGTTGAAAAAAGTGATGTTCCCGTGGCAATAGGGGCTTGTACATATGCCCCCTAATCTGGTTCCCACAATGTTATCCAATTATCACCATATTCCCCTTCTTTCTGTACAGCTAAAATGATTGAGAGCTGCTTTAATTTGCAGTGATCACAATACATGGAAGACAATTCTCTGTTAAACAACTATCAATCAGGGTTCATCCTACGTTCAGCACTGAAACTGTGTTAACTGCCACCAGCAATGATATCCGTATGACGTTAGATGCTGGAGGTTCAGCTGCCCTTATTCGTCTCGATTTGCCAGAGGCTTGTGAGAAATTCTCTCATGTCATTCTCCAGGACAGACACCCGGCTGGCCTTCCTGAGCTTGTTCTCATCCTTCAATCAATCAATCAATCAATCAATGTTTATAAAGCGCAGCTACTCACCCGTTAGGGTCTCAAGGCGCTGGGGGGGGGGGAGTGTAGCGTGTGCCGGTGAGGTGGATTAAAAAAGACAAGTCTTCAGTTCCTTCGTGAAGCTGGGGAGGGAGGTGGTTTGTCTGATGTGGATGGGTAGGGCGTTCCAGGCGGTGGCTGCGAGGTAGGAGAAGGAGCGTCCTCCTGTTCTGGTTTTCTGCGAGAGAGAGCTGGGCTGAGCGTAGGGCCCTGTGGGGTACGTGGAGGTTTAGTCGCTGGTCCAGTGTTGTGGAGGGCTTTGTGTGCGTTGGTGAGGACCTTGAAAGTGATATTCGTTTCTCTATGGGGAGCCAGTGCAGTGTACGTCAGGGGGCGGCTCCCCTATATTGGCGTCGAGGCTCCGCCCCTCTCATTTTTTGACACAATTGAAAATCATATTTTAAAAGAAAAAAAATAAATAATAATAAACACACAATTTCACATGCACTGACTAAGGGCTGCTCTTGCCCCCAGCCAAACTTATGTTCGTGTGAACATTCATTCGGCTCTGTTATGTACAGAAATCCATGTGTATTAACCCAGCTGCAATGCATTTGCCGGGCTGAGGATTCACACCGCCCTTAGGCCTGTGATGTCATCAGCCCGGCAAAGCAATTGTCTCGTGGGCTGAACTCCACTCCCTGAGGCGTTTCCAATGAAGTTAGCCCCGGGCGCTTCATCCAGAAGCCCTGCAGAGCCAGGGGCTTTGCGACAATCAGGCAATGACATTTAAGCCACGCCACCCTTTTACAGCATGTTACAGGGTGGGGTGGGGTTAGCAAGCCTCACTGTACTGGCCCCACCCCGACCTGTGATGAATTGTGAAGGGGGTGGGGTTTGAAGATGAAGGCAGGAAGTTGAGTACAGACGTCTGTGCGTAGTGTGCCTGCACAGGTTTTGATGGCACGCTGAGCACCACTCCAGTGCCGTGCTTCCAGCTCTGTGCTACAAGTAAACTGCCATGTCCAGGGATGACCAATCGATGCTATAGATGAGTGCGCACTACAAAATTAAGCCAAGCAGGTGAGCTTAGCACTGCGTGCAATCTAAGGCTAGGCACTCGAATATTTCATTTTCTGTCGTGTAAAATTCGAGCGGTGATGTCTACAGTGTGCTCAGTTTATTTTTGCACAGCAGAGCTACTATCTTTGAGGCCTCGGACGGAGTGCGCTGGATTTCTTGCTGTGTCCTGTGAATTCCTCTCTTTTGGAACAGGCAAGAAACAGGTATTACCTTCTCTTTCCTCCTTTCGTTTATTTGCTCCCCTGTGAAATGGATCCAAAAAAAGAAAAACACTTCTGCTGGAAACGTCCTCTTTTTCTGACATTTTTCAATTTCTAAGTGCAGCCTGGGGTGGAGAGAAATAAAACATTCAAAATATGGAAAACAACTAACTAAAGCAAGACAGAGCAGTTGCAAGGTGGCCAGATTGATTTATTCACACCTAAACACATTAGCGCCGCTTTACAGTGTTTGCCAGTGAAGCGCTACTTTTGTTTTCTCGTCTCGTCTCTCTTTGAACAACATTGTTTTCCCTGGGTGGGAAAGTGCACTATTCCTGAAGTTGCGTCCTTTCCGACTATAAATGTGTAAATGAGGGGCAGACACTTCCCTCTTTGAAAATTTGAAAATGTGTTTTATGTGCTGTGAGGGGCAAAGAAAAAGAAAGCATGTAAAGTATCCCTGTAACGTACACGTCCTCTGAAGAATGTGCACACTTCATCAAAAATGATGAAAGAATGAATCATGACAAATAATGTACATTTTGCGCGGACGCAGGTAAAGAACCCAAGGAGTTCAGTACAGGAGCAAGAACATAGGGACACAGTCATCAAACGGACATTGAATTTTTTTTAGCATGCAACTTTTGTAAAATTGCTCAACAGCATTCTGAGGGAATCGAATAAATTATTTTTAGCTTGCTCGAGTGTGCATTCCAGAGAAGGGTTGTGGGTTCATGAAATCTGGGATTGCGAGACAGAAGGATACTGATTCAGAGATTTCTGGTGCTCTCAGATATGTTGATATGTTTTGCTGCATATTTTTGAAAGGAGATGTGTAGTGCTTTATACACGATAACCGTTGTCTTGAAAGTATAGAAAGATTCCAATCGTCCCCCTGTAAAACCTCCTCCTGTGTAGTCTCAGGGATGTGTCCATTTCCAAGGCCTCCCCCTGTAAAACCCGAGAAATGGCTCTGATGTCTTAAGCCTCTTCCTGTGCTGTCTCAGGGATGCCTCTTGGTCTAAGGCATCCCCCTGTAAAACCGAAGAGATGGCTCTGATGTCTCAGGCCTCCTCCTGTGCAGTCTCAGAATGTCTCTGGGTCCAAGGCCTCCCCCTGTATAACCCAAGAAATGGCTCTGATGTTTCAACCCTCCCCCTGTGCTGTCTCGGGGATGTCTCTGGGTCTAATCATCCCCTGTAAAACCCGAGGGTTGCTGTGATGTCTCAAGCCTCCTCCTGTGCTGTCTCAGGGATGTCTCTGGGTCCAAGGCCTCCACCTATAAAGCCCAAAGGTTGGCTGTGATGTCTCAGGCCTCTTCTTGTACCATCTCACGAATGTCCTTGAGTCCAAATCTCCCCCTGTAAAACCAGAGGGTTGGCTCTGATGTCTCAGTTCTCCCCTGTATCGCCCAAGGGTTGGCTCTGATGTTTCTGGCCCCCTCCTGTGCTGTCTCAGGGATGTCTCTGAGTCCAAGGCCTCCACCTATAAAACCCAAGGGTTGGCTCTGATGTCTCAGGCCTCTTATTTTGCTCTCTCTGGACTGTCTCTGAGTCCATATAGCCCCCCCACCCTAAACCCCGAGGGATGGCTCTGCTGTCTTACATCTCATCTTGCACCCCTCAGGGTTTCGGCTCTTCACACCTCCTCTTCGACAGCCCAAACGTTGGTTCTGCTGTGTCAGATCTCTAATTTACAGCCCAAGGGTTGTCTTGGACTTCTTGATGTCCAGCTCCAGGTTTATCTCTGCTGTCTCAGGTCTTTTCCCTTATTGCCTACTCCCAGGATGGTGCATGCTGTCGCAGATCTCTTCATGTCCAGATCCAGGTGTATCTGTTCTGTCTCAGGTCTCTTCCCGGGTGGTCTCAGGGTGGTTCCTGCTGCCTCAGGTCTCTTCCCATAGATTCTCAGGGTGGTTCCTGCAGTCTCAGGTCCTTTCCTTAGAGCCTCACGGTGCTTCCTGCTGTCTCAGCTACCTTCCCCTGAAGCCTCAAGGTGGTCCCTGCTGTCTCAGGTAATTCTCCGCTGTTTCTGAAAGCAAAGTATGTGTATTTGTATAAACTGGAAAGCTAATGTTTGGGGACAAAATGGTGGCATTAAATATATTGGATTCATACATTTCTATGGTTATTTACATTCAGATCTTGTTGTTGGTCTTGGTATGTGTGTCCGCTTAATGTTGACGCTGTTATTTTATTATTTGTTAACACACACATGCCACATGGTGATACTCCAACTCTCCCCAAACTCCCTTTAAAAGCCGCTGCTGCTGCCCCGCTCGCTGTAAACATGTTATCGTCTATAACCAACACCCACAGTGATGTGTACTGTGTCAACACTGATGTCCCATAGTGGACACTGTCTGACTTCACAACATTCATTTAGGGCCGGGCAAACGCAAAATGTGTCCTGCATTTCGGCCTCACAGTTACTTGTGGTTAAAACAGCAGGAAATGTAAGCTGAATCCGGTGCCGGCTTCTATTATGTTGGGTTGTGTTCTGTTGAGTTGTGCGGTATGTTGAGGTGGTATATTATGTGACATTTTGTTATGCTGCTTTAACCTATGCTATGCTGTGCTATGTTAAGTTACTTAAATTATACCATGCTTTGTTATGCTATGCCGAGTCATTTGTTATGTTAATGTGTTGTGACGTGTCACATTAACCTATGTTATTTTATGTCACAGTGTGCTATACTGGGTTGTGGTATGTTATTTTGTTGGGCTTCGTTGAATTGTGTTATGTTGTGCTTTGCTGAGTTTTGCTATTCTGCTGTGCTATGCTTGCTAGGATGAGTTATATGTCGAAACTTCAAAATCCTTGAATAGATTTTGAATGACCCTCTCTTATTACACAGTGCTGGGTCAAAACCGAAGTAACCCTTTGCTTCTTAAATTTGTTAACACAAAGCATTTAATATCACTACGTTTACACGTCTCATTTCTTTAGTTCTTAGACACAGAGTTGATGCAACAGCATGCACCCTAGTTTTCATAATATTCGCAAATACGAAATCAAGATTTGTTTTATTAGCTGTTTAGCTATACGGTTTTTAATCGAGAAGTTGCACATCAAGTCTAATACTAAAGTGATAAATTAGAGACTCGTACACAACCTGTAGTATTATAATTATACACCAGAAAGACTTACACAAAGTCAAGTCTCACATTTAGGCATCAAGAAGTGTTGCACAAAGTGTAATCCTACAGCTATACACCAGGAAGATTTATACTTTATGTAATCTTATAGTTATGTGCAAGAAACCGATAGTTATTGTAGATTTATAATTAGTTACTAGTAAAGCTTACACAGAGATTAACCTTGTAGATATACAACAGGAATAGTTATTGAGTAGTCTTATACACCAGCAAACCATATACAAATTATAAAATTAACGCATACACCTGGAAGGCGATGAACATAGAAGAGAGACATACAAGGTTGTGCTGGTGTTTGACAGGGACATAGCAAGGCAATGAACATAGAAGGGAGATGTACAGGGGTGTGATGCTGCTTGACAGGGAAACAGCAAGGCAATTAACAATTGCTTTATTAACCTTCCTGCTTTCTCAAATTTGCTTGAAAATGCACCATTTGTCCACTCTTTTTTCAAAATTTTCTCGGGGGAGAACCCCCCCGAACCCTCTGAGGGTTGTTTGGGCTCACTCGCTACGCTTGCTCGCTGCAGTGCAGTACAATAATTTTTTTATGGCTCACCACTTTCAAATCTCACCAGCCGCCACTGGTGTACGTAGGTGTTGCGAAATGTGGCAGTGTCGGGGTAGGTCGAGGATCAGTGTGGCGGCGGCGTCCTGGATGTTTTGCAATTTGCGGTTGAGTTTTTTGTTGATTCCGGCGTAGAGTGCGTTGCCGTAGTCCAGTCTGCTGGTGATGAGGGGGTGTGTGACGGTCTTTCTATGTTCGAGGGGGATCCATTTGAAGGTCTTGCGTAGGAGGCGGAGGGTGCGGAAGCAGGTGGAGGTGACTGAGTTGATCTGATGGTTCATGCTGAGTCGGGGTCCAGGATGATTCCGAGGTTGCGGGCTTGGTTGGCGGGGGTGGGCGGGTTTCCGAGGGTGGGAGGCCACCAGGAGTTGCTCCATGCATTGGGTTGAGGGCCCATGATGAGTCCTTCCTAAAGAACTGCAAGCAGATGGCACTTTGCGTGGCCTTGAGTGACTCCATATATCTGGAGTAAAGCAATGCAGTGCAAATCGCTGCATGGCCTTACTCTGAGCTAGGGAGGCATACCGTGGGTGTTGCGTAGGTGTTCTTGACGCATTCCCAGATTTACTAGGACTGGTAAGCATGGGACTGTGCCAAAAATATACACATTCCTAGAAGTGCAGAGAGGAGAAATATCTTTATTTCTCCTTGTAACGGCCTCTTTCTATGTGTGCTGCATTGTGCAGCACACATAGATAGAGGAATATGCCTCTCAGGATATTTTTTGTGCAGGAAGGTGCCCTTTCCTGCACAAAAATAATACTGCATGCAACAGAGGCTCCCTTGTCCATAATGCAAGGGTGTCTGGGTTGGCGCAAGGCTGCCAAAATGGCACCAGCGCAGGCAGAAAGGACAGGAATGCACGGTATTGCTTAAATACGGTGCATTCCTGCCCTTTCACTTTGGCGTAGGGCAGCGCAGCAAGGTGCCTAGTTGCGCTACCCTATGCCAAAATGCCAAAAATGAGGCCCTGAGTGTGTGAGTGTATTGCCCTGCAAAGGCTCTGCTAGCCTGCCCTGCTACTCCTGAACCGGCCTGCGTCACAGGCTGTGTGGCAGCCCAAGGAGTCCAAAAACAGATCAAGAGGCACCAGAAACTCGAGGTTTCAAGGTAGCCACATTTTAAGGGATGTGTTAACCTTAATGGGACCTGAAGCCCTCGTGGTTACCCTATTTGTTTTCGGAGTAATACATGTAATAAAAATATATACACTGCACAGTCGATGCAAGCGTTGTGGGAAGAAGGGTCTCTCCCAGACATTTTCAACCTGTCTTGGTCTCTCAGGTAGACTTATTTACAAGCCTTTTGCGTCACCTAACTTGGGGAAAAGTGTTGGGAAAAAGTGACGCATCATCAGCGCAAGGGGCTTGTAAATAAGCCCCTCAGGCTCTCTCGGTCTTCCAAGCCTGCGGACCCCAGCGAGTGAAACCGTCCGAGAGCTCAGGCCTTTCCTAAGTCACGGCTGAGTGGGGAGACGCTTAGCCCGTGCAGCTGCCTGGGACGTTTTCCATGGGCGTGAATACCCAAGAGCAATTTTAATAAAGGGAACGAAATGTCCCTGCGCTTGAAAATGAGCTGCCCGTAAACACGCTGCGTCCGCGCGGAAGGTCACGCATGGCGAGCACACGCCCTCACACGATATCCATCATCGCAGGGCGTCTCCAGCCCCGGGGACACGCTCAGGTGCTTTTACTTAACTAATCGATGGTTTTGCTTGTAAAAACACAAAGGAAGGGTGGGGAAAAGCAAAACAGCACATTCCGGGACGATGTCATAAAACCATATCTCTCGAGATGGAGAAATGTAAATATGAAACTAATCCAACGCCTCTGAGTTAGGTTATGCAACTTCAATAGTAATATTACACTCTCAGACAGGAGGGCCTCGGTCCCGTGGAGTCCTGGTACCCCGAGAGCAGCAGATTACTTTGCCTCCATCTTCTCACATGACGTTCTCCGGCTGAGCTAAAGACGGAGCTTAGTTAGGGCGTGGGTGCCTTTCCACTACCACATGTATCTAATCTAACGAGCTGTATCGGTGGCAGGGTGGGCCCAGACGGATTGACTCCGAGCTTTTCCGCTCTTTCTTCGCAGCCAGCAGGCCTCTCTGACGTACACATGATGTAGGCACTGAAATGTTGTATTGTTTCACATACAAATGGGCTGCCACCTACTAGGAAACCCACTACTCCGCACTGAAAGCTAAAACACAGGCAGCCGCTATAAATACATCTCCAACTGTTCCATGAATATGTGGCATGCATGCACTTCCGCCGTAGAAAACAACCCTAATGACTCACGGCCTGAAAGGGCATTTACAGGTAACAAAGAATTTTGCTGCAATAAACCTGCAGTACTAAATAGTAATCCAAGCTACACCAGGTTGGGGGGCTGGGGGTGTTCGTAAGAGTGTTGTGTTTTGTTACGAGCCCAGGGCTGGCTTTAGGGCAGTGGGACCGGTGCGGACGCATTGGGCGCTGCCGCTGGCCTGTGGAGGGGGGCACTGACATCAGGTGGGGCGCTGTGTTTAGTAATATCTTATGATTGGAGAGATGAGGGTCACTTTCGCCCGGTGGTAGTGAGAGAATCTGAGGAGGCAGTCATGGGGGTGGGGTGCCAAAGAGGATTGTCGCACCAGGGCTATATACACGGCATGGGCCCATTCAGAAATAAACTAGTGGGGCACTGTAACCAACCAGGAAATAAGTTACCTTTTTTTGGTGGGCGAAGGAGGTTTAAAGCATATGAGCTGGCAAGTCCCATCAACCTAACTAGAGGAGCATGGGGTGCTGTGTGCATTTACACCGAAAGGGGCGGGGTGATCACAGAAATCAGACAGAAGTTGATGGTATGAGCAGTAGTCATACAGCTTTCACGACCAGCGCTGGAGTCTGCTGCTATACAAGCATACCCGAGTCAGTGAGGTAAGTGGGTTTAAAAGCAATCAAGGTTGGCAGCAGCAGCAGAAATCACACAATCATTAAAGGCCCAGGCGTAACCTATCTCTGCTAAGCTGAAAGTGTTCAGTTGTTTGAGCAGGGGTTCTCAAACCCAGCTCAAGCTCCAGAAGGCTCCCAAAGGAGTAGCACCAGTACCTCATTTGAGACGGCGGTTGCTGGTGGGACCCATCAGGACTCATTCTTGTGGGCCGGCATTTATTTGTCCTCTTCAGACATTTACCACAGCAAGAGAGGGAAAAATACACAAAGGGGAAAGAGGGATGAAGTGAAAGACGGAAAAACCATCACAAAGGGAGAAAGGAGCAACCTGCAATAGTGAGATTAAGAGGCAGAGAGTGCTTGGTAGTGGATTAAAGAGGCATGAGGTGGATTAAACACTCCACAGCCTTGGTATTCGGTGTGCTGACATTTAATGGGACCAACCACAGGCTTCTGAGGAGAGCTTTGGGCACCAGAACTCATTCTTTCACAAATGAAGTACTGACGAGCACCAGTCAAGCAAGCTCTAGTCAGGTGTGGCTCACACCCCAGCCAGACTGGCACCCGACACGTGTGAAGGTGATACTGGAAGTGCTCAGTAGGTTGCTGCCCTGACTGAACAAGATCGAAACAGCCCTCCACGTGTTACATTTCTGTCCTCACCACTCCACACAAGACCAATACTTTCTTTTAGATCCCAGAGGCCATTGCTCTCTCTCTAGTTTGCCTCAGGAAGCTTCCTCCTCTCCTTATGGAATTTCTTCACAAAGTTTCCACTTTCATTAGTAATAGGGAAAGGACATCTCATGGTGTGGTGAAAAATGAGACTCATCCTGCTTCCAGAGCTTCAGCCAGGAAACTAGCATGGCAGAGATTTGGTAGGACTGTTTCTTCCAGTCTTAGCCCCACTCTCGCCTGCTCTCTGGGTTTTGCCGGTGGGAGAATTCATTTGTGGTTGACCCCACAAAAAGTGACGCAACGGCGGCACAATAGTATCCCAGGGCTTCATAAATAAGGCCCCCAATTTCTTACAATCAATAAAGACAGTACATTTAAATATACTTAAAATTCTGCAATTGTACTTCCTTGATTTATTCAATTCCTCCCCACTCCCAAACCCTTAAAGGAGCATTAAGTGTGGTAAAAGATGCAAACACCATGCTGTTGTTTACTTCGCAAATGACTGTGCTCTGTCCTCCCCACTAGCACTTCAAACATTTCGCTACCAGCGGCCCACCCAGCGTTCTACTTCCTCGTACCCCTCACTTTTCCCATCACACAACTTTTTACCCGCAGTGCGTGGCTTGGATGCCTGACAGACTTTCCCCTTCTATGATCACATCCTTCCAATTGGTCAGAGCAAGTATACTCACAAAATGGTGCTAAGAAAACCAGATAGTGGGCTGACCCACAGGTAAAACACGGCAATCGTTGTACCACAGAGGGGCTAAGAGAGAGGCAGTGGGTAAGATGTGTAAGACTGCAAAGGAGATTTCCAAACAGTGGCTGGTTCCTAAACGCTTGCTCTGATATTCTTTGACCCTCTGCCTTTTGCCTCCATGCCTAGGGCTTTCTCCTAAACAGCAATACACCTCCAGATCTGGTGCAACATCCAGCCTTGACTGCATGTCTCCTTCCCAAACCCCTCCTGAATATCCATCTTAGATCACCACCAGGAACAAATGTGGAAAGTAGGCCATACACAACATAGGAGCTGGAAGAGACCTGCTCACCCAGTTTTCTTTGCCACACTAGCGCGTGCCCCTGTTACACCAGGTGAGTGTCATGTCATACCGTAGTGGGGAGCCAGCAATGCTCCCCTTCCCAGTCCTGGGCCTTTTTTCTCTTAGACCTCCACTGGACCCCAGCTAAATGGGCGAGGGAAGGCAAGAGATCAGGGAGAGAAGGGCTCCTGGTGGCTCGTTCACTTTCCCCAATTCACCAAGGGTAATTACAGCAGGCACAGGGAAGCTTCAAGAGAAAGAAAAGGAGAGGAAGGGGGAGTTGGAAGAGAGAAATTAGTCATAGAGGGAGAAGAGAGAGAGGAGAGAAGGAGACAGCGAGAGCTAGTTTTGGTTCCCCAGTCCGGTCCTGGAGAAGGGAGGCTTTCGTTGACCAATATGCAATTGTCACCTAGCTGTTGTCCACCTCTCCTTTCTCCTCTCCCTTTTCCTCACAAGAAGACCTGGAACTATCTACACGACTACCCATATCTACCCACTTTGCCACTGTTATACTATGTCTGAAGCACACCTTTGAGATGCCTTTTAATGCTAAGAATAATACAATGGCAAAACGAAAGCTAAAAGACATGCAAACAAGCTTATTCATGATCAAAAACTGCAAGAAAGGGAGCCTGAAAAAGTGGTGGGTAAACAACTAGGTTTTTAGGCCTTTAGGAATTTTTCTACAAATTAGGTTTTACACAGAGGGTTAACTGTAAAGTTTCGTGGCTTACAATGCCTACCCAGAGAAGGTGCTATCACCAAACACTGCTGTACATAGCCACAATCATTGCATAAAGAAGGCAGGTGTAAATTAAGGGTGGGAGCAATTAGTGGAATTTCACTTCATGGAATTCCGCAGAGTTGCATAAAAACTCCTTGCGATTCCACGGAGTTCCGCAAACTGACAGAAAATGCATGTTGCGCTCCAATTTGGCACTGGTAGTGTGTTCCGGGCTGAATAATCAGCACGAACAGCAGCATGTGGTGTGCAAGCATGTGATCCAGCGCGATATTAGCAATCAGCATTCATACACCATATACTCACTTGGGCCCATACATTCATACCACACTAATACTTACGCTGGGTGTCAGATGTACTCTTTTATCAAAATCCCTGCTACCAATTACCTTCTGATTGAAGAGTAATAACTTACCAATGGATCCTTTGCTAATTTGGGAAGTTTAAAATGAGTGACATTCACTATAATACATAACCCTGAAATAACCACAGAGTCAAGAAGTTTTAAAAATGTTTATCTAAAGTTTAGCAGAGTAAATACAAAAAAAGACACGGTATTTGATCAGAACACTCGTGGAAAAGCATAGAATGATTATTTCTAATCAATGACGGTGTTTAAGGAAAAGAGGAGATAGGAACAGCAGCGCAACTAAAGGTTGCATATATTTACCTAAATGCGAGAACCAAACCCTTAGCCAAGGAGTTTGAAAGAATAGGACCTTGGAAGGATGAAGAGCAAGGACCTTCTTCAAGATCAGGACCGGACTGGTGACCTCTCTATAACGACGCCTGCGCCGTTCCCCTCTCTGGCACTCGACTTCTCATCGATTCTTCCCTCTAATGGACTCCGCCGCCCCCTCCTCAGGACCTCTTCTGGATAGGGATTCAGTCAGCAATCGATCAGCTGGGCAGCCTGGAGCTCTTCTGTATATTCTAAGAGTCTGAGCTAACTAACTACTAATGCTATATTCTATTATACCCTTCTAGGCCCATGTACCTCCCCTTAATGTTGCTAAAATATGGGACCACTACTTCTGATTGGACAGGGACAGGAAGTGGATTCTCGCACCATGACAAATTTGGCTTAATTTGTGAAGCCTATTGTATTAACGTTCCCTCCCCTTCAATTTAATACATTCACTTTATTTCCCACCCGTCTCACAACAAATTATATACAATTTCTACAGCAATTGTATCTTTTGTTACAATTTTGTACATTTAGAACATCCTCTTCGGCCGATAGGTCATGGCCTTGTGAGACGTCCAAGTTGACTTCATTTTGGCAGTCTTTCAGGGGACATGCGCAGAACCTTCTGCTTTTCAAGTTTCAAGTCACCAACCCAGGCCCAAGATTACGAATTACTAAAAGTGCAAGAAGGAAATATTAATATCAAAAATAAAACGTTTCACTGTATACCACTTATCTTATTTCTAATCCCTTTTAAATTATAAAATTCTATCCCGCATTAATTGCATTAAGAAATGACAATTTAGTAATGACACAAAAGCAAGTTTAAGCATGTGAGAACATTGAGCAGCCATTTTATTGCACACTGCGCAGAAGCAGAAATTCCCACCAAGCAAAGAAAGACGTCACACCATGTGATCAGGTTGTGACATGCGCAGTTAAAATCCCGCGCTTAAGCGGCCATTTTAGACTAGGAACAAGCGTTATTTGTTAGAAAAACAACATAGGCAAGCTTCCTAACTATTCATGTAGTGTGTGCAAATATTAATACAGACAATACAAGTTTTAATATTAATACAATGAGGAAGATTGCATACGAGCAAGTTTCATTTGCGAAACCTTGCTCCATCAATCCCCTCTCTGATGGCGTTTCTGAGCCATCAAAAAGTACCCTCAATCAGATGCCAACTTCTAGCAAATCACTTCATTCTCATTTTCATTTTTAGCTTTTCTATTTTTACAATCTCCCTTCATCTTTTTGTATAATTCACTTTTCCATTCTTCCAGTTCAATTTCGTCTCTCTTTCTCTTCTTTCCTTTTTCAGTCACTTTACAAGTTCCACTCTTTCTACAACATTTACACCAAAATACTATTGTCAGAACTATTATAGCTATCCCTGCTAAGGGAACTAGTATTTGACCTATAAGTCCTTTACCTATATTCGAAAACCAGGTTCCGATTGACGATATACTATTTGTCAATCTTTCCCATACACTATCAACTTCCAGTGGTTTAAGTTCTTGCTCAAGTTTAGTTATATTCTTTATATATGTTCCAATTTCTGCACTTTTATCCGGTATATAAGTGCAACAGTGTTTCGTTTTCAATAATTTACAGACTCCGCCCTCTTTTGCCAATATTATGTCAAGAGCAAGTCGATTTTGCATCACCATTGACCTAATTGCAACCATTTCCGCATTAATCATTAGAAACCCTCCAGCAGTATTCGTTGATAAACGATCAACCACTGTAGACAATTTACATATTTTCCTTGAGTTCAGAATTATTCCCACTGAAGGTATCAATGCACCAAATATATCACCTACAATTTCTGAAAAACTAGCTCTTTTACTACGTATTAATTCGCTATTGTTTTCATTGCTTCCAGTGTTTTTTTTACGTGGTATATCTTTGGAAATACTATTCCAAAATAACAACTTCCATACCACCGTGCAGGAAGCCTAAAGTAAGCCTTATTCCCGCAGACATAATAGATTCCAGGAAAAACTGAATCTGTTCCTCCTTTGAGTCCCCAACCTCCCAATATTAAAAAATTGTGTTCACAATCACTGGTACCGATGAAAACATTGTTATAGTCAGTCTTTAACCTATGAAGACAAATTTTTCCCTTCTTTTCGAAATCCAGAGCCATAGCAGCTTGAGCCTTGCCAGGGGTGTAACTTCCCTCTTTCTCTGCCCAAGGTGGTAAATGAGCCTTATGCTCTGTAGCTTTCTTTTGAAAATCCTGTCTTCTATCTTCTACTAAATTCAAAAATATTTTCTCTTCTTCTAATAAAGAACATGTTAGATTGTGTCTACGTGCATGTGTTAAGTCTATTGATTTCATTGTTAAGAAAAATTCTCCCATAAACTGTGCATCTAAAGCTCTAAGCACTGGGTTCATACTCTTGCGAATAGGAACTTCAGAAAATACAACATCTATATTGGAATAGTAATATTGTAGTCTACCTGTACTATAAAATAAACTTGTTAATACGCTACATGAAATGCCATATGTCAGTGGTAAATGATGGTATGTTAATCCTTCTGCTACTGATTCAGGTAACTTCATACAAAAATAGCAATTACTAACTTCCATAGTGTCTACATATTGAAACAATAACTTCGTGAAAACATTTAAACTAGTGTCATTATCAGCTATCACATGATGAATTCCTTCATCTTCTTCTGCCATTAGTTCTACTCTATTTCCCTTCATGTTTGCTGTCCTCCCTATAGTTTCATTATGATTCTTTTTATCTATTATCATTAGGTAAGGAACTGCTACAATCAGGACTAACCATACTATAAGCACCAATACTAGACTACATATGCAAATTGCACAGCATCTTCTACAGCACTTTCTCTTTGGTCTCCCAGTATCCCTATCATCAGGCATTTTTCGACAAGGAAGATTGTTCTTCTTATCTCTGTTCCTTTTCTTCAATGGATTCTTTTGTTTAGTCAGGGTGGTCTTGTTTCTTCTTCGTAAGTTAGTTCTGCACTTGTTCCTTCACCACCACTGTCACTTGATTCTGAGCTTTCAAAGTCTTCAAGAACGATATACGTCCAATCAGGACCCCTGAATTTGTTGTTCACAAGTCTTAATCTTTTACTTTTTCTTTTCCCAGACTTTTTCTCTTGGTCTGTTTGACTTGTTACTTCAGGTACTTGATCTGGATCTTCACTTCTTGTTTTTATGTGACACTTCACTCTTTTAATGAAACTTGGCCACTGGTCTCCTTTTCTTGGCTTTTCTGTTTGTACTGTTTCTAAATTTTCGTCTTCAGGTGTCTTTTTATTTTCACTAGTTGGTACTGTTTTGTTCTTTGTTCTCTCTGACTTATCTAATTGTTCTTTTTCTGGTCTTATTGGTTTCTCCTTTGTAGCTCCACTGTGAGTTTCCAATAATTCACTTTGTTCTGTATTTACTTCTTTATGTTCACTTTTCTCAGTCTCTATTTCTTCTGTATTTTCCTCTTGACCTAACTGCTTCTGATCAGGGCTTATTGCACTGTGTACTTCTGCAGCCTGACCTGCTTCTTCTAAACCTGTCTCTCCCTGTTCAAATTCTATTAATTCTTCTCTGCTTTCAGTCCAATTTTCTTTCCCTATCTGATTTTGTTCAGGGTCGTTTACTGGCTTGTCTTCTTGATCCTGAACCCCCTCTTCTTCACCTATCTGGTTTTCTTCAATTGTTTTTAATTTCCTTTGACTTCTTGTTCGGTGGAAAACCTCAGGAATTTCGACCACTGGTATCCAATCCTGACTTGTGCTCGGTTGTTCTCCGTCAGCCTCTCTTGAACCTCGAGCCTGAGATTCTTCAGCTTGGCAACCTTCAGCTTCTTCAGTGATTGGTGTTGTCTGAGTGTTTTCTTCTTCTGGGTCTGGTACTCTCTTGGTGTGGCTTACGTGAATCCAATTCGGAAATCCGGCACACTTCACTGCTGTGTTTGTGGTCAATATGATTTGACAAGGTCTGCTCCACCTGGGTGATAGACACGTTTCTCTGGTGTGATTCTTCACCACCACCCAATCACCAGGATTCAGATCATGTTCTAGTTCAGGCTGTCTGGAAACTGCGTCTTCTCCAACCTGGTGAGAGACAGAACGCACTAGGTCAGCCAATCCTTTACAGTAGTCCAACACCATATCATCAGAAATATTCACCAGTCTATTTGTGGGAACATGTGTTTGTCTCATCGCTCTTCCCATCATAATTTCATGGGGGCTCAAACCTGTTGTTCGATCAGGTATACTTCTGAGTCCCATCAGAACGAGTGGCAATGCATCAGGCCACTCCAATGATGTTGATGCACACATTTTTCCCAATCTCGACTTTATGGTGCCATTCAATTGTTCCACCACTCCAGAAGCCTCTGGACGATATGCACAATGCAGTTTCTGTTTGATTTGAAATGCTTCACAGATTATCAGGATCACTTCGTTGTTAAAATGTTTTCCTCTATCTGATTCCAAAGATACTGGGAAACCAAACCTAGGTATGAGCTCTCTTAATAATAGCTTGGCAACTGTAATGCTGTCATTTCTCCTAGTTGGATATGCCTCCACCCACTTTGAAAACAGACACACTATGACTAATACGTATTTCAGCCCTCTGCATGGTGGTAACTGTATGAAGTCAAACTGTAGTCTTATGAATGGACCCTCTGCTTTTCCAATCTTCCCAAACCCAATTATCGTTTTCCTGCCTGTGTTGTGCATTTGGCAAATTAGACATCTCTGGCAAAGACTCTCTGTAACAGCTCTGAATTTGGGATTGTACCAATTTTGTCTGAATAGTCTAATCATTGCATCTCTCCCTATGTGTGTGTCTCCATGATACATTCTGGCCATTTGTGAGAGTAAACAATCTGGCATGACTGTTCTGCCATCTGTACTAACCCATACTTCATCCTCTCTTCTTTGTGAACAACCCGTTTTGATCCACAATTTCCTTTCAACCTCATCCACTTCATCTTGTAATCTTTTCACTTCGTTCCAGGTTTCAGGTGGCATAAATAGCATAAGTTGGCAGCTGATTCCCATTCTTTCCACCCTCTTATTCACTGATGTTCTGGTTTTGGCACAATATTGAGCCACCAGATCTGCATATCTGTTGCCAACTACCACCCAGTCATCTCCTGACTGATGTGCGGCACATTTCACCACAGCCAATTCTTTTGGTGATTGTATTGCTTCTAGCAATTCTTTTACAAATTGTCCATTTTTAATGGGGGATCCTGAAGAAGTCATGAAATCCCTCTGCATCCACAGTTGGCCAAAATCGTGCACAACCCCATAACCATATTGACTATCAGTGAATATGGTTATTTTCTGATTCCTCCCAATTTTGCACGCTTTTATCAGTGCAATTAATTCAGCTACTTGTGCAGATTTTACCCCTGGTAAATAGGATGCTTCGACTATTCCAGTTAATTCACATACTGCATAAGCAGCTGTTAGCTTGCCATCTTCATGTCTCTGGCAAGAGCCATCAACAAACAGTTCTTTATCTGGTTTTTTAAGAGGCTGTTCCTCTATATCTGGGCGAGGTTTTGTGCATAGTTCTGTAATCTGTATACAATCATGTTCATCTTCTTCGTCATCTTTATTTGTCTCATGATATGGATCTGGTAATAAGCTTGCTGGATTTATTATCGTACACCTCACCATGGTTACATTTTCTGCACCCATTATTATCCTCTCATACTTAGTCAGCCGACTAGGAGTGAGATGCTGAGTTCGTGTTCTGGTCAACAGAATCACCACTGCATGTGGAACATATACTTTTACAGGATGTCCCATCACAATTGATTCACTTTGTTCGATGCTCAAACATGTTGCTGCTACTGCTTTCAAACATCCTGGCAACGCAGATGCTACAGGGTCTAGTGTAGCGGAAAAGTATGCTATAGGACGTCTGTCCAAACCATGTCTTTGAGTTAAAACTGAAAGTGCACAATTTTCTCTTTCATGACAGAATAATGCGAATTCTCTTTTATAATCTGGCATGCCTAAAGCAGGTGCTGAACAAAGGGAGTTTCTCAATTTTACAAAGGCTTCTACACTTTCATCTTCCCACTCAACAGGATCTTTTGCTTTCTTTTTGGTCATGTTAATCAAGGGCTTAGCCAACATGGAAAATCCTGGTATCCATTGTCGACAGTAACCTACTATTCCTAAGAACATTCTTACTTGTCTTTGCGTCACAGGCATTTGCATTCTTTTTATTAATGCTACTCTTTCAGAGGTTACTCTTCTTTTACCTCTCTCAATTTGATGTCCCAGGTATTTAACAGTTGTTGTGCAAAACTGTAATTTCTCAGGTGAGACTTTATGTCCTTCTTCTGCCAAAAGATTCAAGAGTGCTATAGTATCAACAATACATTCCTCTCTAGTGCTTGATGCCACCAATAAATCGTCGATATATTGGACTAAGACTGAACTTCCTGGCATCACTAATTTTTCGAGACACTTTTTCAATATCTGATTAAAAATAGAAGGACTTTCTGTGTACCCCTGAGGAACACGATTCCATACATAGACCTTGTTATCATATTTAAATGAGAAAAGATACTGACTGTCTGGGTGTAACGGAATTGAAAAGAAGGCTTGACACAGATCTATGACTGTAAACCATCCAGCATTCCAAGGAATCTGGTACAGAATTACTGCAGGGTTTGGCACTATAGGACAACATGGCTCTACAATTTTGTTGATTTTCCTCAGATCTTGAACGATCCTATATTTACCACTAGATTTCTTTAGTCCCATGATTGGTGAATTACATGGACTACTCATTACTTCTCTCAGTATATTTTGTTTGACCATCCGATTGATTTCTTCAATGACACCTGCTTTTACTTCTGCACTCATTTTGTACTGTTTTGTATTTGGGAAAATTGCACCTTCTTTTACAGTTACTTGAACTGGGTCTATTTTAGCCATGAATCCTACTTCCTTTCCCGTGAGATCCCATACTATGGGATTTACTGTATCTTTTAATTCTTCTGGCAATTCATCTTTTGTTATTAATGAAAACATTTCATCTACTTCTGTTCCTTGTTTTACGACCATAATTTTATATACATGATCTTCATCTGGTGTCTGTACTGCCACACCATCCGGCGTGCAGAAAATGGTGCAATTCATTTTGCACAACAAGTCCCTACCTAGCAAGTTTACTGGACTGGAATCGCATACTACAAATTGATGCATTTCTTTGAAATTTCCAATTTTAACCTCCATTGGTTCGGTAAGTGGTGTTCTAATTCTTTGGTTAGCAACCCCTACAACTTGAATATCTTCACCAGAGAGAGGAAGGTTTGGGACGTCTACTGTTCTCACAGTAGACCTGGTAGCACCAGTATCCAAAAGAAAAGTAATATCATTACCTCTCACTTTTCCTTCAACATATGGACCTGATTGATCTACCTGCAGGGATGTGCCAAGTACGCATTCCTTCTCCCCCTCTCCTAGGCACCGTCATGCGTCGAACCCGCAAAAATCATCCTGCAAAAGAAATTGTGAGGTCATATAATCATTCTTACCACTTCCCCCCGAGTAACCGATGTCTGTACCGTGCTTTGCTCTGTTTACATTACCCTGAACAGATGGAGGTGGCAACTGACTCTGAGGATTTATCCCTTGCTGTGAGTCATTCTGCGTTTGTGAATTTAAATTTTGATTTGGGCCATTATTATTTCGAATCTTTTTACACTCATCCTTCCAATGCCCCAATTTTCCGCATCCATGACAAGGAAATTTCTTTTTGGCTTCTTCTCTACTCATTCGTCCTTTCATTCTCCCACCATTTCCCGAATCACCATTCGTTCCAGAGTCTTTTCCTTGCGTTTCATTGGGATTGTCTAAATTAATTCCCTGTTTCTCAGCCATTTTCACCTGTGCCCACATTACCTTTTCCTGTAATTTCTTGTGTCTATCCTCAATGTCATCCCCACAATATTTTGCATATTTCAAAATTTCGTCAATTGGTTTTCCTTGCCAACAAAGCATATGCTGCTTAATCATCTGGCAAATCTCGGGCTTTAAACCATACACAAATCAATATACAAACTGACTCATGTTTTTGTCTCTAATGTCCTCAAATCCGCTGTACTGTTTAAACACCTGCAAGAGGCGCTCATAATATGAATGAACTGTTTCACTGGCTTCTTGGGTAGTTCGATCTATTTTTACCCAATCTGTTTCTTTCGGTGGTATTTTCCCTTTTAGGTATGTTATCACCTTCTGGTACTTTTTCATCACATCATTTGACGGGGCACCTGTCTTTGGATCTCTAGGATACTCATCATTCGGCCAATCGACTGTGATCTGTCCATAAATCTGCAGGTACCACTATGTCAAATAAACCATCCAAATCCTTCAACAATACTTTTGACACTTTTACAAACCTTTCAACCTGCTTGTACCATTCAATTGGCTTTTCTCTCAGCTTTGGGAAATCATTCGTAAATGATAAAATATCCTGTCTACTCCATGGGACATGTACATAACCTCCTCCTGCAACTTCTCGCATCGGGTACATTTTGTCAACTTTTTCTATTTCTTTCATCACATATTCAGAAGCTGTTCGACTTGAACGAGCTTCTTCCTTTTTCTTTGCCCACCTAGTTCTCCATTTATCTAGGTCTCCCCATTTTTGCAAAACTAACATTAATTCTCTTATTTGTAGTCTTCTTCCAGAAGCATTCATATTTTCTAAATCTTTGTCTGAAAATTCTGCTCTATAGGGCTTCTGTAGTACTTTTGATTTCCCTATCTCGATTCCCATTTGTAGGGCTAGATTGGACAATTTTTCATGAAATAACCTTACATTTCTAGTGATACTCCTGCATAGGAACAGCAATTCTTCTTCATCATAAGTGTTTAAGCGTTCTACTCCTATATTTCCTGCTATCATTTCTTCTAACTCAGCTTTTAATTTCTGAATGTCTAGTAATTTCGGAGGAGTGCACAATTTATCTGATCCTTGTACCCACCTTTCTAAATCTTCAGGTGTTACTATGGTAGCACTCTTTGCCCCTGATGAAGTTATTAAACTTACATCTTTTGAACGCTCAGGTATTTCTTTTCTTGGAGTACCCTTTACT
Organism: Calotriton arnoldi; assembly: GCA_963921515.1. NCBI lineage: Eukaryota > Metazoa > Chordata > Amphibia > Caudata > Salamandridae > Calotriton > Calotriton arnoldi. Next base: position 2,049,301 of record CAWUFW010001687.1, on the reverse strand, counting down.
GGACCTCTGACAGGTAAATCCATGAGAGATATTGTGGAATCACAATCACTAAAATGATCTTCAATTATAACTGGAGCTTCAAGTTTTTGAAAATTTTCGGGAGTATTCATAGGAGAAGATACGGGTATCAGAGGAGGACAATTTCCTTGTATACCATATAATGGCACTACTGGACCAATTGTTACAGGAATAGTCAATGAATCAGGATGTGTTTTTATCTGGGATATTTTCCGTACTAATTCTGCTCTGGTCTTTTCTAATGCTTCTTTTTCTTTTTCATGAAGTATTCTATTCGGAGTGAATTCATGTAGTACCTGAGGTACCATTGGTGTTTGCGGTGGGGCACTAGGAGGAATTCCACTTGACCCTTCCTGATACGGTGGAGGATTCCTCAATATTTCTTCCATAAACTCATCTTCTGAGTCTTCATGTCTCATTAAATGTTTTGTCTTTTCTGTACACTTGCCTCCTGATTTCTCTCCTTCTGTGAGTAGTGGATATAATCCCTCAACAAGCATTGTCCTTCTCCATTGCTTCATCTGACCTTCCCTATTCTCCCGTAAGTATCTGGGGAAAAATCCTGGATATCTCCCATTACTTCGTGATCTATCACGCTCAAATGCTTCAGTCTCCCATTCCTCTAAAGCTTCGTATTGAGTCAATCTGGGTCTAGGTTCTAAATCATTCATCCTTTGTCTCAAATTTTGAAGAATTCGCCCATTGAATGTGCCATTCTCGGGAAATTCTAGTATCCCGTCATTCTTAGTATATTCTCTCCAATTCTCTATCCATACACAAGTATGATAACCTCTTTCCATCATCATATATGATGCGGGCGTTTTGGCTGGGGGAATAATAATTCCCTCTCTAGTTTTGATTGGTTTATCCTTTTTGAAATAATTCTTAATCTTTTGTAAAACTGACATCTTCTTCTTTTCTCCGTACATCTTAGGCAAATACCGATGTATAAAATTATATTCTGCAAACCCTAGAAATCTCCTATCTGGACGATTCCCTGTTAAAGTCGGATCGCGTTTTAACATGCAATCCTTATCCACTTAGAAATTTGCTTCTAAACTCTCAACCAATCAAATCTTTGCTAACTTTTAATTCTAAGCCAATCCTTGCGCGGCCTTTTTGGTGATGTTTCTCTGTCAACCCCTCCTTTATAATCTGCTCTTTTCTGTTCTCACGCTGATGCAACCAATCCCAGCGCGGCACCTGTGATGTCAGTACTACTCCTGACTACTGACCCCTCCTTTACAAGGGTTTTCCCACGCCCGCGGATTCAACCAAACCCAGCGCAGCGTTTTGTGACGTCAGCTCCCTCTCCGGCAACTGACCCTCCCTTTACAAAATTTTTATGCAAACTTTATTTTCTCTATAGTTCTTAATTAAAATCCAGTAACAACATAAAACATTCGCTATCGTGCCAGTTTCTCTAATTCAGAAAGATAGGTTCTTTTACATACTTAGTAAACCCTTTCCGTTTACTAAAACATACACTACGAGTAAAACCCTTCCGTTTACTCTTCACGCAAGCTTCTGAAATACCTGTTACTTCTTCAATGTTACCCTTTCTAGGTGATATAACATTAAATTTTCACTAGCGTACTCCTTTGGCTATACTTACACGCATAGAATCCCTAACAAGTGCTGATAGTCCTGCTTAACTATTCAGTACTATTTCTGCCTGACAGATAACCTCACTGCAGTATGGCTTCTACTTGCCACCCACTATTCTTTTTCCCCGGGGTATTCTGGACAACATAAAACAATATTCAAGAATAACGGGTATTAGTTCATAAAAATACAAAATAAAATTCTCATTACCCAATTAACAAAGAGTAACACAAACCGTCCTCTGCTTACCAGAAAACTGATCCAGCGCGATATTAGCAAACAGCATTCATACACCATATACTCACTTGGGCCCATACATTCATACCACACTAATACTTACGCTGGGTGTCAGATGTACTCTTTTATCAAAATCCCTGCTACCAATTACCTTCTGATTGAAGAGTAATAACTTACCAATGGATCCTTTGCTAATTTGGGAAGTTTAAAATGAGTGACATTCACTATAATACATAACCCTGAAATAACCACAGAGTCAAGAAGTTTTAAAAATGTTTATCTAAAGTTTAGCAGAGTAAATACAGAAAAAGACACGGTATTTGATCAGAACACTCGTGGAAAAGCATAGAATGATTATTTCTAATCAATGACGGTGTTTAAGGAAAAGAGGAGATAGGAACAGCAGTGCAACTAAAGGTTGCATATATTTACCTAAATGCGAGAACCAAACCCTTAGCCAAGGAGTTTGAAAGAATAGGACCTTGGAAGGATGAAGAGCAAGGACCTTCTTCAAGATCAGGACCGGACTGGTGACCTCTCTATAACGACGCCTGCGCCGTTCCCCTCTCTGGCACTCGACTTCTCATCGATTCTTCCCTCTAATGGACTCCGCCGCCCCCTCCTCAGGACCTCTTCTGGATAGGGATTCAGTCAGCAATCGATCAGCTGGGCAGCCAGGAGCTCTTCTGTATATTCTAAGAGTCTGAGCTAACTAACTACTAATGCTATATTCTATTATACCCTTCTACGCCCATGTACCTCCCCTTAATGTTGCTAAAATATGGGACCACTACTTCTGATTGGACAGGGACAGGAAGTGGATTCTCGCACCATGACAAATTTGGCTTAATTTGTGAAGCCTATTGTATTAACGTTCCCTCCCCTTCAATTTAATACATTCACTTTATTTCCCACCCGTCTCACAACAAATTATATACAATTTCTACAGCAATTGTATCTTTTGTTACAATTTTGTACATTTAGAACATCCTCTTCGGCCGATAGGTCATGGCCTTGTGAGACGTCCAAGTTGACTTCATTTTGGCAGTCTTTCAGGGGACATGCGCAGAACCTTCTGCTTTTCAAGTTTCAAGTCACCAACCCAGGCCCAAGATTACGAATTACTAAAAGTGCAAGAAGGAAATATTAATATCAAAAATAAAACGTTTCACTGTATACCACTTATCTTATTTCTAATCCCTTTTAAATTATAAAATTCTATCCCGCATTAATTGCATTAAGAAATTACAATTTAGTAATGACACAAAAGCAAGTTTAAGCATGTGAGAACATTGAGCAGCCATTTTATTGCACACTGCGCAGAAGCAGAAATTCCCACCAAGCAAAGAAAGACGTCACACCATGTGATCAGGTTGTGACATGCGCAGTTAAAATCCCGCGCTTAAGCGGCCATTTTAGACTAGGAACAAGCGTTATTTGTTAGAAAAACAACATAGGCAAGCTTCCTAACTATTCATGTAGTGTGTGCAAATATTAATACAGACAATACAAGTTTTAATATTAATACAATGAGGAAGATTGCATACGAGCAAGTTTCATTTGCGAAACCTTGCTCCATCACATGCAACCATTTTATTTTGTCTGCTCCTGGCTACCTTTCTCCCTGCTTCTTTCACAACCCCAATCCAACTCAATTCACCCCATCTGATCACCCACTTCCCAATCCTACCTTTCACTGTGTGTATTTACGTTTCTGTGTGTGTTTTTTGTGACTTTTTTATACTTAGTTTTTTTGTTTTCTTTTCCTGATCTGTCCTCTTTCTGTCCTCCTGTTTCCTTCTCATCCCAGTCCAACTCCCTTCCATCTCGCCATGGCAAAATCAGGCAGAGCCATCTGTACCCTATGTGTGCAACGCAGGTGAGCAGCGGTGCAGCCCACCCTATCTTCTGTGAGGAGGAGGTGGGCGCACTCATTTTCTGGGTGCAGCGCCACTTCCCCTGCCTGCTGGCAGCAGGCCTGGTAAGGGGTACGCCCTATGGGAGCGTTGGGTGCTCTGGGGGCAAGTGCAGAGATGCCTGTGCTGCAGAATGGGCATCTAGCTCACCCAGCTGCAGCTGACACACTGCTTGGTGGACATCCTAGGCAGGGAACACAGCCTGCTCGACCTACTAGGCACTGAGGTTGCGGGTCTCGATGAGTAATATTTTTGTTTTCTGAAAATTCTAATATTAGTTTTTTTCAAGCAGCATGGTCACAGGTAAGTTAAGATTATGGTCACAGGTAAGTTAAGATTATGTGAACATTATATACATATTTATATATATATTGTAGATATACATATATATACATATATATAAAAATATACATTATAAAAATATACATTATATATATATATATATATACATATATAATGTATATTTTTATAATGTATATTTTATATATATGTATATATATGTATATCATTCATAATGTGAGTAAGTATTAATAAGTATAATATATAATATATTTAAATATGATGTCAATGTGTTTATTTATTATAAAATGTAAATTACATGTGCATATTAAATTAATTGTGTTTATGTACATATATATATATCCTCCAAAGTTGCCCCAGAGCTTAAGGACGCCACTCCTATGGGAGAGAATTTAACAGAATTTTTTATTAAAAAAACAGCGCACCCTTTCTCAATAAATTTATCAGTGCCTGACGCGTTTCGGTGACACTTCACCTTAATCATAGGGCGGGGCAAAAACAAACCATGGAAAACACACTGCAAATGTATTGTTCCACTAGCATGCACTCTCCAGTGAATAGCATGCTGGGTGTTGCAGTGCCGATATTTCCCTCAGTAGGGTCCATGTATTTGTCCAAAGTTACAACATCCCCACTGTTCTCACAATGTTTACAGCCCTCCAGTGGGCCTCGGGAAAGGATTTGCAGTTTTAAACAGTTTCTCCTCCGTGCTGCGATCGGGCTGCCATTCCATTACAGCCCCGCAGTCCTGAAATCATTGAGCCAGGCGGTGCAACACTCCGCGGCCGAGGCCGCCACGTATTAACATCCTCCAAAGTTGCCCCAGAGCTCAAGGACGCCACTCCTAGGGGAGAGAATTCAACAGAATTTTTTATTAAAAAAACAGCGCACCCTTTCTCAATAAATTTATCAGTCCCTGACGCGTTTCGGTGACACTGCACCTTAATCATAGGGCAGGGCAAAAACAAACCACGGAAAACACACTGCAAACTTATTGTTCCACTAGCATGCACTCTCCAGTGAATAGCATGCTGGGTGTTGCAGTGCCGATATTTCCCTCAGTATGGTGCATGTATTTGTCCAAAGTTACAACATCCCCACTGTATATATATATATATATATATAGAGAGAGAGAGAGATAGCTGTAGATGTATATCTTTGCAGACATGATTATGGCCACATGTGCCCTCTGGTGCAAAAAAGACATTTTATTTATGAGTGTGGTATCATGTTCAGGCAAGAGGTTTTTTAATGTTTGTGTGTGCCACTCACATAAATAAATGCACCTTTTGCATCAGAGTGTGCTTGCAGTTGTGTCCACTGTCTTTGTTCCAAAAGGAGTGGGCATGTGATGTAATATGCCAGGGTTTATCTATATACTTTGATGAATGCATCAGGGCTCAGAGTTATCAAAATTTTACGCAGGAAGGGAAGACAACTTGCTGCACTGTGTAAAAGGGAGAAGGCAGAAAGTGCCATATTTATTTATCAGGATATGTCGCATTCCTGCTCTCTCCTTGCGCTGGCATCCTTACTCCATGGTGCAAGGATGCCAAGTTACAATGCACCCTGGATTGTGTTGTGCAGGAAGGGACACCTACCTGCACAAAAAGAATCCTTAGAGGCAAGGGCAACACAAACCCTTGATAAGAAGAGTGGTTCATGGTGCCAGCCCAACAGGGAGATTGTAGGAACGTAGGAGTGGAGTGGACGTCAAGTGAATGATCCTGCCAGGATTCTGTTCCAGTGTGAGCTATACAAGTGCTCGCTTGGGCTGAATTAAGACATGTCAACTCATGACACTCACTCTTACAATATTAGTATAGCAGGGGTGTCAGCGTTATTCTCTGTAGCTTTATGTAGCACATTACAATTCCAGTCTCCTTGATGTGCAGTACGCAAAGGTAGACTGACTTAACCCACCATAACGGGGTGGAGAAGCATGAATAGTTCAAAATTAAATTTTAGGTTACAAAACTAGGGGGCCTATTACGATGGCGGTTGTGACCGCGGCAGTGGGAAATTCTGACCACCGCTTTTCCGCCAGTTGCCCTCCGCACTCCTGCCTGGCAGACGGGATAATGGTGGCGGTGCAGGGCAGGCTCCGCCGGCAGGATTATGATGCCGGCAGTAGCCAGCCTTTCCTCCGTGGTCAGACCGCCATGGAAAGGCATGTGGTGATTGTCTTCCGGGGGCCCGTTGCGGGCCCCCAATGTTTTGTGGGGGGTGTGGATGCACTGGGGGGGTACCCATGGTCCCCCCTACATTTCCCTGTACCGGGTGGCAGGCACTGTGCAGTGCCTGCCACACAGTGCAGGGAAATGCAGGACATGCTCATTTGGACATCGATGCAGTGGTGCGGGCAGCAGCAACCGCCGCAATGTTAAGGCCCGCGATCCGACCTCCGCGGTCGGATTTTGAGCAAGGAACATCCTAATGCGACCAGCGGTTATGTCGCGGGCCTTGCGGGCAGTCTTTTCCTGTTACCATGGCGGTCGGGGAGGTTTTCCGACTGCCATCGTAATAGGCCCCTAGGTCTGGGCTGTCTGATTTAAAAAATATGTGCTATGCCTGTCAACATTTTCTGTAGAGACAACAACCATCACCAACAATGCAGCGGCCACGGCAGATGGTTCTACTGGCCCCAGTAAGTCATGTTTATCATTTCTTACTTTCTATTCCCAGTAGTAAAATTATAGTCTTCTGTATACTTGCTATTTACTTTTCTTCCAACGCCAATTCTAATGTTTGTTATCCCTGTATTGGATCACTGACAGAATATCGACATAAAAAATATCGAGGTACAAAAATATCGATGCAAAAATATCGATGTCCAGAATATCGAAGTCCTATCTACATAATGGTAAGTATAAAAATATCGAAAAACAAATATCGATGTCTAAAATATCGTTGTTAAAAATATCGTTTTTTTTAATGTTTAAAAAATAATGTAAAATAAAGGAAATAATATATATAATTTAAAAAAATAGTTAGAATTATTAGAAAATGTTTAAAATTATAAGTATTACATATAATGTAAAAAAAATTCAACATGCATATATATAACATTTAATATATATATTTACTTAATAATATTAATAAATAATTATTTTATTAAATTATAAATTGTTAGAAACATATGAAAAATTATAAATACATATATATACACATACACCAATAACATAAAAATAAAATATATATATAATAAATTAAAATATAAAAATATTTTTAATCTTTTTAAAATACATTTTACACTACATTAACTGAAACAGTATAGAAAATATTGGATAGTGGAGGGGTACAAATTACTATTCCCACTCCAGTGAGTGCAACAGTAGGGAAAGTGTTGGATAGCGTAGGCGTAAAAATTACTATTCCAACTCCAGTGAGTGCAACAGTAGGGAAAGTGTTGGATAGCGTAGGGGTAAAAATTACTATTCCAACTCCAGTGAGTGCAACAGTAGGGAAAGTGTTGGATAGCGTAGAGGTTAAAATTACTATTCCCACTCCACAGAGTGCAACAGTAGGGAAAGTGTTGGATAGCGTAGGGTTTAAATTACTATTCCCACTCCAGAGAGTGCAACAGTAGGGAAAGTGTTGGATAGCGTAGAGTTAAAAATTACTATTCCCACTCCAGTGAGTGCAACAGTAGGGAAAGTGTTGGATAGCGGAGAGGTAAAAATTACTATTCCCACTCCAGTGAGTGCAACAGTAGGGAAAGTGTGGATAACAGAGGGGTAAAAATTACTATTCCCACTCCAGAGAGTGCAACAGTAGGGAAAGTGTTGGATAGCGTAGGGGTTAAAATTACTATTCCCACTCCAGAGAGTGCAACAGTAGGGAAAGTGTTGGATAGCGGAGAGGAATAATTTACTATTCCCACTCCAGTAAAATAATTAAAAACAATTAAAAAACAATTAATTAATTTAAAAAAATTACCTCCCACCATATTCCCTATAAATAACACCACCAATGTTGTAAAACATAACACCATTAACATAATTATTTAATAATTAATTAATTAATTATTTAAAATTAACAAACAATTTAAAAACAATTAATAATAATTAAATTCACACAATTAACAGTATAAATCAATTTTTTTCTTTTTTTTATAATAAAAAACATTTAAAATAATATGGAAATTAAATTACTTACTAGCCTACTCTCCTATCAACACACAACCCGCTCTTAAAAAACCACACAAATAACATAATTAATAATTATTAATAACCAATTAATTATATAATTAACAATATATTATTTGCCACAATTCACAATATAAATTTGTAAAAACATAAATATTAAATAATTAAAAATATAAATAAAATAATTATTATTAAATCACTTCCCACCCTACTCCCCTATAAATCCACAACAAGCTCCTAGAAAAATAACACAATTTACATATTTACCAATTAATTATTAATAATTAACAAACAATTAATAACTAATTAATAATAAATTATTTACCACAATTAACAATATAAAATAATAAAAACTTAGGGGCCTATTAGGATGGCATCATCCTCGCGGTGTTGGGGCCGGCCGCCAGACATGCGGCGGTCCTGTACCGCGAATTAGGATGTGACCGCCACCCTGGCGGTCGCATCCCACATTTTGACATTGCGGCGGGTGCTGCTTACAGCAGCACCCACCGCAATGTCAAAATGGCATGCCTGGCATTTCCCTGCACCACGTGGCAGGCACCACGCGGTGCCTGCCACTTGGTGCAGGGAACTGCAGGGGGGTACCATGGGTACCCCCCAAGTGCACCCCCCCTACCTCCCCCACCCCGAGGGGCCCGCAATGGGCCCCCAAAGCAAATCCCTGCCAGCCTTTCCATGGCGGCATCGCCGCCATGGAAAGGCCTTCAAAACTCTACATCCTAATATGGCTGGTGGTGCCTGCTAGGCACCGCCACCATATTTGGGCCCCTGCTCCGCCCGGCCGGCAATCGTAATGATTGCCGACCGGCGGAAAAGCGGCAGACGCACTTTGCGTCCGTTGCGATACACACCACCATTGTAATATGGCGGTGGGTATTTCACGTTACGATGGCGTAACGGTCGCCACTGCCGGCCCAGCGGTGGTGATCGTTATGCCATCGTAATGACCTACTTAATTATTAATTCATAGAAGTTATTAATTAATTCATTATAATTAAATTACTTCCCACCCTATTCCCCTATAAACCCACAACCCGCTCCTAAAAAATAACACAATTAAGATATTTACTAAATATTTAAGAATAATTAACCAATTAATAACTAATTGATAACAAATGTATTACCACAATTAACAATATGAATTAATAAAACATATTCATTAATTAAATATAATTAAATTACTTCCTACCCTATTCCCCTATAAACTCACAACCCGCTACGGAATAAAAACGCAACATTCAATTAAAAATAATTAATAATTTCTAAAAATTATTATTAAATTTACTATAATTAAATTACTTCCCCCCAATTCCCCTATAAACCCACAACCCGCTCCGGAATTAAAACGCAAAATTTACTTTAAAAAAATTAATAACTTCTAAAAATTTAATACATATATTTAAAAAAATACAATACTTAACCAAAAATACATACTAAAATACATAACACTAATATACACATCAATATTATTAACAACGATATTTTTACAAATGATATTACTGACTTCGATATTTATGAAAACGATATTTCTTACCTTCATGTCAATATTCTGGTCACCGATATTCTTGATGTCGATATTCTGTCCCTTCGATATTTCAACTCGATATTTTTGTACTTCGAGATTAAAAACTCGATATTATGTCTGTGCACCCCTTGTATTTCCCTGTGTTTTCTATATCACCTGTTTCCGCAGCTGACTTTCTCCTGTCTATAGCTTTCTTCTGCTCCTTTTTTAGAAAATGTTCCTTTTCGCCTCTTTCACATGTCTTATGTAGTACTGTTAAAAGAACAGATTTTTTGTAAGGTAAAGAGAATCACAGCCAGGCCCAAGTATTCGCCAAACATGTTGATTGTGCAGTCTTTCTTGATCAAACAGTCAAAAAGTACAGGAGCATGGACTCCCAATATTGTTTTATACTAGCAGTTTCCATGACAGTGCAGCATGGCAGGAATGAGATGCCATTACTAACCATTACCATATGTCCTTTGCATTCCCTTCTACCCCTTAATTGCGTCTCACTATTATCCTTTTGTAGCCTTATCCCTCCATTAGGAGAAAAATTTGTTTGATTGACTCAATGACTACCAGTTTTTTAAAAGGCTGTCAACCAACCAACAAATCTCCCAATGTGATACTTTCAATAGAAAACACTGATAGATAGATAACCTAATTGTAGTGAGGTATTGCTGTTGTACCTTGTGCAAAATAAATACTTAAGTGGCTAATCTGGTATCTGAAACGAGTGCCTTCTGTTTTTCTCTAGGTGCACAGCCCACCGGTGCTACCACAAAAAGTGCCTGCCAGTCTGTCCCCTTGCTTTCTTATTGACAATGCTGTATTTGTCAAGTGAGGCAGATATCCCGCCCATCACCTCCAGGCCCTGCCCATGGCATTTCACCACCTATAACTGTAGCGCGGTTTAATTCAGCACTGCAGTACAGTGAAAAGCCCCAACACCCACCGACCACGCACGCAACCTGGGAGTCATCCTCGACTCAACGCCCTCCATGGCCAAGCAAGTCAACGCAGTCTCATCCTCCTGCTTCAACACCCTCCGCATGCTTCGCAAGATCTACAGGTGGATCCCGACAGACACGAGAAGAACAGTCACCCAGGCCCTCGTCAGCAGCAGACTCGACTATGGGAACGCCCTCTACGCGGGAGCCCCGGCCAAGCTCATCAAGCGACTGCAACGCATACAAAACGCCTCCGCACGCCTGATCCTCGATGTACCACGCCACAGCCACATCACCCCCCACCTGAGGAACCTGCACTGGCTCCCCGTCGACAGGAGAATCTCCTTCAAACTCCTCATCCACGCACACAAGGCACTCCACAAGACTGGCCCAGCCTACCTCAACAGACGACTCCTCTTCTACATCCCCAACCGCCAACTCCGCTCCGCCGACCTCTCCCTCGCCACCGTCCCTCGCATTCGAAGAACCACCACCGGCGGCAGATCCTTCTCCCACCTCGCCGCCAAGACCTGGAACACCCTTCCACTAAGCCTACGACAGACCCAAGACCTGCTGACCTTCAGGAGGCTACTCAAGACCTGGTTGTTCGACCAGTAGCAGCACCCCCCCTTTTTTTCTCCCCCAGCGCCTTGAGACCCTCGCGGGTAAGTAGTACGCTTTACAAATTCTGTGATTGATTGATTGATTGAAATGTGCGTCTGCTGTGGCATGACTAAATCTGTAATGCATACAAACCGAAGACAAGGTGTGTTTTCCAGTGCCCACTCAGTCACCCGCTAGTACTTCACTTCATCATTCTTTCTTTCTGGCCAGCCTAACCAAAAATGTAAATTCTATCTCGGCATGTGCCTCATTTTCTACCCAAGTGACTTATATTACATGGCTTCCATTACGGATTTACGGTTTAAATTTTTCCCTTCCGCCAACCAATGTGTCTAAGCAAAAACATAGTACATGAACAGTGACAACCAACCATTCCAAAGCTAAACCTCTACCTAGCCCAATCCCCATAACTTACCTCCCTGTAGGCTACTTTCCTCACTGCCAAGTGAAGGTATTTGTTGAAAATATTTAGTTGTGGAGGCCAGGGTATAACGTGGAACAAAGTGCCTGATTTAGAGTTTGGCAGATGGGATACTCTGTGACAAACGTGACGAATAAAAGATATATCCTGTTCGCTGTACTACAGTTCATTGTTCATATTCTATGCACTGTCTACTGTAATATGGCGGCTGAGATATCTTTTTACACCACATGCGTGACGGAGTATCCCATCTGCCAGACTCTATCAGCCCCTAAGTTTGGACTCGAAATAGAATTGAGGAGGGAGTTGGAGAAGAGCTGAGCCATTGGAATTGTAAGTTAATAACATACACATGCTCCAGCTGCCCCAAAAACATCCTGCAGAGTAGCAGACCCACCAGCATGGCTCCGTTAATGTTGCATAGTCGAATATTAGTTGTGCAGCATATATACGCCTTACTCATTAATGGCAGATAATTTCCAATGGCTCTAGGGGACTAGCAATGTTCTGCTACTGTGCCACTATAGACAGTATAAACACGTTTGAGTTGAGCAACACAATTCGTGTTTTTGTTTTTACTTTCTTGATACAGTTATTCCTGCTACTGGAGCTGGCCAACAACCATCCTGGCAGTAGATAGCCACCTGGCTGCGGCGGAAAAAGTTGGAGGCCGTGACAGTTGACTATCGCTGGCTGGTGGCTTTGGAGGAGGAAGAGGAGGAGGCACATGCCTCCAGTTCTTCGGGCCATAAACCAGGCCTGTCTCTTACCCAGACATGCCAATGCCAGCACCACCAGTAGCCGGTGTTGATATAGTTACTCCTGCTGCTGGCCAGCAATCATCCTGGCAGGAGATTGCCGTCCCGCTGCGCTGCCAAAAGTTGGAGGCCGTGACAGTTGAATATCGCTGGCTGGTGGCCTTGGAGGAGGAAGAGGAGGGGGCACGGGACTCCAGTTCCTTGGGCCACAGACCAGGCCCGTTTCTAACCCAGACACGCCAATACCACCGCCACCTGCAGCTGGTGTTCACTGTTGCCCAGAACACTACCAGCCACTTTCCTCATCATCATCCGACCACCTCCTCCATCGCACCCTACGCGAGCTGGTGCTGCTCAGGTATGAGGTGGTGCTGCTCAGGCTTGGCCAGCAGAACCTGGGCCGGGAGGTAGCAGACATAAAAGCTGAACTGTATGCCCTGAAAACCCTTAAATGAACATTTGTTTTTGTGGGAGGGCTTGTTGCGGATGGAGAGGGTGGGAAGGAAAGTTGGGGAAAGGGTGAAAGGGACTTTTTTCGCTTGGGGAGAGGAGTGGGCTGGCTGTGGATGGGGAGGGTGAGAGAGAAGTTGGGGAAAGGGTGAAAGGTAACTATAACACAGAGAGGCACTCAGTTCTTTGCTAAATAACTCTCCACAAGATGAAGAAAACATGCTTGTTTTCTTATATAACCCTCACCTACCAGGGTTGCCCTTTGGTGGCATGCTTCAACATTGGGTCCATCCCTTTCCGCTGAGCTTTTCATCAGGACCGTTTATGTTTATTTTTATGTTTGATGTGTTATGTGTTGTATGTCTGAAGGAACACTGATTTTACTAGAAATGCTCAGCACTATTTTGCAGCATGAATTAGTTCACTAGATATGACACGATGAGGTGGTGATCAGAATGAGTTTTAACAGCACTCACTTGGAGTAATTTTTATATACGTGTTGGTTGAAATATATTTCCCTTCTTAAATCTTTGGCAGACTAACCTTCTCATGATTATATATTGCAGATTACAAAACAGTGAATACCAAGTAGGTATAATCACCTTCTTATATGTAGCATGCAAAGTATTTGAGAGTGATTAATGCCAACAGCACAACAGGAGTGGTATCAAGGAGGTAGATCCTTTGTCCTGATGAAAAGCCAAGGGGATGGCTTGAAACATGTCAAACCTTAGGAAGGCAGATACATAGTTATCCACCCTTCCCTCTCCCTGTTTTTAATCATACCATCTAGAGGCCAAAATAAATAATAGTTTACCTACTAGCCAGGTATTTTTAAGGTTTTCTTTCCATACAAAATACACAACCCCCCACTCCTATTGTCATTATTCTACATCATAATAATACATCTGTTAGAGCTCCCGCGTAATTTGTAGGTCGCAGCACGCCTCATTAGGCAGCAGAATAGGATGGACCCAATGATGAAGCATGCCACCAAGGGGCAACCCTGGTGGGTGGGGGTTATATAAGAAAACAAGTGTGTTTTCTTCATCTTGTGGAGGGTTATTTCACAGCAAAATGAGTGGCTCCCTGTGTTTTGGTTACTTATCGGTAGGAGGACGAGCCTCTCTGTCCCTCTATCTCCCCCTGTTTTTTGTAAGTGAAAGGGTGAAAGGAACATTGTTTTGATTGGGTAGTGGGGTATGCCTATTGTGGGTGGAGAGGGTGGATTTTCAATGCAAAAAAATAATGGGCTTTAGTTTTTCTTTGTCACTATCTGCCTTTGCATGCTAGTAAGCATAGCATAAGATTGTGGTTTAGTGACAAGAGCGAGACGAGAAGCTGTGCACTGAAATTGTCAAACATTATGCTACACATCGAATTTCCCTACTTGAAGTCCCTTGCCATGTATTTATTCTTCAGTAGCTTACTTACCTCTTCCTCCAGTCCAGCAATTGCATTTCGCCACCAGAGTGGCACTGGGAACAGAAAACTGGTTAATTTTGTTTCACTTTATTGCTTGATGAAGCAATATCTGAGAATGAATGGAAATGGACAGTAGAAGAAGGCAGAAAATATTAGCGTCATTAATACAATGTAGAGTGTGGTAACAGGATTTGGATCCTGAAGTATCTAATTATAAGTCTGTTTGGTCTGATTTATCATTTTTGGATGGTATTATCAGACGTGGTGATAAATTGTTGGTACCAAAGTTATTGAGAGAGAGATTAATGTTGATACAACATGAGGGACATGGACATAGGTCTTCCATGAAAAGGAAAGTAAGGCAGAACTTTTGGTGGCCAGGAGTAGATCGAGACATGGAGAGGTTTGTAAGGGGATGTTTAGTATATGCTTGCAGCGACAAAAGTCATGTGATTATAGAGACTCCTGTAGTACCAATAGAGTTTCCTGAATGAGCATGGCAGAAAGCAATGGATGTCTGTGGTCTGTTTGAGTTGACAGGAAGTGAGAGGAAATATGCCATAGTACTTATGGATTATTTTTCAAAATAGCCGGAAATGAGTTGAGTAAATTAATTAAAAACTACGGTTGCAGTGGATTTTTCGTAGAGAAGGATACCCCGAGGAAATTATCACAGATAATGGGTCACAGCTTATATCTAGGGAGTTTGGAAAATATCTTGAGCAGAATGGAGTGAGTTATAGGAAAACTGCAATAGGACATCCCTGGGAAAATTATCTAGTTGAACAATTTATTAGAGTATTGGGGGAGAAAGTACAGCTGTCGGTGCAAAATGGTCTTGACTGGAAACAAGAGATAAAGAATTTAGTATGGAGTTATAGAATCGCTCTTCATTCAACAATGGAAGTGTCACCTTTTGTATTATTGAAGGGTCGTATGCCATGCTCAAAAGCTTTTCCTAATTGGATGTGCAAAAGAAGGATGCTTAGTATTGATGTGACAAAATTGCTACAAACAGTACAAGAAAAACAGATGAAGTATGGTGATGATAAATGGGACAGAAGAGATTTGGAATTTAAGGCTGGTAATGGGTGAGTGTCAGACTGTTGAATGGTGTAAGGAAGGGTACATCGAAATGGTCATGCCAAAAACAATAATGAAAAGTGGAAGATTTATTGTTGTTTAGAAAAATGGTAAAACATGGAATGTGAGAAATGTTGTCAAATGCAATGAAGGGAGGTGCTGAGACTTGGAGAACTAAGCAAAAAAACAATGTTCACAAGGAACTCATTTGAACTAACAATATGCATTTATGCAAGACAGTTTAACTTGCTATAATTAATCAAAAAACAAAAACAGGGAATACAGGATGTGATCTTAATGCAATTCTGTAAATATATAAAACATAAAAAGCCCACAAGAACAATATATCTCAATCCTGCTCCTCTTCAGCCGAAGTGAGCGTGATTTATTTTGTACGGGAAAGAGGATATCCAAAACGACTGATAAAAACCTCCATGAAGAGGGCGTGGTACAGCCCCCGAGAAGCACTACTAGCTAGTAAAACCAAAGACCATGCCAACAGAAGCGTTTGCGTTACTACGTTTTGTCCCCTAAGCACACAGGTCACTAAAATCATTCAAAAACATTGGCCGACACTAAACACGCTCAGCACTTGTCAAGAGTTACCCATGTTCTCCTTTAAAAAGGGAAAGAAGATAAGGGACCATCTGGTACACTCAGACACCAGCGTTACAAATCCGAGAAGTACAATCCAAAACCTGTGGTCACTTTCGCCTGTTACGCGACATTTCAAATGTGGAAGCTGTGTAGCTTGCAACCACACTTTGGAGACCTAAGATTTCACTCATGGCAACATAAAAGATCACACTACATGACTTTACCAACTGTGCAACGTCCAATGTTATTTACTGCATCTGGTGCCCCTGTGGTCTGATATACATCGGACAGACCACTCAGCCAGTTAAAACCAGAATCGGCCAGCATCGTAGCAGAATACGGTGCCAGGTAGAGAATGCCCCCCTAGTGCAGCACTACAAGGACAAATCACACACGGCTGAAGTGGCAGGCCATTGAGAAAGCCAAAATACCCCCCAGAGGAGGCAGCATTTCATTCATCTTACAGTCCCTAGAATGTAAATGGATAGAAAAATGTGATTCCATTAGAAATGGGCTGAACAGCCTAGAGAAATGGTGCAGAATTATTAGTCTAAACTGACACTATCTGTGCATCCACACGTTCTGTTACAAAAGTTCAATAGATGCAGATCTCGAATTGCCAACACTGCCTTCCTGTAAAATGCTCGGATATATATTTGTTTCTAAAGGAAGACCCTCCAACACCATGAGCCCTATTGGATATAGATGAACAGATATCTCCGATTAGTAATTCTCCATATATGTATAAACCTGAAGTGTTCTTATGCTGTATTCCCCCGAAGTGTAATCATACCCTGAATATAAGTACTGCTGTAACAAGTAGCTCCGTTATATAATTTTTATATATATATTATGAACACCGTACTCTCCAAAGTAAATGTACGCAAATAACTGATTATCTTGTATACCAATTCTCCGTTTCAAAAAATGATTGGTTGACACCATTCACCACCGGGAGCACTAATTTGCACTTCGAGTTATGGTTTGTACATGTATAGCCCTTACAGAGATCATAGGTTCAATAATTTGTATACATGCATATCAGGATGATACTCCCTGAATATTCTGTCATATTATTTGGGTCTCGACACCGTGTATAGCGCATTGGCAGCACATTATAACTGCACTAATCACCGTCCCATGGACTCTATGAACATTAAAGTAATTCCGGTTATGGTTATCACATCATCCACCCATGTGATACATTCGCCTAATCCCTCTTAGTAATGGCCGCGGCGATTGTGGCCTTGATTATTCTGTCATATCCTTAGGGTTCCACACCATATATAACGCATTGGAAGCACACCAAAACTGTACTAATCACCATTTTTTGGACTCTAAGTACATTAAATGAAATCCAGTATGGTTATCACATCATCCACCCATGTGATACAATTGCCCAAACCCTCTTAGTAATGGTCGCCGCGATTGTGGCCTAACAACTCCACATAGTCCGTTCTGCGCATGTGCAGACCTCGGCCAACGTTACTTAACGTAGTCCGTGCTAGGCGTCCTCGATACAGGACCCGCCCGACAACAACGCGCCACACGAGCATCGAGTAAGTAACACTGTGTGTATGTCCACGACTGTGTACTATGCCAAGGTATACCCAATTCTTGACACCGCGTCCCACTTATTCTCCCCAGCTCGTGTTGGCCTATTATCTCGTAATTGATTTACGGACTGCCGTGAGCCCACCTCGGGTGAGTCAATTGCTTATCCCTCCTTCGCCCTGTGAAATGGTTTTGACGTGATAGTCTTGCTGATAATGACACTGCCTTTGTAATCTAGATCCCGGAGGTTACCTTATTGCAATTCACATGCCTAACAGTCCGGTGGTCCTGTTAATGGAGTAGAGCGGACCGTCCGAGACTCTCTTAATACCGCATAATTCCCTGCTCCACACTATGGAACCTGCGCCCATGGGCATGCCGTAGTTGGTTTTTCGGGTAAGCATGTGCCTTAACACACCGATTTAGAGGTATAGTCACGAATCCTCAGATTGGCCATCCTGAAATATAATTATTTTTAATAGGTATACCCCTTTTCTCCTGGACTACATAGGAATTGATACCAACTTCCAGAAGACCCTCACCATTCTCTATCCATGTCCAACATATGGTAAGCGGCTGCTCACCATTGCCCCTAACATCATTCATTAAATTCTCTTGCAGTACCACAATCCTTACACCACATTTCTTCCATTAGACCCCAGCACCCCTGTCCTGAAGAGACCCCGTATCGAGAGAGGGTCGAAACGTCGTCGATTTCATAAAGAGAGAGCCTGAAAATAACACAAATACTATCCACTGTATTACAAATGCCAAGCTCCTCTTTTTATTACTTCCAATAACCATCTCCTTTTCCAAAGCCACCATAGAAACACTCCTCGCACCACCGTTAGGTTATGGTCACTCCACTGGGGTTCACCAAAATCACCTTAAACTGTACATAATGTATATACATTGAAAAGTTTCTTCCTCTTCATTCACCTTGTGGTACTTTTTGATTATTGTGATTACGAAATAAATCACGCTCACTTCGGCTGAAGTGAGCAGGATTGAGATATATTGTTCTTGTGGGCTTTTTATGTTTTATATATTTACAGAATCGCATTAAGATCGCATCCTGTATTCCCTGTTTTTGTTTTTTGATTAATTCTAGCAAGTTAAACTGTCTTGCATAAGTGCATATTGTTAGTTCAAACGAGTTCCTTGTGAACATTGTTTATTTGCTTAGTATTAATACCCAGTTCACAAGGACGTATGGGTCGCTCTTGTTGCTTTATAAAAAGAGACTGGGAGAACATCAGTCACCCAGAAGGAATGATGATCAATCAATGTGGCAAGGATGTGTTTGTCAAATGAGTGTGCGTCAAAAGACTTTGCCTGTAAAGTTGAATGATTATGTTCTGTCATAGGCGTTAGTTTGGATATAGGCTTGTCTTATGTGCTTTCCTGCAACAACATATTTAAATGAATTTGGTCAATTTTAGAATTATTATGTATACTGTTGGAGAAATGGTATTAGGAGAATGGTTGAAGGAATGGTATTAGAATGGTATTGGGCGGAGTTCGCAGAGGTTTACTTGTGGAACTCCATGAAGTGCCGGAAAAGCTCTGCTGTAACTCCAAGGAGTTCCGCCAGTGGCGGAGTCTGTTGAGTCACGCTGCTTGTCACGCTTTAGTGCCAGGAGTTTTTCTCGAGCTGTAAAATCAGCGCAAACTGCACTATGCGTCGTGCCTGAGGATGGTGCTGCTTTCTGCTGCTTCAGTCAACATTCTACTTGAGCGGCAGCTTCCTCAACGCAAGTGGCAGATTTCTCAACATGAGCGGTCGAAACCTGCCGCGACTGCCCGTGTTGAGAAATCTCGCCAGGAGGCGGTCTAGTGTGCACTTTTTTCTCGTGGCGCTTGCCAACTTAACGTTGGCTAGCTGCTCGAGAAAATAAACTCTGCTCCACGTCCATGTCAGCCCAGCTGAATTCCATCACCGTCCCGAGAGGGACGGCGGCCTGCTCTACAATAAGACTGGATACCAGATGACCCACACCTGCAAGTAAATGGGGAATGAGACCACTCCAAGGTATTCTTGAAGACCCACACACCCTATGCTTCCTAGGTAAGGCAGCGCTAAGTAGAGGTACCACTACTTGTGTTCATATAATCAATATAAAAGCACAATGCTTCAATTGTTTATCTTTATCACCATTCTCATAATGCTGGTTACCATCCTTTGCTTCATTCTACTCATTATTGCAGCACAGGTATTTTACACAAAAATCCAATTGCTTCAATAAACGATTGAAGTGGCAATTTGTGTATTTTTTTGTGCCTCCCTTTGGGCGTGCCTGAGTTAACAACAAAAGGGTAGATCTGGTTCCACGATTTCCTTGGGGGAATCAGGGTCATCATGTTCTGAGGTTGCAGACACCATCCGGTACCTGGCAAGATTTAGCGGTCCAGATGGTGCACTGTGAGCTAGCCAGGAACTAGGTCAACATATTCTTATGGTTTGAGCGAACTCAGTCCTCCGTAGTTTGGACACTTATGTTGGTCAAATGCACAGCCCTACTAAATTAGTAGGAACTGTACGACATTGCATGTTTTGTGAAGGCTGGAATGCTCCTGTGGCAGTTGCAAGATTAAGCTTGCCCTGGCTGGCCATTACTTATAATCTTGAATAAATATCTCCTTTCAAAGACTATGCTGTGTGGGAGACTGTAAACTTACACATACTAATTGCAACCCGCTACAGGTTATATATATGATAACCTGTTCCTGTGGGCTTAGAGACATTGGAATGACCTGCAGAAAAGAAAAAAACAAGCATATATGAGCATCATAGTAATGTGAGATGCAGGAAGAACAAAACCTGAATGACAAATCATTACATTACAATGGGACACAGTGTGAATGACCTATGCAGGGTGATTCTTGAGAAGTTAGACAATCTAACCAGGAATGTGGTACATACTCTGTATGAGAAAGAACAGTTTGGGTTTACAGGCTATCCACGGGCAAGTCTGGATTGAATGATCAGATCCCTTGGGGCCATTTTTACAATTAACAACGAAAAGATTTATATGGTACACACCACTTTTTTACTCTGATTGAAATAGAAACATAGGCAGATCAGATTATATCTTTTTCATTACTCTTTTCACTGGCATTAACACTCACACTAAGGGGCATATTTACAAGCCCCTATCGCCACAGGAACGTCACTTTTTATGACGTTCCTGTGGCGATAAGGGCTTTGCCTTATTTACAAGGTGGCGTTAAGCCACTTAATGTGGTTTAACGCCACCTTATAAGCATGCATGTGTGATTGAAAGTAAAACTGTAATATTGTGTGATGTCACTTCCGCTCCCCCAGGCATTTTAGTGAATTGACATTCATGCATTGAACATGAGTAGTTCTTATTACAGAAAGGGTTGGAGAAACTGGGCTTAAGCAGTCTCTAGCCGAGACGTAAAAATTAGCTCTCTAGTCAGTTCTCTTAAAAAACACAATATAGGATGCTCTACTTCGTAATATGGAAAGAGCACAGAATCACTTGTCCAATCTATATACTTCAATTAACTTTAATATACTTCGCAGAAGGGAAATATATTTTAAAATAGAATCCACTGTCTCGCTGATAAATTTATATGTGCTATTCTGATTACTTTGAAAGAGTTATGCAAGCAGACATGGGTAGTGTTTAATTTGTCTCTGTAGTTGCTCATGGCAGGCACAATCATGCATTTTTGGAAAGGGGCCCAATGTCCTTACCAGACTTTGATCAAAAACAATAGAGAAGAAAGCCGAAAAGAAAAACAAGAAGGTGAAATAGAAGGTAGGCAAAAAGTGACAATTGGAGAAAGCTGGAATGAAAAAGAACCAGAAAGAGTAAGATAAAGAGAGAGGAAGTTAATTTAGAAGAAGGAAGAAGCTTGAGGTGGAATCTAAACTAGGTAGCCTTGATACTCTGCAAGTAAAGCATTCATCAGTGCTGGTGGTAGCCCCTATAAAAAACAACAGGCACACGCAAGTTTTTTAATCATAAACTAAACACTGGCCATGGGCAAGTGGTTGGTAAAAAGCAATTGTGTTCAGTGCCCACATAGCACTAAAGCATGAGAGCAAGCTAAATTGAAATAGTCTGCAATAAGCACTTTTGTGCAGATGGTTTTAGGGGGCATAAGTAATATGAAATGAGCATCACAGGCACTATCCAAGTTCTATGATTAACAAATATGTTTTGTGTGAGGGATATTTCAAATATGGTCAGCTCAATAACACAGGAGTACTGATTAGTTCTTCCTGAGAATAAATGTGAAGGAACCAAAGCACCCCTCTTTGTCCAATCATAAGTTCTTCTTAACCAAGTAAGAAGGTGCTATCCAGAGTAATCGAAGCGCTGGGTTGGTATCTGCTTGACAACATGAGAAGCACTCAGAGGAATATGACAACCCCAAGAAAGCATTTCAGGAGTGAACTATGCTATAAAGAGATCCTGTAGTCTCTTTGTACAGTTCCTGAGAGTGAGCTGTAACAACACTGTACCAGAGTGTAAAATTCCATGTTGCCCAGCAGACTCCTGTTAGTTGGGGAGACTAGAGATGAGGAGAAGAAGATTAGTTGTCACCGAGGCAGGAAATATTTATCAGTGCAGATGTTGCAGCTGCCCTGAAGACGCCACAGCGAGAGACTTGGCCTGGAGGACAGCACCGCCATAACTGAAGACTGGTGCCACCAGACATGCCTACCTATCAGAGTCCATCCTTAGAAGACCATCCCAAGTGAGCAGCTTATGCAGTATCCTTTGAAGGAAGAGTCAGTAGTGTGAGTGTGAGAACGCAACCCACAAACACAGGACAGCAGGGACTGCAATTTCAACCAGCAGGTGAACTGCAGGCTTAGGGGTCGATTCCGATTCGGGCCGTAAATTTCTCCGACCGAGCCGGACCCGGAGAGATTTCCGACCGAATCGGACCCGTGCAGTCCGACCGAACGAGTACGATGCGTCCGTATGTTATCGGACTCGAGTCGGTCGGACTCCCATTGATGTCAATGGGAGCCGGTCGTACAACGCGTACGCGGGCTCCCATTGACTCAATGGGTGCGAGTCGGACAAGGGCGCCCCCTACCGCGGGTACGCGGCGAAGCGATTCGCGCCGTACACGCACAGGTAGGGGGGTCCATGGGTCCCCCCTGTGTGCGACTCGCGCGGCTACGCGTACAGGGGGGTCCGACACGGACCCCCGAGTACTGCTCCGACTGCTCTTACGAGCCGGAGTGCGCGGCTCGGTCGGACTGCTCGCGGCGCGCATCGTACTTACCCGGCCGGGAAACGTCTCTGTTGCGCGGTGCGAGTCGAGTCCGAGCGAGTCGGTCGGAGCGGTTCGAGCCGGGAGCGAGTCGGTCGGAGCGGTCGGGACGCCCGGACGAGTCGGTCGGCGATTTCGCATCGTACTCGCTCGGCCGGACCCGCGTACGGTTCGGTCGGGAAACAGGGCTCCGAATCGGATCCGGTAAAGCCGAATCCGATTCGGAGCCCTACCGGCCGAGATCGGAATCGGCCCCTTAGTCTACTTCTGGGGAAGAAAACTGAGGCACAGGGACTAATCTGCTGCACCCACTTTTTGCAAAAGAACCTCAAAATCCATTGAAATGAGTTGCCCATTTAACCCATGAGAACCTCTTTAGATATCTACACCTGAACCTAATATTTGCTTACCCACATTGTGTAGTGGGATTATGGTAGCGGGAACTTGACCATGGGTGGGGGAGTACAATGACTGGGAAGGAAGTGGATGTGTTTTTCCTCACTGTTAAAGCATAACTTATGACAGCCCTGTGTCATTTAACAATCAGATTGTCTAGGAATTAGCACTGCTAGAAAATGTATGTGCTTTCATTTTTCACTCCCTGAGAGGCCTGTGACTGCTTGCCCTCGCTATCCTTGGGTGGATTACTGAAAGGGTTGTACCTGGCCCAGTTTGAAGAGTGATAGTAGGATGGACTCCAGGACACAAGAGAAGGAAGTGGCCCGCTTCGGGTCACCCGGGTCACTAATGACCATCGCTCAGCCTTCCATACCAAATGAAGAGTCGGTCAGGCAGTAGGGAATACAAACCAATAACTGTTTATTCAAAATACACTCAGAGCGGAGCCCAGTCTGCCCAGTCGCTAGGAGTGCTGCAGAGGGACTGAAATCGACAATCATAAAGATACATTATGTACATTTCGTAACTGGGCTAAACAATCTCAGTGATCGTATCTGACACAAAGTTGCAAAGTCCAAGGTTGCTCCAGTCGGGTCCGACACCAGACAAGTGGGAGAAGGCCTTTATCTAGTGAGAAAGGTATGCGCTAATAAGAACAGTCTATTCATTGGTGAAGCAAAACCCAACCTTGGAGAAACAAAACCCAGCAGAGGCGTTTTCTCAGAAATAGCAAAGGATTAGTTTCGATCATGATTCAAAATGGCATCTGAATAGAAAATGGTGCTGCGAATGCTAACTTACATAGGATAATGCGTAAGCAGAAACATTCCTATTCTAACAGACCCTCCTTTTTGCATGAGCTAAAACATTTTCTAACAACAACAAGAAAAATGTAAAATCAGGAAAACAAAAAGACCAGGAATATAACTCCTTATGAACATTCCATATTCTCAGTATCGGGAAGGGAGACTGTAAGGAGGGAAGAAGTCTCGAAAATGCCCTCATCTATCTGCATTAGGTCGCCTATCTCTTTCTGTACCATAATTGCAGCATTGGTATCATGAATCGATATTTTCCTCTTAGGAGTGAGGAGAGTGGTGCAATAAGAGCAGCAGAAGGGAAGGCACTGAATAAGGGCACAGCAAAGTACCAAGATCACGATCAAGTAAATCACCTTTTCAAGAATCTAACCCCAGCCACCAAAAAGAGACCAACTCCAATTTCCGCTTTCCATTCCCTTGACATTCTCGAGGATGTCTAATATGTGTTTAGTAATATTCTTTTCCATATTTTTAATCCCGACTACACACTGGTCTCCCACTACCGCGCATACACCACCACTCTTGGCTAAGATGAAATCAACCGCATATCTGGTTTGTTCGGAATGTATTCGCATACTTTCTAACTGAGTAGTGATGTCGCATAAAGCAGCCACGGTAGTGTTAGATAATATTTGTAACTTGCACCCAAAATATTCTCTGGCTTTCTCACCCCGGGCCATAGAGGTACCACCCAAAGTGAAAATAGAAGAAAGGATGTATCCAAAAGTAATCCCATTACTATAATTATTGACCTCTATATCAGTCACTCTCTCACAGAATTCTTTGGTCAAAGTCCTCTTAACCCAACGGACATTAGGTTTAGCATATTTACAGGACAACACCATCCCAAGAGTGACATCGTCTGAACCATTATGAACATTAGAATAAGTATCGTTAGACAAAAAGTAAAACCCCGGGTGTGCATAAATCGGTCCTTCGTAATCTACTGCGGCATATCTGGTGTTCATTCCAAATGTACTCGGATCTTTGTCATTCACCAGGGGCATTGTATTTTTGTACAGCACTATTCCATAACAATTGATATACAAAGAAGTGTCCGTACTATTCACAATGGGGCAACAAGCAGGATAATAACCAGCCTCCCGGGTAACTATCAATTCCTTATAATGCCAACCCACCAATGTGACATTCTGTTCTTCCATTTAAAAGTTGTCGCAATATGTGTTGTTATCACACCCTGGATAACCCATTCCTAGTGGCTTTCTATAATATAGACAAGGACCTGGATAGCCCAAACCAAATACTCCTTCACTTCTGTAAATTGCGGTGGACGAGTATGGGTATAATTCACAAGTGACAGTGGGTATGCAGTCCATAAACTAGTGACAGATTCAGTGGGGTAACAAGCGGTCCCTTCTCCAAAGAATCTCTTGTGTGTATCTAAAAACACATTGCTTGGGGCTGTCCTTTTCTTTCTTGGTGGGGAAATACCTTTAACCTTAACACGTAACAGCACATTCTGATCATTTTCCAAAACCCATGACACCACACACAATATTATTAGCAATAAAACCACAAGAGCAACACATGTTATTGTCTTTTTACGAGTCCACACCATATTATGCTGGACAACAAGAATCACTGGCTGCTCTTCCTCAGCAACCATTCTACCAAAGGGATGCATAACGAATGATGAAATGGGGGCAAAATGCTAAAGAAATATACAAGTTCCCAGTGTCCGTCAGAGCCTCACTGGTACAGGCTCCTATTGTCCATCAATACGTTGGCGTTCTTGAGCACCAGCGATGGAGCTTGCTCTGTCCTAAGCTCGTATCCCACGTCAATCAGGGTGGTATACCTTCCAGGTATACTTCAATCTCCCCTGTCCAATGTTCAGACAACACAAAAGTCCCTCACCAATCTGAGCTAACTCCGGTGGTACTAGAATTTAGTACAACCTATCTTACACAGTCCATCCCTAACTAATCTTTCTTCTCCTTAGATGCACTTTCCCTCAGCCGAGGGTGCAAATTGTACCTGGTAGCCCCGGGCACTGTAGGATTAGTGAACAACGTCTCTTGGATAGCTCGTATTTCCGGAGGAACAGCAGCATTTAACACGTCGTCATTTTCCTTATCCGTCTGCGTCCACATTAGTTGGGCATCACTGAATGGGACAAACCAAGGCACCTGCTCGCACTCGGAGTCCCCGATGCTGTCCTTGACCCACTGATCATAGGTTAGAGGTAAAGGAACCCTCCGACAATGGGTGGCATGCACCCAGTTCTTACGGCCAGCAACCTTCACAGCAGTACGTGTCACCAGTAGGACCTGCTCAGGCCCCTTCCAACGCGGCTCTAAACTTTTCTTTCGCTGAAAGTTCCGGATTAGCACAAAATCACCAGGCTGAATATCGTGGCCGGGTCCCTCTGGTGTAGAAGGCAGGGACTCCTGCACCTGTTGGTAAATAGAATGTAAACTTTCTGTTAACTGGCCAAGATAATCCAACAACACAGGGTACTCAATATCAGAGAATCGACGAGGGAGCGGGATGCCCCAGACATTTGCCGGGCGTCCAAACACGACCTCATATGGTGACTATCCTGTTCTAGAATGAGCTGTAGTTCTTGTTGACAAAAGTGCTAATGGTAAAGCATCTGGCCACTGTAACCCTGTAGTCTCCTGAATTTTTGCCAATTTCAGTTTGAGAGTACCATTGTACTTCTCAACCAAACTCGCTGACTGCGGATGATTGGCAACATGCAATTTCTGCTTCACATGAAGACCCTCACAAATCAATTGAATCACTTTTGCATTAAAATGACTTCCGTTGTCACTCCAGATCACTCTGGGCAAGCCGAAACGAGGAAAGACCTCCTTCAAGAGTACCTTTGCAGTCGTAATGGCTGTATTATCTTTAGTGGGATAAGCCTCAACCCATTTACTGAATGCACATACAACCACCAAAGCATAATTAAGATTATTGCATCTCTCTAATTCAATGTAGTCCATTTGAAGGACTTCAAAAGGAAAAGTAGGTGGTGTAAAGTTACCCGGTGGTGTAGGGGTACCCTTCCCAGGATTATGCATCATGCATACCATGCAGTACTTTACCAAGTGCGCAGCTGTCTTAGAGATGTTATCATTCTGCCATACAGGGTCTAAGAATTTACAAATGCCTTTTGCACTAATATGAGCTAGACCGTGGGCCATAGTAACCACAGGAAGAACATCTGGTAACATCCATCTCGGTTTTCCTGATTTATCATTCCAATATCCTTCCTCATTCAACTGTGCTGTACTTTCCTGCCACACCGCTAATTCTTCTATCGTGGCTTCACTCTGTATTTCCTGTACACTTTCAAGGGTATCTTCAAACATGACAACCTCAGGAACCCACCTAGCTGGACCTACTACAAACATTCTTTTCATCTTTGTCTGGGCCGTTTCCTTAGCTGTCTGATCAGCAAAAGCATTTCCCCTACCTACATCATCGGTGACCTTCCTGTGGGCACTACACTTTCCTATTGCCAATTTCTTGGGGAGTGTCAAAGCAGACAAAAGCCTCAATATGAGGCGTCCATGCTGGATTCTGGTGCCATGGGATGTAAGGAACCCTCTCTCAGCCCAGAGTCGCCCAAAATTATGCACGACCCCAAAGGCATACTGGCTGTCAGTATAGATATTGACAACCAGCCCCTCACTCAGTTCACAAGCTCTAATAAGGGCAGCTAACTCAGCAGCTTGAGCCGGCTGATAGGGGACCCGGGATGTCTCTACCACCGTGCGCAGTGTGGTAATAGCGTAGGCTGTAGTCGTAGTGCCATCTGGTAACTTAAAACAAGAGCCATCGACATATAGTTCCCCTGGTGGGTCAGATAAGGGAACATCAGTCAAGTCTACCCGTCCTTTCGTCTCTTCTTCTGTTCGAAAATACAATCATGTGTCAACTGCATCATTCTCAGAAGGGAGGGGTAGAAATGTGGCTGGATTCAGAGTAGCATATCTTTTAATTGTAATGTGTTTAGCAAACAATGTCAATTCATATCCAGTAAGACGTGCACTGGTTAGGTGCTGTGTCTTTGTCTTATTCAAAAGCGTGTCCACAGCATGGGGTACCATGACTCTGAGGTCAGTATCAAGCACGAGTCCAGCTGATTGTCTGATTGAAGTGGCCACAGCCGCGACCACTCTTAGACAACTCGGGAGGGCTCTCGCAACTGGTTCAAGCACAGCAGAGAAATAAGCACACAGTCGTTGCTTATCCCCAAATTTTTGTGTTAGGACAGAAAGCGCGCAACCAGCCATCTCATGGACGTATATAGCACAAACGGCTTGTCACAGTTAGGTGTACCAAGCACGGGAGCCGAACAAAGTGCAGTTTTCAATTGCTCAAAAGACTGCTGACATTCAGGCGTCCAGGGCAAAGGCTCATGCACTTCTTTGTTGTTAATGCAAGCAAAGGTTTGATTAGTAGGGAGTAATTAGGTATCCACTGGCGACAATAGGAAGTGATACCTATAAAAGCGCGCACATCTTTTTGACTTCGTGGAATGGGCATTTTGACAATGGTACCAATACGCTCAGGGGTCAACCTCTTACCCTCCTTCGACAGTAGGTGACCTAAATAGGTGACCTCCTGTCGACAATACAGGAATTTAGAAAGAGAAACTTTATGGCCATGATGGGCTAAATGCAGCAATAATTTAACTGTACTATCTCTACAACCCTGTTCCGTATCAGATGCTATAAGTAAGTCATTGACATACTGCTCTAATACATTACCTGAAGGAATCGAAAGGGAATCCAACTGACTATTTAAAGCTTGACTATAAATACTCTGACTCTCTGTATAGCCCTGAGGAGCTCGACAGAACCTAAAGCTCCTACCAGCTGTCATGAACCCAAACAGATATCTATCTGGATGAATAGGAATACTAAAGAATGCATTTTTCAAATCAATAACAGAAAAGAATTTAGCAGTAGAAGGAATCATTGTCAAAAGTGTGGTAATATCAGGAACCACTGGAAACTGGGGAACCACAATTTTGTTAACTTCGCGCAAATCAATCACAAAATGATAAACATCCTCCTGATCATCAGAGGAACCTGAGGGTATCCATTTAAGAATCGGAAGAATAGGACTACTACAAATATTGGCAGACGTTTGTATCAAATCCTGAATAATCTGTAGAAGTGCCCGTTCTCCTGCCTGAGGTATCTTATACTGAGGAATACGAGGCCAAATAGCATTGTCTTTGACTTGTATCGAAACTGGTGGTATATGCAATAGTCCTACATCTGTATCACCTGTCGTCCATAGAGTGGGTGGTACTTCAGCAAATTCAGCGGGAAGAGACGCATCCTGAGACAAACACTGTGTAGTACTCACATTTGGGCCCATCGTCATATAAACACCTGCCAGGGAACAATAAATAGTAGCATGCAATTTCTTCAACAAATCTAAACCCATCAAATTTTCACCACAATTGGACATCAACAAAAACGGGGAATCCACAGTAAATGGACCAACAGTCAATGCTAAGGGTCATGAAATGTGGCTTACAACCGGTACACCTGGAAAAACCTACCGAAACATTATTATGGCCAGACAGAGCCGCCCCAGGGACCAAATGTCGAGAAAAAAAACTCTTTGTTGCACCTGTGTCCACCAAGAATTCCTTAGTCGAGCCTTGCAAATCCGCAGTGACATAAGGACCACGCTGATCTACAGGCATCGTAACTGGTCCATCACTCTGTCCCTGGCTATCCTAGCTATAAGACATCCCTGTCACCTCATCCGTATCGTAATCATCATGATAATACTGTCCATTGCAAGGGTCATCAAAGTAATTGTTGTCAGAACGACCCTGTGAGACCGCAGCATTCTGTGCTCTATCAGTCCCACGACCTCGTCCAAGAGAACCCCGCCCTCTAGGAACCGCAACCTTCTGCAAAAACACAGGACACTCGCTACGCCAATGGCCCTCCTCCTTACAGTATGCACACTGATTCGGCCCCAAAGGTGTCGTGGTCAGCTGTCTACTAGTGCGCGGAAGCTGTCTAGAAGGACCACCGCGTCCTCTACCATTTCCCCTAAACGCTTGCTGTAACAGCACCTTCGTCTTCAACTCCTTAAGCTTTTTTTCTGTCTTCCCTTTCTCCTCTTGGTCCCTTGGTTCGTAATATTGAGCCATATTCAAAATAACAGAGCGGGAAGAGTTGGACCAAGTACTATCAGATGCCTGTAAATGAGTCGCAATTTCAGGAAGCAGATTAGAAACAAATCTATCAACAAACAATCGAACACCTCCCTCAATAGACATATCCTGCCCACTATAGTCCAAAAATGTATCTTCGAACCGGGTAAAGAAATCGGACACACTTTCATCCTTCTTCTGTCGACAAGCCATCAATTTATCCCAACTCACCTTCTTCGGCGGAATAAGAGAATGCATATATGTAATAATACGACCGGGCAAAGCAAGTATCTCGGCTCGTGGCTTATCACTTGGCTTCCTTTCCTGATCCCATCCCCTAATCACATCCCATGTGCCACCCAACTCCGCAACATGATCTTGAGTATGAACCTGTCTCCAAATATCAACCGGAACGGGAAGACCAAAAAACATTTCAATATCAGCAAGAGTCATTACAGTAGAAGAGGCAGCCTCTGTCAATTCATTATAATAAGCTGTAGGATTCTTCCTAGGATCAGGCAAATGAGCCTTAAGGGCCAAAACCTCACTTCTTTTCCATAGAGTATAAACCCATTGCTCCTGAAAACGGGCCGCTACAACCGGTCTAGTAATATTTCCATGCTGGTCCGTTATCGCAGGTATTTCTGGTTGATATATAGCATGGACCTCCCGCATCGGAAACTGAGATACTGACTTAGGACTATTCTCATACAACCTTCCCCTGTAAGCAATTAAAGTCGTAAGATTTCCAAAAACCTGACCTGGCTCCAAATCACTAACATACACATGATCTCTAACATCAAACAAAATTTGATGCGCTTCTGTCCCAAAGTGTTGCTGCCAAAGACTAATCAAGGTAGGGGACATATGCTTAAGGGCATGTTGCTGTATAAAAGGCTCAAATTCTCGCATGACTTCCCAAACATCCTCCACACGATAGATTGCATTACGAGCCCACTGCGCAGCCTGATTAGCTATTACTTGTTTTTCTTCATCCCCAAACCCGGACCGCACTAAAGGGCCCATGCACTCCTTAAATTTTGTCCAATCTCTATCCTCAAATCCGTGTTCTGGCATCTCAATAGTCAAAGATGTCGGAGGATGAAAAACCATGGAAGGAGAAGCAACAGAATTGACAGGTACAATCATCGCTGGCGCTTGTATCGGAGGAGAGGGAGCAGAAGATACAGAAGTTGAGACAGTAGGTGTGCTAATAGTCACAATTGCCAAAGATGGTGAAGAAAAAGAAGGGGCAGGGGGTGCCCTGGCCAAAGCCTTTGAAACAACAGCTGTAGATATGGGAACAGTTGGAGCAGATACCACAGGCTGCAGCGACTGTAAAGGAACGGCGGTGTATATCCTCTGCGGGGCATATGGAGGCGGGGGTCGAGTGTCTAACAATATCTCCACAAAAGTATCTGTTTCCTCTTGGGCCAAATAAGATTTATCAATATGCAACCGAAACCTCCTATCTTCATATTCAACTCCTGCCTCTTGCTTTTCTCCATCATATGCTACAGCTTTCTGGGTCAGCGTTTACATCTTCCCCTTCCGTGCATCATTTTCCATCTTCAATCGTCTCTGTCTAGCTGCTTTCTGCCATGTTCTAAGGGAATCAAACATAGACTGTCTACTTCGTCTTTTAAATAACTGTTCCTGTAAAAACCCAATATTTTGTTCATCAAAAGTGCCCGTTAACGGCCACTGTAACTCAGCATTGTCCCTCGTATATTTGTGCCATAACATACTAAACATAATAGGGCCAAGACCATGCTTCACATACATATCAAAATTAGGGGTGCCTTCTGGAGGCGCCGCCTGAGCTTCTTCCAATCGAGCATCTGCACAACAACAACGACAACAAAAAGACAAAAACTTACTGAGACCAGGCATTTTCAGAAAGAGAACAAATTCGTTATTTTTGCCTGGCAAAGCAATTGCAAGTGCTTTTATCAAAAACGGTCTTCAGACCGTACCAAGCTCAAACCACAATGGTACCATATCCACAAAGAACCAAAACAAACTCACCTGATATGAGTAGCACAAACGAACCAATTCTCCACTGCCGACTCTTCAGACCAAACGGTCAGATCCAAGGGTATCGTCATTGAGGACTCCAGTCGAGATGACCACTGTGCGAGGCACCATCCGGCAGGATAGAAGGGGCAGCTGGCAGCAATTGATACTCCTCGTGCAGGGATCCCTGAACCGTCAGTATGACCCGACGATGTCCTCGGCCTACCCCCCGTCTGCAGAAAAGGGACGGATTAATCACCAGAAGGAGTCCCTGTTCGGGCGCCAACTGAAGGAAGTGGCCCACTTCGGGTCACCCGGGTCACTAATGACCACCTCTCAGCCTTCCATACCAAATGAAGTCGGTCAGGCAGTAGAGAGTACAAACCAATAACTGTTTATTCAAAATACACTCAGAGCGGAGCCCAGTCTGCCCAGTCGCTAGGAGTTATGCAGAGGGACTGAAATCAACAAGCATAAAGATACATTATGTACATTTCATAACTGGGCTACAACACGCCCATAGTGGAATTTTCCAGGCAGGTGCTGTGAAGCAATAGAATACAAGAAAAAACAATCTCAGTGCTCGTATCTGACACAAAGTTGCAAAGTCCAAGGTTGTTCCAGTCGGGCCCGTCACCAGACAAGTAGGAGAAGGCCTTTATCTAGTGAGAAAGGTATGCGCTAATAAGAAGAGTCTATTCATTTGTGAAGCAAAACCCAACCTTGGAGAAACGAAACCCAGCAGAGGCCTTTTCTCAGAAATAGCGAAGGATTAGTTTCGATCATGATTCAAAGTGGCGTCTGAATAGAAAATGGTGCTGCGAATGCTACCTTACATAGGATAATGCGTAAGCAGAAACATTTCTATTCTAACACAAGTGGCAAATGACCTTGTCAGAAACCCATTCACAGGGGGCAAGCAAGGGCTATCGAACCCAGTTGTGGGCTATCACTCCTGATGTCCCGGGGCCCGCCCTACTATGGGACCTGAGCAACTAGGCCAAGTAACCCTTCATCACTTGACTCTCAGTGGTAGCATGGTCGAGCAGCCCAAGGCTTCTCGGGCGGGAGGTAGACACAGGGGGTGAACACAGGCTCACAACTCAAATATGTGCAGCAGCAATAAATGATTGTCCAGTCATATACAATCACAAAGTAAAATTCATACTTTCGCAAACAATACACACAGTCCCCTGAGGTCAGGGTTCTAGTGTTTAATACGCGGGCCCCTGAGACCCACTCCCCTCAAGCCAGCAATTGTGGTTATTCCCCATTCACTATAGGTGACGTTCAGGTTAAGCCCCACTGGGAGTCCGAGTCTCAGGAGCCCCACTCTTAATTAAAGTAAAAAGTGTTCCAGTGCCATAGTGCTATTTGGGAAGCAAGTTCCCCTAGGGCCATCCAGCCTGAAATCAGTCTTACACCAGTCTTACTCACACCAGCAGGATCGGAGCGACCGGAGTTTCAGAGCACGCAATCTTTATGGGCGCTGAAGCTGCAGTGGGGCATCCAGTAACTCTTTCACAGGGGGCACAGGCAGCTGCGGTCAGCTGTTAACAAGTTCCTCTCAGGCTGTCCTGTGACAGCAGTAGGTGGGGAGTTCCTGATGCTCCTCCAGTGCTGTGTAAGTTGTTTGTTTCCTCACACAGGTAGAGGTCATGGGCCGACAATCCTGATACTGATCCTCAATTACTGCTTAGGTCCGCTAGGGTCAACAAGGTGGCCTCGTATCTCAGTCAATGGTCTTGACCAGAAGGCTTGGTCCCAGTGACCCCCGCTGACATACGGTGTCACCGTTCCTCCCCTGCACATGGGCCCCAGACCAAGTCTTCACAGTTGCCACCTCCTCGCATACAGTGTTGTCGACTTGTTACAGCACATACGTTGCAACCTGATCGGCACAGCAGCAATCTTCGTGGCAGCCCCTCCTGACATATGGGATCACTGCCTTAACACTGCACATGAGCAATGACCAGTTTGGTGCAGTAACAGTCAGGGCTCACTTCACAGTGGCCCTCCTCTGGCATACGGGGGTCGCCACCTTTTCCTTGCACATGGACAATGATCTGATCGGTGCAGAAGCCGCCTCCTCACACCTCGCTTCAGGGATCCACTCACCAGAATTCCCCCAATGGATCTCGCTCCCGCCAACTCCCTCCTCTTGCTCACAGGGCACACTGGTCTTGACAAGCAGGCAGGCGCTGGTGCTCCAGACTACAGGGCATTGGTCTTGGATTCCCTGGGTGATGGCCTCTCATCCGGTTCTGAGACTAGCAGGGCTTGGCCCTCAGTCCTGGTCAGAGGCAGAAATCTTGCAGAGCTTTTCCTCCTCACACAGCCTGACCAGCTGACTGACAGTTGACATTTTCTGGTGTCTTAAGCTACCCTTCTTATAGTCTTTTTCCAGACACCAAATGCAGTTTAGGGTATTAGTCTTTGAAGTTTATGCTGGGGATTTGCTTCCTTTTGAACTGCCCTATCCTCTCTTCTCTTTCCTTCAGATACAGTCCAGCAGCCCCACAACACAGTCCATGGGAGTGACTAGAGTTTCACACCTGGATGTCAGCCACAGTGATATGAGTACCAAAAGGTTAGCCCTGGGCCTCTGTCATCCTCTTTAAGATTCTCTTATCAGCCCCATCATCTTCTTGAGATGTGCCCAGGGCCCTTCTGAGTGCCCTCTCTCTGAATCAAAGAGCATCCTTTGTAGTATACTGTAAAGCCTTGCTGTCCCTTCCTGCAGTGTGTCCCACCTAGCTTACCTGATTGCAACAATATACAAATCTGTCTGGGGAATTCCTCTACCTCCGCTCTCGTGTTTCTCCAATCAGCCCTTGGTTTCCCAAAATGGAACCCATGTATAGTGCCATTCATAGGCACACATACACCCAGCACATGCATATTATATACACGCACTGCACAGTTCTGCATTATCCCTGTATTATACTATGCACAGCCACACATGCACCCAGCACATATATACCACACATTCACTGATCAGCACTACATACAAAACAGCTGTACTCCAAGGGTGAGTTATGCACACAGCAGCAGAACCATAAATGACTGAGCCTGTAGGCCACACTCCAGTGACACAGATAAAAAAGGACCTGTTCACTCCTGCGGATCACTACACGGTATGCTGTCACCACTGTACTTTTACTGCTTAGCTCCTGGCAGAGCCAGAAGTCTTTGTCACCACTATGAAGGTGATCCTCACGGCCCAAAAAGGCTGCAGTCCATGAGACATGTCATGGTACACGCGCAAGATTAATGTTCGCCCATAAAAACAAAAACCAGTATTAAAGATCCAAACATCATTACAATTCGGGCACTGCGTGCACGTCTACGTGCATGAAAAGGACTTTTTTTTTTTTTTAAACCATTTATTTTTATTGTTTTTCCGTCAATACAAAACAATGACAATAAGAAAAAGAGATTCTCAGTGACAGTCAGCAGACATGGTAAGTGGAAATACAATCAATGGCATTGTCACAAAGAATGTAGTTATGCTATACAGTACAGCATCCTTGAACAGGAGGCCCATGACTCACGCAGGCATATTCATTACTGTCTATAATTGTAGCTAGATGTCCATGGAGCATGAAAAACATTAGACCTCGTGCCATAGGCAGGGTAGCATCTGGGGAAACTATGTCGGTATGGAGACCTTAACATAAGCGCTAGGGGACAGAGAAACACCATACACAGTACAAAAAGCATCAGCGGGGCAATATGACACATACTATAATGTTAGGTCTGCTTGAGTGTCCCATGCGTGACATGTACCTGATATGTAGAAGTCTTTACTGTTCTGATATCTCAGACTCATCAGGCAAGGACTCGGCAGAACGAGCAAGAAGGTAGCACTGTAGGGGACCCCATATGTTCTGTGGTTTCGAGGCTCTGGGCAATGTTTCAGCATACAGAATCAATTGATCTTGGCAATATACTAAATCGTCCAGCCATTCCTTGAACTTCGGCGCCCGCCCTCTACCCCAGAGGCAGGCTACTCTGCGCTTAGCTAATAACAATGCGATGGCAAGGAATTTGCGATAGGGCTTTGGGATGAATTTAGTATAGCCTAACAGCGCTATTAATGGCATGCATTCTAGATTAATGGGAGCCATCTGGCGTAGGGCTGCGAATATTTGGGCCCAGTATTCACCAACTCTGGGACACTCCCAGGCCAAGTGTAAAAAGTCAGCCCCTGGGCTGCCACACCTGTCACAACTATCTGTGGTTCTCAAATTGAATCGAAACATTTTAGCCAGGGTGTAGTATAGGCGTTGCAGAAATTTGTAATGTGTGACGCGAAGTCTAGAACTGGCAGAGATCTGTTCCGTTTGGAGGCAGCAGTATAACCATTGATCATCAGTAATCTCATGTCCCAACTCCTGACACCACTTAGTGCGAGAAGAACTGGGGGATTCCGTCTGCTGTGTGCGTATATTGTGATAAAGCACGGATACCAGGTGTCCCGGGGATGTGGCGCGTATCAGCATATGCAGAGGGAGAAATGTTGGGGGTCCTGAGGAAATTCTGGGGTGATAGATCGCATGCCCTGGCGTAAAGAAATATATCCAGTGAAGTTGGCTGTAGCCCTTGAAACATGCTGTCAGTGGTGCGAAATGTCCCATTTTGGTAGAGGTCTCCCCATGTGGTGATGTTAGTGCGCTCACATAGTTTGAGGAACCCTGTTTCTTGTAGCAGTGGCATATGCGGGTGATAGGAGAGGGGGAGAAGCGGTGAGTATAACATCTGGCCTTGAAGGAGAGACAGAATACGACACCAGGCGTCTGCTGTGCATGTGATCGTGGTAGGCTCAATGTCGCGTGTACGGAGAGGCTCGTTCAGCATGCCATTTAAGTGGATAGGATCCGCCAACCAATGTTCAGCTGCGATTTGCGGCATATACCTAGGGGGATGGAACCAATAGAACGCATAGTGAGCCTGTGCACATACATAATAAAGCTCGAAATCTGGCAGGTCGAATCCTCCCTGAGCATATGGCTGGATGAGCTCCTTCCATTTCAACCGAGGTTGCTTGCCCCCCCATATTAGCCTTGTCATTTCGGATTGGAGTGTTTGAAAGAAGTATCGTCCAGGATGATATGGAATATTTAAAAAAAGGTATAGTATTTGTGGCAAAACCACCATTTTAATCAATGCCGCACGTCCTGCGAGGGTCAACGGTAGGGAGATCCATCGGGTGACTTTTTCCGTGATCCGATGTATCGCAGTCCCATAATTGAGACGCATCAACTCGTCTCTGTCTCTAGTTATTACTACCCCAAG
This sequence comes from Calotriton arnoldi, assembly GCA_963921515.1. Classification (NCBI taxonomy): domain Eukaryota; kingdom Metazoa; phylum Chordata; class Amphibia; order Caudata; family Salamandridae; genus Calotriton; species Calotriton arnoldi. The sequence goes on along the minus strand of CAWUFW010001687.1, from coordinate 2,011,731 downwards.
ATAGCATAGGTCCGAATCACACCACTCCAGCGGATAGTCCAAGGGGAAACGCGAGACCACCGAGGTCAAGGGGAACACTTGAGACTTCTCCCAATTTATGTGTATCCCAGACAACTTACCAAACACTATGAATTCTCTCAGTAGCGGGTTTAAGTTATCCTGTGGATGCCTCACATACAACGTTATATCACCCGCATATAAGGATATGAGGATTTGTCGTAGATTACTTCTAAGAGCCCTGTCTTGGTGATGCTGCCTCAATTTTGACGCCAATGGTTCGATGGCTAGCGCGAAGAGGAGGGGTGAGAGGGGGCACTCGTGCCCCGGGTTATGGGAAACGCGTCGGACAGGTGACCATTAATTAACACTCTCGCCGTCGGCAACTGATATAGCAGTCGTATCCAGGACAGGAATAAGGCAGGAAACCCCATGCGCTCAGCACCCCATAGAGATAGTCCCATTCGACAGAGTCGAATGCTTTAGTGGCATCCAGGAAGACTGCCGCCAGCGGCAGCTCCGGTGCCACATTCTGTAATATAGAGAAGAGGGTACAGAGGTTATGCGTGGTCGCTCTGCCAGGAACGAATCCTGCTTGATCTGGGAGCACTAATTTTTCCATTAACAAGGCTAGTCTATTCGCAATAACCTTTGCCAGTATCTTGGCGTCGCAATTAATTAAAGATAGCGGCCTGTAAGAATCACAGCGTATTGGCGACTTGCCGGGTTTAAGTAACGATGTGATTAACGCCTCCCTCATAGATGGGGGTAGTTTGCCAACTTCGAACGATTCCTCATATAGTTCCTTTAAGATCGGTGCCATCAGATCAATGTAAGTTTTATAAAACTCGGCTGGCAACCCATCGAGGCCGGGGGCCTTCCCGGATTGCAACTGCATAATGGCCTCTCGTATTTCGTCTAGTTCGAAAGGAGCGCAGAGGAATTCCCTTTGCGAATCGCCGAGCCAGCCAAGGGCAACATCACCAAGGAAGCTGTCTAATTCAAAACGATCCCCACGTTGTGAGGTGTAAAGCGTGGAATAGTGCGCGGTAAATGTAGCTAGGATGTCAGGAGTGTCGCGTTGCAGGATCTCCCCTGGCCCCGTGATTTCCAACACGCAATTGGAGAAATGTGGCCGCCTTATGGTTTCAGCTAGTGTCTTCCCAGGCCGCTCACCCTCCCCATTTCTCCGCGTCACCCAGTATTTACCTTGAAATTTCGTTTCCCGATCAGCGGCTTCCGTATATTCAGTGAGTTTCTCCCGAAACGCATGCCGAACATCCTTGTCCCCACCCAGCCTCAATTGTGCCTCGAGGTCTTTAAGCTCTGTTTCTAGTCATCTGATCGTATTCTGTATGTCCCTCAACACCCCTGAACCCTTGGAGATACAGAACCCTCGTACTGTCACTTTAAAGGCTTCCCAAATTGTTTCTACAGCATCTACGGAGCCCTTATTCCTACGGAAAAAATCTTGGATCTCATCCCCTAATTCGCTGTGAAATACCATATCTAGGAGCGTTAAGGGCTGCAGTCTCCAGGCGCGACGAGGTTTGTTATATCCTGGCGGGGTAATTGTAAGCTTGACCGGAGAGTGGTCCGAGTATGTTCTGGCTAGATGTGTGACATCTTTCATAAGGGGGCCCAATCCTCAAGACACTAGATAATAATCCAATTGTGCCCAAGAGGCGGTGTGCGCCGTAAAGTGGGTGCCCTCCCACTTAGTGGGATGAGCGTGGCGCCAGGCGTTTAATAATCCCATCTCTGTCTTAATGCCCTGCAGAACATGGTATGTTCTGTTGTAATGATGTGGTGCGGGGTTTGATCTGTCGTCCGTTGGGTTGAGAACTGCATTAAAGTCCCCACCCCATATGATATGCGTGGAGCCTATATCCAGTATTTTCCCCCAGAGCACAGTGAAAAATTCCGGAGTGTCTACATTTGGGCAGTAACAACTCACCAGGGTGACCGAGTCCGTACCTAACCGCCCCACACTATGGTGTATCTCCCATTATGATCCAACAATGTACCCGCTAAGGCGAACGGTGTCTGTTTTTTAATAAGTATTGCCGTGCCTCTAGCATAGGATGAGTACGAGGACCGGCCCATTTCGTAGCAAATTTAGAGGGGTGTAAAGAATGAACATGTGTTTCCTGGATTAGCGCAATATGTATGTGGTGTCTATCTAGGTATGCCAAAAGTTGTCTGCGCTTACGCGGATCCCCGAGTCCCCTTACATTCCATGTAAGTATCTGTAGACTCTGATTAGCCATGAAATCAGCCATGGGTACTTGCAGTGCACAATAAGTGGTGACATGTCTCCTGTACTCTGTGTGCCATTATCATAAAAATACCATGGGCTTGTCTTTCATAATTTAGTATAGTGATGAACAACGAACATATCCGGAAACCCTTCCCACGCCCACCCCCTGCCCTCCCACAACAGCACCCCAATTGTGCCGGAATGACAATTCCCTCCCGAACCCCAACATTTCCCCAACTGGTCAATGCGGTCAACCCAGACCCGCGTGAACTAGAGGCATGTGGGGGATCACCCATAGTGGGGGAACCGCTGGTGTGTCACAGTTACCTCCCCACTCCCAATCTACACACCCGACCGCGGTAGCGGCAGGCGAGGCATCGGAAGTGGTAACGGGAGGGTGCTCGGCTCTACGCCTTGGAGAAAAGGTACCATTGTCCAAGTCTTACCGGTAACCCATTACATGTCCGCTACTCTCCGCAGGAGCGTTAAATACACTTATCTGGTGTCTCTCGGCTGTCCATAAGTCCAGTCTCCTGCCGATATGGAGCGTCGCCCCTCTGCAGCGTAGGGTAGGCGAGGGAGGGTCTGTAGAGAGATAGGCCCACTCACATTGGACTATCTGCGCCAAAAAGCAACAACCTTTTCTTCCCCCCCTCATTATGAGTCGTCCTCCAGCTCCGGAGAGCGGGAAAGAGAGGAGCGATCATCAGAATTCCGTCGAGGTAAATGTCTGTTAACATTTTTGAGGAACTCTTCCACTTGGTGGGGACTCACAAATATCTTCTGTTTACCTTGGTGTGTGATCCTTAGGCGCGCCGGGTATAGGAGTGCAAAATCGATTTGCGCCTTGTGAAGCTGCTGTTTCACATGGATAAATTTGCGGCGCGCTTCCTGTACAGCAACTGTGAAGTCAGGATACATGGTGAAGTTCATACCTTCATAGGAAAGTGACTTCCTTTCACTTGCTAGGCGGAGTGCTGTGTCCCGGTCGCGGTAATTAAGGATCCGGGCAATGATAGGGCGCAGGGCGCTACCCGTAGGCGGGCGAGGCCCAAGAGACCGATGAGCTCTCTCCACTGTCAGATGCGGGGAGAAGGCGGCTTCTCCAAAGGTGTCTCGCAAGAGGCGCTCAATATAATCCTCCATACGACCAGTATTTGTAGTTTCCGAAATACCAAGAATTCGAATGTTGTTTCTGCGACTTCTAGCTTCAAGGTCCTCATTCTTAGAGGCTATTACTTTCAGAATTTTGTCCATTTGTGCCATTTGTTTTTGCATTTGGGCCGCAGCATCTTCCGAGTCAGAGATCCGCCGTTCCGCTTCCTTGATCTGTTCATCGTGCTTGTCCACTTTCAGCACCAGGAAGTCTAGGCGACTATTCATAGTGTCCATTTTGCCTGATAAGGAGGAGAGACTCTGTTGCATCGCCAGGAGTAACGTTTTGACCTCGTCATCCTGGGTAGGAGATTGTGCTTGAGATGGGCCTTCCACACTTTGCGCTTGCTCTTCAGTGCTTGAGCGAGTGACTGTCTTTTTCGCATCGAACACGAGTTTAGCCTGTCGTCCCTCTGGCTTCCCCATCATGGATCTCCGAGATGAAAGGCGCCCTACGCCTGGATATGTTATTTAGATGTCGTCCGGGGTGTAACGTGCAATGGCCAGCAGCAGGTACATCCAGGTTCGGGCTAGTGAAGGCGCTTCCCCAGTGCGGCAGTTTGCCCGAGTAGTGAAAGGTAGTCCAACTGGCACCTTGGGTCACCAAAAGATAAATTTGCATATGTGGCAACTCAGCGCCGCATCGTGGACTGGGGCAGAGTTCCAGGGACACGAAGAATGGTTAATAGAGGCCCTGTCAAGAATTAAGTGCAGTTCGGAAACCTGGCGCTGGCCGGAGCAACCGCCCGCGTTGCAGTGTGGGGGACAGGCCCTCTGTCAGTTTGTGCAGCCTCCTCTCTTATTGTGGCGGTGCGTAATGTCCTGCCGCATATAAAATTTAGCGTCTCCGCGGCATACTTTCTCAGGAACCCAAGGCTAGGATAACTGGGATGGCGGCGAGAATCTAGCGCTGCAGTTTTTCACTCCTGGGACCACCGCTGCAGTTCTTCTCCGGCCTATGCAAGCCCCCTTCTGAGATGCAGGCTATGTTGTGGTCTCCCAATCCTGCACCATATGGCCGATAAGCAGAGCTTCCAGTCCTGCGGGCACTGCAGTGGGAGAGGCCTCCTGTTGCGCCGCTAATCTTCCAGTGAGTGCAGGCGCGGGCGTCCAGCGGGGCCACGGCCCAGTGCCTCCCAGGGGACCGGGAGCCCGCACTGCTGCAGCGGGCACAGAGAGTTCCTTGTAGCGCTCCGTCTGCAAAATGGCGGCGTGCAGGCTATGTGGTGGTACCGCAGTTATGGTGAAGGTTGACAAGCCCACGCAGCGCTCCACCAGCTCTGGGCCGGAGACGTGGCCGTTACTGTTTATTCTGGGGCTTAAGAGCGAGAGTCCTGCGCATTAGTACTTCACCGCATGTGCGCCGGTGTCAGTTCTCGTCGCCTAATGCCTGTGCGCTCACCCACCTTCGGCGGCCGTACGCCACAAACCAGTTTAACTGCCTCCGTGGTGTGCAGGTATAGGCGCGGAATGGCCCCTGGTGATCCTAGACTTCACTGGGGTTCGCAGTGTTTTTGGCGCCAAGCCGCCTCCCAAGCCACAGCCCGGCACATGTGTGAAGATGGGAGCTCGCGTAGTGGCGCCCGCCTCACTCAGCTCCACTCCATGCTCCACCAGTCTCCTGCTGCAGCGTATACTGTGCCCGACGAGAGGTTCCCGGGGTTCAACCAAGCTGGAATTCGCACCGGAGGCAGCGGGCACCTTACTTCATAAGTGCCATGCTTCGTGGTCACTTTCCTCCGTGGAAAGTAGGATAAATGCAGTATTTTGAAGCCGAGCTGCCGGAGCCTCACAGAGGAGCGGCCATTCCGGTTGTGCGCCACCTAGTGCCCCCATGGAAAGGACTTTTCCATCCCAACAGACCTCAACCACCCTGGTTGAGGGCCAGTATCCCCAGTCTACCCTGAGGCCCCCAGAATTTGGCCTGACAGCAGTTCATTAAAAGAAAGGCAGTGTACAAGCTAGATCGATGACTGTGGACCCAATGTATCAAGAGAAAGTACCAAAGTGATCAGTTAAACCTGGATTACCTGTAAATGCATCCTGACTGGGCTTGTTCAACATGAGCACACAGATGCCACTGTCACTTTTCTTTTGATGCATCTTCATGACAGCCATGTGTCTCCATGCAAAGAGACATGTTTCTGTGCTGCCCCTGTTTGATTCTTGCTGGCCCCAGAAAATGTCTCCATGAATAAACTGCCATATCTGGAAATGGCAAAAAGCTCTTGAAATGTATTAAAACAGAGTTCAAATGTAGTAGTTCTGTCATCAGAACGCCGCTGAAAACAAAAAACTAAGGGGCATATTTACAACAGAATGGAGAAGTGTGGCGTTAAGCAAACATTGCTAATGCCACGCTTCTCCATTCTGAAAATACAGGGATGTGCCGTATTCACAAGAATGCGGAGCACCCTGCGTTTCTCCTAGAGCTGGGGCTGAGTTTCAGCTGCCTAGGGCCAACGCAGGCACCCTTGCACCATAGTGCAAGGGTGTCTGCATTGGGGGAAATGATTGTTTATGTGCAGGAAGGTCTCCCTACACATAAACAATCATTCATGGTGTTTTGAAACTTCTATTTGTGCTGCTTAATGCAGCACACATAGAAGTTGCAAAACGTCATTTTTTTTTATTGTTTATGTGCAGGAAGGGTCACCTTCCTACACATAAACAAACATAGGCAATTTGCTGTTTCTATGTGTGCTGCACAAGGCAGCACACATGGAAACAGCAAAAACGATGAGAAATAAAGCATTTCTCCTGTTTTCTCTTGTTTAAGACTAGGATTTCCCTGGTCTTAATTTTGGTACTGCCTCCCATTTATGCCACCCTTGTAAATAGGTGGCAGCGTCAAAATCAGTGGGTGTTGTGGTGGAACGCCCACCGCAACACCCATTGCCCCCCCTTTTCACGCCTGAAAAAGGGTGCCTTGTTTACAAGGCAGCGATAAGCCATGTTAAGTGGCTTAATGCTGGCTTGTAAATAAGGTGAAGCCCCTATCGCCACCACAACGTCACTAAAAGTGACGTTGTGGTGGCGAGAGGGGCTTGTAAATATGCCCCTGTTTCCATATATCTAATGAATTGGAAACCGCTGGTCTGGCTAACAGACAGAAAAACCCGTCTGTAGCAGAGTCCTAAAAATTAGTTTGTTAAGTAGGCCCTGCTCCATGTGCCTCTATTGACGAAATTTTGGGAAATCAGAAGCTCACTGATTTTGCATTGTAAGAAATCCAGAGCTTCTTGAAAACTGCTTTGGGCGCTCAACTCAGAAGGGCCCCTTGAAGGAGCCCCACTTTGGATAGTCATGGAGTGGACCAAGGGGCACAGTGCGTAAACGTGGGAACCAGTGGGTCAGGCAGTGACATTTTCAGTAGAATGCTGCAGCTTCTCGCGGCCTGGCAGTAAGCATTCTTACCAGGCCCAGTTCTAGCGGGTGGGCCGGGTGGGCCAGGTTCACCCAAACATGAGCCTTGACCCTGGCAGAGACGGCACGAAGCCCAGTAGTAAATGGCATCTTTCATTTAAAACGTTCCTCTGAATGTTGTTTTTTTTCTTCCTATTCTGGGAGTTGCGTGATTGGGCCTGGGCTCTCTCTCACAGGCACCCCCAATCACTCATCCCCTTTTAGAAAGGTGGGCTGTGTCCCTGCCCACTTGTTCAGGTTGGATAGGGGCATGACGAAGGGAACAAATCCTTTATTTGGCACGGGTAACCTTAACCGTTCTGCTGTGTGGATATTTCCTTTTCTATTCCACACTGGAAAAAAAAAGTTTGTTTCTCCGGATTCACCTTTCCTGGCCCCTGCAGCTGCTTATCAGATCGGGCTGTGACTAGGAACTGAGCAGGTAAGAGAATGTCTGGCCATTTGTTCTTCTTTTTAAAATCATCAGGGAAGGCCCAACAAGACACATACTTCCTGTATGCTTTATTTAAACAGTTTTTATCATTATCAAGGCCGGCTCTGCCACGGATTTAAGACAACAATATAAATGTCCAGATAACTGGTGATTAATGATCCTGCCAATCCTTTGTCTGTTGGTAGTTTTGAAATGCAGATAAACTGTATTTTATGTTGATAGCTCAGTGGGTTACTGCCTTTGTCACAGAGATTCTTGTGTGACTTGCAGTTCAGAAGTTACAATCCTTTGTATTGTAATATAGTTAGAACTTCCCCAGGCTTTCATTATTCTAATGTTGCTAAAAAGAGTTTGTTTGGGCAGATATACATTTTTATCAGTAAAGCCAACCCCTAACCACTGGGGTATGCTTTAAATCCTGAGTTTGTGCTTCTCTAGACCAACCCTCTTAGAATACACTGCCCACCAGTATGGATGACGTGATTCCTACACCTTGTAATCCTCATTGGCTTATGTGACATTCCCTGTAGACTGATTTACATACTTGCATGACTGATTGTCTCTGTATAATGTGTGCATGATGTAAAGTACTGTGACACCCTACACTGATATGAATAACGCTATACAACAAATGAAATGCATATGAGAGAGTGGCTACTGAGAGATGAGGGCTCTGGTGGAGGGTGGTAGTGAGGGTGTCTGAGAAGGAGGTCAATGGGGGAGGGGCTACAAAGAGATGAGGGGCACTGGAGGAGGGTGGTAGTGAGGGAGTCTGAGGAGGAGGTCATGAGGGGGAGGGGCTATGGAGAGATGAGAGGCACTGGAGGAGGGTGGTAGTGAAGGAGTTCGAGAAGGAGGTCAATAGGGGGGGCTACGGAGGGATGAGGGGTGCTGGTGGTGGGTGGCAGTGAGGGAATCCGAGGAGATCAATAGGGGGGGCTACGGAGAGATGAGGGGCACTGGTGGAGGGTGGCAGTGAGGGAATCCGAGGAAGAGGTCAATGGGGGGGGCTACGGAGAGATGAGGGACTCTGGTGGTGGGTGGCAGTGCGGGAATCCGAGGATGAGGTCAATAGGGGGGGGCTACGGAGAGATGAGGGGCGCTGGTGGAGGGTGGCAGTGAGGGAATCGGAGGAGGAGGTCATGAGGGAGAGCCCAAGAAGTGTCCCTTGCCTGATACTCCCACCTCAGAAACCGTCTCTTCCCATCAAAGGGACATTACATGGAAAAAAACACTTTTTGAGAGTGATAACAAAGAGATTTTGAAAGAAAAGAATGCGTTTTACTGGGCCCTTGTAAGACTAAGGGGAGATAAACGAGGGCCCTGAAGCAGGCCTGGCTAGACACATAAGTGACAAATCCGGCCCGCAGGGGCCCACCCAAATGCATCCTTGGCCCACCCAAATAAAAATTCCTGGAACCAGGCCTGGTTCTTACCACATCCCCCTCAACCTTTTACATTTATTCAGGTTCACAGATAATCTCTGGCAGGACAGGTGAGGGATTTAAGAAGTGGCAATGTTGCGTAACACTGGACACGTGCCAGGATTGTGCAGTGCGAACGTGGTTTTGGGAGGGGGTGTGCTCTCGAATATACAGGCACACTATTGAGTAATGCAATCATCCCTTCAGGAAAGCAGCTTCTAGGAATCGCTCCCCAGAAACATCTTCATTAAAAAGGTGGAGAAGACGAAGAGGATCTTCTCAGCCGTAATAAACACTTTTTGAAAGAATGCCACAATAGTGAGTCACACCCCTCAGAGCCCGAAGGGAGGAGGCATAATTACTGGCCTGGAAGAACAGGAGATACTGTGTCGACATAACCCAATAAATCCGCAGGTGTGTGCAAGACAGAGAGGCACAATAGACGATGATTTATAATTGTAACACAAACAGACAATGGTTCAGTGATCCCGGAATAGGTGTTGCCGTGATGGTGATGAGAGGAGAGACGTGTGACACTTTGGTGGACCTTCGGCTTCTCCCAGCTCCAGGGGTAGTCAGCAGGCACCAGCAGTCCTCTGCTGAATACACTCTCTGGTGTCCTGGATGATGGTGCTCTGTCCATTGCATGCACTCAGCCTTGTTTAGCTATTTCTTCTCCAAAGGGCAGTGTGGTGGAGAAATCCCCGCTCACTCAAACAGGTGAGCTTAGACATTATATTATTACACATGTAATAACACTTAGTGAAAAGCATGATCCAGTGAGAGCTATATCTTTTCATACGCGTAGGTCTTTATTTAAATCAGCAGAATATAGAACCGTGGAAATGAAGAGCGATACAAAAAGCACAGAAGTTCATATTATATACTCGTGCTAAAGTATGGCCCCTTGTACTTATAGCGCTTAGACAGTAAAGCACTATGTTTCATATTGGGGCATCACAAGTGTACCGGCTGGAGATTGCAATTCTTTGTAAATCCCTAGAAAGCTTTAGGTGCAAATTCAGTCCTCGGAGCAGTGTTACTCAATGACTAGAGCTACCAGAGAGAATGTTACAAACTGTGAGATATTCGCCTCTTTGTCAAACTCTCTCTGCATCCCAGAGTGCAAGAGGGGACTATTCAGTGGGTTTGAGCCCAGAGAGAAGAGAACTTGTCAAGACTACTACATAGCCCAAAAACCCTCCACTCAAAGAGACTGGAATTCCCAACCAAAGAAGATGATGGCAAGAGGGTCCTGCCAATGGGCTCCAACGGGGATTCAGCTATCAGTGACAGGAGACATTTGCCACAATTAACAGAAAAACCTGTTAGAGTTCAGGCTGTTCTCTAAAGTCAGTGTTCCCGCTGAGTGGCTCTTGGTCCTGGGGATAACTTAGCACCGAAAGGGGGTCCCAAGGAGATACCAAGCTTTAGGGATGCATATATCTAAAGCAGCTGGTCCCAGAATGAATTGATGGCTGGCAGTGCATTGAGTACTATGGGGCATCCAATGGACCTACTTGTTTCCACTAGAAACTGGTCGTCTGATTCATAGAGCTAGCCACACATTCTCAGACCTCTAGGGCACATAGACGTGGTTCAAACAGTCTCACAATCAGTTTGATTGGCCCTAATCAATGGGCCATATCCCAAGTTCCTTGGGGGAAGGGAAAAAAACATTATGTCCACCTAAAAGTTGGAAAAGAGAGCAATATAGGCTCCCATAAAGTCAGATAGGACGGGCAACACTGGCCAAGTGCAAAATGGAAGTCTGACACATAGGGGCATATTTATGAGAGGAGTTGTGTCGCTCTTGCCCCATGCAACATGGTCCAAGCACAACACAAGTCTAAAATGAGATTTATGAAGCCGCGCAAGGCCACCTTGCATGGCCCTCAGTGGCTTCATAAATCTGGAGTAACGCAGCGCAGCGCAAATCAATGCGTTGCGTTACTCTGCCATGGGGAGGGGTTCCATGGGCATTGTGTTGGTGTTACCACACAACCTTCATGGTTTTTGACGCATTCCCAGATTTACCAAAAGTGGTAGACCTGGGAATGCGCCAAAAATATCCGCCTTCCCAGGGGAGGCGTATCGAGGAAAAAGCTCTTCATTTATCCTTGTTACTTCATCTTTCCATAGATAGAGGAATACGCCTCTCAGGATTGTTTTTGTGCAGGAAGGCCCCCCTTCCTCCACAAAAACAATCCTGCCTGCAACACAGGTGCCTGCGTTGGCGCAAGGCAGCCAAAATGGCACCAGTGCAGGGACAAGGACAGGAATGTGCTGTATTCTTTTAAATATAGGTCCTTTCCCTGTGGTGCAGCACAGCAAGGTGACTTGCTGTGCTGCGCCACATACTCATAAATATGTCCCTAAATGTATACTCTATGTTAGTAGCCCAAGGGGGTGCTATGTTGATAGCAGACTATATACTTTAATTCTTGAAGTCTTGCCACCTTGAATAGGTATGCCAAAGAAGCATCTTAATGATACACTTGGGGTCTTCTGGTGTGGTGAAGAGGTGTCTGGCCGCGGTAACTGGGAGGAGGAACACAGCGTTTAGCCCACTTCTGAAGTAAAAAGCCCCTGACTGTCTCAGTTTTTAGGCGTTAAAACAACTCTAAGACTCAAGATTTTATTCTCTGTGCCAAAAGCAGATCCTTCTTCATCTCTGCGCCTAGACATTCTGGTAAAAGATTAAATTAAGAACTTTGCAATTTGTTTAATGCTGTTGTATCACTGAGACCCCAAATGAATGCAGTGGTTAAGAATTGCCTTTCCAGTTTAACAAACTGAGGGCCTCAGTTACAGTTTGGTGGAAAGGGTTCTCTGTCACAGACGCAAAACTGATGGTCCGCCTGCTCTATAAACAGTCAGCAGGAGAACCGTCATGTTTCTCTCAGTGGTGACCCTGTTGGCTCTGCCTCACACCGAACTCACAAGGCATCAGGGTCATTTCTACTCTGTTTTACAAAAGTTATACTCCTGCTTTGGTAGCTTGATGTTGTAAAACACAAACATTTGCTGAGCAGCCCCACTGAACACAGTGGATGTTTAATAAACTTTTACTGCCGTCAGACGGGTGTAGGAAGCTGGCTCTGTATATATTATACAGAGGATGTGTTAAGCATTTATTGCATTCACTCAATCAAGGACTTATACACACACTCAGAGACAGAATCCAGTCAAATGAGATAAGTATAAAAAAGAGAGACTTATGTGTTATTTTTAGAACCAAGCAGGACTTGGCACAGGTAAGTAAAATATACTCTCAAATACAAGTCTGGTCAAGGAAATGCTGTTGTGGTTGGATTTTCAATTGTTACAGGTTTGTATCACTTTAAAATGCTATTGGAATTATACAGTAAGTACTTTCAGATACGTTTTTTGTTACTTTTGGATAACTTGGAGTACTGGGGTGGTATGCCTAGATACCACACATTAGGATCTCACAATACCTAGTAAGTAAGACTTTTTATACTTTGACATTTAGTTCTCTTTTCTCCACACAAACATCAGTTCAACACTTAGAACATTTTCGGCCCAAAATCTCTTAACATGGATTCCTACCGAAGAAAAATGGTTATCGGTTTCACAGGTAAGTAAATGTCTTACAAGTGGGAGTTTTTGGGGTTAGGACCAAGGTTCCCCAAGGTCCAGGTAGGCACTCAAATTGCACCACCAGCGGCACTAGGGTGGCCGGGTGCAGAGTGCAGGATGCCTATGTTAGCCAATGGGGCTAGAGGGCACCTCGGTTGGGGGTTGCTCATGGGCAGGCCACTCGGGAGCCAAGCTCCTATGGTTAAGGTCAGGGCAAAGGTGGTCCCCAGTTAGCACCAAGTCCACACCACCAGCACCCAGCCACTAGGGTGGCTGGGTGCAGGGTGCTTAGGAGAGGTCTGGGGCTAAATGCAATCCTAATGAAGTTTCTGTTTGGGATTTTGGCTGCATGCTATAGGATCAGTTCAGGAAGTCTTCCGGGAGGAACCAACAGCAGGGCAGGTAAATTGTAGGGCTAGGGGACGTAGGTGCACCTCAGGCCCTCTTCTCCAGGGCGCAGGGCGGCCGGATGCAGGTGTGCCTTTTGAGGTCGGATTGCTCCTTACCGGGCCACTCGCGGTTTGCGAGATCTCTATGTAGTAGCTGCAGGCAATGTCGGGGAGTCCTGGAGGGGTCAACTCACGGTTCACTCGGACTCTGGATCACTGGGGGACCTCGCTGGGACCGGTGGGCCACTCAAACTTGGGCCGTAGGCGACGGGTACAGTGGTGGTTCCAGGCGTCGAGTTTCTTCGTCCTCAGCAGACTCAGAGTCTGTCTTTGGAGTTTCTTTTAAACAGAGCTGCTGTTCTCAGGAGATTCGGTCTTTGTTGAAGGCAGTCAGTCCTCCGAGGGGTTTTGGAGGTCGCTGGCTGCAGGACAAGTTGACTTTTGGTGCAGGATCTCTGGAAACTGCAGACGGGCCGGTTGGGCTGGGGCCAAGTCAGTTTCTGTAGTCTCCTCTGCTGTACGACTTCTTCCGTCCTTCTTCTTCATAGGTTATGTTATGTTATGTTAAAAGTATTTATTAAGCGCATGTACACCAAGCGGTTTCATGGCGCTAAGAGCAAAGGGGACGCTGCATTGACGGGACAATTACCTTACTGATAAGCTTGGGAAAACAGCCAGGTCTTAAGCTTTTTTCTGAACTGAGCATAGGGGGTCGCCGACCTCACTTCCACGGGAAGCGAGTTCCAAAATTGCGGGTCCAGGACCGCAAATCTGAGCCCTCCATGTTTTTTGCGTTTGAATGGTAGAGTGGTCAATAGATTTAGATTGGAAGAACGCAGTTCTCGGGAAGGGCTATAACGCAGAATCTTTGAAGAAATAAAAGCTGGGCCATTCCCAGCAAGGGCTTTAAAGATGGTACATCCCAGCTTAAAGGCGCAGCGTTTGGCCACTGGAAGCCAATGTAGACTCTTCATCAAAGGTTTGACATGATGTCGGCTGGGCTGACGGGCGATTAACCTGGCCGCGTGGTTTTGCGCCAACTGCAAACGGTGTAATTGATATGCTGGAATACCAACATATAATGAGTTGGCGTAATCAATATGCGAGATTACCAAGGCTAGGACGACCAAAGTCAAAGCCTCAGTGGTCAAGAATCTACTGATCTTCCTGATTCTGCGCAGGTGGGAAAAGCAGGCAGAGACCACAGAGCCGATCTGGGCTTTCATGGACAGATCGCTACTAATCACAATCCCCAAGCTCTTAACGGAGCCTGTTGGAAGTGGGGTGCTACCCAGAAATGGAGGCCAAAAATTAGTCCACGGGTTAGCTGGTCCACCTGTCAATATGAGCTCAGTTGTATCAGGATTCAATTTCAGTTGATTGTCATTCATCCAATCACTGATAAAGCTCAAGGTAGACTGGAAATTGGACACTGAAGAAATAGAAGAATTGATATCAAACACCAGCTGCAGATCGTCAGCTTAGTTAAAAGTTTCAACCATTCTTTCACGTAGTGACCAGATCAAAGGTAATAGGTACAAATTTAAACAAGCATTGGCATAGCCAATAGGTCTCGCCTTTGGGACCTTATAAGTGTTTAGTTATCCAGCACAATATCCTTTGTGCAACATCATCAACTGTTGCATGGCTAAACACTTATAAGGTCCCAAGGGCGAGACCTATTGGCTATGACTTATCTATACCATAGGCAGTGAGTTCCAGGTATGGCACACAGGGATGTGTGCCATGTCGACTCTTCACTTTTCTCTGCACCAAAACACGCAGCCTGCAATGACAGTGTGTGTGTGTTAAGGTACAGGACCTCTAAGGGTGGCACAATCTGTGCTGCAGCCCTTAGCGGACTTCCCTGGTTACAGTGCCCTTGGTACCCATGGTACCTTTTACAAGGGACTTACATGTAGCCAGAGAGGTGCCAATTATGGGTACAATTCTACAGTTTTGGGAAAGAACACAGGCCTTGGGAACCTGATTGGCAGGGACCCAGGGCACATCAAGTCAAAGTGCATCAGAAATCTGGCAAAAAGTGGAGGGGTTACTGAAACCGAAACCCACTTTCCTACAACGGGCCACTGGTGGCTGTGTGTCACCGTTGAAGGCACAGGAATCTCCGTCGGGCCGACATCGATCTCTAAATAAGGCAAGTGGTAGTCTGCCAGGGTGACAAAGGTTACCTGGCAGGCGGCAGGTCACCTGCAAACTCAAAATAAGGCCCTTAAATCAATGCACCCTCAGTGTGAACAACTGAGGTGGGGGCTGCAGTACACTCATTTACTGCCACTTGCTCTACTGCATTTTGCCAGAGACTCTTCTCTGCTCTAGAGGGTGCAAAATGCGGCCATTTGGGCTACAGTAGTCCTGGGCAAAGACAATTCATATAACAGCTGTCCTTAAGACAGTCACTGGCACACAGTATATGAACATACGATCTCAAGATCACACGTGTCACCTTTAAGGGGCCTGAACCAGCTAATTTCAGGGTACATATTCTCTAAAATCAGTCCATACCTTCCTAGTCGGGATTTCAGCAGGAAAGACAACACGGTCTGGAAAGTTCTGAAATTCAACTTTATTGCATGGGGTAGAGTCGCTCCTCTTTGGTTCAGTCCGTGATCTGGAACTCACCAATGCTCGATATCTGTACCACTTACAAGCTTCAGCAAAAGCTGAACCCTTGTCTAAGTAGGCTCGCTATACGTCCAACTGTCCTGTTTTACATAGTCATGTGAGGGACCAAGAGGCACAGTGAGAAAAAAGTCGGTGTAAATGTATTAGGAGCAGACGGGGGGAAGGGGGGCATTTGGGATCATTCGTTGATGACCGAGATCAGGCCACACAAGCTGTACTCCAGCAACACCACTTCAAGGCTTCCCTCAACTTGAGACACCACAGCTGCCAGGAAAGGTCGAGCCACCTACCATTCATTCCACCAATGACACACTCTGACGTGTGAAGGGACTTCTGCAGTGGAGAAAGGGTGAAGGCGTTGTCATATGGGATGTGTTTTCAAGTCATGGGGTTTCAAACACGCCTCATTTGATTATTACAAGGGTGGAACACGCGAAAGGGGTTATTATCTCAGCCACCTACGCACGTTTGAATACATGAGAAACCCGTGTTTCACACCTTGACACCACCGCCTGCGAGGAAGCCTTGGGCAGAAGCAGAACCAGTGACCTGGAAGAATAGTAAATACTGTGGAGAGAAGCCAGACGTCACTGGGGCGTAGAACACAGCGAGGCTCAGTCAGTGTAGTTGGTGTACCACAACGAGCCACTGCAGAATGCCGCCCCCCCCAGCTCGTCCGGAGACTCTGTTGCCATAAATGTGGTGGGAAGAGGTAACGCTTCTTACGTATGCATTTGGGTAATGTTCGGCCTTTCCACCGGTAAAGAGGCGATTAGTGGCTACTCGGCATTTACCTGGTTAATGCCCGTTGCCTTCCAATGGCGGTCCTCGGTACCTTAGTACTGGGGGACAAGTCGTCTTATTGCTTTGCGTCTATGTTTTTCCAAAGGCAAGTGACGTCGCACGATCATGGCGTACTCTTATCCTGGGTTAATATCGCTCAACGGGGGTCGTCGTCCAAAGAGAGACATCACTTTCAGCGAGTAAAGAGACACACACAGAAGAGGCCCCAACAACAAAAGGTCCTTTCGCCTTCCGAGGTTGAGGTGCAACCCCAATCATATATATAGTGCTTTCACAGTGAAGCACTATGTTTCATTTAACATTGGAGGATTTGGGCAATATTAACTCTATAATCCCAACATTGCAAGTCCTCGTAAATACCCGAAAAGTTTCAAGTGTCACTCATTCATATTTATTTTATTTATAAAGCGCACACATCATCCCCAAAGGGGCATGCCGGCGCTAGAACCAATGCAATGAAACACTGCAATTAGATGCCTCCAAAGTGGAAACAGCCAGGTTTTCAGGTGCTTACTTAATTAACATCATTAGCTCCTCCATAAGACGCATTTCCAAGGGAATGGAACTTCAGGGAAGAGCTGCCAGATGGCCAAACGAGCAGCAACCCAACCTGGCTTTACTGATTCTTGTCCTGCAAATCTAAGCTTGGTGCTCATA